>CM057467.1:69680940-70280940 GCA_030035585.1 Dugong dugon
CCAGATTCATCCATGTTGTGATATGTTTCACGGATTCATTGTTCTTTATTGTTGTGTAGTATTCCATTATGTACCATACATTTTTTTTTATCCATTATCAATTGATGGGCACTTACGTTGTTTTCATCTTTTTGTTAACATGATTACTGCTGCAGTGAACATGGTGTGCATATGCCCATTTGTGTGACAGCTCTTATTTCTCTAGGATATATTTCTAGGAGTGTGATTGTAGGATCATATGGTATTTCTATTTCTAGCTTTTTAAGGAACCGTCATTTCCTTTTCCATAGTGGTGGTACCATTTTACGTTCCCACCAGCAGTGTATGAGAGTTCCAGTCTTCCCACAACCTTGCCAACGTTTATTGTTTTCTAAATTTTTGATCAGTGCTATTCTTGCCGGGGTGAGATGGTATTTCATCGTGGTTTTGATTTGCGTCTCTCTAATGCCTAATGATCGTGAGCGTCTTTTCATATATTTGTTGGCCGCCTGAATGTCCTCTTTGGTGAAGTGTCTGTTCATGTCCTTTGCCCATTTTGTGATTGGGTTGCTTGTCTTTTTCTTGTTGGGTTTTTGAAGTTTTCTGTATATTTTAGAGGTTGAACCTTTATCAGATATGTCACTTTCAAAGATATTTTCCTAGTCTGTAGCTTCTCTTTTTACTCTCTTGGAAACGTCTTTTGATGGGTGTAAGTACTTAATTTTTAGGAGGTCCCAGTTATCTAGTTTATCTTCTGGAGTTTATGCATTTTTAGTTATGGTGATATTCTATTTATGCCATAAATTAGGGCCCCTAGTGTTGTCCCTGTGTTTTCATGCATGAACTTTATAGTTTTAGGTTTTACATTTAGGTCTTTGATCCATTTTGAGTTAGTTTCTGTGTGTGGGGTGAGGTATGGATTATGTTTCATTTTTCTGCAAATGGATATCCAGTGTTACCAGCACCATTTCTTCTCCATTTAAAGGATTTCGACCCATTGTCAAAGATCAAATGTCCATAGGCGGATGGATTTATTTCTAGATTCTCAATTCAGTTCCATTGGTGTATGTGTTTGTCATCGTACCAGTACCAGGCTGTTTTGACTACTGTAGCTGTATAGTAGGTTCTGAGATCGGACAGTGTGAGGCTTCCTACTTTGTTTTTCTTTTTCAGTAATGTTTTTCTTATCTGGAGGCTCTTTCATTTCCATATAAAGTTAGTGATTAGCTTTTCCGTCTCATTAAAGAATGTTTTTGGAATTTGGATCAGGATTGCATTGTATCTATAGATTGTTTTGGATAGTATTGACACAAAAATGTTAAGTCTTCCTATCTATGAGCATGGTATGTTTTTCCATTTATGATGTTCTTTCACATTTTGCTGTAGTATTTTGTAGTTTTCTTTGTGTAAGTCTTTTATGGCCCTAGTTAGGTTTATTCCTAAGTATTTTATCTTTTGGGGGGGATATTGTAAATGGTGTTGTTTTCCTGGTTTCCTTTTTGGAGTTCTCTTGGTTAGTGTAGAGGAATCCGACTGACTTTGTATGTTGATCTTGTACTCTTCCAGTTTTCTGAATCCTTCTATTACTTCCAGTAGTTTTCTTGTGGATTCTCTCAGATTTTCTATGTATAGGATCATATCATCTGCGGATAAGGATAGTTTTACCTCTTCCTTTCCTCTCTGGATGCCCTTTATTTCTCTTTCTTGTCTTACTGCTCTAGCTAGAACTTCCAGTACAGTGTTGAATAAGAGTGGAGATAAAGGGCGTCCTTGTCTGGTTCCTGTTCTCAAGGGCAATACTTTCAATCTCTCTACATTGAGAATAATGTTGGCTGTTGGTTTTGTGTATATGCCCTTAATTTTGTTGAGGAATTTCCCTCCTATACCTATTATAGTGAGAATTTTTATTAGAATGGAGGTTGGACTTTATCAGATACCTTTTCTGTATCAGTTGAGATAATCATGTGATTCTTTTCCATCATTTTATTTATGTGATGGATTACATTGATTGATTTTCTAACATTGAACCATCCTTGCATACCTGGTATGAATCCGACGTGGTCGTGATGTATTATTTTTTTTGATATGCTGTTAGATTCTATTGGCTAGAATTTTGTTGAGAATTTTTGTATAGTGTTCGTGAGGCATATTGGTGTATAATTTTCTTTTTTAGTGGTGTCTTTGCCTGGCTGTGGTATCAGAGTTACACTGGCTTCATAGAATGAATTTGGAAGCCTTCCTGCCTTTTCTGTGTTCTGGAATAGTTTGAGTAGTATTGGTGTCAACTCTTCTCTGGATGTTTGGTAGATTTCTCCAATGAAACCGTCTAGTCCAGGACTTTCTTTTTAATGACTTTTTAAATTTCTTCTTTTGTTATGAATCAGTTCACATTTTCCACCTCAGTTTGTGTTAGTTATGGTAGGCAGTGTGTTTCTAGGAATTTGTCCATTTCCTTTAGGTTTTCAAATTTGTTGGAGTATAATTTTTCATAGTGTTCTGTTCTGATGCTTTTTATTTCCGTTGGTTCTGTTGTGATGTTGCCTGTCTCATTCCTTATTTGGGTTATTTGCATTTTCTTTTTTTCTTTTTTTGTTAATTTGGCTAGTGGTTTGTTGATTTTATCGATCCTTTCAAAGAACCAGTTTCTAGTCTTGTTCATTGTTTCAATTGTTTTTCTGTTTCATTTATTTCTGCTCTAATCTTTATTATTTCCTTTCTTTGGGAGGCTGTGGGCTTCTTTTGCTGCTCTTTTTGTATTTGTTCGAGTTGAAGGGGTAAGGTATTGATTTTGTCCTTTCTTTTTTGATGTGTATGTTTATTGCTATAAATTGACCTCTGAGCACTGCTTTTGCTGTGTCCCAGAGGTTTTGGTGTGTTGTATTTTTGTTCTCATTTGATTCTAGAAATCTTTAAATTTCATTTTTAATTTCTTCTGTTAACTAGTGGTTTTTAAGCATGGCATTGTTCATTTTCCAAGTATTTGATTTTTTTCTTTATTCTTCTTGTTATTAAATCTAATTTTATAGCATTGTGATCTGAGAAGATGCTTTCTATTATTTCTGTATTTTTGAATTTATTGAGGCTTGCTTTGTGGCCTGGGATATGGTCTTATTCTAGAGAATGATCCACGTGTGCTGGAGAAAAATATGTACTGTGCTTCTGTTGGGTGGATAGTTCTGTATATGTCTGTGATGTCAAGTTGGTTGATTATGTTATTTAGATCTTCTGTATCTTTGCTGAGTTCCTTTCTAGTTGTTCTATCAATCATCAAAAATGGTGTGTTAAAGTCTCCTATTGTTATTGTAGAACTATTTTTTTCTTCATTTCTGTTAGGATTTGTTTTATGTATTTTGGAGCTCTGTCATTAGGTGTGTAGATATTTATTATGGTTATGTCATCTTGGTGGATTGATCCCTTAATTGTTATGTAATGTCCTTCCTTGTCTCTGATAATGGAATTTGATTTAAAGCCTGTTTTGTCAAAGATTAATATTGCCACTCCTGCTCTTTTTTGGTTACTGTTTGCTTGATATATATTTTTTCTCTTCTTTGATTTTTAACCTCTTTATGTCTTTGTGTCTAAGATATATCTCTTGTAAACAACATATTGATGAGCTTTTTTTTTTTTTTTTTTTATGTCCATTAGGCCAGTCTCTGTCTCTTGACTGGTGCATTTAACCTGCTTACATTCAGTGTGATTATCGATAGATATGAATTTATTGCTGTCAGTTTGTTATGCTTTTGTGTGTGTGTGTGTGTGTGTGTGTGTGTGTGTGTGTGTGTGTGGTGATGAAAGTTTTTTTGTTCCACTTAATTTTCTGTGCTGAGTTCTGTTAGTTCATGGATTGCCTTTTCATTTTCTTCGTTTGTGTCAATTTTGTGTTTACTGAGTCTTGATTTTCCTCTATATTTTGGTGTGTAGGATTGTTAATTTTTTTTGTGGTTACTGTGAGATATACTTTTATCATCCTATGTTTAAAACAATCTGTTATTTTTAGATCTTGCTTTACTTCCTCTCCATATGGAAGTTCTGTAACTACACCCACCATTCGTTCCTCCTTTGTGTTTTCAAGTGGTCGTTGATTTCTTATTGACATCTCTGGTTCCCTGTTTTCAGTTCTGTAGCTTTATTTTACTTTTGAAGTTTCTCTGTATGGGTTGGCATCTTGTTGATGTCATTGTGTGGCTGGCTGTCAGGTTGTTGTCTGCTGTCATTGGTTCTCTATCCAAAGAGTTCCCTTTAATATTTATTTTTTAAAATTTGTGTTTTAGGTAAAAGTTTACAGTGAAAATTACTTTCTCATTCAAAAATGTATACACAAATTGTTTCACGACATTGGTTGCAATGTGTCAGCACTCTGCCTCTTTCCACCCTGGATTCCCCATTTCCGTTCATCCAGTTTTCCTGTCCCTTCCGGTATTCTCATTGTTGCCTTTGGGCAAGTGTTGCCCATTTGGTCTCACATATTTGATTGATCTAAGAAGCATGTTCCTCACATATGTTGTTTGTTTTATAGGCCTATCTAATCTTTGGCTGAAAGGTGAACTTCGGGAGTGGCTTCAGTTCTTTGTTAGAAGAGTATCTGGGGCCATAATATCAGGGATTCCTCCAGTCCCTGTCAGATCAGTAAGTCTGGTCTTTTTTTGTGAATTTGAATTTTGTTCTACATTTTTCCCCTGATCTTTCCAGGCCCCTCTATTGTGATCCCTGTCAGAGCCCTTAGTGGTGGTGTTCTGGGCTCAGGCTGGTGGAGGCTGTAGTTCATGTGGTCCATTAGCCCTTTGGACTAATATTTTCCTTGCGTCTTTGGTTTTCTTCATTCTTCTTTGCTTCTAATTGGATGGGACCAATAGATATATTTTAGATGGACACTGGCAAGCTTTTAAGACACCAGATGCTACTCTCCAAAGTAGGACGTAGAACTTTTTTTTTATGAACTATGTTATGCCAGTTGACCTAGATGTCCCCTGAGACCATGGTACCCAACCCTCAGCCTCAGTTTGAATGTGTCTAGGAAGCCTCTATGGCTTTGCCTTGGTCAAGTTGTACCGATTTCCTCTATATTGTGTGTTGTCTTTCCCTTCATCAAAGTGAACACTTGTCTACTATGTAGTTAGTGATTTCCCTCCCCAACCCTCCCCTCCCCCTTAACCATCTGTCTTAATTATCTAGTGTGGTGTAGTGGTTAAGTGTTTGGCTGTTAATGACAGAGGTTGACAGTTCAAATCCTCTAGCTGCTCCTTGAAAACCTTATGGGGCAGTTCTGCTCTGTCCTATAGGGTTGCTATGAGTTGGAGTTGACTCAAAGGCACTGGGTATGGGCTGAACAGAAATACCACAAGTGGATGGCTTTAACAAAGAGAAATTTATTCTCTCACAGTCTAGGAGGCTAGAAGTCCTAATTTAGGGTGCCAGCTCCAGGGGAGGGCTTACCTCTCTCTGTTGGCTCTGGGAGAAGGTCCTTGTCATCAATCTTCCCCTGGTCTAGGAGCTTCTCAGTGGAGGGACCCTGGGTCCAAAGGACGCGCTCCCCTCTTAGCTCTTCATTCTTGGTGGCATGAGATCCCTCTCCTCTCTGCTCAGTTCTCTCATTTATATCTCAAAAGAGATTGGTTCAACGTATAACCTAATCCTGTAGATTGAGTCCTGCCTCATTAACATAACTTCCTCTAATCCTACCTCATTAACATCATAGAGTTAGGATTTACAGCACGTAGGAAAATCACATCACATCACAAAATGGTGGACAACCACACAATACTGGGAATCATGGCCTTGCCAAGTTGACACACATTTTTGGGGGACACAGTTCAATCCATAACACCATCAAAGGTTGTTTTTTTCTGTTGCAAACCTTTTCCTGGGTTTTTATAAGAATGGTCTCATACAATATTTATCCTTTTGTGATTGACTTATTTTTCTCAGTGTAATGCCCTCCAGATTCATCCATGTTGTGAGATGTTTTGCAGATTCATAATTGTTCTTTATTGTTGGGTAGTATTCCACTGTGTGTACTTTAATTTGTTTATTCATTCATCTGATGGTAGGTACTGAAGTTGTTTCCATCTTTTTGCTGTTGGGAATAATGCTGCAGTGAACATGGCCGTGCATATGTCTATTCATCTAATGGCTCTTATTTCTCTAGGATATATTCCTAGGAATGAGATTGCTGGGTCATATGGTATTTGTCTTTCTAGCTTTTTAAGGAGGCACCATATAGTTTTCCATAGTGGTTGTACCATTTTACATTCCCACCAGTAGTGCATAAGAGTTCCAATCTCCCCACAACTCCCTTTAATATTTCTTGTAGGGATGGTCTGGTTTGTACAAATTACTTAATTTTTGTTTATCTGGGAATGTCCTAATTTTGCCATTGTATTTGAGAGACAGTTTTGCTGGGTATATGATTCTTGGTTGGCAGTTCTTTTCTTTCAGGTATTTATGTATATCATCCCATTGCCTTCTTGCCTGCATGGTCTCTGCTGAGAAATCAGAGCTTAGTCTTATTGGAGTCCCTTTGTAGGTGATATTCCATTTTTTCCTGAGCTGGTCTCAGAATTCTCTATCTTTGGACTTGGAAAGTTTGATTATTGTCTGTCTTGGTGACTCTCTTTTGGGGTCTGTTCCTGTATGGGGTTCATTGAGCTTCCTGGATATAAATCTTGTTTTTCATGATATTGGAGAAGTTTTCTTCCAGCAGATCATCAAAAATTCTCTCTGTACTTTTTTTTTTCTTTTTTCTTTTGTTTGTTTCCTGTTCTGGGATTACCATCATGCATAAATTATTCCTTTTCATAGTGTCCCACATAACTTTTAGATTTTCTTCATTTTTTCTAATTTTTCCTCAAACAAATTGGTATTAAGGGATTTGTTCTCTTTTTCACTAATTCTTTCTTTGTTGTGTCAATTCTGTTTCTGTGTCCTTCGATTGCATTATCTATTTCTGATACTTTATTGTTAATCTTCTGGTTTTCTAGTTGCTGTTTTTGTATGATTTCTAATTGTTTAATTTGTCGTTTTGTTCTTGTATTGTTTTCCTGAACTCTTCTAGAGTTGTGTCTGTTACTCTTGGTTTTGTCTGTGTTTTCCTTGATCTCTCTGAGGACCCTATACATAAACCTTTGAATTCCTCACTAGGCAGGTCCATTAGCATCGTTTCCTCAAGAAGGTTTTCTGTCCATTTATTTTGGTCACTTGGCTGAGCCATCTTGTTTGTTTGTTTTTATTATATGATTTTATATTGTTTGCTGTCTCTGAGACATTAAGGTATTGTTTGATTTATTTATGATTTTTAAATTTTATTTTGTTTTGATTTAACAATGCAGACAGGTCAAGTGTGCTTCGGCGATCATTAATCTGGAGGCACAGGGGTGTTCAGTTCCTGCCTCCAGTTGGACAGGGCAGTAGAGGGCAGGGCATGTGCCCTTGTTGCTATTTACTGTATACGTGAGACAGCTGAGGGCATACTGGGAAGGCACTGTCTGGCAGTACATAATGCTCAGTCTCTCCAGGTGGGCAGGCGATGGGCAAGGATCAAGGCAGGCATCGAGGGGGTGCTGAGGTGCTCCTTTCATCGTGGGGGGTGGGGCAGTCAACCTGGGTCACACAGGCACACTTCCCGGCAGGGGAGGGGTGGAGCAGTGGACCAGGGGTGCACAGGCACTCTCTGGCAGAGGTGTGGCTAGGCTGCCAGCCCAGGGTTATGCAGGCACTCCCTTCAGTGGGGGAGGGGTGATGCAGTCAGCTGGGGGTCGTGGAGGCATTCCCTCTGGCAGGGTAATGGTGGGTCAGGCAGCTGGGGGTCATATAGGTGCTCCCTTTGGTGAGAGGGGAGTAGGGAGAGTGGCTGGGGTCATGTAGGGGCTCCCTCCAGTGGAGGCAGGGTGGGGTGGGCAGCTAGGGGTTATGCAGGACCTCTCCCTGGTGAGAAAGGGGCGGAGCAGGCAGCTGGGGTCACGTAGGTACTCTCTTTGGTGGAGGAGGGGTGGAGTGGGCAGCTGAGGAGGGAGGGACAAAGCGGGGTAAAAAAAGAAACGAAAAAAGAGGGAATGGTTTCTCTGCTGCTCTGTGCTCACCGCCTGCCCTGCTGGTTAGGTACTGCTGCTAGAGAATTGCCCTGTCTCTGGGATCTGGCTCCCTCCCTGCTCTGTGTACGTCAGGATCCCGGCAGCTCTTGCCCTCCTCCCTGTACTTTCTCTCCTTAGCTCCAGTTCGTGTCCTGCTCACTTTGCTTCACTCTGGACATGTTGGCACAGTTTCTCTGCCTCCTGGGAGTTCCGTGATATTGTCTTCCTGAGCTCCTCACTCAGGGTTGCTGCTGGCTTTGTCTCAAAATGGCCCCACTGCGCCGGGCCATCTGGAAGGGCACCTCTACTCCATATCTCTCCCCATTCACAGCTGTCATTCAGTTTCTTTTCCCAGTCGGTGTTTGATCTAATTCTGTATCCTTTCATTTGATGTTTAGGGTTCCAGGGTTGTCATTTGTATCTGTTTCACTTTGTTTCTCAGGTATTTGCAATAGGGGATGGTGTGTTGCATCTGACTAGGCCGCCATCTTGAATCCAGTCCTTCCATCTTCTTTTGATGCTTCCTGCATCATTCAGTATTTTGCGCACAGAATCCTTTTTAGTATTGCAACTGCAGACTTGAATTTTTCTTCAGTTCTTTCAGTTTGAGAAATGCCGAGCATGTTCATCCCTTTTGGTTTTCTAACTCCAGGTCTTCACACATTTCACTATACTACCTTAATTTGTCTTCTCAAGCTGTCCTTTGACATCTTCTGTTCAGTTCTTTTACTTCATCATTTCTTTCATTTGTTTTAGCTACTCTATGTTCAAGAGCAAGTGTCAGAGTCTCTTCTGACATCCATTTTAGTCTTTTCTTTCTTCCTTGTCTTTTTAATGACCTTTCGCTTTCTTCATGCATGATGTCCTTGACGTTATCCCACACTTGTCTGGTCTTCAGTCATTAGTGTTCAGTGCATCAAATCTAATCCTGAGATGGTCTCTAAATTCAGGTGGGATATACTCAAGGTCATGCTTTGGCTCTCATAGACTTGTTCTAATTTTCTTCAGCTTCAGTTTGAACTTGCATATAAGCAATTGACAGCCTGTTTTGCAGTCGGCCCTTGGTCTTGTTCTGACTGATGCCATTGAGCTTCATCATCGTCTCTTTCCACAAGTGTAGTTGATTTAATTTCTGTGTATTCTGTCTGGCGAAGTCCATGTGTATAGTCACAGTTTATGTTGTTGAATAAAGGTATTTCCGATGAATAAGTCATTGGTCTTGCAAAATTCTGTCATGCAATCTCCGGCATTGTTTCTGTCACCAAGGCCTTGTTTTCCCAACTACTGATCCTTCTTTGTTTTCAACTTTTGCATTCTAATCACCAGTAATTATCAGTGTACCTTGATTGCATGTTTGATCAATTTAGATTTCAGAAGTTGGTAAAAATCTTCAATTTCTTCATCTTTGGCATTAGTGGTTGGTACATAAATTTGAATAATAGTCATAATAACTGATCTTCCTTGTAGGCATATAGATATTATCCTATCAGTGACAGTGTTGTACAAATAAAATGCTTAGATAAATCTAAGAAAACAAGTACAAAATCAGTATTTTGAAAATCACAAAACTCTGGTGAAAGATGTGTATCCATTTATTAAGGTCTTCCTTGAATTCTGTGTTCATGGATTGCAAGACTCAACACAGTAAAGAGGTCAGTTCTCCCCAAATTGGTATATAGTTTTACTGCAATCTTGTCAAAATATCTTAAGAATTTTTTCGTAGACATTGGCCTGCTTATTCTAAAATTTACATGAAAAGCACAAAACAGAATAGCTAAAACCAATTTTAAAAAGAAAAAACTGGGAAGAATCACTCTAGCCAATTTTAAAGCTTATCACGTAGCTAAGAGAGTCCCTGAGTGGCGCAAATTGTTAAGCGCTGGGCTACTAACCAAAATGTTGGCAGTTCAAACCCACCCAGAGGTGCCTCGGAAGTGAGGCCTGGCAATCTGCTTCTGAATGGTTACAGCCTTGAAAACCCTATGGAGTACAGTTCTTCTCTGCACACATGGGGTTGCCATAAGTTCTAACTAACTCAGTGGTAACTAACAACACGGCAGCAAAACTAGGCAAAATATGAATAAGGTAAGTAATTATATCATGCCAGTTTCCTGGTTGTGATATTGCACTGTAGTTATGGATGATGTTACTATAGGGGGAGATGGGTGAAGTCTATAAGGATCTCTCTGTATTATTTCTTATAACTTCATGTAAATCTGCAGTTAGCTCAAAATAAAAATTAAAGAAAAAGGAAAAGAATCCCATCAACTTTTTTTTTAAAGATATAAACGAATGTCCTTCTAATGAATTTTTAAAAGCCATGTTACTTTCACACAGTGGAATACTGCGTCTCTACAAAAAAAGAATGAAGTATTGATACACACAACATCTTGGAGAAATGTCAAGGGTATCATGGTGATTGAAAAATAAACCTCAAAAGATTACATATTCTGTGATTGCATTTATATATCACTTTCAAAATGACAAAATTATAATGATACAGGACATATCAGTGTTTGCCAGGGGTTAGGATTAGGGGGAGGGCCTGACTATAAAGGGATAGTATGCATAGGAGTCTGTGGTGGTGGTTACACAAATCTATACACATGACAGAATTT
Source organism: Dugong dugon (assembly GCA_030035585.1). Lineage (NCBI taxonomy): Eukaryota > Metazoa > Chordata > Mammalia > Sirenia > Dugongidae > Dugong > Dugong dugon. Next base: position 69,691,604 of record CM057467.1, read on the forward strand.
CATAGTATATTCATTTGGACTGTTGTTGGGATGAGCGGATTTACAGGAGAAGTGACGGTAAATAGTCCCCTTGAGATGGGAGTATTTGTGACCCCAGGATTTCTCTGTTTGTTTGTCTGTTTCCCTGTTTGCCCTTGAAGGTCCTGATGCTTCAGCAGAGCCAAGTCCTGCTTCCCCTCACATACCCAAGGGCTGGAGTTGTTCATATCTGTGTGCTCAGCTAGTAGTGTAGTGGTTAAGAGTTTGACCACTAACCAAAAGGTTGGCAGTTGGAATCTACCAGGTGCTCCTGAAACCCTGTGGAGCAGTTCTTCTCTGCCCTGTAGGGTCGCTATGAGTTGGAATCAACTTGATGGTAATGGGGGGGGGGGGGGGTGTGCGTGGGGTGGGTATGTGCTCAACAACTCCACAGGGAGTGCTGTTCCCTGTTCTCCCCAGCTGCCTGGGTAGGAGGGAGAGAGGGAGGTGTGTGGGGAAGTGGAGGCCCAAACCAGTTGGCCCTGATTTCTGGGATGGTAATGTGGCTGTCTAAAGAGACAGCCCAGCCCCATCAATGTTTACATGACTCCACAGTCAGCCCAGGATAAAATCTGAACTAGAAGGAAGGTGCTGTGGTGACCTGCCTCTACAGCACCATCATATAGATTGGTATGCTGAGGCCCCAGAGAGGGAGTGTAAATGGGTGATGGTCACACAGTGGAACTCAACTCACTGCTACTAATATCAGGCTCCTCCAGACAAAAGGGCTCCATATGCTTGTTCAAAACTCTAGTTTCCCTTCAAGGCCAAAGGTATTGGGTAAGCATGGGATTGTGCCCACCATTCCATTGAAGAATCAGCAAATGACAAGTTATTAGGAACTATTCCACTGCACACTAGAGCAGGGAATGTATATGAGGGATGAGATCATTGCCCCTGACTCATGCCCATGCTACCTCTCACCCTCTGGCTCAGGATGACATCACTATTGCACTTGTCCCCCAGTCCTGGGTGATCAGAGAGGGTCCCAAAAAATACACCATTACCGTTTGGCTTCCTGAGAGGTTTCTGTTATTTGCAGGCTGATGTTCACCACAGTCACTCCTTTAGCAGGGACTACTATAGAAGGATTGGGATGAGAAAAACCCTGTAATACCCAGAAAACCACCATCTCCATCTCTAAGACCACACACAACTGTTTTTCCTTTGCCCTTAGGTTTATTCTTTATAGAAAAGCTGGACCAAAAAGTGCTTTCTAAGAACCTCGGTGGTCCATCTTCACTCCTTTCTTTACTGCTCCCCATCATCACTACCCACAAGCATAGAGGGAGGAGGAGGAGAGAAGAATAGGAAGAAGGGGGCAAGGTGTGGCTAATTCTTCTCCCAGGTCATCCTGTAGGAGGAGAGGACCGATAGAGCAGGAGGAATGTACTATATAAGAAATCCTGGGAGAAGGATTCAGCAATGGGAATCTTTATAGGCAAATACCAGAATGGAAGACCTCTTCAAGTGGCACTGTGAGTCCTATGGCCTTTGTGGTGGGTGGGTAAGTGCAGGTAAAGTTTTCTGAGTGGGAACTTTGGTTAATATGGCCATCTCAGTGGGCACTGGTAGTTTGCTGTTCTTCCTGGGAGGCACTGGTGGTTCGATGTTCTCCTTGGCAAGCGCTGGTGGTTTGATGGCCTGTTTGGGGTACACTGATGGTTTGACATCTTCTTTCGAGCACTCATGGTTAGCTGTACCCCTTAGTCTTTTTGACATCTCTCTTGGGAAATGCTGATGGTTTGCTGTCCCTCTTGGGAGACAGTGATTGTTTTAGGACCCCTCTTGGGGACTGCTGTGAAACAGAGGAAGCCTGAGTGTCTGAGGATTCTCTTGATCCAAGCTGTAGGATAGCCAGAGTCTAAGGGCTTTGCAGGACTCTTTTTTACTCTTGGGGCTGTGTCCTGAATGTTTTGGGGCATAAAAAAAGACATTGACACAGATACCTCCATGTCACTTTCCCAGTCTATGTTTGTTATGTGGTGAATTCAATTATCCCTCAAATGTTAGTCAGTCCACACTACCTCATCTCATTCTTCTTAGCTTCTACCTCAGATATTTTGTACAAACCGATGTATGGTCCTCCAGTTCTGCCTGGGACAAAAAAAAGTTCATTGTGTGAGGCTAAAGCTCACAAAGGAAGCTCTTAGAAGGCAGGGACTGACATTTGCTTAAAGATTATACATTTTACTATCGTTACTTCCAAATCAGCTTATGTAGAAAAATGAACACTTTTTCCCATTAGAATGTGAGCCTCTTGAGGGGAGAGACTTTGGCTTAATTGCCACTATGTTCTCAGTTCCGAGAAGAATGTCTGTCACATACTATGTGCTTGATAAATATGTTTTGACCAATTAATGGTAAAACTGATAATAGAGGGCTAAGGAATTCAGGTCAAACCTACTCAGGAAATTTTTTTAAATGGACAAACAACAGAGAAAAAACTTCTTAAAACTATGTAAGAGTTAACAATATAGGAATAAGGAACTGTGAGGCCCAAACCAAGAAGAATATGAGAATCCAAAGAGGTAAGCCCAGATCCATCTATATGCTGTCTACAAGAAACTCATTTTAGTTACAAAGACACAAATAGGTTAAAAGTAAAAGAATGGAAAAAGATATACTAACACTAATAAAAAGAAAGCTAGAGTTGCTGTTAATATCACACAAAGTAGATTTCAGAGAAAAAAATATTACTACAAATAAAAAAGACCAGTTAATAACAATAACCAAAACCCGAAATTAAACCCATTGTCGTCTGGTCGAATCCGACTGATAGCAACCCTATAACGATAAAGGGATCATTTAATCAAGAATAAACTTGAAATGTTTTTTCACCTCTAAACAGTTTCAAAACATACGAAGCAAACACTGATAAAACTGTGAGGAGAAATAAATCTGCAATTATACGCTAAGATTTAAATATACCCCTCTTAATAATTGATAGAACAAGTAGACATAAAATCAGTCAGGATATAGAAGATTTGAAAAACACTGTAACCAACTTGACTAACATTTATAGAACACCATACCAAATAACGGAGCCCTAGTGGCGCAGTGGTTAAGAGCTATGGCTGCTAACCAAAGCTTGGTATTTAGAATCCACCAGCTGCTCCCTGGAAACCCTATAGAGCAGTTCTACTCTGTCCTATAGGGTCACTATGAGTCGGAATCGACTTGACCTCAGTGGGTTATGGGTACCAAATAACATCAGAAGAAACACTCTTTTCAAGTACACATGGGAAATTTACCAAGATAGACTACTTTCTGGGTCATAAAAAGAGTCACAAGTTTACTCATGGATAGGTAGACTCAACATTGTGAAAATGACAATTCTACCCAAAGTAATTTACAAATACAGTGCAATCCCGATCCAAATAACCAATAACTGTCTTCAAAGAGGTGGAAAAACTAGTCATTAACTTTATATGGAAAGGGAAGAAGCCCCGAATAAGTAAGGCACTACTGAAGAAGAAGAATAAAGTTGGAGGACTCACACTACCTGACCTCAGAACCTACTATACAGCTACGGTAGTCAAAACAGCCTGGTACTGGTACAACAACAGATACATTGACCAATGGAACAGAATTGAGAACCCAGATGTAAATCCATCCACCTACGGTCACTTGATCTTCAACAAAGGCCCAAAGTCCATCAAATGGGGAAAAGACAGTCTTTGTAACAAATGGTGCTGGCAAAACTGGATATCCATCTGCAAAAAAATGAAACAGGACCCGTACCTCACACCATATGCAAAAACTAATTCAAAATGGATCAAAGACCTAAATATAAAGCCAAAAACTATAAAGTTCATAGAAGAAAAAATAGGACCAACGCTACAGGCCCAAATACACGGCATTAACAGGATACAAACCATAACCATCAACACACAAACCCGAGAAGACAAGCTAGATAACTGGGATCTTCTGAAAATCAAATAACCTATGCTCTTCAAAAGACTTCAGCAAAAGAGTAAAAAGAGAACTTACAGACTGGGAAAAAATTTTTGGACAGTACAAGTCAGACAAAGGTCTAATCTCCATAATCTACAAGAAAATCCAACGCCTCTACAACAAAAAGACAAATAATCCTATTAAAAAATGGGCAAAGGAAATGAACAGACACTTCACCAAAGAAGACATTCAAACCGTCAACAGACACATGAGGAAATGCTCGCAATCACTAGCCATTAGAGAAATGCAAATTAAAACCACAATGAGATACCATTTCACCCCGACATTACTGGCATGAATCAAAAACACTGGAAATAACAAATGTTGGAGGGGCTGTGGGGAGATGGGAACTCTCATACACTGCTGGTGGGAATGCAAAATGATACAACCATTTTGGAAAATGATATGGTGCTTCCTTAGAAAGCTAGAAATAGAAATACCATACAGTCCAGCAATCCCACTCCTAGGAATGTATCCTACAGAAGTAAAAGTCATCACTTGAATAGACATTTGCACACCCATGTTCATGGCAGCATTGTTTGTAATAGCAAAAAGATGTAACAACCTAGATGCCCATCAACAGATGAATGAATAAACAAACTATGGTGCATACACACAATGGAATACTATGCAATGAGAAAGAACAACAATGAATCTGTGAAACATCTCATAACATGGATGAAACTGGAGGACATTATGCTGAGTGAAATAAGTCAATCACAAAAGGACAAATATTGTATGAGACCTCTATTGTAAAAACCCATGAAAAAGTTTACACACAAAAAGTAACGATCTGTTGGTTACGAGGGATGGGAGTGGTGGGAATACTAAATAGGCAATAGATAAGTGGTATCTTTGGTGAAGGGTGAGACAGTACACAATACTGGGGAAATCAGTACAACTTGTCCAAGGAAAGGTCATGGAAGCTCCCTAGACACATCCAAACTCCCTGAGGGACTGAATTGCTGGGCGGAAGGCTGTGGGGACCATGGTCTCAGGGAACATCTAGCTCAGTTGGCATAACACAGCTTATAAAGACAGTGTTCTACATTCTACCTTGGTGAGTAGCGTCTGGAGTCTTAAAAGCCTCTGGGCAGCCATCTAAGATACTCCACTGGTCTCACCCCTTCGGGAGCAAGGGAGAATGAAGAGAACAGGATACAAGGAAAAGATTAGTCCAGAGGACTAATGGACCACAGCTACCACACCCTCCACCAGACTGAGTCCAGTACAACTAGATGGTGCCCAGCTACCACCACTGACTGCTCTGACCGGGATCACAACAGAGGGTTCTGGACAGAGCTGGAGAAGGATGTAGAACAAAATTCTAACACACAAAAAAAAGACCAGATTTACTGGCCTGAAAAAGACTGGAGAAACCCCAAGAGTATGGCCCCCAGACATCCTTTTAGCTCAGTGGTGATGTGACTTCCGAGGTTTACCGTTCGGTCGGGGATTGGACAGTCCCATAAAACAAAACGGGACTAATGAGGCACAGCAGTCCAGGGACAAGGACTAGAGGCAGAAGGGGACAGGAAAGCTGGTGATAGGGAACCCAAAGTTGAATAAGGACAGCGTTGACATGTAGTGGGGTTGTTAACCATTGTCATAGGGCAACATGTGTACCAACTGTTTAATGAGAAACTATTTTGTTCTGTAAACCTTCATCTAAAGTGAGAATAGCAGCACAACTGGAAGAACGTAATTGATGTCGCTGAACGGTGCATGTAGAAATTTTTGAAATGGTGTATCTTTGGCTATGTATATTTTCACCAAAAAAAAAAAAAAGGTTGAGAAGGGAGAGGGTTGACATGTCATGGGGTTGTTAACCAATGTCATAAAACAATACGTGTACTGACTGTTTAATGAGAAACTATTTGTTCTGAAAACCTTCACCTGAAGTACAATTAAAAAAAAAAAAGTCACAAGTTTAAAAGAATTTAAATCAAAGTATATTTTTTCACCTTATGGCACTAAATTAGAAAGCAATAGCAGAAAGATATCTGGAAAATACCTAGATATTTGGAAACCAAATAGCATACTTCTATATGACTCATGGGATAAATAAGAAGTCAGAAGGATTTTGAAATGTATGCAAATGAATACAGAACATATCACAATTTGTGGGATGCCACTAAAGCAGTATTTAGGGGTAAATTTATAGCACTAACTACCGTATTAATAAAAGAAATAATGCACACCTAAGTTTGTGAACTGCTCCCTCTCCCCTCGAAGTATTTTCGTAAGCACGCTGTGCTAATTTTTTATAGCAACGTAAAAAAAAAGTTAGCATAGCAGCACTCAGGAAAATACCTTGTGGAGAGGTGGGAGCGGATGGTAAATAAATGTAGAAGGCACACGTTTAATATTTTACATATTTGTGTAAAAATACGGTATAAAAAGGATAATACATCTTTATCAAGTGGAATCTACCCCAGGGATGCAAGATTGGTTCAACATTTGAAAATTAATCAATGTAATTCACAATATTAACTAAAATAGAAAGTCCATATGATTATCTCAGTAGATGTAGAAAAAGCATTTGAGAAAATCTAACGTCTATTCCTGATAAAAATTCACAGCAAATTAGAAATAGAAGGGAATTTTCTCAACCTAATGTAGGGCATTTGTGGAAAACCTCCAAATAACATCTTATTGAATGCTTTCCCCCTCAAATCAGGAGGAAAGCAAGGATGTCCACTCTCACCAGTTATATTCACCAGTGTATTTGTAGTTCTAGCTAATGGAACATGACAAGAAAAAATCAAAGGCATCCAGATGGGAAAGGGAGAAGTGAAACTGGCTTTATGCACAAAATAACATGATCATCTACGTAGAAAATTGAAACATACAATAAAAGTTACTAGAACTAATAAATGAATTTAGCAAGGTTGCAGGACACGAGATCAGCATATAAAAATCCATTATATTTCTATATACGAAGGTCTTTGAGTGGTACAAACAGTTACGCGCTCGACTACTAACCGAAAGGTTGACTGTTCGAACCCACCCAGAGGCACCTTGGAAGACAGGCCTGGCAATCTACTTCTCAGAGGTCACAGCCTTGAGTGTCCTTTGGAGCAGTTATACTCTGCGCATATAGGGTCACCATGAGTTGGAATCAACTGGATGGCAACTAACAACCACAGTTCCCATATACTAGCAATGAAGAAATAGAAATTGAAATAAATACCATTTACAGTAGCATAAAACATTAAATTCTTAGGGATGAATCTGACAGAAGTTGTGTAAGATCTATATACTGAAAAGCACAAAATATTGCTAAGAGAAATTACAGAAAGCCTAAATAAATGAAGAGATAGACTGTATTCATGCATTGTGGGATAAATATTGTTAAGATCAGTTCTCCCTAAATTGATCTATAGGTTTAACACAATCCCAACCAAAACATCAGCATGCATTTTTTGTAGAAATTGACACACTGATTCTAAAATTCATATGTGTCATGGATTGCATTGTGTCCCCCAAAAATACATGTATCAATTTGGCTAGACCATGATTCCCAGTATTGTGTGATTGTTCACCATTTTGTCATCTGATGTGATTTTCCTGTGTCTTGTAAATCCTATCCCTATGATGTTGATGAGATGGGATTAGCAGGAATTGTGTTAATGAGACAGGACTCAGTCTACAAGACTGAATTGTGTTTTGAGCCAATCTCTTTTGAGATATAAAAGAGGGAAGCGAGCAGAAACATGGGGACCTCATACCACAAAGAAAGAAGCACTGGGATTGTAGCGTGTTCTTTGAACCTGGGGTCCCTGCGCTGAGAGGCTCCTCCACTGGGGAAGATTGATGACAAGGACCTTCCTCTAGAGCTGACAGAGAAGAGAAAGACTTCCCCTGGAGCTGATGCCCTGAATTTGGACTTGTAGCCTACTAGACTGTGAGAGAGTAAACTTCTCTTTGTTAAAGCCATCCACTTGTGGTATTTCTGTTATAGCAGCACTAGGTGACTAAGACAGAATTTGGTACAGGGATTGGGGTTTGCTCTAACAGATACCTAAAATGTGGAAGCGGTTTTGAAACTGTAAATGGATAGAGGACTCAGAAGAAAATGAGGAGAGCTGTTACACTGGAGACAGTGCAGATGGTGAGAAGTAGCAGAGAACTGGCAGCAGCAGAACCAGGAAACCAGCGCTACATAGCGCTGGAGCTGACCCACGGTGCAAGAGAGCTGAGTGCCTTTGGCAGGAGGCTTACTGGTGAAATGGGATGCCTCCAAGCACTTATTGGTGGAGCTAGGCTTGCTGACCCACGGAGCAAGAGAGCTGAGTGCCTTCCAGCCAAAGTTTACTCGTGAAGTAGGGTGCCTCCAGGTACTTATCGGTAGAGTTAACTTCTCTTTGTTAAAGCCATCCACTTGTGGTATTTCTGTTATCGCAGCACTAGATGACTAAGACAATGTGTAAATATAAAGGATCTAAAAGTGGCCAAAAAAAAAAAAAAAAGACTTTACAAAGAAGAACAAAGTTGGAGAATTAACACTACCTGATATTAAGACTTATGATTAAAGCTACAGTAATCAAGGTAATATAATATTGACATAAAGATAGACAAGAAGATCATTGGAACAGAATAGAGTCCAGAAAAAGAACAACATATACATGGAGAACTGATTTTTTACAAAGGTGCAAAGGCAATTCAGTGGAGAAAGGATAGTCTTTTTTAACAAATGTTGCTAGAACAATTGGATATCTACATGCTACAAAAAAAAACTTCATACCTTGCACCATATACAAAAGTTAATTCAAAATCAATCATAGACTCAAATATAACCTCAAAACTTTAAAACTTCTACAAAAGAGAGAAGAAAATATTTGTGGCTTTAGTTAGGCAAGAATTTTAGAAGTGACACCAAAAGCATGATGTATAAAAGAAAAAATCGATAAATCAGATTTAGATAAATCTGAATTAAAACCTCTGCTTTTTGAAAGACACATTAGGAGAATGAAAGGACAAGCCACACACTCGGAAAAAGTATTTGCAAAGTATGTATTTTATAAAAGACTTGCATCCAAATATATAAGTATGTCTCAAAATTCAATAATAGGAAGACAAACTATAAAATGGGCAAAAGATTTGAACAGACACATCACCAAAGAGTATATGCAGATGACAAGTAGCACAGGAAAAGATGCTTAATGTGTTAATCATTAGGGAAGTTCAACTTAAAACCACATGAGATTCCACTACACACACTAGTGTGACTAAAAAGACTGACCATACCAAGTATTGGTAAGGATGTTGAGCAAGTGGAATTCTCATATACTGCCGGTGAGAAGATTAAAAATACAATTGCTATGGAAATCAGTTTGGAGTTTCTTAAAATGGTAAACACACACCTACCATATGATCCAGCCATTGTACTTCTAGACATTTACTCAAGAGAAATGAAAACATATGTCCATACAAAGATAGGTACAATATACACAAACGTTAATAGCAGTTTTATTTGTAGTAAGTAATAGCCCCAAACTGGAAACCAAGTTATTATCAACATGTGACTAGATAAATTGTGGTATATCCGTACAGTGGAATACTACTCATCAATAAAAAGTAATAAACTACTGATACATGCAACAAAATGGGAGAATCTCAAAACAGTTGTGCTGAGTGAAAGAAGCCAGACAAAAACTAGTATATACTGTTGATTCCATTTATATAATAAAATTCTAGAAAATGCGAACTCATCTAAGCACTTCTTTAAATATTTCTTATAGAGCAATGAATAGAAATTAATATTCCTGTCTTCTGTCTGAAATGTTTTAATTTTACCTTCATTTTTGAATAACATTTTTGCTGAGTATAGAATTCTAAGTTGACAGTTGTTTCTTTCAGCATTCAAATATGTTGTTCCATTGTTTCTGACTTACATATTTTCCGATGAGTAATCTGTGGTAATGATTATCTTTATTCCACTGTGATAATGACTATCTTTATACTAGTGTGTATATGTCTCTTTTTTCTCTGGCTTCTTTTAAGATTTTCTTTTGTCACTGGTTGTTCCTTACCAGTTTGATTATGATGATCCTTAATATGCTATGTGTGTGTGCGTGTGTGCATGTGTGTGTGTGTGTGTGTGTGTGTGTGTGTGTCTACTGTTGTATTTATCCCACTTGGAATTTGTTGAGATTCTTGGATATGTTGATGTGCAATGGCCATCAAATTTTGAAAAATTTTAACTTTTATTTCTTCAAATATTTTTTCTCCTCCTCCTCTCATTTTAGGATTCCAGTTACATGTATATAATTCTGCTTTATATGTCTCACAGGTCACGTTGATACCCTGTTCTTTTTTGTTTCAGTCTTTTTTCTCTCTGTGCTTCATTTTGGATAGATTCTATTGTGCATCTTCAAATTCACCAATCTTTGCTTTATCTGTTGGTAATTTCATCCAGTGAAATTTTTATTTCAGTTATTATATTTTTTCATCTCCGTAATTCCCATTTTTAATTATATATTTTCCATTTATCTCCTCATATGGTCATTTTCCTTTACGTTCATTATTTACATTATTTGTATTTTGTTTTATATTATTTAATGTCCTTGTCTACTAATACTGTCATCTCTTTCATTTTTGAGTTTTCTCTATTAAGTAATTTTTCCTGCTTATGGGTTAGTCACCTTTTTTTTTTGCTACTTTGCATGTCTAAATTTTGGTTGCATGTGGGACATTTTGATTTTACATTGCTGGGTGCTATATTTTTGTTGTATTCCTTTAAAGACTGTTGAACTTTTTCTAGGAGAGGAGGCAATAAGTTTGATTTTTTAGATGTTTGTTTTCAGGCTCTTTTATGGTGACTCTCAATCTAAATTATTCTAGATGTTGATTAGCCCCATTTCTAAGGTGTTATCCTCTGGAGTGTCTAATGAATACCCCATAGAAACATTGAGGTATTGCCACTCTTCTAGAAGGAACTTGAATGATTCACACCCCTTTGTGAGCTCTGAAAATTGTTTGTCTTAGAACTTTCTGGTAATTTTTCCTTTCTTGCCAAGTTGTTCATGCCAAGCTTCATAGAGTTTCACCCTACATATATACAGATTAGTATTTGGCCATAGACTCAAGGGACTTCTGTGCAGATTTCTAGAACTCTTTCTTTCTATCCTCTGTGGGAATCTGGCCCACAAATTCTAGCTGCCTTGGCCTTTCTTTACTCTGATTTCTTTCTCCTCATTTTAGCAAGATAGCTGGGTTCCTTTTAGATTTTCTCTCTCTGTGCCGCAATCTAGTACTTGCTTTCAGAAAGAAAGTCTGGTAGGGATTATTTTGTTTCTTTTTTTTTTCCCCAGAGACCGTAATACTGTGCTCCCTGTTGTGCATTGACTGAAAACAGTTATTTCCTTTATTTTTGTCCACATTTCCAGTTGTTTGTGGCAAGAGGGTAACTACCAAACCTGATACTCCCTAGTGGCCATTGGGATATTTTACTGAGAAGGCAAGAGAGTTTTTTTTTTTTTTTTTTTTAATAGAAACAGAGATTCCCCAAGGCAAATAGCAAATAGCGGGACCAGAAACTTGTCTAGTGATACCATATGATGTGAGAGTCTAGGACCATAAATACCCTGGACAGGTTCCTAGATAGGGAAAGAGTCAGAAAAACACAAAGATTATGTGGATACCTGCTTGCTGTGGTCCTGGGGAGCTCAGGACTCCCACTTCTACTCACCTTACTCTCAGGTCAATACTGTACCTGCTACTTTCCTGATGCTGACAATACCCTGAATAGAGAATCTACTCTTTCACCATCACTAATACGATTATTATGCATCATGATGGAATATTGATCCCTAGAGCAGGAAAATATTGACATCAAAGTATAAATGACTGGTACTTAGTGCTTTACTGAGATTTGTGGGGCAGGAAGGAACCCTAGTAAGACTGGTGACCTTGATGGGCTTTCAAGGATCCTCTCTACCAAGATAGCTGCCTTCAATTTATGCACCATTACCTTTCTTCCCTCTGTCTGCAGTTACGATAGCGTGCCGTTCCTCATGCATGACCATGACTTGAAACGAACAACCAATATTGGGGAGGTGCTACCCAGTGCCGCCCTCAACAGAAGTGAATCCTTCACGTGGGATTTCCTGTCGACTCTGAATGCAGGCAGCTGGTTTTTGAAGGTAATAGAACCATGGGTAAGATACAGTCCGCAGCTCAACAAACCTGTTTTGAATCTCTCTGTATGTGCCATTCTTTGAGATACAGCCAGAGGTGAAGATAGGCAAGTGTACACACAGTTATATCCCAGTTTGGCAGCAGCATTCTAGCACTGGCAGGAGGGTCCTTCCAGTATTCATTCGGTTGAATCGCTGCGTTCTACATTCACTGGAAAGTCTGAAGACATACTGGTAAACTTACTCTTGTCATATAATTCCTTTTTGTTCAAGCATTTCATAAAATTTTATAGTGTGCCTACCATATACAGTAGTCCCCCCTTATCATGTACTGTAGCTCCCCCTTATCTGCAGGGCATATGTTCCCAGACCCCCAGTGGATGCCTGAACTGCAGATAGTACCAAACCCTATGTATACTATGTTTTGTCCTATACACACATGCCTACGATAGTTTAATTTATCAAATAAGCACAGTAAGAGATCAATAGTAGTAACTAATAATAAAATAGAAAAATTATAACAATATACTATAATACAAGTTACATAAATGTGGTCTATCTCTCTCAAAATACCTTATTGTACTGTACTCACCCCTCTTCTTGTAATGACGTTGAGAACTGTCACCTTTTCACTTAATCCTTTAAAAGATGCATTTTGGGCGGAATTTTTTGGTGATGCCGTGTTTTTTTACTAATGGAATGGATGCTGAATCATTGTTGGCAGTTTTTTATTATTTGGAAAAATGAGATACCAATTGCAAGTGGGCCATATCGGTACCATGGTCCAGGAAGTGCATCACACTTCCTGGTTACACTTGAGCCACAAAATATCTCACTCAGCTTTCCAAAAATACACACAAAATACTAAATAAACATTGTACTTGCTGCACATAATTGTTATCAGTTTGATTTTGAGTGAAACTTTAGAGAACAAGGGATGACACATAAAGGCACTTTGCACTTTCTGCACATAACTGTTGTCTGAGTAAGTTTCTTCTGAGTGCTGCATTCTCTGCATCGCCTTCTGGTTGTCTTGACTGGGAGATGCTCTCCATCAGGGAGGCAAGTACTTTATAAAAGATGTCATAAGGGAGGTGACTAATACAAGTGGGCCATATCAGTCCCATGTTCCATGAAGCACATTACACATGTGGTATATATCGGTCCCATAGCCCAGGAAGTACATCACACACTGTTTTTACCCTGAAAATAACTCATTTACTTGAATATTTCTGAATGCCGATAAATGTAACGCCCCAGTAACACAAAGGAAATAGTAAACGTACTTGCAAGCCTTATCTCACTGTCCAGAAGCCAAAAGACACAAAAATTTCACACAATCACTCCTCTGAGAAGCATCCCCTTATACAAATAGCTCTCAACACTCAAATCTGGCAAAGACCAACTTCCTTGTTTTTTCAGGCAGTTGCACAAGCGTCTGCCACTACGCACTAAAGTGGCTCCAATGCCTGCCAATAAACCTCTAGGGGCAGAAAAGGTAGCAGGAACATATATGTGCCAGCACCCTTAAAAGGAAGCACTCTATGGTTTCTCTTTGGCATATCAAAATTGCCAGCATCACACGCTTGCACTTTGGGGCCATTATTAACTAAAATAGGGGTTACTTGAACACAAGCACTGCAATACGACGACAGTCGATCTGATAACCGAGTTGGCTACTAAGTGACTAATGGGCAGGTAGTGTATACAGTATGGAAACGATGGACAAAGGGATGATTCATGTCCCAAGTGACATCTTTGCTTTTCAACAATTTCAGGGGGTGGGTCTTTTGCAGCAAATTAGTTTCTCTTTAAACAACTAATACACATATTATTTAGTGACATTGGTTGACAACCCTGTGACGTGTCAACACTCTCACCTTCTTGACCTTGGGTTCCCCATTTCCATTCTTCCAGCTTTCCTGTCCCCTCCTGCCTTCTTGTCCTATAGCCCCTGGGCTGGTGTACCCATTTAGTCTTGTATACATGGTTGAGCTATGTGTATTATTGTTTGTTTTATGGTCCTGTTTAATATTTGGATGAAGGCTAAACCTCAGGAGTGACTTTAGTACTGAGTTAAAAGGGTGTCCAGGGGCCATACTCTTGAGATTTCTCCAGTCTTTGTCAGACCACTAAGTCTGGTCTTTTTTTGTGAGTTAAAATTTTGTTCTATATTTTTCTCCAGCTCTGCCCGGGACACACTCTATTGTGATCCCTGCCAGAGCAGTTGGTGGTGGTAACCGGCATCATCTAGTTTTTCTGGGCTCAGTCTGGTGGAGGCTGTGGTAGTTGTGGTCCATTATTTTCTCTTGTATCTTTGGTGTTCTTCATTCTTCTTTGCTCCAGCCAGAATGGACCAGCAGATGTATCTTAGATGGCCACTCGCAGGTTTTTAAGACCCCAGTCACTACTCACCACAGTAAGATGTAGAACATTTTCTTTATAAACTATGTTATGCCAGTTGAGCTAGATGTTCCCCAAGACCATGGTCCCCAGGCCTCAGCCCAGTAGTTTGGTCTCTTAGGGCATTTGGATGTGTCTGAAGTTTCTGTAACTTTGCCCTAGTCAAGTTGTGCTAACTTTCCCAGTATTGTGTACTGTCTGTCTTGCCCTTCACCAAAGTTACCACTTATCTACTGTCTCGTTAAGTCTTTCGTAGCAGATTTGTCCATTGCAATATGTTGTTTGATTTCTTGACTGCCACTTCCGTGGGCATTGACTGTAGATCCAAGTAAAATGAAATCCTTAACAACTTCAGTATATATATTTTTTATTGTGCTTTAAGTGAAAGTTTACATTTCAAGTTAGTTTCTCTTACAAAAATGTATACGCACATTGTTATCTGACCCTAGCTGGTCTCCCTGTAATGTGACAGTACACTCCTCCTTTCTACCCCGGATCTCCCATGTCCGTTTAACCAGCTTCTGTCCCTTTTTGCCTTCTCATTTTACCTCTGGACAGGAGCTGCCCATTTAGTCTCATGTATCTACTTGAGCTGAGAAGTACTCTTTTCACGAGTATCATTTTATATCTTATAAGAGTTGGCTTTGGGAATGGTTTCAGTTCTGTGCTAACAGAGAGCCCTGGGGCCTTGTCTTCTGGGGTCCCTCCAGTCTCAGTCAAACCATTAAGTCTGGCCTTTTTACTAGAATTGGAGTTCTGCACCCTACTTTTCTTTTCGCCTGCTCCCTTAGGGACTCTGTTGTATTCCCTGTTAGGGTGGTCATTGGTGGTAGCTGGGCACTATCTTGTTCTTCTGATCTCAGGATGATGGAGTCTCTGGTTTATGTGGTCCTTTCTGTCTCTTGGGCTAATATTTTCCTTGTGTGTTGGGTGTTCTTCATTCTCCTTTGCTCCAGGTGGGTTGGGACCAATTGATGCATCTTAGATGGCCACTTGCAAGCTTTTAAGACCCTACATGCCACTCACCAAAATGGGATGCAGAACATTTTCTTAATAAACTCTATTATGCCAGTGGAGGTAGGTATCCCCTGAAACCATGGTCCCCAGACCCCTGCCCCTACTACTCTGTCCCTTGAAGTGTTTGGTTGTATTCAGGAAACTTCTTAGCTTTTGGTTTAGTCTAGTTGTGCTGACTTCCCCTGTAGTGTGTGCTGTCCTTCCCTTCACCTAGGATATTTCTTATCTACTATCTAGTTAGTGAACATCCCTCTCCCTCCTGTGTTTAAACCTTTTTTTGAGTTCTTATAATAGTGGTCTTATACAGTATTTGTCCTTTTGTGACTGACTAATTTCACTCAGCATAATGCCCTCCAGATTCATCCATGTTGTGAGATGTTTCGTGGAGTCATCATTGTTCTTTATGGTTGCATAGTATTCCATTGTGTGTATGTACCATAATTTGTTTATCCAAAGGGGGAAAGGAATGTGACACTGATGTCTAAAGGGGAAGGTGAAGTCTAGAAACTGCTGCAGAAGCAGTCATAGGGATGTTCTAGGGGGTTAATTTACTAATTGATGGTTAGATTTGCACTTATAGCCAGTTAATCAGTAGCTGTTAACTCCAGGGAGGAGAGAAGAGAGGGGAGTCTGGTTAATGTCCCTGTTACAGGGTTACTGTCTGATAAGTCACTCTTGCTCAATCCTAGAGTCCTTTGCAGGCAGGACCCATTTTGGATATGCCTCAATCCCAGTCCACTATGAAGATATTTA
The DNA here is from genome assembly GCA_030035585.1 of Dugong dugon. Taxonomy (NCBI): domain Eukaryota; kingdom Metazoa; phylum Chordata; class Mammalia; order Sirenia; family Dugongidae; genus Dugong; species Dugong dugon. Next base: position 69,707,893 of record CM057467.1, read on the forward strand.
AGTCCTAATCCCTGTGTTTTAGTTATCTAGTGCTGGTATGACAGAAATACAAGTGGATGGCTTGAGAAATTTATTCTCTCAGTCTAGGAGGCTAGAAGTCTGAATTCAGGATTCCAGCTCCAGGTGAAGGCTTTCTCTCTCTGTCAACTCTGAGGGAAGGTCTTTGTCATCAATCTCCCCCTGGACTAGGAGCTTCTCAGTGTAGGTACCCTGGGTCCGAAGGACACGCGCTCCTGGCTCTACTTTCTTGGTGATATGCGGTCCCCCATGTCTCTTTGCTTGCTTCTCTCTTTTATATCTCAAAAGAGATTGGCTTAAAACACAACCTAATCTTGTAGATTGAGTCCTGCCTCATTAACATAACTGCTGCTAATCCCACCTCATTAACATCATAGAGGTAGGATTTACAACACATAGGAAGATCATATCAGATGAGAAAATGGTGGAAAGTCACACAATACTGGGAATCATGGCCTAGCCAAGTTGACAGATACTTTTGGGGGGTACAGTTCAATCCATGACACCCTGGTACCTGTAAACATGACCTTGTTTGGAAATAGGGTCTTTGAAGATGTTATTCATTAAGTTAACATGAAGTCCTACTGAAGTATACAAAAAAAAAAAAAAAACCCATTGCCATCGAATGGATTCCAACTCATAGCGACCCCATAGGACAGAGTAGAACTGAGCAGCTGGTACATTTGAACTGCTGACCTTTTGGTTAGCAGCCAAGATCTTAACAATTTCGCCACCAAGGCTCCTGCTAAAGTATGGTAGGTCCTAATCCAATATAAGTGGTCCTAATCCAGTATAAGTGGTGTCCTTATAAAAGGGAAGAGACCCAGATAGACACACAGGGGAAAGATGGCCTTGTAAAGATGGAAGCAGAGATTGAAGTGATGCATCTGCAAATCAGGAAACATCAGGGATCATCAGGAATCATCAGAGTTAGGAGAGAGACATGGGACAGATTCTCCTTCAGAGCCCTCAGAAGGAATCCTTAAGGCTGACACCCTGATTCAGACTTCTAGTCTATAGACTGTGAGAAAATAAATTTTTGTTCTTATAAACCACCCAGTTTGTGGTACTTTGTTATGGCAGCCCTAGGAAACTAATACGCTTGCCTAACTCTAGGCTTTACTGGGGACAGTCATCACTCTAACTCTAATTCACCTCCCCCACTCAGTTGGCTAGTGTAGCCAGTTTGTAAATATGCTGGATATGTCACCATTTACCAACTCCTGGTAAAACCCAAATGATAGGCAAATGTGCAGTTAATGCTTCTAAAGTGAATTTGGAGCAAAAAATATTCCTAATTAACAAAGAATCTTAAGAGATGTTAGGCTGATATCTATTGCTATATAGCCAGTGCAGGGATGCTACAACTAAACTTGATCATATAAATCAATCTAATTCCCAATCATATTTCTGCTTTGAAGGTTCCCTTACAATTTCCTTTGTAGTATTACAGCATATCAAATCCTCAAACAAGACTTAAACACTTAAAACCATGAGTTAGTCCTATAAATTGAATAAAAGTCCTAAATGTTGAGGTACAGGGGTAACTGGGGATAATATAAAGATACATTATACCAACTACATTAGTTTCCTAAGGCTGCTGTAACAAATTACCACAAACTTGGTGGCATAAAACAACATATATTTATTCTCTCACGGTTCTGGAGGCCAGAAATCTGGTATCAAGGTATCAGTGGGGCAGTGCTCACTCTGGTGGCTGTGGGGGAGCATCTGTTCTTGCCTAACATGTCTTGGCTCTCCTTGGCTTGTGGCTGCTTCACTCCAGTCTCTGCTTCTGTGGTCCAGTCACCTTCTCTGTGTGTGGTCTCCTTTGAGGGTCTGTCTCTAAACTCCCTCTGCCTCTCTCTTATAAGGATACACATTGTTGTATTTAGAGCCCACCCACATAATCCAGGATAAGCTTTCTTCCAGTATTCTTAACTTTATCACATCTTTGGGCATATAAAGTAATATTCACAGGTTCTAGGGATTAGGATGTGGACATACCTTCTGGGGGGAGATATTCAAACTACTATACCAAGTTTACTAATAATGATTATTTTTGTAAATAATATGTAAATGAAGGAAAATGTCCTTGAGCTGGAAATAGGGGATAAAAGGTATTCTTGGAATGTAATAGTGAATATTTATCACAGCAATTCTCAGAGAAAATATACTTACAACTCCACAATAGTTGATTGCATGTCTTGTGAAATTCCTGTGTTCTTTTAATATGTGGTATCTTAGTTATCTAGTGCTGCTATAACAGAAATGCCCCAGGTGGATGGCTTTAACAAACAGAAGTTTATTCTCGCACAGTTTAGGAGGATAGAAGTCTGAATTCAGGATGCCAGCTCCAGGGGAAGGCTTTCTCTCACTGTCAGCTCTGAGGGAAGGTCCTTGTCATCAATCTTCCCCTGGTCCACAAGCATCTCAGCACAGGAACTCTGGGTCCAAAGGACGTGCTTTGCTCCCCATGCTTCTTTACTGGTGGTATGAGGTCCCTCTGTCTCTCTGCTTGCTTCTCTCTTTTATATCTCAGAAGAGATTGACTTAAGACACAGTGTAATCTTATAGATTGAGTCCTATCTCATTAACATAACTGCCTTTAATCCTGCCTCATTAGCATCATAGAGGTAGGATTTACAACACATAGGAAAATCACATCAGATGACAAAATGGTGGACAGTCACACAATAATGGGAATCATGGCCTAGCCAAGTTGCCACACATTTTGGGGGGACACAAATCAATCCATAACATGTGGGAATCAGGCTTTCTGCTGCCAACCCAAGGCCAAGGTTAGTTGTTCTATGGGGCTGTTAGACCACTCCAATTGTATAACTTCCCAAACTCTCCATAGACACTGTCTGTTTATAAGGGGCCTGAAGAGATAGCATATTTACTGGGAAACAGCTTCCTAAGGATACTGATCTCATCAATAGGAGTTGGATAATTTTAGGTGATTACCAAAATTTTGTCTTTCACTTTGGGTGATATAGCACAAGCCTTGGAAGTACAGCATAACAGTTTAAATTCCTCAGTGAAATTTCTTATTAGGGAAAATAGAAAAGCTTTGGATTTATTTTCGACCAACTAACACCAGTGCTAAAACTTTGTGTTGTACCTAGATTAAAGAGAAATTGTAGCTGGATCAGGAAGAGGGTTGTAATCCAATTATAAGAACTTGCATTGGACTTGATTTTGTGGCAGTGAATACTACTTGCAGTGCAGTGTTTCAGGAAAATTAACTTACCAATGCCACTAACAGTACACTTTCAATGATGTTAAGAGGGAATAGGGGAGTATAACACTCAAACTTGTTTACTCATCCTCATTCATTCATTGAGTCATTCATTCATTCATCCAGTAAGCAAACTCTATATGCTCATAAAACACAATTCCTGCTCTCAAGACATTTACGGTCTACTAAGGGAGATAAAACGGACAGATAGAATATAAATTCTATGACGGTGGTCACTGAAAAGTACTTTGGACCCTTCTCGGACATGCTACAAACAGTAACAATAAGTTACAGTTTTCAAAAAAAACTTAAATGCATTGTTATAATTTGACCTAAAATATTTTATGTTAAAAATGAAACAACTTAAACTCAAAAAGGGTAAGTGACATGCCCAGTTATTCAACTCATAGGTGAATGACCCCAGACATTATATATATCCCTAGGTGGTGCAAAGGGTTTGCACTTGACTGCTACCCTAAAGTTGGCAGTTTGAACCTACCCAGCACTACCATGAAGAAAAAGGTCTGGTAGTCTGCTTCTGTTAAGATTATAACCAAGAAAACCCTGTGGGGCAGTTCTACTCCATAACACATGGGATCAGTGTCTTAGTTATCTAATGTTGCTGTAACAGAAATACCACAAGTGGGTAGCTTTAACACACAGAAATTTATTCTCTCACAGTTTAGGAGGCTGTAAGTCCAAATTCAGGATGTCGGCTCTAGAGGAAGGCTTGCTGTCTGTTGACTCTAGGTTGTTGTTGTTGTTGTGTGCCATCAAGTTGGTTCTGACTCATAGTGACCCTATACGACAGAGTAGAACTTCCCCATAGTGTTTCCAAGGAGCAACGGGTGGATTCGAACTGCCAACCTTTTGGTTAGCAGCATGAGCTCTTAACCACTTAGCCACCAGAGCTCCAAGGGGAAGGTCGTTATTCCTTGGCTCCTTGCTGATCTTCATGTGGCAAGGCATCTATTTTCTCCCATTTCTGCTTTCTCCTGTGTCCTAATCTGCTTCATTTATATCTCAAAGGTGATTGGCTTAAAACACACCCTACACTGATATGACTTCTTCAGCATAACAAAGAAAACCCATTCCCAAATGGGATTACAACCACAGGGATTAGGATTTATGACACTAATTATGGGGGGACATAATTCAGTCTGTAACAGTCATCATGAGTTGCAGTGGACTTGATGGCAACTAAATAACATATATGTCATATACATATATATGCACACACACACGACAGAATGTAAATCAACAAACTACTTTCTTCGAGAAAGTCTTGCTATGAAAAGAAAAAAGACAACTGAACAAAACATTGGGTTTAGTGGTATGGCTGATTTAAAGTATCTGAATGTTCTGGAAAATGAAATAAAACAGTAAAAGACAAATGAGCTGGTATAATAAGTTGCAGAGGGTTTAAGAGAAAGTGAACTTTATTGACTTTGATTTAAACTACCTGAAAATAATGAGTATGGTAAGAAGCAATGAAATGTGTAGGCTCAGTTTAATGGGTTTATTTTAAGATAAAAAAAGGCTTGTGAATGCTTCACTAACAACTGTTATTGTAAAACTAGTTTGCTTTTCTCTTTGTTAAAATGATAAATTAATTTTGGAATATTTAGTTTCTCTTTAGAATATGGAGTAAAAACAGGACAGGATGGCCCCAGTAAGTGACCAAAATAAAACACCAGATGACCTTCTTATAGAAGAAAAGTCACTGGAACTACCTGATAGGGAATGCAAAAGTCTAATATTTAGGGCTCTCTAAGAGATTAGGAAAGAGATGAAGGAAAACCAAGAAAAAATAAGGAAAAAATAGACAAAATCAGGCAAAATACAAAATCGGGGAAACAGACAAAGCAATGGAAGAATACAAGAAAATAATACAGGAACAAAATTGCAAAAATAACAACTAGAAATCATATAAAAACAGCGATTAGAAATCCAAAAGATAAACGACAAGACTTCAGAAATGGACAGTGCGAAAAAAGGTTTTAGGAGCAAGTTTGAAACAATTGAAGACAGATCAGTGAAACTGAAGACAAATCCTTGGAAACCAGTTTGAGGAAAAATCAGAGAAAAGAATGAAGAAAACCTGAGAATGATGTGGGATACAATCAGGAGCAAAAATTTGCACATGATCAGAGTTCCAGAACATGGGGAGAAAACAGAAAACACAGAGAGGATCATTGAAGATCTGCTGACAGAAAACTTCCCTAATATCATAAAAGATGAAAAGCTGACCAACCCAAAAGCTCAACAAATCCCATATAGGATAGACCCCAAAAGAAGGTCACCAAGACATCATAATCACACTCACCAAAACAAAGACAAAGAATCCTGAAAGCAGCTCAAGCAAAATGAAAGTCATGTACAAAGGGGAAACAATAAGACAAAACTCTGATTACTTGGCAGAAACCACTCAGGCAAGAAGGCGATGGGATGACATATATAAAACCTTGAAAGAAAAAAATGCCAACCAAGAGTAATATATCCTGCAAAACTCTCACTCAAATATGATGGCGAAAGTGGGACATTTCCAGATGAACAGAAGTTAAGGAATATGTAAAAACTAAACTTACAAGAACTTATAAGGCCTTGTAAGAACTTCCTTACAAGGGAGTCCTTCAGTTAGAGAACAAACAACATCAGAAAACAACCTGAATCTAGGACACAGGACAGCATCAGCCAGATACCAACATAGGTAATGAACTCTCAAAGATAAAACAAAATGAAAATAATTTAAAACAGGGCACCAGAGCATCAATCTGTAAATGACAAACAATAAAAGAGGGAATAAATATTGTAGGTATAGAACTTTCAGATGGAGAGGAAGTCAAGGTGATATCAAGTAATAAAAGACTGGTTTAAACTTAGGAAGATAGGGATAAATTTCAAGGTAACCACAAAGAAATTTAACAAACCTACTCATCAGAATGAAGAAGAAAAACAAAGTCTCAGTAAACACAAATTCTACAAAAATGAAACAAACAAACAAAAAAATCCACAAACAAAAGGAACTCAGCACGGGAGAGTAAGAAGAACAAAGACAATGTCAGCACCACAAAAAAGACAAAAAAAACCACTACAAAATGACAGCAATAAACTCACACCTATTGATAATGGTTTAAATGCACCCATGAAGAGACAGTGACAGAATGGATAAAAAAACAGGACCCATCAATATGCTGTGTACAAGAGACACACCTTAGAAACAAAGACATAAATATATTAAAAATCAAAGGATGGAAAAAAATATATCAAGCAAACAGCAACCAAAAAAGAGCAGGAGTGGCAGTACTAATCTCAGATAAAATAGACTTTAAAACAAAATCCACCATAAAAAACACAGAAGGACATTATATAATGATTAAAGGGACAATCTACCATGAGGACATAACCATAATAAATATCTATGCACCCAATGACAGGGCTCCAAAATATATAAAACAAACTAACAGCACTGAAAAGAGAAATTTACAGTTCCACAATAATAGTAAGAGACTTCAACACACCACTCTCGGTAACAAACAGAACATCTAGAAAGAAACTCAACAAAGATACAGAAGCTCTGAAGGCCGCAATCAACCATCTTGACCCTATGAACATATACAGCACTCCACCCACAAGTGACAAAGTATACATTCTTTTCCAACACACATGGTACCTTCTCCAGAATAGACTACATCTTAGGCCACAAAGCAACCCTCAAAAAAAATCCAAAAACATTGAGATAGTACAAAGCTTCTTTTCTGATCACAATGCCATAAAAGTAGAAATTAATAATAGGAAGAGAAAGTAAAAAATCAATACATGGAAACTGAATAACACCTAGCTTAAAAACCACTGAGCTATAGAAGAGATCAAAGATGGCATCATCAGAGTAGCAGGATACAAGATAAACGTACAAAAATCAGTTGGATTCCTATACACCATAAAGAGAACTATAAAAAGGAAATCAGGAAAGCAGTACCATTTATAATAGCCCCTAAAAAAATAAGACACTTAGGAATAAATCTAACCGGGGACATAAAAGACCTATACAAAGAAAACTACAAAACACTACTGCAAGAAACTAAAAGGGACCTACATGAATGGAAAAATATACATGCTCATGGATAGGTAGACTCAACACCGTGAAAATGTCAATTCTGCTGAAAGCAATCTACAAATACAATGCAATTCTGATCCAAATACCAACAGCATTTTTTTTTTAAATCTTCTTCTTTTTTTGGATGTGTCCAGGAAACTTCTTAGCTGTTGCTTTAGTCCAGTTGTGCTGACTTTCCCTGTATTGTGTGTTGTCCTTCCCTTCACCAAAGTTGATCCTTGTCTACTACCTAGTTAGTGAATTCCCTTCCTCCTCACTCCCCACCCTATTACCCATCAAAGAATGCTTTTTTCTGTGTTTAAACCTTTTCTTGAGTTCTTATAATAGTGGTCTCATACAGTATTTGTCCTTTTGTGACTGACTAATTTCACTCAGAGTAATGCCCTCCAGATTCATCCATGTTGTAAGATGTTTCGCAGATTCGTCCTTGTTCTTCATTGTTACATAGTATTCCATTGTGTGTATGTACCATAGTTTGTTTATCCATTCATCTGTTGATGGGCACCTAGGTTGTCTCCATCTTTTTGCTGTTGTGAACAATGCTGCGGTGAACATGGGTGTGCATATGTCTATATGTGTGACGACTTTTATTTCTCTAGGATATATTCCTAGGAGTGGGATTGCTGGAATGTATGGTATTTCTATTTCTAGCTTTTTAAGGAGGTACCACATCGTTTTCCAAAGTGGTTGTACCATTTTAAATTCCCACCAGCAGTGCATAAGTGTTCCACCCTCTCCACAACCTCTCCAACATTTATTATTTTGTGTTTTTTTGGATTAGTGCCAGCCTTGTTAGAGTGAGATAGTATCTCATTGTAATTTTGATTTGCATTTCTCTAATGGCTAATGATTGGGAGCATTTCCTCATGTGTCTGCTAGGTGCCTGAATGTCACTTTGGTGAAGTGTCTGTTCATATCCTTTGCCCATTTTTTAATTGGATTATTTGTCATTTTGTTGTTGAGATGTTGCAATATCTTGTGGATTTTAGCAAATAGACCCTTATTGGATATATTATACCCAAAAGTTTTTTCCCAGTCTGTAGGTTCTCTTTTTACTCTTATGGTTAAGTCTTTTGATGAGCATCAGTGTTTGATTTTTAGGAGCTCCCAGTTACCTAGTTTCTCTTCTGGTATTTGCACATTGTTAGTTATGGTTTGTATACTGTTTATGCCATGTATTAGGGCTCTTAGCATTGTCCCTATTTTTTCTTCCATGATCTTTATCATTTTCGATTTTATATTTAGGTCTTTGATCCATTTTGAGTTAGTTTTTGTGCATGGTGTGAGATATGGGTCTTGTTTCATTTTTTTGCAGATGGATAATCCAGTTATGCCAGCACCATTTGTTAAAGAGACTGTCTTTTCCACAGTTAACGGACTTCTGGCATTTGTCAAATATCAGCTGCTCATAGGTGGATGAATTTATGTCTGGGTTCTCAATTCTGTTCCATTGGTCTATGTATCTTTTGTTGTACAAGTACCAGGCTGTTTTGACTACTGTGGTGGTATAATAGGTTCTAAAATCAGGTAATGTGAGGCCTCCCACTTTGTTCGTCTTCTTCAGTAATGCTTTACTTATCCGGGGCCTCTTCCCTTTCCATATGAAGTTGGTGATTTGTTTCTCCATCTTGTTAAAAAATGCTGTTGGAATTTGGATTGGGATTGTATTGTATCTGTAGATTGCTTTGGGTAGAATTGACATTTTCACAATGTTGAGTCTTTCTATTCATGAGCATAGTATGTTTTTCCACTTATGCAGGTCTCTTTTGGTTTCTTGCAGTAGTGTTTTGTAGTTTTCTTTGTATAGGTCTTTTATGTCTCTGGTTAGGTTTATTCCTAAGTACTTTTTCTTCTTGGAGGCTATTGTAAATGGTATTGATTTGGTGATCTCCTTTTCGAAGCTCTGTTTGTTGGTGTATAGGAATCCAGTTGATTTTTGTATGTTTATCTTGTATCCTGATACTTTGCTGAAATCTTCTATAAGTTCCAGTAGTTTTCTTTGGGGTTTTCTGGGTATAAGATCATATCATCTGCAAATAAGGATAATTTTAGTTCTTCTTTAGCAATTTGGATGCCTTTTATTTCTTTTTCTAGCCTAATTGCTCTGGCTAGGACCTATAGCACAATGTTGAATAAGAGTGGTGATAAAGGGCATCATTCTCTGGTTCCCATTTTCAAGTCTCCATTTAGGATGATACTGGCTGTTGGCTTTGTATAAATGCCCTTAATTATGTTGAGGAATTTTGCTTCTATTCCTATTTTGCTGAGAGTTTTTATCATGAATGGGTGTTGGACTTTATCAAATGCCTTTTCTGCATCAGTTGATAAGATCATGTGGTTCTTATCTTTTATTTATGTGATGTATTACATTGATTGTTTTTCTAATGTTGAACCATCCTGCATACCTGGTATGAATTCCCCTTGGTCATGATGAATTTTTTTTTTAACAATCTTTTTTTTTTTTAATTGTTGTAATTAAATGAAGTTTATATTTCAAGTTAGTCTCCCGTACAGAATTTTTTTTTTTACATACATTGTTATGAGACCCCAACCACTCACCCCATTCTGCGACAACACACTCCTCCCCGCCGCCCCTGATTCCCCATGAACATTCAACCAGCTCCTAACTCTCTCTGTCTTCCCATCTCATCTCTGGACAGAAGCTGCCCCTTTGGTTTCTTGTATCTACTTGACTAAGAGGCACATTCTTCACAAGTATCACTTTATGTCCCACAGTCCAGTCCAATCCTTGTCTGAAGAGTAGTCCTTGGAAATTGTTTTAGTTCTGGGGTGATAGAGAGAACAGGGTCCATGCTTTCTGGGGCAACTCCAGTCTCAGACCATTAAGTCTGGTCTTCTTACTAGAGTTTGAGTTCTGCATCCCATCGTTCTACTGCTCCATCAGGGAACCTCTGTTGTGCTTCCTGTCAGGACATTCATTGGTGGTAACCAGGCACTATCTAGTTCTTCTGGTCTCAGGCTGATGAAGTCTCTGGTTTATGTGGCCCATTCTTTCTCTTGGGCTAATACTTTCCTTGTGTCTTTGGTGTTCTTCGTTCTCCTTTACTCCAAGTGGTTTGGACCAACTGATGCTTCTTAGATGGCCACTTGCAAGCTTTTAAGACCCCAGACGCTGCTCACCAAAGTAGGATGCAGAACATTTTCTTAATAGGCTTTGTTATGCCAGTCGACATAGATGTCCCCTGAAAGCATGGTCCCCAGACCCCCCATCCCTGCTACTCTGTCTCTCAAAGCATTTGACTGTATTGAGGAAACTTATTAGCTTTGGTTTAGTCCAGTTGTGCTGGCTTCCCCTGTAGTGTGTGCTGTCCTTCCCTTCTCCTAAGATGATTCTTATCTACTATCATCCCACCCCTGTAACCATCAAAGAATGTTTTCTTCTGTGTTTAAACCTTTTCTTGAGTTCTTATAATAGTGGTCTTATACAGTATTTGTCATTCTGTGACTGACTAAATTCACTCAGCATAGTAAGTCCCAGCTTCCACCAAGTTATACGATGTTTCACAGCTTCATCATTGTTCTTTATCATTGCATCATATACCATTGTGTGGATATACCATAGTTTGTTTATCCATTCATCCATTGATGGGCACATAGGTTGCTTCCATCTTTTTGCTATTGTGAACAGTGCTACGATGAACATGGGTATGCATATATCTAATCATGTGATGGCTCTTTTTTCTCTAGGGTATATTCCAAGGAGCAGGATAGCTGGATCGTATGGTACTTCTAGTTCTACCTTTTTAAGGAAGCGCCAAATCGATTTCCAAAGTGGTTGTACCATTTTACATTCCCACCAACAGTGTATAAGTGTTCCAGTCTCTCCACAACCTCTCTAGCATTTGTTATTTTGTGTTTTTTGGATTAATGCTAGCCTTGTTGGGGTGAGATGATATCTCATTGTAGTTTTGATCTGCATTTCTCTAATGGCTAATGATTGTGAGCATTTCTTCTTGTGTCTGTTAGCTGCCTGAATATCTTCTTTGGTGAAGTGTCTGTTCATATCCTTTGCGCATTTTTTAATTGGGTTATTTGTCTTTTTGCTGTTGAGGTTTTGCAGTATCTTGCAGATTTTAGAGATTAGATGCTGATCGGATTTGTCGTAGTGAAAATTTTTTCCCAGTCTGTAGGTTGTCTTTTTACTCTTTTGGTGAAGTCTTTTGACGAGCATAAGTGTTTGATTTTTAGGAGCTCCCATTTATCTAGACCCTATTCTGGTGCTTGTGCATTGTTACTTATGGTTCGTATTGTTTATGCCATGTATTAGGGCTCCTAGCGTTGTCCCTATTTTTTCTTCCGTGATCTTTATCGTTTTCGATTTTATGTTTAAGTCTTTGATCCATTTTGAGTTAGTTTTTGTGCATGGTGTGAGATATGGGTCTTGTTTCAGTTTTTTGCATATAGATATCCAGTTATGCCAGCACCATTTGTTAAAGAGACTGTCTTTTCCCCAGTTAATGGACTTTGGGCCTTTGTCAAATATTAGCTGCTCATAGGTGGATGAGCTTATATCTGGATTCTCAACTCTGTTCCATTGGTCTGTGTATCTGTTGTTGTACCAGTACCAGGCTGTCTTGACTACCGTGGCAGTATAATAGGTCCTAAAATCAGGTAGTGTAAGACTTTACACTTTGTTCTTCTTGAGTAATGCTTTGTTTATTCAGGGCCTCTTCCCTTTCCATATGAAGTTGGTGATTTGTTTCTCCATCTCATTAAAAAATGCTGCTGGAATTTGGATCGGGATTGCATTGTATCTGTAGATTGCTTTGGGTAGAATTGACATTTTCACTATGTTGAGTCTACCTATCCATGAACAAGGTATATTTTTCCACTTCTGCAGGTCTCTTTTAGTTTCTTGCTGTAGTGTCTTGTAGTTTTCTCTGTAAAGATCTTTTACATCTCTGGTTAGATTTATTCCTAGGTATTTATCTTCTTGGGGGCTATTGTAAATGGTATTGATTTGGTGACTCCCTCTTCAAGGTTGTCTTTGTTGGTGTAAGGGAATCCAATTGATTTTTGTATGTTTGTCTTGTATCCTGAAACTTTGCTGAAATCTATTAGTTCCAGTAGTTTTCTTGTGTATTCCTTGGGGTTTTCTGTGTATAAGATCATATCATCTGCAAATAGAGATACTTTGACTTCTTCCCTACCTATCTGGATGCCCTTTATTTCTTTTTCTAGCTTAACTGCTCTGGCTAAGACCTCCAGCACAATGTTGAATAATAGTGGTGATAAAGGGCATCCTTGTCTGGTTCCTGTTCTCAAGGGGAATGCTTTCAAAGTCTCTCCATTCAGGATGATGTTGGCTGTTGGTTTTGTATAAATGCCCTTAATTATACTGAGGAATTTCCCTTCTATTCCTATTTTGTTGAGAGTTTTTATCATGAATGGGTGTTGGACTTTGTTGAATGCCTTTTCTGCATCGGTTAATAAGATCATGTGGTTCTTGCCTTTTGTTTTATTTATGTGATGGATTACGTTGATTGTTTTTCTAATGTTGAACCATCCCCGCATACCTGGTATAAATCCCACTTGATCATGGTGAATTATTTTTTTGATATGTTTCTGAATTCTATTGGCTAAAATTTTGTTGAGGATTTTTGCGTCAATGTTCATGAGGGATATCGGTCTGTAATTTTCTTTTTTTGTGGTGTCTTTACCTGGTTTTGGTATCAGGGTTATGCTGGCTTCATAGAATGAGTTTGGGAGTATTCCATCCTTTTCTATACTCTGAAATATCTTACTAGAGGTGGTGTTATCTCTTCTCTGAAAGTTTGGTAGAATTCTCCAGTGAAGCCATCCGGGCCAGGGCTTTCTTTTGTTGGCAGTTTTTTAATAACCTTTTCAATCTCTTCATTATGGGTTTATTTAGTTGTTCTACCTCTGTTTGTGTTAATTTATGTAGGTAGTGAGTTTCTAGAAATTTGTCCATTTCCTCTAGGTTTTCAAATTTGTCCGAGTACAATTTTTCATAGTAATCTGTTATGATTCTTTTAATTTCAGTTGGGTCTATTGTGATATCACCCATCTCATTTCTTATATGGGTTATCTGCTTCCTCTCCAGTTTTTCTTTTGTCAGTTTGGCCAATGGTTTATCAATTTTGTTGATCTTTCAAAGAACCAGCTTTTCGACTTGTTAACTCTTTCAATTGTTTTTCTATTCTCTATTTCATTTAATTCTGCTCTAATTCTTATTATTTCCTTCCTTCTGCCACCTGTGGGCTTCTTTTGCTGCACTCTTTCTACTTGTTCCAGTTGTAGGATTAATGCTTTGATTATGAGCCTTTCTTCTTTTTGGATGTGTGCATTTATTGCTATAAACTGACCTCTGAGCACTGCTTTTGCTGTGTTCCAAAGGTTCTGGTAGGATGTGTTTTCATTCTTGTTTGATTCTATGAATTTCTTTATTCCATACTTAATTTCTTTTATAACCCAGTAGTTTTTGAGCAAGGTGTTGTTCAGTTTCCATGTGTTTGATTTTTTTTCCTTGCTTTTTGTGTTGTTGATTTCCACTTTTATGGCTTAAGGGTCAGAAAAGATGCTTTGTAATATTTCAATGTTTTGGATTTTGTTAAGGCTTGCTTTATGGCCTAATATGTGGTCTATTCTGGAGAATGTTCCATGTGCATTGGAAAAGAAAGTATACTTGGCTGCTGTTGGGTGCAGTGTTCAGTATATGTCTATGACATCAAGTTGGTTGATTGTAGCATTTAGCTCTTCCGTGTCTTTGTTGAGCTTCTTTCTGGATGTTCTGTCCTTCACTGAAAGTGGTGCATTGAAGTCTCCTACTACTATTGTGGAGCAGTCTATCTCTCTCTTCAGAGCCGTTAGAGTTTGTTTTATGTATTTTGGAGCCCTGTTGTTGGGTGTGTAAATATTTATTATAGTTATGTCTTCCTGGTGTGTTGATCCTTTAATCATTATGTAGTGCCCTTCCTTATCCTTTGTGGTGGATTTTACTTTAAAGTCTGTTTTGTCAGAGATTAATATTGCCACTCCTTCTCTTTTTTGAATGTTGTTTACTTGATACATTTTTTTCCATCCTTTGAGTTTTAGCCTGTTTGTGTCTTTAAGTCTAAGGTGCATCTCTTGTAGGCGGAGCCTGTTTGTGTCTTTAAGTCTAAGGTGCATCTCTTGTAGGCGACATATAGATGGATCATGCTTTTTTATCCAGTCTGCCACTTCGTCTCTTTATTGGTGCATTAAGTCCGTTTACATTCAGCATAATTGTTGATAGGTATGAGTTTAGTGCTGTCATCCTGATATCTCTTTTTGTGTGTTGTTCACAGTTTCTTTGTTCTCAATTTTCTGTGCTGAGTCATTTTTCTTTATGTATTTTTTTTCATCTTTTTCTTTGTTGTAGATTTTGTGTTTGCTGGGTCTTTATGTTTTTCTACTTTTTTATTTTTATTTGTAGGATTGTTAAATTCCTTTGCGGTTACCTTAATATTTACCCCTATTTTTCTACGTTTATACCAGTCTTTTATTACTTTATATTGCCTTAACTTCCCCTCCATATAGAAAATCAATGTCTCCATTTTTTAAGTCCCTCTTTTTTTGTTTTAATATTATCCTTTTGTACATATTGACATCTGTTTCCCTATTTTCAATGTTTAGCTTTGACGTATTTTCAATTTCCGTATCTGAGTCAATATCTGGTTGCTCTGTCCTGTGTTCTAGTCTTATATTGTTAGCTGGTGTTATTGATTATCTAACCGTAGGACTCCCTTTAGTATTTCTTGTAATTTTGGTTTGGTTTTTGCAAGTTCCCTGAACTTCTGTTTATCTGGAAATGCCCAAATTTCACCATCATATTTGAGAGACGGTTTTGCTGGATATATAATTCTTGGCTGACAGTTATTTTCCTTCAAGGCTTTAAATATGTCATCCCATTGCCTTCTAGCCTGCGTGGTTTCTGCTGAGTAGTCCGAGCTTATTCTAATTGACTCTCCTTTGTAGATGACTTTTCTTTTATCCCTAGCTGCTCTTAAAATTCTCTCTTTAGCTTTGGTTTTGGAAAGTTTGATTATAATATGTCTTGGTGACTTACTTTTGGGATCTACCTTATGTGGGGTTCAATGAGCATCTTGGATAGATATCTTCTCATCTTTCATGATATCAGGGAAGTTTTCTGTCAACACATCTTCAACAATTTTCTCTGTATTTTCTGTTATCCCCCCCTCTTCTGGTACTCCAATCACTTGTAGTTTATTTCTCTTGTTAGAGTCCCACTTGGCTCTTAGAGTTTCTTTATTCTTTTTAATTCTTTTATCTGGTTTTTCCTCCAATAAGTTGGCGTCAAGAACTTTATCTTCAATGTCACTAATTCTAACTTCTACTGCCTCAATTCTGCTCCCATGACTTTCTGTTGAGTTATCTAATTCTGAAATTTTATTGTTAATCTTCTGGATTTCTGATTGCAGTCTCTCTATGGACTCTTGCAGCCTATTAAATTTGGCATTATGTTCTTGAATAACTTTTTTAAGTTCCACTACTACTGTGTCTGTATGTTCCCTGGCTGTTTATGCATTCTGTCAAATTTCCTTTCTTATTTCTAGAAGAGTTCTGTATATTAATCTTTTGTATTCTGCCTCTGGTAATTCCAAGAAGTTCTCTTCCTCCAGAGAATTTACTGATCCTTTATTTTGGGAGCTTGCTGAAGCCATCATGGACTGCCTCTTTATGTGACTTGATATTGACTGTTGACTCCTAGCCTTTGATGATTTATTATAATTTTATGTTGTATTTGCTTAGTGAGACCTAGCTTCTTATTTTGTTTTGTTTTGATATGCCCACATAGGCTACTTGTGTGCACTAGTTTGATTTTTGACACCTCTGGATCTCTAACGTCCTGTCACCAGGTAGTTCTGTAACTAAGTATGCGCACACAGGAGTCCGTTAAATTTTCCTATATGGGTTCAGCTCGGATGTTCAGGCAGTCGGTCACCAAGTGTGTGATGCAGGCTCTCATCCCCAGTCCTAGCTAGAGAGGCATAGGTGATTGGTGCAGGCACTGGACTCTGGCTGTGGTAGGGGATCACGCGCTGAGCCAGGCAGGGGGCTGACGGCTGCCCCTGAGAGTCTGAAAGGAAAGCGTGTCCCTATTCTCTAGGGTGAGTAGGTAGGTGAGTTTTGGTGCTGGACTATGAGCACCCCACTCTGTTGGCTGTAAAGACTCAAGGGGGCCACTTGTTCTTGGACTCCTGTAGCAAGTGACTAGGCGCTTTGGGTGCTACCACCAGTCCTCAAGCCCCTGCTGCAGATCGATAAAAGTGCCTACTTAAGGGGCAGGGCTGTTTCGAGGGTCACAAATCTGCCAGTTCACAGCTGAAGCAGTTGAAGTTAAACTTCAGATGTTTGCCCTGTTGTATGGTGGCAGTGAGGACTAATGCTGTTGAGATGGGTCCCTACAAGTCTATACAGGGGTATAAGGCAGTTAGAGTCTGCGGGACCCTGATACCTGTGCCCAGCAAAGGAGCTGTGCTGACCCTGTGTTCCTGGCCTAGGGGAGCCAGCAGCTTATTTGTTCCCTCTCAAAGGCCAGGAGAATGGGTCATGGTGCCTTTTGGGATCTACTTCCGGCCCAGCAGACTCCCGGTGAAGAGAGCGGAGGGAGGAGATAAAAGGGAGTGATGTTTTTCCCAAATGGGCTTTTTTTTTAAATCCCCATGAAAGGGTGCATGCATGTACTTATCTTAGCCTCTTGGGAGCGGCTCTTCAGGAGTTCAGAGTGTCCAAGCAGAATCTCTGCTGTCGGTCTCTCTTGCTGTGGAAACTGCTTCCTGAGTGCACGCACAGCATAGCTGTTTGCCTGCTTCACCACGGACCCGCGTGGCTGTGGCGCTGCAGTTTTGCCGCTTCGGATCTGGCCCTCCTCACCTCTTCCAAACAGTCTCCCTCTCCCATATCACTCAGACTGATTTCTCAACCTTGCCTTGTTCAGGGCTCCCAGATATTCACATAATCAAATCACTTGTTTTTCCAGTTCTTTGTTGTAAGAGGGATATAGGAAGCGTCTAACTACTCTGCTGTGTTGACCACGCCTCCTGAATTATTTTTTTGATATGCTTTTGAAGTCTATTGGCTAGAATTTTGGTGAGATTTTTGCGTCTATGTTCATGAGGGATATTGGTCTGTAATTTTCTTTTTTTGCGGTGTCTTTACCTGGCTTTGGTATCAGGGTTATGCTGACTTCATAGAATGAGTTAAGGAGTATTCTTTCCTTGTTTATGCTCTGAAATACCTTTATTATCAGTGGTGTTAACTCTTTTCTGAAAGTTTTGTAGAATTCTCCAGTGAAGCCGTCAGGGCTAGAGTTTTTTTTTGCTGGGAGTTTTTTTTCTTTTTTTTTTTTAATTACCTCTTCGATCTCTTCTTTTGTTACAGGTTTATTTAGTTTTTCTGCCTCAGTTTGTGTTAGTTTAGGTAGGTAATGTGTTTCTAGAAATTTGTACATTTCCTCTAGGTTTTCAAATTTGTTACAGTACAGTTTTTCATAGTATTCTGTTACGATCCTTTTAATTTCAGTTGGGTCTGTTGTAATATTGCCCATCTCATTTCTTATGTGGATTATTTGCTTTCTCTCCTGTTTTTATTTTGTCAGTTTGGCCACTGGTTTATCAGTTTTGTTGCTCTTTTCAAAGAACAAGCTTTTGGTTTTGTTGACTCTTCCAGTTGTTTTTCTGTTCTCTATGTCATTTATCTCTGCTCTAATCTTTATTATTTCCTTTCTTCTGGTGCCTGAGGGCTTCTTTTGCTGCTCTCTTTCTATTTGTTTGAATTTTAGGGTTAATGTTTTGATTTTGGCTCTTTCTTCTTTTTGGAAGTTTGCATTTATTGCTAAAAATTGACCTTTGAGCACTGCTTTTGCTGTGTCCCAGAGTTTCTGGAGAGATGTGTTTTCATTCTCATTCGATTCTATGAATTTCTTTATTCTGTCCTTGATTTCTTCTATAACCCAGTAGTTTTTGAACAATATGTTGTTCAGTTTCCATGTATTAGATTTTTTTCCCTTACTTTTTCTGTTACTGATTTCTAGTTTTATGGCTTTATGGTCAGAAAAGATGCTTTATAATATTTCAATGTTTCGGATTTTGTTAAGCCTTGCTTTGTGGCCTAATATGTGGTCTGTTCTGGAGAATGTTCCATGTGCATTGGAAAAGAAAGTATACTTGGCTGCTGTTGGGTAGAGTGTTCTGTATATATCTGTAAGGTCAAATTGATTTGATTGTGGCATTTAGATCTTCTGTGTCTTTATTGAGTTTGTTTCTAGATGTTTTGTCCTTCACCAAAAGTGGTGTGTTGAGGTCTCCTACCATTATTGTGGAGCTGTCCAGTTCTCTTTTCGGTGATGTTAGAGTTTGTTTTATGTATTTTGGATCCCTGTCATTGGATGCATATAAATTTATTATGGTTATGTCCTTCTGGTGTATTGGCCCTTTAATCATTATATGGTGTTCTTTCTTATCCATTGTGGTGGATTTTGCTTTGAAGTCTTTTGTGTGTGTATTTTTTAAATTGTACTTTAGATGAAGGTTTACCGAACAAACTGGCTTCTTACTGAACAGTTAGTACACAGATTGTTTTATGACATTGGTTACAACCCCACAACTAGTCAACACTCTCCCTTCTCAGCCTTTCGTTCCCCTTTACCAGCTTTCCTGTCCCCTCTTGCCTTCTAGTCCTTGCTCCTGGGCTGGTGTGCCCCTTTAGTCTCGTTTTGTTTTATGGGCCTGTCTAATCTTTGACTGAAGGGTGAACCTCAGGAGTGACTTCATTACTGAGCTAAAAGGGTGTCTGGGGGCCATACTCTTGGGATTTCTCCAGTCTCTGTCAGGCCAGGAAGTCTGGTCTTTTTTTTGTGAGTCAGAATTTTGTTCTACATTTTTCTCCAGCTCTGTCTGGGATCCTCTGTTGTGATCCCTATCAGAGCAGTCAGTGGTGGTAGCTGGGCACCATCTAGTTGTACTGGACTCAGTCTGGTGGAGGCCATGGTAGCTGTGGTCCATTAGTCCTTTGGACTAGTCTTTCCCTTGTGTCTTTAATTTTCTTCATTCTCCTTTGTTCCCGAAGGGCTGAAACAAGTGGAGTATCTTAGATGGCTGCTCACAGGCTGGCTGTAAAGTATTTTGTCAGAGATTAATACTGCCACTCCTCTTCTTTTTTGGTGGTTGTTTGCTTGGTACATATTTTTTACATCCTTTGAGTTTTAGTTTGTTTGTATCTTTGAGTCTAAGGTGTGTCTCTTGTAGGCAGCATATTAGACAGATTATGTTTTTTAATCCATTCTGCCACTCTCTGTCTCTTTGTTGGTACATTTAGTCCATTTACATTCAGTGTAATTATTGATAGATATGAGTTTAGTGCTGTCATTTTGATGTATTTTTTTGTGGTGTTGACAGTTTCTTTGTTCTACTTAATTTTCTGTGCTGAGTCATTTTCTTTATGTATTTTATTTTCATCTTTACTATGTTGATTTTGTGTTTGCTGAGTCTTTATGTTTTTCTTCTTTTTTATTTTGATGGTAGATTTGTTAGTTTCCTTTGTGGTTACCTTATAATTTACCTCTATTTTTCTAAGTTTAAAACAATCTTTTATTTCTTAATATCGCCTTAACTTCCTCTCCATATGAAAGTTCTATAGCTACACAATTTAGTCCCTCTTTTTTGTTTTGACTTTGTCATCATTTACATATTGACGTCTCTGTTTCCCTGTTTTCAGTCTTTTAGCTTTGACTTATTTTTGTGACTTCCCTATCTGGGCTGATATCTGGTTATTCTGTCCTGTGTTCTAGTCTTGGGTTGTTGTCTGATATTGTTGGTTCTCTAGCTGGAGGACTCCCTTTAATATTTCTTGTATTTTTGATTTGGTTTTTTTTTTTTTTTTTTTTTTTTTACCAATTCCTTTAATTTCTGTTTATCTGGTAATGCCCTAATTTCACCATCATATTTGAGAGACAGTTTTGCTGAATATATAATTCTTGGCTGGCAGTTTTTTTTCCTTCAAGGCTTTATATATGTCATCCCATTGCCTTCTTGCTAGCATGTTTTCTTCTGAGTAGTTAGAGCTTAGTCTTATTGACTCTCCTTTGTAGGTGACTTTTTGTTTATCCCTAGCCACCCTTAAAATTCTCTCTCTATCTTTGGTTTTGGCAAGTTTGATTATAATATGTCTTGTTGACTTTCTTTTGGGATCTACCTTGTGTGGGGTTCGATAAGCTTCTTGGATAGATATCTTCTTGTCTTTCACGATACCAGGAACATTTTCTGCCCACAAATCATCAACAGTTCTCTGTGTGTTTTCTGTTATCTCCCCCTGTTCTTTTACTCCAGTCACTAGTAGGTTTTTCCTCTTAGTGTCCCATATAATTCTTAGAATTTCTTCATCTTTAAAAATTCTTTTATCTGATTTTTCCTCTAATAAATTGGTGTCAAGGGGTTTATCTTCAACTTCACTAATTCTCACTTCCATTGCCTCATTTCTTCTCCTGTGACTTTTTACTGAGTTGTCTACTTCTGAAATTTTATTGTTAATCTTTTGGATTTCTAGTTGCTGCCTCCCTATGGTTTCTAGCAACCTGTTAAATTTGGTGTTCTGTTCTTGTATTGCTTTCCTGAATTCCTATATTGCTTTGTCTGTGTATTCCTTTTATTAGTGTGAGTTTTGCCTGATCTACTTCCTGATCTCTTGAAGAGCTCCGTATAGTAATCTTTTGAATTCTAACTCCAATAATTCCAAGTAGTTCTCTTCCTCTGAAACGTTTCCTGATTTCTTTGTTTTGGTTGCTTGCTGGAGCCATTTTGACCTGCTTCTTTGTATAATTTGATATTGACTGTTGTCTCTGAGCCATCAATAAATTGTTATATTTATTTATTGCACGTTTGCTTACTGTGTTGGTTTTTTTTTTTTTTTGTTTGTTTGTTTGTTTTGATATACCCAAATAGACTGAGCATGTGAGCTACTTTGGTTATTGGCGTCTTTGAAGCTCTCAAGTCCTGTCACCAGGTGATTAGAGCTGCTACTAGGTGCATGAGCCCAGAAGTCTGTTTACTTTTCTTGTGTGGATTCAGCTCAGGTGTCCAGGTCGTCAGGCACCAAGTTTGTGGTGCAGACTCCCACCTACAGTCCTAGCTGGGCGGGGCTGCATGGTGTGATTGGAGAAGGCACAGGTATCTGGCTGCAGTAGTGGGCTATGTGATGAGCAAAGTAGGGCTGATGGCTACCCCAAATGCCTATTTGGAAGGCATGTCCCTGTCCCCTAAAGTGCTTAAGTGGGTGAGTTTTGCAGCTGAACTTCAGGCACCCGGTGCTTCTGGCTGTAAATGGTGGGAGGCACCAGTTATTCTTGGACCCCTGTCATGAGTGGCTAGGTGGAATGGGTGATACTGCCAGTCCTCAGGCCCTGATATAGGTGGGTGAGGACCCTGCTTAATGGCCAGGGTGGTGTCCAATGTCATGAATCTACAACTCCCCCTTAGCTGCTGCAGTTGAAAATAGGCTTCAGGTATATATCTTGTTGTTCTATGCTATTGAGGGCCTATGCTGTTGAATCGGACCGCACAGGTCTAGGCAGGGGTGGAGGGTGTTCAAAGTCCATGGACCCCTTATGCCAGTGCCTAGGCAAAGGGACAGTGCCTGCCCTGAGTTCCCAGCTTAGGAGGCGTGGTGATTTTTTTAACCCATGAGACTCAGTTCCTGAGTTCCCAGCTTAGAGGACTTGGCAGGTTTCTTTTTTTCCTAAAGCTGTGAGACTGGTTTGGGTGTGATAGCTCCTATTTCCAGCTTAGAGGATGTGGCAGTTGTTGAATACTGCCAGACTGGTATCGGAGCTGAGTGGGGATGGGGGTGGGTGAGGGGAAAGTGGCACTTCTCCACTATCAAAGTCCTGGAGGGGGAGGGGTTATTTTGATCCTGTGTGGTAGGTTAGATGCTTGCACTCAACTTTAACAGATCCAGCGCCACGTCCCCCTAGGTCCAGAGGCTTATGCAGACTCCGACATCCAGTCTCTCCCGACGTGGTGAAATGCTTCCCAAGTGCTACTGCTCACCTCAGCCTGCGTGCGTCAGCTGACCCAGCCTGCAGGGTGCTGGCTAGCTTAAGACTGATGCTTCTTCACTGCTTCTGAACTGTCTTTCCCTCCCCCTGTCACTCAGTCCAGCTCCTCAACTTTGTCATTTATGATCAGGGCCCCTAGATTGTCATATATAATCAATTTACTTGCTTTTTGGGTCTTTGTTGTAAGAGGGGCCACAGGAAGCATCTGACTATTCCGCCATCTTGGCCCCGCCTCCAACAGTTCTTTTCTTTCTGCACTTTAGATATGTTATCCCACTGCCTTCTGGCCTCCATAGTTTCTGAGGAGAAATCAGTACTTAATCTTACTGAGAACTTCTTATATGTAATGATTCACTTCTTTTACTGCTTTCAAAATTCTGTTTATCTTCGGTTTTTGAAAGTTTGACTATAATGTGTCTTGGTGTAGATCTCTTTTGGTTTGCTTATTTGGAGTTCCTTGAGCTTTTTGGATGTGCAGATTCGTGTCTTTCATCAAATTTGTCCTGTTTCTGGCTATTATTTCTTCGAATATTCTTTCTGCCCTTTTCTCTTTCTCTTCTCCTTCCAATACTCCCATAATGCATATGTTGGTCAGCTTGACAGTGTCCCACAAGCCCCTTATTCTCTGTTCACTTTTCTTCACTCTTTTTTTTCTTCTAAGACTTGATAGTTTCAAATTTCTTATCTTGAAGTTTGCTGATTTTTCTCTTCTGCCAGCTCAGATCTGCTACTGAAGACTCCCAGTGAATTTTTCAGTTCAGTTATTGTATTTCTGAGCTACAGAATTTCTATTTGGTTTCTTTTTATCACTTCTATCTCTTTATAAGTATTCTCATTTTGTTCTTACATCATTTTCCTTATTTCCTTTAGTTCCTTGTTTATGTTTTCATTTAGTTCTCTGAGCATACTTAAGACAGTGTTTTAAAGTCCTTGTCTAGTAAGTCCAATCTCTGGGATTCCTTGGGTGATGGTTTCTGTTATATTTTTGTTGTTGTTCCTTTTGAATGAATCAAACTTTCATGTTTCTCTGTATGCCTGTTTCTTTAGCTTCTGTTCAGTTTGTGTCTTGACAGAGATTTCTTTGCGTTCCAGAAGTCAAAAAATAAAGAAAAATAAAAACCCCCAAACAAAAATCAAGAACAGAATAAAATCACCGCTTCCTGTCTTTGCAGATTAGCTCTGCGCTGGGACATTCCTTCAACACTTAGCCAGACTTACATTGAGTCTAGCGATCAGCCCAGTGTGAAAGCTTAGGGTTTTCTCAGTTCATCTCTGAGAATTTGTCTTGCCCTGGGCATACTTGTAGCTTTCTAAATTCCCCTCCCCCCTCTTCCATGGGTGCTTTTGAATGTCCTTATTTTTTAAAGAAACTTCCTTAGCCTTGCCTTCCAGCCCTTAAGCAGTCTGTTGTATATCTTAATCACACTCTTTTGCCCCAGACAACTACAGGTTGACTGTTCACCTTCCAGTGTTTGAACAATGCCTGACGTTTTCCATCCTTCATGAGTTCTGTGATAGGTGAATCAGAGACAAGTGCCTTGCTTCAGTCCTTTAGGTAGCCACCTGACAGATTAGAACAGAGAAACTCAGTAACTTCTGAATAAGGTTTGCTCTTCTTCCTCTAGAACCAGAATCCAGAGTTCCCACACTGGGAACAGAGGCTGCTCCCTTCAAGCCAGCTGCTGAGTCAGGGAGGGGGTAGGGCATGAGCAAGTAAAGAGCCATGCCACAAAGCTTTCCTACCGTTGTGAAGTTGTGTTTTCTTACTTCAGCATTCACTTGGCTGCTGTGAACCTTTGACTATTTTCCAGAGTTCTGACAAAGTTGGTTTTGATAGTTTCTGCTTATTTTTGGATGTTTCTGAGGGAACGGGGACATGGGAGTATGGAGCTTGTTAGTCTGCCATCTTGCTGATGCCACTCCATTGAATTTAATATAGCAAATATATTTATGGCCTGCTCTGTGTAAGATGGAGCCCTGGTAACACAAGTCATTAAGAGCTTGGCTGCTAACCAAAAGGTTGGCAGTTCAACTCCACCAGCCACTTCTTGGAAACCCTGTGGGGCAGTTCTATTCTGTCTACTCTGTCGCTATGAGTTGGAATCGACTTGACTGCAGTGGGTTTGGGTTTTTTTTATTATTATTATTATTTATGTGTAAGATAAATGCTGTACATTGTATAGAAAATAAGACAAAGTTCCTGCCATGAGGGAGCTATACTCCAGTAGAAACAGTAGAGAATAAGGAAACTAATGTGAATTGTATACCTCCTATATACTAGATATGCTCCCAGAACCTGTAAATATTTTATCATGTTTAATCTTCAGGATAGTCCTGAGAAATACATAGATTACCCCTCCCCTCTCCTATTTTATAAGTTTGAGCAAATAAGACTTTGGTAATTTAAATGATTTTTGCAAAATTATACAGCAAGAAGTGTATTTAGCCAGGATTTTAACCTTGGTCTACCTAAGACATGTGTAAGTAAGTATAGAAAGCAAAATGAGGCATACAATTAAACAGGCATAAAAATGGGCTATCAAGTTTTAAAGTCATTGATTTTTTTTCGTTCAGGAATATTTAAGGAAGACTTTACAAAGAAGGTACCATTTGAACTGGGCTTTGTAGGTTGGGGGTAGGATTTTAACAGGAGGATATGGCAAGGAAGACAAGTGAGTGGTAGAGCTGGGATTATAGCCAATTAAATGTGAAGCCAAAGCCTGTCCTCTTTCCATTACTCAAAACTAGGACAGTGAGAGCAAATATGGGAATCTAATGAAATTGAAAAGGGATATATTACCTTGAGTTATGGAAGAAAAGGCTGAAAAGGAAGGTCAGAACTAGAACATAAAAGACTTTCAGTCCAAATACAGCATGTTCTAAGTTATAGAAGAAATCATTCCAAACACCAGAATCACCTATGAAGATGACATTTTATTTTGCTTCTTGGCAACTCTGATCTCAACCAGAATTTCAGAAGGGCTGGTTGGTTGAATGGTAATGGAGGAAGATGGAGGTAGGAAAGGGTGTGGGACTACACAGCAAGAGAACCAGGAAATGCTTTTGATGGGAGCCAATGTATTTTCTGATGTATATGTTTATTTATAGAACAAACCATTTTACTGTATGGAACCCCTATCAGAGGCTGATAATGAAAAAGCAAGAAGTCAGAAAATCCCGAAACTACGTGATTTATTGGATCTTGCACAGAAGGAAAAAAAAAATGTGATGTTTGATCTTGTAGCTCCTCCACCAAAACATCCTCACAGAAGCACATATGTCCGACTGGTAGTAAGCGTGATCCTTGACTCTAAAATTGAGCCACATCTGGTATGTCTGTTTCAGTGGTTATGGTAGAGATTGGGAGGTGGATGGCATGTCCCAGGAGCACCTCAGATGGACATGACCAACCGTATGGATCCTGCTTGGGATCCTTAAGTAATTTTGCTTCCTGTGGAAATAGAGATTTGTTGCTTACACAGCTAGATGTAGCAATCTGAGGATGACCCAGTTAAATAGCAAGTAGGCCATTTACTATTCCAAACCAAATGAAATGTCAGTGCACTGTCGAAGAGGAATGTTTATAATGACCATGTGATGTGACCTGCCCCATCACATCATTAACATAGATCTATTAGAAGGAGCCTGGGTAACATTAAGGCTTTGAGAACTTGGCTTTGATGAATAATGTAGAAAGGGCAGCTGGTTCATATTTGAGCAGAGACTTATTCATCTTATTTTTCAGAAGCAACTCTCTACATTTGGGCAGCTAATTCACAGAATCATATGGAAGAGTATTAGGAGTGAAACAAGTATGAATTTTTTTTGCAAATGGAACTATTTTCACAGATGAGTCATAATAGCATTCCCTGTAGGCAGGAAATGACTCCTCTCAAAGATTATTTTCAGCAGCATCATCCAGAGGAGAAGTTTATGATTCCTACTCTTCATCCATATCTACCCACTCACCATACAGTTTGCCCAGTATGTGACTTTCTGCATACAGGGAACCCTTAGTCCATGACATTAACTTGTGGCTGAGAGGTCCTGAGAAAACTCAGCTCCAGAACAACTCTGGGGAAGAGATGAGAGCTCATTAGACAATATTAGGCCAGGCCGATCCTTTTAACAAGGGCCAGAATCACTCTCTGTACATCCTGTAGACTGTTAACCAGTGCTAAAATGGGGCTCTGTCTATTCTACGTGGGGCTGTTTGCACCTAGACAGATGATTATCCACTGAAGGACTTACTGTTTTTCTTTACAGATCTTTTGGCTGCCAGGTTTTGATAGGGACTATGTCAAGCTTATGGCTCCTGGTTTTCAGCAAGTGGGCCGCTTATACTCCCTTGATAAACTTTCAAAAGAAAATATAAGAATAGTAAATGTTGACTACAAGGAGTTGTTTTACGACGGATTGAGGTAAGTGATTGACTACACCTCTCTTAGCATGTGTTGCCTTACTTGCACAAAATCCAGATTCCAACTAAGCTACTAGTTTTCTCTTTCCATCTCAGGATTGCTGTGTGCAGTCATCTTGGATCGCCTCCTTTCTCCTTCCTACCCCACCCTCCTTCAACTTTTCACCTTTCACCTATCTCTTCCCTTCCCTCCCTCTGCCAACAAATATTTATCAAGTATGGACTGTGTCCCTGGAACATAGTCTTAAGTCCCTTCTTTTTTTGTGTACCAATCCCTCATCATTTAACACACTCTTTTGTATAGTTTGCATTTCTGATTTTATATGAGGTGAACATGGAAAAGTCAGAACTTAAAAAGTTTTTTTAATTTCTTCCTGCCATTACCAGATTGATTGCAGTGTCTCATATATATAGCTTCATGATCCAGATAGCCACATTTCTAGTAGGCACAATTAAGCATATAACTAAATCATTCTTTTTAAAAAAAGACTTAAAGTTTCAAGCAGCCAAGCATGAGAAGGAACTAAAATTATTAACCACCACTTTCATAAATATACAATTGGAGAAAAATTTTCAGAATTAAAAGCAGGGCTAGATTAAGGCATGTGAGGGCCCTAAGCACCAGTAATCTGTGGAGTCCCCTCCTCTATTTACTCACACATTCAAACAGGATATGTGAGTTATATATATACATGTATATATATGTGTGTGTGTGTCTTAGCTATCCATGATGTAACTTCTTTTAAAATGTGACTATAATATTAGCGATTGAATGCAAAAGTGGTGTATGCCATTTTAGTGGAGTGAGATGAATTAGATTATAAATTTTTTAGTGGATGCAGGGTACTAATATTTTTACTATATACCACATTTCTACAAAAAGAAATTTTACAACAAAGAAAATGACTCAGTGAACTTAGTTGTTTTCAACAATCAGTGTATAATTCTGTTGATCTCCCACAACAAAAAATTAACTTTCACCAGTTTTGCTTTAAATGGTTCATACTTCCATTTTTATGCTTGTTTCATAATAAATTCTATAATAACAAATGAAAAGATGTCATGAAAGAAAATTTAATGATCAGAAAACACAAATTACTATATTTTATTTTCAGATCTTTCATCTCTTATAATTAAAAACATTTTTTCTATTCTTTGCTCTTACAAATTCTTTAATGATTTCATCGGAATTAAACTGTCAAAAAATATCTACTTCCATACATAACACGGATAATTAATTGAGTCTTTCTTGAATCATTGTATGCTGAGAGTTTTTGAGTCTCTTTAAGGATGAAAATGAGCGTTGTATTGTACAGTTTGTGATCATTAAAGTTAAGAATATGCAAAAAGCAATTTCAACATTGGCAAATAAGCATTGCATTTTATCTTCTGTTATGGAATCACACATGCCTACATGAGTAAAATTTGTCTTTACTAAATCTGTAAACTTAGTTCTCATTTAAGAATGAAATTGTCGCACTTCTCCGTAAAGGTTTGTATTTAAGCCATTGGGATAAGTCTGTACTAATTTCTTGGATGCCTTTATGCATTCTTCAGCAGGTATATCCACATTGTTTAAGAAGGAAAATTTATTTGAAAGAACATCATATACTTCTGCCCCTCTTTTCATATAAGATTCAAGTGTGTCAATGATGGTGTAGTGTATAGTTACATGAAATTCATCTCTGGCACTCAGTACTTCTGGAGCACTTCCGTCATTTATTTGTTATTTCTGTTGCTTCTGTGATGGTGAACTGCTTGATAATCAGTATTTGGCAATATTTGTTTTATTGTGTTTTCAAAATTTGCAAAATCTTCTCTTAAATTATGTAAATACTCTGTTAATGACTGGTAGAGATATATGCATGTCTTTAAATTTACTTCTGAATCTTGGCAAGATTGACCTCGTCCGATGAAAATGCTGCAATATATTATTCCACATAACCAGCATAAATACATACTCTCGTGTTTGCATTTTGTTGGCGATTTTTTCAGCTTCTCTTTTGGGATCTCCTTTTTGTGTCTTCTCTTCAGCAGTATTTCCTAAGGCATCTAGAATCTGAGAGTACGATTCCAGGATGGCACTCGTTGTTACAGCATGTGCTTCCCAATGTATGTTAGAAACATGTTAATACTCAGTCATTGCCTAAATATGTTTTAAGAACTACCCGTTGATGGGTACTCATTGCCATTGGGTCGATTCTGACTCATAGTGACCCTATAGGACAGAGTAGAACTGCCCCACAGGGTGTCCAAGGAGTGGCTGGTGGATTCAAACTGCCGACCTTTTCGTTAGCAGCCAAGCTCTTAACCACTGCACCAGCAAGGCTCCATTAGAGGTGGCAAAATATGTGTAGAGTAACCAAACAGCAGGAAAAAATCAACTGCTTCCGGACAACAATCTACTGCACTATGTCCTACAAGATTAAGTGAATGTGCAGCACGTGTTATGAAAATAGCATATGCATTGTGTTCTAAAATTTTCTGTTTCATGCCTCCATGCCTTTATAATGCCCTGACACACTGACAGCATTGTCATAGGACTGGCTTCTGCACTTAGAAAAATCAAATCTTCAAACTTCACATAAATAGTGAAGTACTTGATTTGCAGTTTCTTCACCGGTATGACTTTTTAAGCTAGTAAATGTGATAAATCGTTTGGCAGATTTTCCATCTGTTGGAGATATGTATCTTAAAACAATACCCAGCTGATGTGTATGAGAAAGATCAGGAGTGCAATCTACAGACAAACTGAAGTACCAAGCTATAGTTATTTCACTGAAAATAGTTGATCGAACTTTGTCACTTACTAAGTTCATTAATTCTTCACACATTGTTTTAGACATATACAATGGGTTGTCCTTTCCTGTGTTACCATATTTTGAGATGTGACCTGCTAAAAATGGATCAAACTAAGCAATAAGTTCAAGTACTCTCCCCAAATTTCCATTTGTGGGGACCTAAACACTTCATTTATTCCTTGAAAAGATAGTCCACATTCAGTAATTACTATAATGACAGCAACAATGCGTTGCAAAATGGCTTTCCAATACTAACATTCTTCATTAATTTCTGTTTCCAGTTCACGAGTTAAGCCAAAACGATGTCTTCGGTTTAAATATGACAACATACAATCTCTGCCAATTGAACTGTTTTCATGTTTATCAGTTATATTCAGGTTGCGCCAATTGCTAAATACATCTGTAGCAAATCAAGAATTAAATGATTTAAAACTAAGTAGTGTGCAAACAAAACAATTTAGAGAGCCGACTGATGGAGAATACAGTAGCCACTCCCTCTTATAATTTTCACCATTAGCTATGCACTCTAGAAGTATATTCTGGCTACAGTACCTTATTTGTTTACTATCCAGAAATTTTCAACACGAATTTTCAAATGGTCCACTGTGCTGCTGACAATCACTTGGCCCTCTTTCGATCCAATTATTTACATCATTAGAAGAAAAATTATTTTACAGAACAGGCTCTGTATTTCTGTTATTTATCGGGTCTGCAGATGTGACAATTTCAGATTCTAAAATAGTTTCACTTTCTACACCATTATTAATTTTTTTTTTTTACTATAGCAAGGAATACATGCAGAATTTGGAATAAATTCTGTTATATTTGTATTGCTATTAGTAATTTCAGCCCTAGCAGTACTAGTGCAACTATTTGCATCCATTAAACTCGAGCGTACAATGAAAGAAGCCTCTTCTGATTCATTACATTTTAGAAAGGAAGTTAATTTTGGAGTTGTCTTTAGGGATTCACAAATCCTTTTCTTTTTATCTTCTGCGAGGTTTTGTTCTTGCACTCCACTTAGTTGTTGCTGTTTCATTTTACCTGGCTACAAAATTATGTCACTTTTTAAATTTGGTCCTACCATAGCAAATAAATTTGAATAATTGAAAATAAATAAAATTTATAAAATAAAATTTATATTCAAAGTTGGACGTTAACACAAAAATTTATGTTTTAAAATTATTAAGTAAAAGAAATTGATTTGTAACATGTAATTTTGCTCTTCAGGTCTGAGACGGTCACATGGCAAGCAGAAATAATTTCATTCATTTGTCATATGATGTTTGTTGGCAGGCCCTTTGCAGATCTCCATGAGTGTTTTGTCTTGGAATAATACTTAAAAACCTGTATGCTCACTTTCTGTCCTTTGGGGCTGCGTCTTCACAGTTTAATTAGACTACTGCCGACACCCAATGGGGACGAGAGCAATCGCAAAGATCATGATACAAATACAAGGGTGTGCTCAACCTGAAGACACATTTTGGTTCTCTTTGCACAGGACATTTTATTTCTTTGTGGAATTGTTCAACTCCCATGTTTGGATTACGTACATAATTGATGTAACAATAAGACCACTTCTTGACAAGTTTGTTTCGCGAGTCGTAACAATATCAATTTCTTAAAAGAAATTTTAAGGGAAATGGAAAATACATTTATATAATTTTTATTACCTAAATATTCATTTGATTTATTTCCTTGAGGAATTGTTCAGTTTTCTTACATGGAGATACGTAAATATTCTGATGAAATATAAATGTAATATTCTGATAAACTTCCTGTGTGGCTTTCTTGGGAGATGACGTTAGAAGCACACTAATTGTTACAAAACAGAAATATATTTTGCATGATAAATATTGAATTTCGCATCCTCTTAATGTGCCTAATATCTCATTTATTAGCACATATAGAGTAATATCAAGCACTGTGTCCCTCACAACAGACAATAAAAATGAAACTTACTTGATACATAAATTAAAATCTTTTGTGTTAGATAAATATTACTATTTCTAGTAGTTTTTGGACTGTGCTGTGTTAATAATATATTAAATTATTACCCATGTAAGTATTACATTAAATGCATGCAAGATTGCATCTACGTGTATGCCAAACATATTTTAAAGTTAAAGTTATAAGTATTATTGTTTACAAAACTTAGGACATAACTCTGTACATAAATGCTATACAGTTAAAAAGTAGCTTGATTGAATTCATTGCTATGGTCAACTTATTTGAGTTCCTTTGCTTTTGTGTGTCATCTGGGACTGTAGTTCCCATTGGTTGTTTACTAGGATGTGTGCAAGAGCATACTTTTGTGTTTGTGTCATAGCAAAGAACATTGCTCACCTCCTGGCTGGAGTTGCTGAATCAGCAGATGTGAGTGTACAAGAAGGTTCTCTCAAAATGGATCAGAGACCTGTTATCTATTAATATAATCTATCCTTGCCCAGTAACTGCTCATGTTGGATCCAGTTGCATATTGAGTGTAACAAGAGTCAGATTCAGCAGCCCACCCCCATCTCTTATTTATTAGAAAGAAATAGTATACTCCCAAGAGACCTGCTATAATAAGGAAGGGACTCTAGGATGCAGATGTCAACAGAGGTGTCAAAGTGGTAGGGGCCTCATAGCTTAAACAACCTTGTGCGTGGGTGCCCTTGTGACCCTGTGTGAACTTTATTTCCAGCTGGCACATTCTCATGCACTGAAGCTGGTATCAATTTCATTTAGCGCCCTGCCAGTTTCCTTCCACTGCAGCACTTGCTTTTCCTTGTGTCCTGTCAGCTTGGCATCTGTCAGTCTTTGCTTTGGACAACTGGTGCCCCTGTTTTGTTGATGCTCTAAGAATGTGTTTACTTTACTTATTGGGGTAATCTGTCCCTGATTAAAAGCATCTAGGAATAAAATGGTAACTTTGTATTTCATATCCTTCCTCTTAGAATTAAGAAGAATTTTTTCAGGTAATTATAAATGTTCCAGAGACAAAGTCTTCCTTGGAGATAGATGTGTATACATTATATATATATATATATCTCTCTCTCTCTCCAAGGTGTGATCATTAAGGTTGTGTGTCAACTTGGCTGCACTGTAATTCTCAGAGGTTTGGCAGTTATGACGTAGTTTGGCAGTCATATGATGATGTGATCGCTTCCATGATGGATTTGATATAATGTGATCAACTCCATGATGGAATCTGCTGTGAATAGCCAGTCAGTTGAAAGGGAGTTTCCTTGTGGGTGTGGCCTGCATCAGATATAAGTGGACTTTCTGGCAAGGCTTGTGGGCTTTTGCTCGTACTGGATCCTGCAGCTGGCTCCTGTTCGTCTGACCTCCAGTTCTTGGGACTTGAGCTAGCAGCTTACCTGCCATGTTGCCTGCCGATCTTGGGATTCATTAGTCTTCACAGCCTGTGAGCCAGAGCCCTGCTGTCTGACTTGCTGAGCTTGTGTTCACCAGCCCCTGCAGCTGTGAATCAAGAGAAGCCTCCAGCCTGACCCACAGATTTGGGATTTTCCAGTCTCTACAACTACATGAGCCATTTCCTTTATATAAATCTCTCTATATAGATATTTATACGCTTTACTGGTTTTGCTTCTCTAGAGAACCCAGCCTAAGACACAAGGTCTTCCTGGGCTTCATAAAAATTCCCGTAGATACTTTTCTGCATTCCAAGCCATGAAGCAGGTTATTGGGTATACCTCTGTTCCTGCATTTCCTGTCTCTCTGGCCATGGGGAGGTTAATCATATGTCTTTTTTTCTTTTAGCATTGGAAAATGATGTGTGCTTTACTGTCTATTTCTCAATCAGAAGATTTTTCTTTATTCAATTACCCCTCTATTTTGAGTACATTTCTATCTTACTTTTTTCAAATAGAAAATGACTCTAAAGTTATTTCCTTCCCTCCTAATCATAACTTAGATTGATCTAGTGGTTGAAAAATAATTATATTTTTTATAGCTTCCATTTATTGAGCCTTTATTATGTGTAAATTTCTGTGGTTAGTACAACACAGATTCTGTTTCAAATCCTGGCCTACCCATCGTTACATATGTGACTTTGAAAAGTTTCTAATCATCAGTTTTCTCATTTGTAAATTAAGGATAACAATGGTGCCTACTGGATGGGATGGCTAAAAGACTAAGTGAGTTAATTCTTATAATGCACATAGCAGAATGCTGGGCAAATGTAAAAGCACAATAAATGTTAGCTGCTGCTTTTATCATCTCCATCCTTACATACTATGTAAAAAACTGAAAACCTGTTGCCGCTGAGTCGATTCCAACTCATAGCGACCCGGTAGGACAGAGTAGAACTGCCCCATAGGGTTTCTGAGGAGCGGCTGGTGGATTCAAACTGCTGACCTTTTGATTAGCAGCTGAGCTCTTAACCACTAGGCCACCAGGGCTCCTATATACTATGTAGTGGGCATTATTATCCCATGTTTTTAATGAGGAAACTAAAGCTCAGAGAGGTTAGGTAATCCATCACTGACAGCTTGTCAGTGGTGGACCTGGGATTTAAACATAGGGTCTGACAGATGCCAGAGTCCAAATTCTTTTACCACTATGCCTTTAATGTTATTCCCTTGGCCATCATTATATAGGCAGAGTCTCAACTTGTCTCAGGGTTAACAGGGAGCATATCCTGAGTTCTAGTATAAAGTTAAGCAGCTTCATTTAGCTCTACAGATATTTACTGAATAGTAATATGTAAATGCACCATGCAGGTTTTATGTGAAAGGTCAAAATTAGCAAGGCATCATCCTTTTCCTTAAGGAAGGTATATACTCTAGTAGGGAGAATAAGTCTTTCTTCCACATAGCTGTAATACAAAGCTGATTGCAGTAAATTCATGAACAGGACTTTATTCGAAATCATTCCCCTCAAGTATCTCTAAATTTTAAGAAATGAAGCAGTTATACATTAAGTATTTCTGTAATGTTCATGACCTGATTACAATCACATTTTCAGTACATTTTCTGTGATCTAGTCTATCGGACCACTGGTAGCAGACATTGTAACCTTGCCATTTTGACTCTGAGAATGTTTTAGATATATTATTTTAATCAAAATTATATAAACATTGAGAAAATATTTTCCAAAGAGGTATCTGTTGTCTTATTTAATTTCTCAATCAATTTTCTATAAACTGCAGTTGTTGTTGTTAGTTGCCATCAAGTCGATTCGGCGATCCCATGTGTACAGGGGTTTCTAAGGCTCTGACCTTTCCAAAGCAGATTGTCAGGCCTGTCTTCTGAGAAAGTGCAGTGATCTTGTCTCAATTTTTTTTTCTGTTTTTAACTTACAGAAGTTATTTTAATAGGATTATTTCCTGTGCAAATTTTATAATAAATGATTGATTGATCAATTTTTTGTCCTTGTCATGTTTTATAAATTGTAACTTTTACCATTGTGAGTTTTCATTTGTACCATATTTTTATCATGTCTAATTTTCTCAAGCCCAATTTTACAAATTCAGATTTTGTGGAGAATATTTTAGCCTCACAATTTTATTTACAGCTTTATTGAGGTAAAATTGACATATAATAAGCTGCACATATTTGAAGTTTACACATTAAAAAATTCTAACATATGTCTACACGTGTGGAACCATTACCCCAGTCAAAATAATGGACATGTCCATCACTCCTTTGCACTCCCTCCCTACTGCCCTGCTCATTCTCCCCAGCCCTATCCACAGACAAACATGCATCTGCTTTCTGTCACTATAGATTTCTTTGCATTATATAGAAATTTCTATAAATGAAACCACGCAGTATGTACTCTTTTTTGTTTGTGTGTTTGGTCAGCTTCTTTCACTTAGCATAATTATTTTGAGATTCATTCATATTTTCCATGTATGAATAGTTAATTTTTATTACTGAGTGATATTTCATTGTATGGTACAACAAAATTTGTCTATATAGTCACCTATTCATAGACATTTGGATTGTTCTCAGTTTGGAGTTATTTCAAATAAAGCTGCTAAGAACTTTCATGTAAAAGTTTTGTGTACACATAAGTTTTAATTTTTCTAGGGTAAGTACCTGGGAGCGGAATGACCGTGTGATATGGTAAGTATATGTTTAACTTTTTAAGAAACTACCAAACTGATTTTCAAAGTGGTTGTACCATTTCTTATTCTCACCAGCAGAGTATGAGAGTTCCACTTGCTCTCAACATCCTTAACATGCGTGACATTTTGAGGAAGTGCCAAACTGTTTTACAAGGGAGTTGAACACCAGCAATGTATGCTAGTTGCTCTGCATCCTCAGCAACTCTTGGTAGTGTCAGGTGTTTTTGTTTTACTTTTCTTTGTTTTGTTTTTTCCATTCTAGCAGATGTGTAATGGTATCTCACAGTGGTTTTAATTAGCATTTACCTAGTAGCTAATGATGTTAAATATCTTTTAATGTGCTTATTTGCCATTCTGTGTCCTCTTTGGTGAAGTGTCTGTTGAAGATTTCACCTTTTTTTTTTTTTTACCTTTTTTAATTCGTTTCTCTCTCTCTCTTTTTAATTTTATTGTGCTTTAGGTCAAAGTTTAGTTTCTCATTTGTTTGCAAATTAGTTTCTCATTCAAAAATTTATCCCTGCAATCTGTCAGCACTCTCCTCCTTTCCCTTTACACGCCAGGTTCTCAGTGTCCATTCATCCAGATTTCCTGTCCCTTCCTGCGTTCTTGTTTCTGTTGAAGGACACTTAGATTTTTCCATCTTTTGGCTATTGTGAATAATACTGCAATGAACATGGGTGTGTATGTGTCTATTTGTGTGACAGCTCTTATTTCTCTGGGATATATTCCTAGGAGTGGGATTGCTGGATCATAAGGTATTTCTATTTCTAGCTTTTTAAGGAGGCGCCATATCGTTTTCCATGGTGGTTGTACCATTTTACATTCCCTCCTGCAGTGCATAAGAGTTCCAGTCTCCTCGCAACCTCTCCAACATTTGTTATTTTCTGGTTTTTTTTTTTTTTGTTTTTTTTTTTGGATTATTGCCAGTAATGTCAGGATGAGATGTTATCTCATTGTAGTTTTGATTTGCATTTCTCTAGTGGCTAATGACCATGAGCATTTCCTCATATGTTTGTTAGCCACCTGAATGTCTTCTTTGGTGAAGTGTCTGTTCATATCCTTTGCTCATTTTTTAATTGGGTTATTTGTCTTTTTGTTGTTGAGGTGTTGAAGTATTCTATAGATTTTAGAGTTTACACCCTTGTCAAATATGTCATCACCAAAATTTTTTCCCCGGTCTGTAGGTTCTCTTTTTACTCTTTTGGTGAAGTCTTCAGTGAGCTGAGCATAAATGCTTAATTTGTATGGGCTCCCAGTTATCTAGTTTCTCTTCTGGTGTTTGTGCATTGTTAGTTATGTTTTATATTATATTTATGCCATGTATTAGGGCCCTTAGCATTGTCCCTATTTCTCTTCCATGATCTTTATTGTTTTAGGTTTTATATTTAGGTCTTTGATCTATTTTGAGTTAGTTTTTGTATATGGTGTGAAGTATGGATCCTGTTTCATTGTTTTACAGATGGACATCCAGTTTTGCCAGCACCATTCGTTAAAAAGACTGCCTTTTCCCCATTTAATGGATTTTGGTTCTTTGTCAAATATTAGCTGGCCATAGGTGGATGGATTTTCATCTGGGTTCTCAATTCTGTTCCACTGGTCTGTTGTCTTCTTTCTACCAGTACCAGGCTGTTTTGACTACTGTGACTGTGTAGTAGGTTCTGAGATCAGGTAGTGTGAGGCCTCCTACTTTGTTATTTGTCTTCAATAATGCTTTGCTTATCTGGGGCCTGTTTCCTTTTCGTATAAAGTTGGTGATTAGTTTTTCCATCTTGTTAAAGAATGCTGTTGGTATTTCAATTGGGATTACATTATATCTGTAGATTGCTTTGGGTAGTATTGACATTTTTACAATGTTGAGTCATCTTGTCCATGAGCGTGGTGTGTTTTTCCATTTATGTAGGTCTCTTTTGGTTTCATGCAGTAGTGTTTTGTAGTTTTCTTTGTATAGGCCTTTTACATTTCTGGTTAGATTTATTCCTAAGTATTTTATCTTTTTAGGGGCTATTATAAATGGTATTGTTTTCCTGATTTCCTCTTCAAAGTTCTCTTTCTTGGTGTATAGGAATCCAACTGGTTTTTGTATGTTGATCTTGTATCCTGCTACTCTTCTGAATCTATTAGTTCCAGGGGTTTTCTTGAGGAATCTTTGGGGTTCTGTATGTATGGGATCATATCATCTGTGAATAGGGATAATTTTACTTCTTTCTTCCCAATTTGGATGCCCTTTATTTTTTTTCTTGCCTTATTGCTCTAGCTAGGACTTCCAGCACAATGTTAAATAGGAGTAATGATAAAGCGCATCTTTTTCTTGTTTCCATTTTCAGGGGGAATACTTTCAGCATCTCTCCATTGAGAATGATGTTGGCTGTTGGTTTTGTATAGTTGCCCTTTATTATGCTGAGGAATTTCCCTTCTATTCCTATTTTATTGAGAGTTTTTATCAGGAATTGGTGTCCATTATTTTTAAAATTGGGTTGTTTGTTTTCTTACCATTGAGTTTTAAGAATTCTTTATATGTTCTTGATACAAGTCTGTTGCTCAGTATATGATTTGAAAATATTTTTTCCCTTTCTGTAGCTTGTCTTTACATTCTCTCACCAGTGTTTTTGGAAGAGGAGATGTTTTTAATTTATGAAATGCAATTTATCAGTTTTTTTTCCTTTTATAGATCATGTTTTTAGTATCATATTTAAGAACTCTTTGCCTACTCCAAGGTCACAATGATTTTCTTATGTTTTATTTTAAAAGTATTATACCTTTGCATTTTACATTTATATGTGATCTGTCTTCACTCATTTTTATATAAGGGCAAGTTTAGGTCAAGGTTCATTTTCGTAGATATGGATATCCAGTTGTTTCAACACTATTTGCTGAAAAGACTATACTTTCTCCATTAAATTGCCTTTGTACCTTTGTCAAAAACAATTTGGCCATATCTGTGGGTCTATTTCTTTTTTCTTTTTATTGTGGTAACAAAATCTACCATTTTAACATTTTGACTGTACAATTCAGTGGTGTTAAGTCCATTCGTAATGTTGTGTTACCATCACTTCTATCTATTTCCAGATCTTTTTGTCATCCCAAACAGAAATTCTATACCCATTATACAATAACTCCCCTTTTTCTCCTCTCCCCAGCCCTTGGTAACCTCTATTCTATTTTCTGTCTCTATGAATTTGCCTATTCTAGGTGCCTTGTATAAGTGGAATGAAACAGTATTTGTCCTTTTGTGTATTTTACTTAGCATAATGTCTTCAAGTTTATTTTTGTTAAATTTATCTCTAGGTTTGGTGAAGGGACTGAATTGCTGGGCAGAGGGCTGTGGGGACCATGGTCTTGGGGAACATCTAGCTCAACTGGCATAACACAGTTTATTCTACCTTGGTTCATTCTACCTTGGTGAGTAGCGTCTGGAGTCTTAAAAGCCTGTGAGCAGCCATCTGTCTTAGATACTCCACTGGTCCCACCCCTTTGGGAGCAAGGGAGAATGACGAGAA
The DNA here is from genome assembly GCA_030035585.1 of Dugong dugon. Classification (NCBI taxonomy): domain Eukaryota; kingdom Metazoa; phylum Chordata; class Mammalia; order Sirenia; family Dugongidae; genus Dugong; species Dugong dugon. Next base: position 69,747,142 of record CM057467.1, read on the forward strand.
CAGGATACAAGGAAAAGATTAGTCCAAAGGACTAACGGACCACAGCTACCAAGGCCTTCACCAGACTGAGGCCAGTACAGCTAGATGGTGCCCAGCTACCACCACCACTTACTGCTCTGACTGGGATCACAAAAGAGGGTTCTGGACAGAGCTGGAGAAGGATGTAGAACAAAATTCTAACACACAAAAAAAAGGACCAGCTTCTGGCCTGACAGAGACTGGAGAAACCCTGAAAGTATGGCCCCCAGACACCGTTTTAGCTCAGTGGTGAAGTCACTCCCAAGGTTCACCATTCAGCCAGGGATTGGACAGCCCCATAAAACAAAACGGGACTAATGAGGCACAGCAGTCTAGGGACAAGGACTAAAAGGCAGAAGGGGACAGGAAAGTTGGTGATAGGGAACCCAAGTTTGAGTAAGGACAGTGTTGACATGTAGTATGGTTGTTAACCGTTGTCATAGGGCAACATGTGTACTGTTTAATGAGAAACTATTTTGTTCTGTAAACCTTCATCTAAAGTGAGAATAGCAGCACACCTGGAAGAATGTAATTGATGTCACTGAATTGTACACGTAGAAATTTTTGAAATGGTGTACCTTTGGCTATGTATATTTTCACCAAAAAAAAAAAAAAAAAGGTCCTCCAAGGTCAAGAAGGGAGCATATTGACATGTCGTGGGGTTGTTAACCAATGTCTTAAAACAATATATGTACTGACTGTTCAATGAGAAAATATTTGTAAACCTTCACCTAAAGTACAATAAAAAAAAAATTTACCAAAATTGGACATTAATCCATCAAGTGGTTGGAAATTGCCAGGGTGTTCCAGGTTACTTTTCAGCAGTTCATATTTTATAATATTACTGCCTCCACATTACTAACATTAAGCATAATTTCATGGCAGAAGACAATTAGATTATGAATGACTTTTGTGTTGTCAAATCCCATGAAAGCCATTTCTGCAAAACGAACTGGAAAATCTGTTCTGTGGTTTAGAATAGGTGACAGCTAAGGCCAACTTTTGTACTCAGTTACCAGCATATCATTCTGGCCTGGAATTCTACCCTCAGAAAACAGATCAATAAATTCATGTCCAACATAAGTTAAAAAAAAAATTTATCTCTACGTACTTTATAACTTGGATGCTATTATGAATGATACTGTTTTTAATTTCTTTTTCCATTTGTTCATTGTTGGCATATAGAAATTTATTTTTGCATATTAGATTTATGTTTTACAATCTTACTGAATTTATTTTAGTAAGCTATACTAAATTTATTAATTCTCATGAGGAACCTATACATAGGCCAAGAGGCAGTCATTCAAACAGAGCAAGGGGATACTGTGTGGTTTAAAGTCAGGAAAGGAGTTTGTCAGGGTTGTATCCTTTCACCAGACTTATTCAATCTGTATACTGAGCAAATAATCTATATGAAGAAGAACGAGGCATCAGAATTGGAGGAAGACTCATTAACAACTTGTGTTATGCATATGACACAACCTTGCTTGCTGAAAGAGGACTTGAAGCACTTACTGATGAAGATCAAAGGCCACAGCCTCAAGTATGGATTACACCTCAACATAAACAAAAAATTCTCACAACTGGACCAATAAGCAACATTATGATAAATGGAGAAAATATTGAAGTTCTCAAGGATTTCATTTTACCTGGATCCACAATCAACACTGATAGAAGCAGAATTCAAGAAATCAAACAATGCATTGCATTGGGCAAATCTGCTGCAAAAGACCTCTTTAAAGTGTTAAAAAACAAAGATGTCACTTTAAGGACTAAGGTGCACCTGACCAAGCCATAGTGTTTTCGGTTGTCATCATCCCAAACAGAAACCCTGCATTCATTAAGCAGTCAGTCCCCATTCCCCCAGCACCCTAACCCCTGGCAGCCACAAATCTGCTTTTTTTTCTATAGATTTACCTATTCTGGGTAATTCATATAAATGGAATCTCACAATATGTGGTCTTTTGTGTCTTGGCTTCTTTCACTTAGCATAATGTTTTTGAGGTTCATCCACATTATAGCATGTGGCAGTACGTCATTCTTTTTTATGATTGAATAATATGTATCCATCCATTATATGGATATACTACAATTTCTTTATCCATTCATCCATTGATGGACATTTGTGTTGTTTCCACCTTTTGGCTATTTTAAATAGATTTTGTTTGAATAAACCCAAACCAAATCCATTGCCATGCAGTCAATTCAGACTCATAGCAACCCTATAGGACAGAGTAGAACTGCCCCATAGGGTTTCCAAGGAGTGGCTAGTGGTTTCAAATTGCTGACCTTTTGGTTAGCAGCCGTAGTTCTTAACCACTGCACCACCAGGGCTCCAAATTTGTACTGTCAGGAGTGGGATTTGAATACCTGTTTTAAATTCTTTTGGGGTATATACCCAGGAGTGGAATTGCTGAATCATATGCTAACTCTATGTTTTCTTTTTTAAGAAACCACCAGACTGTTTTCTAATGATTTAATATTCAGGAATTTTGCAAACTGGTTTTACCAGTAGTAGCTTGAAATTGGCCATCATAGGAGTATTTACACCATGGAAATTGGCAAATGCCACAAATAAGGATTTCGTTTCTCTCCTTCCCTCCCCCCACCTCCCCCCACCCCCCACCTCCCTTCACCCCCCTTACCACCCCCCCGCTTAGGAGATCCGGTTTAGCAGCACACCATTGCTGCTAAGGGAGCAGAGGCACTAGATTCAATCCTTTATCCCACTGCAATGTGAGCCTATTCTGTCATGTCCCATCATAACTCATCCCAGGACCCACTGCTTTTGGTGATTTAGGCAACAGCCTTTAATGAGAGTGAGACTAGATCTAAATCCCCTGTGGGTTCTGTTTTTATTTCAGAGATTATAAAGAAGCTAACATCACCATCAACTTATATATCGTCAATAAGCCTTGGCTCTTCTCATTGGCCTGGTGTTCCAGAATTCATTCAGTTACCACAGACAACGTTAAGCTCCTGAGTGAGATTGATCACCCTTACTTCTTCATGGTGAGCTGGTTGTCCATATTGTTCTTCCAAGCCCGGTAAAATAGGGATCTGTGTCCTCCCACCTCACCCTACATTGCCCACTGTGCGGTCCACCAGGGAGCTATTTGAGAGTAGAGATTTCTTTGGTATTGGAGATATACCATTTTCCCTTCTCTCACCTAGATCCTTCTGTGATTTTCAGGGAGAGATTAATTAGTATTGTTATAATTATTGCTATTTATTGAATCCTTATAACGTACTTTAGATGCATTATATAATATAATCCTCTGAGTTAGCTACTGTTATCATTCCCATGAGGAAATTGAAGCTCATAGATACTAAGATCCTTGTGCAAGGTCACATGATATGGGATTCAGAATGAGGTCTGACTCCAGACTTTTGTTACTTTCCTAAAAGCATGGCAACAGTGAATAACGGCATGGAGTATGGGGAGAAAACCACGTGTACGAACAAAAGTGAAAACTGACTATCACAATTTGGTTTTGCACCTCTATCAAAAATCATTTGGGCATATTTGTGTGGGTCTATTTTTGGGTGTCTACTCTGTTCCATTGATGTAAAAACTGTGTATACTGAACAAAACACTTCTGAAGAAGGAAGCAAGTGTCTAGTCACCTAACTTGGTTTTCCCTTCTGACCCTACTACTGCTCATTGCCAGAGGCTTGGGACCTGAAGGAGCTGGGTTATAATACCAGCTAAATCCCATCAGTAATTATCAATGGAGGGAGCCCCAGCTAACCAGTTAACTGCTACAGAGTCCTTTTAGCTTGTCTGGGTAGAGAGTAGATTGACCAGATGGGACACAATAGCATACAAGTAGGAAACAGTTTAAATTTTCCTCATTGACTTTTGAAAGCTGCTTTGTGAGCTAGGCCTTTCCCTCCTCTGAATGCAATATCCCTTAGGTCCCATAGCTTTTCTAGTCACTCTTAGATAATTTTTTAATGTTTACTTTTAGTCACAAAAAAAAAGCCTCATTTCGGAATTAAAGTGCCTGGTCTAGAGTAATAACCCATAAACTGCCATGAAGTAAAAGCTTTAGGCAGAGAAGCCTGCAGTGGGGAGCAGTCTCTGGTTTCCTTCTCCCTTCTCCTACCTCCCTAATCCCCCTGACCTGTCAAGGGTCAGGACCAGTGTAGAGGGGATCAGGGTGAAGAGCGCCGTCTCAGGGCCCATACTGCAGCAAGGCCCTCTGGTGGCAGATGTAACATCTCTGAGCTCTTTTTTCTCTGGTGGTTTTGCATGGGTTTCTGGAGATGACCTGCAGGGAACCTTGGATGGCAGGTGTCTTGGCCCAGGTAAAGCTTCCTCACCCACCTGTCCGCATATAACTCCCCTCTCAGCCCTCTAGGATTCTGCAGTTTATCCCACCCAAACTGCCTTTACAGGAGTCACGTCACTCCTTTAATCATAGCCCCAACCTCCAAGTCAGGAAAGTACAGCCATCTTTCCCTTTTTGCCCAGATGCTTTAGGCTGAAATTCTAGGAAACACAGGCCAGGGGCTCACCAGGCAGTCTCCTGGAAGTTCTTCTTAGTTGACCTGAGGTGAGAGGGAAGCAACCTGTTCCCATCACCCAAGGGTAGGATGGGGAGCACAACATGTAGAAAACTCTAAGAAATCCTCCACAGGAACTACAGCACAGGCCTGTGGAGGTGGCCTAGCCCCTCACTTTGGAACATGGGCTTCTTGGCATCCCTTGTTCTGTCCTGACCTGTGGAGCCTTACTTGAAACACAGCAAGAAAGAGGCCCACTTTAACATCCTCTTACTACTTACTGTAAAGCAGGGACAACAAAGTCCACCTTGCAGGTTTTCTGTGTCAGAATTAAATGAAATATTATGAGTTATAGTGCTGTTATTCTGAGTACTTAGTAAAATGTGAGTTGTGGGTGAGAGCCCAGGACAGGGACCAGTCAAGGCTGGAAATCAGGACTGGAGGCAAAAATGTGTGTTCAACCCAACTCCAGTAGGTAGGGTCTGTGGTCAGAGCTTTTTTTATATTATTATTTAGAATTAGTATATATTTTTCTAACTTTTTGCTCTTTTTAACGGGTTATAAGTTTGTTCATTGTATAAAATTCAATCATTAAACAAAAATGCATAATTTTGAAAGCAACACACTCCTCCATAATCCCATTCCCCCAAATCAGTAATGTCTCGTTCGAAGTCGTCCCCTTGGGAGGCGACACATTTACTTAAATGCTACCACTGTTGCTGAAGGCGTTGTTTTTCTTTTTAATGTTGGAATTGGAAATAAAGTCATGTGTTTCAGAATTCAAAAAGTATAAAAAGATACAAGTGGAAAATCTTCCTTCTGCGCCTGGCCAAGGCTTTTTTAAGGGCCCAATATACAGTTCCTGGCTCTTGCTGGTGTGTCACTGGTTCAGGGAGGTGGGGCCAACATCTCACACTCCGGAGTCAGACTGTGCAGATTCAGACCTTGGCCCCGCTACTTATACTGTGAACTTGGAAATGTTAGTTAACCTGTTTATGTCTCAGTATGTTGTTTTGTAAATTAAGAGAAAATAAAAGTCCAATAGAAGTACTTTCATCCAACACAATTGGACTGATCATTGGTCTGTTAATTGAAAAAGTTAGTTGAAGCAGGGATTCATTAAAAAAAAAAAAAAATTAAAAAAAAAGATATACACACTATCGGTTAGCTTTTACTGCTTTGGAAAAAAAAAAAAAAACCCTCAGAACTTAGTGGCTTAAAACAGACAAAATATATTATTTCTCATAATTCTGTATGATGGCTGAGTAGTTCCTCTGATCTAAGCCAGTGTCGCTGGGCTGGATGGTCTAGGATGGCCTCATTCATATGTCTGGAGTCTCTCCAGGATGGCTGGGACAGCCAGGATGACTGGGTCTCTCTCCATGTGGTCTCGAACCCTCAAGGAGGCTAGCCTGGGCGTGTTCACCTAGTGGCAGAGGGTTCCCAGCCTCAAGGGAAGGCAAGTCCCAATGCCTACACACTTTTCCAGGTTCTCTCAGTGTTATGTTTCCTAATGCCTGACTGGCCAAAGAAAATCACATGGCCAAGTCCACATTCAAGGTGAGGGAGAAACAGCACCTCATGATGGTGAGGAGCAGCAAAGTCACATTGCAAAGAAGCCTGCATATAAGCTTGGGAGGAATAGTGTGGTTGTTTTTTGTAAACAGTCTACCACACACGTGCCTTACACATTTTAATTTTAAATATTCGTTAATTCACCTTTTGATACAGAGTCAAGGTCTTTTCTTTGAGGATACTTCAGCTGATTGAATTCTGTGTTCTCTTGCTTATTTAAACACCAAATGAACCAGCTACGATTTCTAATTTTTGTTCCTTTAAAGTGGAATAAGAAGGTCTTTGGGAGAAAAAAAAAATGTGAATGAGGAATTCATCTAGTTTTTTATAATTCCCCCACCCCAGTCTCTTACAGTATTCCACCCACACCTAATTCAATTTCAGTTTTTTATAGTGACCTATTCTGTCTTCACTGAATTTTTCAAAGCATTTGACTTAATTTTCTTGAAAATAGCATACTTTTTTTTCACTTAGATTTTGTAGATTTAAGCCATATTTAATTACATTGCGCAATTACAGTAATAAGTACTACTGACCCAACTGAGCCATCTGAAGACAAGGGCAACTGATTCTTGGTGAACATACTGCTCACCTAGTGGGTGTCCTGAGCAGTCAGTAGGCCAAGGCGTCAGTCAGAGGGAATTAAGAGCCTCGGTTTAGAGGAGGTTCATTAAGAGCTTCTATTATACCTGCCTCCTAGGGCTGTTGCAAGGATATAAAAATACCCTCAAAGTTCTTAGAACACTTGCCTGGCTCCTAATAAATACTCATTAAATGTTAGTTGTTATCATTATTATCACGATCATTAGTGTTATTATTATTCAGACCAAGGAAAGACCTCGAGACAGGGTGGAGAGTGACCTGAGAAATAATAAAATGTGCCAGCCCCAGTGGTATCTAGTGAAATTGGAGGGGAACGTTGGAGCTGGAAAGGGAGGATCAAATGAAAAAATTGTAAAACTCAACACAGAAGGATCCAGGAGATAGGACTATCAGGAATTGGGTGATTCGGGCAAGGAGCATGGAGAAGGGGGCATGTAAGGTAAGGGGAGATTATAATTTCAACGTATTTATTTGAAGCATGATAATTTAGAACAGTGGTTCCCAAGTGCTGGTTCACAGACTAGTTGCTTCGGCATCATCTGGGGAGCTTGTTAAAAATGCAGAGATTCTGATTCCTTAGGTCTGTGGTGAGACCCAGGAACCTGTATTACTAAAAGCTGCCCAGGTAGATCTGGACAGCTATGTTTGGGAACATATGCCATGAAAACACAGGAATGGAAGTCAGGAAACCTGGGCTGTAGTCCTGGTCCAGAATAGACTTGTGATGGGACTTTTTTAGGACCCAGCTTCACATCTGTACAATAGGAAAAATTTCTGTGAAGTGACTTTCTCAGACCTCTGTCTTGAGGGTCCAGGGAGATAAAGGGTATGAAGTGTTTTGTCCCTTGTAGGGCTCCCTGCATGTGTAAGGGGTAAGTGTTCAGATAGCAGCAGGTGCTGTCTGTGTTTGAGACCACCATGTTAATCAGTGCTCCTCCACCTGGTCTAATGCCCCTTTTGTCCCTCTCCTAGCCCTTGTAGCAGAACAAGGGACTTGGCCCACATGATCTAAAATCCCATCCAATGGCAAAGTGCTTTAACTGTGATTTGTTTCATGTTTTACAGACACCAAGGTACTATATGTTCATATGGCTTCTCATAGATGGTATTTCTGCAATTTTAATTTTTGCCATATTTTATTTTCACTGGTAAGTATATATTTATATATTTTAAATGACTTATTTCCCAAAATAAAAATAACAAATGGTTTTTATAGAAAGTTGAGGGGGAAAAAAGGAGTTACATTCTTTTTGTAATCCCACTTGGGCAAATTCTCAGGAAGATGGGGTTTATAATCTGAATTTCTTGTTTCTTCTCATGCCGCCTGCTATCCTTACTCCTCTACCTTCTCCCCAACATTAGAAAATATTTTAAGGATAAAGACTCTCACTAAAGCTTAGTCAGTGCCACTTACCATGGGTTCAATGCATAGCTGTTGGAAGAGAGCGGGAGTTGAAGGTTGTCCGGAACAAGTGCCTCCATAGTCCCATGTTACATGAGACTGAATATAGCGAAGTGCTGTGCAAAGAGCAAGTTCACCAACTGGGAAGCCTGGGTTTTAGCTCTGGCTTTACCCCTTAGTTGTTGAGTGACCCTGGGAAAACAACTGCTGCTTTCTGGGTCATAGTCTTTTTATCTGTCCAGGAAAATTACATTTGAGAGACATTTCAGGGAAAGTCCTACGGGACTTCAAGGTTCGAGGTGAAAAGGGAACATCCTGGTTGAGGAAGGTTAGCTTGAGGTGAGTGTGGTAGTTCAGACCCCATCATGGCTTGTCATTTCTTGATTTGTGACTTATCCTTTAAAGGGGGGAAGCATAAACCCTCTGCTTAAATGAGAATTTGGCTTGGTAATGTTTCTTTCCAGGCCACTGCCTTGAATTATTGCCTTTTTTCAAAGAAGCCTGTGAGGTTCATGAATGATGTGCTTTCTTTCCAGGTGGAAAGGGAAACAAAGAGACCAAGAGTACATAAGCACCAACATTCGCAAAGGTAAAGTAAGACACCTAGCCCACTCCTGTTTCTCCACTTCTACCCATTTCCTCCTTTAGAAAAAGTAGAGCTTAACCTGACCCCAACCCCCTACCATATTGAAATAGTGAAAAGAAAATAATATAAGTAGAAAATAAAGATTTTTTCCTGGTTTTAAGAGTTCTTAGTTGCATGCTACAGAAACCAATTTGCCTGATCTACACAGAAAGAGAATTTATTGAAAAGCTATTTGGGTACCCCCAAGAGACACCTAGAAGGTACAGGACCAAGTTTAGACCCAGGGAAAGAACAAGGAAAACTGGACAGAAGCCAGGACCTCAGCCAATACCACAGCCCAGCTCCATTCAGGTTGAGGAGAATAGAGCTTTGAACGCTAAGCACAGAGTGCCACATCTTGCACCACAAGTACTTTCAGGATGGGCACGTACTGCTGCACCGGCTGCTGCCACTTCTGCCACCAGAAAGTATTCATTGCCTCTCTACCCCTGAGGGTGCATTTTTCAGCACGTTAAAGGAATCAGTCCTTTGTCTTCTTTCTTACATAGTTCTTTATGAAGGTTTTAATGTTCTTTTCTTTGTCCTTGTGTTCATGGTGATTGTTCCGTTTATTACTGGTTTTTCAGTAATTTGATTCTGGTTTATATTGGTATGTGTGTATATATGAGAGAGAATGTGTGTATGTGTTTTCATCCTGCTTGGGTTTGTTGAGCTTCTTAGGTCTGTTAGAGTATAATTTTCATCAGATTTGGAAAAAATTTCAGTCTTTATTTCTTCAAATATTTTTCTGCCGCCACCCCGTTAGGGATTCCAATTACATGAATGTTGAACAGTTTGATATTGTCCCACAAGTACTGAAACTCCATTTGTTTTTCTTTCTAGCCTATTCTGTTTCTGTACTTCATTTTGGATCGATTCTGTTTCTGTGTATATTTTTTATTGTTATGTAACAAATTGCCACAAACCTAGCTGCTTGAAACAACACAAATTGATTATTTCACAGTTTCTGTGAGTCAGTAGTCCAGGCATGGTTAGCCTGGTCCTCTGCTTAGGGTATCATCAGGCTAAAATCAAGGTGTCGTCTAGGGCTGCAATCTCATCTGAGGCTCAGGGTCCTCTTCCAGACTCACTGATTATTGGCAGAATTTAGTTCCCAGCAGCTATAGGACTGAAGTCACCCATTTTCTCGCTGGCTGTTGGCAAAGTTTTGTTCTCAGCTCCTAGAGGCAGCCTTCAGGCTCTAGCCACATGGGCCTCTCAGAACATGGCACCTTTACTTCAAAGTCAACAGGAGAATCTCTCTCCAGTCCAGTATGATGGAGTCTTATATAATGTAATCGTGGGAGTGACTATCCTCATCACCTTTGTTATATAGTGTAACCTAATCAAGGTCTCAGTCACATTCAAGAGAAGTGGATTATCCAGGGCATGTATACCACAGGGTGGGAATCTTGGGAGCCATCTTAAAGTTCTGCCTCCCATACTGTCTGCAACTTCACTGATCTTTTCTTCTGTAATATCTAACCTGCTTAATCTCAACCAGTGAAATTTTCATTCAGATAATTTATTTTTCATCTCTGGGAGTTCCATTTGGTTCTTTTTTTTTTATATCTTCCATTTCTCATGTTGATGTTTCCTTTAAATATCTGAACATCGTTTAGTTACAATACTTGCTTTAATATCCTTTTCTGCTAGTTCCATCATCTGTTATTTCTGGGTCTGTTTCTACTGACTGACTTTTCTTCTTGATATGGATCATATTTTCCTGATTCTTGGCATGTCTAGTATCTATCATTATTTATCATATAAGAAATTAAAACCAAGAAACCCTAAAAATATTTATTTACTGATTCATTTTTAAAAGTTATATTGTAGTGAAATATATATAACAGTTTTTCATGTTAACCATTTTTAAGTGTACCATTCAGTGACTTTGATTTACATTCACTATGTTGTGCTGCCATTACCACTATCCATTTCCAAAAGTTTTACATCACTCCAGACAGAAACTCAGTACCCCTTCAGCAATAACTACATTTCCTCCTCTGCTCAGCCCCTGGTAACCACTAAGGAACTTTTGTGTCTGTGTATTTGCCTATTCTAGATATTTCATAAAAGTGGGATCATACAGTATTTATTCTTTTGTGTCTGGCTTTTTTCATTCAGCATAATGTTTTCAAGGTTCATCCATGTATCAGAATTTATTTCTGTTTATGGCTGAATAATATTCTACTGTATGTATATACTGTATCTTGTTTATCTGTGTATCTGTTGATAGACACTTGAGTTGTTTTTCTACTTGTGAATAATACTGCAGTAAACATTGCTGTACGTGTATCTGTTTGAGTACCTGCTTTCAAATCTCTTGGGTATATACCTAGCAGTGGATTGCTGGGTCATATGGTAATTCTATGCTTAACTTTCTGAGGAACTGCCAAACTGTTTTCTGTAGCAGTTACACCATTGTACATTCCCACTAGCAATGCACAAGGGTTTCAATTTCTCCGCATCCTCGCCAACACTTGTTTCCATTTTTCTGATAATAGCCATCCTAGTGGGTGTGAGATGATATCTAATTGTGGTGTTGATTTACATTTCCCTAACGACTGATGACCTTGAGTATCTTTTCATGTGCTTATTGACAATTTGTATATCTGCTTTGCAGAAATATCTATTCAGATTCTTTGCCCATTTTAAAATTGAGTTGTTTGTCTTTTTGTTGTTGAGTTATAAAGTTATTTATATATTCTGGATATTAAACCCTTATCAGATATATGGTTCCCAACTATTTTCTCCCATTCAATAGGTTGTATTTTCACTTTCTTGATAAAATCCTTTGATGCACGTTTTTTTCGTTTTCATAAAGTTAAATTTATCTATTTTTGTTGTCTTAAAGTTTTACCTTTATGTTTTCTTCTAAGAGTTATACAGTTTTAGCTCTTATGTTTAGGTTATTGATCCATTTTGAGTTAATTTTTGTATACAGGCAGCCCCTTGGTTATGAACATCCAACTTACGGACAACTCGTACTTGCTATTTAATGTTACATAAATTTCCCCTCACTTTGAAATGACTGACCAACCCTACTCACAACAAATTCTTCATCACAATCACCTTCACTTGCTGCATGTGTAGCTTTTAAATCATTGAAAAGGCTTCAAGCTTTTTCTTGCACTAAAGTAAGGCTAAATAAGAACCATGTGGACCTGTTCCGACTTACCTACAAATTCTTAAAGACACACTCAGGAACAAATCTTGTTAATAACCTGAGGACTGCCTATATATCATGAGGCATAAGTCCAACTACATTCTTTTGCATGTGGAGATCCAGTTGTCCCAGCACCTTTTTTTGTTTTTTATTGTACTTTAGATGAAGGTTTACAGAGCAAATTTGTTTCTCATTAAACAGTTAGTACACATTTTGTTTTGTGACATTGGTTGCCAACCCCATGACATGTCAACACTCTCCCCTTCTCGACCTTGAGTTCCCCATTACCAGCCTTCCTGTCCCCTTCTGCCTTCTTGTCCTTATCCCTGGGCTGGTGTGCCCATTTAGTCTCATTTTATTTTATGGGCCTGTATAATCTTTGGCTGAAGGGTGAACCTTAGGAGTGACGTCAGTACTGGGTGTCTTGGGGCCATACTCTCAGGGTTTCTCCAGTAGAATTTTGTTCTACATTTTTCTCCAGCTCTGTCCAGGACCTCTATTATGATCCCTGTCAGAGCAGTCAGTGGTGGTAGCTGGGCACCATCTAGTTGTGCTGGACTCAGTCTGGTGGAGGCTGTGGTAGTTGTGGTCCATTAGTCCTTTGACTAGTCTTTCCCTTGTGTCTTTGGTTTTCTTCATTCTCCCTTGCTCCAGACAGGGTGGGACGAGTGGAGTATCTTAGATGGCAGCTCACAAGCTTTTAAGACTCCAGATGCTACTCATCAAAGTAGAATGTAGAACATTTTCTTTATAAACTATGTTATGCCAATTAAGCTAGATGTCCCTCGAGACCAGCACCACTTATTGAAAGGCAGTTCTTTCCCCATTGAATGGACTTGGCACCCTTGTCAAAAAGCCATTGGCTATAGATGTATGGGCTTATTTCTGAAGCCTCAATTCTGCTTCATTGCTCTATATGTCTATGCTTATCCTGTACCACACAGTTTTGATTACTGTCGCTTTATAGTATGTTTTGAAATTGGGACGTATGAATTCTCCTACCTTATTCTTCTTTGCAATATTGTTTTAGCTATTCAGGTCTCTTTGCAATGCTATATGACTTTGAGGATCAACTTTTCCATTTTGCAAAAAAGAATCTTGATAGAGATTGCATTGGATCTGTAGATCATTTTGGGTAGTGCTGACATCTTAACAAGATTGTCTTCCAATCTGTGAAAACAGGATGTCTTTCCATTTATTTAAAATTTCTTTAAGCAATGTTTTACAGTTTTTAGTGTATAAGTTTTTCACCTCCTGGTTAAATTTATTCCTACATATTTTATTGTTTTAGATGCTGTCATAAATTGGATTGTTTTCTTGGTTTCCTTTTCAGATTGTTCATTGCTGTTGTATAGAAACACAACTGATTTTTCCGTGTTGATTCTGTACTCTGAAACTTTGCTAAATTCATTTATTAGCTCTAGTAGCTTTTTTTGTGGACTCTTAGGAATTTTCTATATATAGAATTATGTTGTCTGCAAACAGAGATAGTTTTACTACTTCCTTTCCACTTTGGATGCTTTTAATTTCTTTTTGTTGCCAGATTGCTCTGTCTAGAATTTCCAATACAATGTTGAATAGCAGTGGTGAAAGAGGATATTCTTATCTTTTTCCTGATCTTAGGGGGAAAGCTTTCAGTCTTTCACCATTGAGTATGATGTTTGCTTTGGATTTTTCATAAATGCCTTTTATCATATTGAAGGATTTCCCTTCTATTCCTAGTTTGCTGATCGTTTTTATCATGAAAGAGTGTTGGATTTTGTCAAATACTTTTTCTGCATTAATTGAGATGATCATGTGGTTCTTTTCATTCTTTCTATCAGTGTGGTACATTACATTGATAGATTTCCTTATGTTGAGCCACCCTTGCATTCCCAAGGAAAATCCCACTTGGCCATGGTTGGTAATGCTAATATTTTGTTGAGGATTTTTGCATCTGTATTCATAAGGGCTATTGGTCTATAATTTTCTTTCCTTGTGTTGTATTTAACTGGTTTTGGTATCAGAGTAATGCTGGCCTCATAGAATGAGTTAGGAAGTGCTCCCTCCTCTTCTATTTTTTTAAATAGTTTGAGCAGAAATGGTGTATTTCTTTAAATGGTAGAATTCACCAGTGAAGTCATCTGGTCATGGACTTTTCTTTGTTGGGAGATTTTTTTATTACTGATTCAGTCTCTTCAATTGTTATAGGTCTGTTGAGATTTTCTTTTTCTTCTTGAATCTATTTAGGTAATTTGTGTATTTCTAGGAATCTGTCCATTTCATCTAGGTTATCTAATTTGTTGGCATACAGTTGTTCATAGAAATTGCTTTTAATCCTTTTCTATAGGGTCAGTAGTACTGTAGCCTTTTTCATTTCTGATTTTAGTTATTTGCATCCTCTCTCTCTCTTTTTTTTTTCCTTGTCAGTCTAGCTAAAGATTTGTTGACTTATTGATCTTTTCAAAGGACTAACTTTTGGTCTTGTTGATTCTCTCTATTGTTTTTCTATTCTCTATTCCATTTATCTCTGTTCTAATCTTATATTTCCTTTTTCTGGTAGCTTTTGGCTTACTTTCTAAAGTTAGGTTATGGATTTGAGATCTTTGTTGTCTTAATGTAGGTGTTTACAGCTATAGATTTCCCTCTGAGCACTGTTTCTACTGTATCCCATAGATTTTGGTATGTTGTTTTCATTTCCATTTATCTCTAAGTATTTTATAATTTCCTTGTGATTTCATCTTTGACCCATTGGTTGTTTTATTTCCATATATTTGTGAAATTCCCAATTTGCCTTGTGTTATTAATTTCCAGTTTTATTACATGGTGGTCAGAGAAGATAGTTTGTTTACATTCAATCTTTTAAAATTTATTGAGACTTCTTTTGTGACCTAACATGATCTATCCTCTACTGATTCATTTTTAAGTAATTAAAATAAGCCTATTTACATGTAACATAAATACCTTTTTTGAAAAATAATTATATTTTACAAAACAAAAAAAATATATAAGAGGAGTGGAATTGTTTACACTTTTACAAATCTCTTTAATGCCTTTCTTAATACATGACAGTAGATTTATGTCATGTGATCTCTGAAAAATGCCACGGTACATTGATGAAGAGAACGGGAATGAAAAAGTGCAAATATTAGTATCATTATGAAAATAATTTTGGCCTATGCTTCCCTTGAATGGATCTCAGAGGCCTCTAGGCGTCCTCAAATGATACTCTGAGAACTGCTGATCTAAATCTTCACATTCATTGGCAAAATGATGTACATAATGTCCTTTTTATGAGGACATTCATTGTTGTAAATGAATGCAGAATCTATGGTAATGTCCATTATTGGTATCTTCATTTTGAAAACATTTATCAGTCTTCCCAGAGAGTTTTCAATTTTGTTAGCCTCTTCAAAGGACCAGCTTTTGGCTTTTGCCAAATCTTTCAGTTATATACTTACTTTCTATTTAATTAATATCTGCTTTTAGCTTTATTACTTCACCCTTCTGTTTACATTGGATTTAATTTGCTGTTTATTTCAAACTTCTTGAGATTAATTAATTTTCAGTCTTTTTCTATTATAATAAATTGTATAATGCTATAAAATTTCTTCTAAGTACTGCTTTATTTGCATCTCAAAAGTGTTTGTTGGTTTGTAGTATTTTTGTTACCATTCAATTCAAAATATTTTCTAATTTACTAATTTTTTTCTTTAATCCACAGGTTATTTAGAAGCTGTATTTCTTAATTTCAAATATATGAGGAATTCTAGTTATTATTTTGGAATTTACTTTTAGCTCAATTATTTTGTGCTAATAAAACACATTTGTATTATTTCAGTCTCTTGAAATGTGGTGGGATTTGCATTCTAGGCTAGTATATGATTAAAAACAAGTAAATATTTATTAATTACAGATTCAGTTTCTTGAACAGATATAGAACTAGTAATGTTTTCTATTTCTTTTCATGTCTGTTTTTGTAAATACTGTTTTGTTGATTAATTAACAACCTTCCAACAAAAATACTCTAAGCCCAAATGGCTCCACTGATAAATTCTTACAGATACTTATGAAAGAAATACACTAATTTTTCACACATTCTTTTCACAGAAAAGAGTAAGAGGGGATATTTCCCAACTCATTTAATGAGGTCAGAATAACCCTGAAAATAAACCTGATAGAACAGGACAAGAAAAGAAAGTTATAATCACAAATGACCGTAGATGCAAAAATCATACAAAAATTAGCAAATTGATTCCAGTGATATGGAAAGGGATCATTACCAAATGGAATTTATTCCAAGAATACACGGTTCAGCATTCAAAAATCAATCAGTGTAATCTACCACATTAACAAAATAAATGAGAAAAACTATATGATTGACTCAATATTTGCAGGAAAAGCATTTGATAAAATTATCATTCATTTATGATAAAAAAAAAACTCTTAGAAAAAACAGGAATAGAAAACAATTTCTTTTATCTGATAAAGGGTACCTACAAAAACACAATAGCTAACATCATACTTAATGGTGAAATATTAAAAACTTTCCCCTTGAGTCAGGAACACAATATGTCTACTCTCACTACGTCTATTCAATGTTGTATTTGCGGTTCTAGCCAGTGCAATAAGACAAGAAAAATAAAAAGCATAAAGATTGGAAAGAATTAAAACTTTCATTATTCATAGGTTAAAATGATGTGTAAATGACACAACTGTGTAAGTAGGAGGTCTAAAAGAATATAAAACAAACTATTGTAATCAGTAACTGAATTTAGCAAGATCGCTGGATATGTGGTCAGTATACAAAAATCAATTATGCATCCATATAGTAGTACCAATCAGGACGTGAAATTTAAATAAAAAATGCTGTTTACAACAGCATAAAAACAGAAAACAGAAAATTCCTAAAATAATTCTTATGAAAGACCTCTATAATCAAAACTACATTACATTGTTGAGACTGTGGCCCCCAGATCAGAACTTAAGCTACTCCCAAAGTACACCTTTCAGCCAGAGATTAGACAGGCCTATAAAACAACGACACGTGAAGAACGTGCTAATTCTTAGTTCAGTCAGGTATACGAGACCAAATGGGTATATATCTGATAAGGGTTTAATATCCAGAATATATAAATAACTTTATAACTCAACAACAAAAAGACAAACAACTCAATTTTAAAATGGGCAAAGGATCTGAATAGATATTTCTGCAAAGCAGATATACAAATTGTCAATAAGCACCTGCCCAAAAGCAAAGACAAGAAGGCAGGAAGGGACAGGAAAACTGGACAAATGGACACGGAGAACCTGGGGTGAAAAGGGGGAGAGCGATGACACATTGCAGGAATTGCAACCAATGTCACAAAACAATTTGTGTATAAATTTTTGAATGAGGAACTAATTTGCGCTGTAAACTTTCACTTTTAAAGCACAATGAAATTTTAAAAAAGGATATTATTGCATTATACATAATAACAGAAAAGTGAGAACTATTCAGTATGCATCAACAGAATGAATAATTTATTGTGATTTATTCATATAATGCAATGTTGTTGTTTTTAGGTGCCATTGAATTGGTTCCAACTCATAGCGACCCTACATACAACAGAATGAAACACTGCCCAGTCCTGCACTATCCTCACATTCATTGCTACATTTGAGCCCATGGAGCCACTGTGTCAATTCGTCTCATTGAGGGTCTTCCTGTTTTTCTGTGACCCTCTTCTTTATCCAGCATGATGTCCTTCTCTAGGCACTGGTCCCTCCTGATAACATGTCCAAAGTATGTGAGATGAAATCTCTCCATCCTCCCTTCTAAGGAGCATCCTGGCTGTACTTCTTCCAAGACAGATTTGTTCGTTCTTCTGGCAGTCCATGGTATAGTCAATATTGTTCACCAAAATCATAATTCAAAGGCATCAATTCTTCTGTCTTCTTAGTTACTGTCCAGCTTTCACATGTGTATGAGGTCATTGAAAATACCATGGCTTGGGTCAGGTGCACTTTTCTTGTCAAAGTGACATCTTGGCTTTTTAACACTTTAAAGAGGTCTTTTGCAGCAGATTTGCCCAGTGTAATATTTTGTTTGATTTCTTGACCACTTTTTCCATGGGAGTTGGTTGTGGATCCATGGGAGTTGGTTGTGGATCCAAGTAAAATGAAATCCTTGACAACTTCAGTATTTTCTCTGTTTATCATGATGTTGCTTATTGGTCCTGTTGTGAGGCTTTTCGTTCTGTTTATGTTGAGGTGTAATCCATAGTGAAGGCTGTAGTCTTTGATCTTCATCAGTAAGTGCTTCAAGTCCTCTTTGCTTTCAGCAAGCAAGGTTGTGTCATCTGCATATCGCAGGTTGTTAATGAGTCTTCCTCCAACCCTGATGCCTTGTTCTTCTTCATATAATCCAGCTTCTCAGATTATTTGCTCAGCATACAGATTGAAAGGTAAAAGGATGCAACCCTTATGCACACCTTTCCTGATTTTAAACCATGCAGTATCCCTTTGTTCTGTTTGAACGACTGCCTCTTAGTCTATGTACAGGTTCCTTATATAGTGCAATAGTTCACAGAAAAATAGAACAAACTATGTTGCTACACAACAACAGAGATTAATCTCACAGATACTAAATTGAGTTCAAGAATAGGCAAAACTAATTAATGATAGCAGTCAGAATAGTGATTACCCTTGATATGGGGGGTGGTTTCGTATTGACTACCTAGGAGCATGAGGGAACCTTCTATGATGCTGGAAATTTGTATATATTGATGTTCACACTTGATGTTAGTGCTTTTTGTGCACTTTCTGTATTATGTTTTACCTTAATACAAAATTTTAAGCTAACTGTGGGAGTTCCTCTACCAGTAATGGCACAGTAGCTTTCTAGAATTAGCTCCTCAGAGATAAAAATTACAAAGACTGAAAAACACTTTAGAAAAATGTATTTGAAAGCACTAGTGAGTTGCAAAATCTGAGGTAAATCTAGCCTTGAAACAGAGGACCTTCAACAAGTGAGATTTGCAGTATTGCAGCTTTATGCCTTAGGGTTCTCCCTAATTGTGTGTGGTTCAAGGCAGCAGAAAGCCACAAAATTACTGGCTTATGGTGTGAAAGGAAAGAATTCAGGTTTGACAGAGCATCTGTAAAGGTATAGGGCTATCCGGGAATAGAAGGAGCTCAAAGCAGGTAAATCCCAAGAATCTGCACATAAATTCTACGCCAGTCCTTGGGAGACCATTAAACTATCCATGTATAGTGGATACCCCAGAGATTCTGGTGAAAAAATAGGCATCTGCAAGTTGAAAGAGCTGAGCATAAATTACAGCTGCTGCCCATAGCAAGGGAGACAAAGGTTGGACTTTGAGTCCAGCCAAAATAACTGCCTACTCGAAAAAAATTTTTTTTCAGGGTAATATTAAAAAATCTGTATTTACAATATATATTTCATAATATCCAATATACAGTCAAAATTCATTAGGTATGAAGAAACAGGGAAATATGACCCATACTCAAGAGAAAAAGCCCTCAACAGGAACTGATGCTGAGATGACCTAAGTGTTACAATTAGCAGACAAAGACTTTGATGAATGATGGGTGTTTTCTCCTCAGAAGTAATAGAGGCCATAACAAAGAAATAACAAGTTTAAAGTGCTGGAAGAAGAAAACTGTTAACCTAGGATTCTATCCAACACAACTATCTTTCAAAAATGAAGTTGAAATAAAGGCATTTAAGATAAACTAAAATGGAGATAATTCCATCACCAACAATCCAGCATTTAAAGAAACCATGATGATAATGATGAAGGAAATTTTTCAGGCTGAAAAGAAATCATATCAGATAGTAATCAAGATCTAAAGGAAGGGATGAAGAGCACTGGAAATGGTAAACATATGAGTAAATGTTAAAAACAGTTTTAAATATTTTCTTCATTTCTCCTAATTTATTTAAAATACATATGATATCTACATATGTTATAGACCCCACATAAAGTGTTATGTATTTTTTGCTTCCCACCACCCATTTGTCAGTTTGTCATACCGTGGTGGCTTACATGTTGCTTACATGTGATGCCAGACGCTATGCCACTGGTATTTCACATATCAGCAGGGTCACTCATGGTGAACAGGTTTCAGCAAAGCTTCCAGACTAAGATAGACTAGGAGGAAAGGGCTGGTGATCTACCTCCAAAAATTAGCCAATGAAAACCTTAATGGATCACAAGAGAACACTGTCCCATTGTTTGCTTTGGACACATAACCAGGAGGAATCAATCAGTGGAGGTGGACATCATGTTTTGCAAAGTAAAGAGCTAGAGAGGGTAAGGGAGACCCTCAGTGAGATGGATTGGCACTTTAGCTGCAGCGATGGACTTGAACATGCCAGCAATCATGAGGATAATGCAGGATCAGGCAACATTTTGTTCTGTTGTGCATAAGGTCACCATGAGTTGGAGTCAACTCAATGGCAGCTAGCTGTATCTGTCTTTCTGTCTGTCTTTTCTTCCTTCCTTCTCTCTCTCTCTTTCTTTTACTTTAAACAATCCATAAATTTTTCCCAAAGTAGAAGGAAGGAAATGATAAAGAGCAGAAATCAATGAAATAGAAAAGAGACAAACAATTGAGAAAATGAACAAAGTAAAAACTTGATTCTTTCAACCAAAAGAGACCTACATAAATGGAAAAACATGCCATGCTCATGGATAGGTAGAAGTAACATTGTGAAAATGTCAATTCTACCCAAAGCAATCTACAAATACAGTGCAATCCTAATCCAAATGCCAACAGCATTCTTTTAAGGAGATGGAAAAACTAATCATTAACTTTATATAGAAAGGGAAGAGGCCCCGGATAAGTAAAGCACTAGTGAAGAAGAAGAACAAAGTAGGAGGCCTCGTGCTACCTGACTTTATAACCTACTATACAACTACGGTAGTCCAAACAGCCTGGTACTGGTACAATGACAAACACATTGACCAGTGGAACAGAATTGAGAACGCAGATGTAAGTCCATCCATGGATGGTTACCTGATCTTCGACAGAGGCCCAAAGTCCATCAAATGGGGAAAAGACAGTCTTTTTAACAAATGGTGCTGGCAAAACTGGATGTCCATCTGCAAAAAAAGAATGAAACAGGACCCACACCTCACACCATACACAAAAACTAATACAAAATGGATCAAAGACCTAAATATAAAACCAAAAACTGTAAAGATCATAGAAGGAAAAATAGAGTCAATGCTAGAGGCCCTAATACATGGTATTAACATAACATTAACCATAACTAGCAATACACAAACACTAGAAGATAAGCTAGATAACTGGGATCTTCTCAAAATTAAACACACTCATTAAAACACTTCACCAAAGAAGACATTCAAGCTCCTAATAGATACATGAGGAAATGCTCGAGATCACTAGCCGTTAGAGAAATGCAAATCACAGCTACAGTGAGATACCATCTCACCAATATTACTGGCACAAATCAAAAAAACAGAACAAATGTTGGAGAGGCTGCGGGGAGATTGGAACTCTTATGCTCTGCTTGTGGGAATACAAAATGGTACAACCATTTTGGAAAACGATATGGTGCTTCCTTCAAAAGCTAGAAATAGAAATACTATATGATCCAGCAATCCCACTACTAGGAATATACCCTAGAGAAATAAGAGCCGTCACATGAATAGACATATGCACACCCATTTTCATTGCAGCATTGTTCACAATAGCAAAAAGATGGAAACAACCTAGGTGCCCATCAACAGATGAATGGATAAACTATGGTACATACACATAATGGAATACTCCACAGTGATAAAGAACAAAAGAACAATGATGAATCTGCAAAGCATCTCAACATGGATGAATCTGGAGGTCATTATGCTGAGTGAAAATAAGTCAGTCACAAAAGAACAAATATGGTATGAGACCACTACTATAAACACTTATGGAAAAGTTAACACACAAAAAGAAACAATCTTTGATGGTTATGAGGGAGGGGAAGGGTGGGTGGGAAAAACACTAAATAGACAATAGATAAGTAGTAACTTTGGTGAAGGGTAAGACAGTACACAGTACTGGGGAAGCCAGCACAATTTGTCCAAGACAAGGTCATGGAAGATCCATAGACGCATCCAAACTCCCCGAGAAACCAAATTACTGGGCTGAGGGCTGTGGGGACCATGATCTTGGGGAACATCTAGCTCAACTGGCATAACATAGTTTATAGAGAAAATATTCTACATTCTACTTTGATGAGTAGCATCTGGGATCTTAAATGCTTGTGAGCGGCTGTCTAAGATATTCCACTGGTCTCACCCCGTCTGGAGCAAGGGAGAATGAAGAAAACCAAAGACACAAGGGAAAGATTCGTCCAAAGGACTAATGGACCACAACTACCACAGCCTCCACCAGAATGAGTCCAGCACAACTAGATGGTACATAGCTACCACCACTGACTGCTCTGACAGGGATCACAATAGAGGGTCCCGGACAGAGCTGGAGAAAAATGTAGAACAAAATTCTAACACACACACACACAAAAAAAAAAGACCAGACTTACTGGTCTGATGGAGACTGGAGAAACCCTGAGACTATGGCCCCAGGACACTCTTATAGCTCAGTAATGAAGTCACTTATGAGGTTCACCCTTTAGCAAAGATTAGACAGACGCATAAAACAAATGAGACTAAATGAGCACATCAGATCAAGGGCAAGGATGAGAAGGCAGGAGGCGACAGGAAAACTGGTAATGGGGAACACAAGGTCAAGAAGGGGAGAGTGTTGACATGTTGTGGGGTTGGTAACCATTGTCACAAAACAATATGTGTTTGCTCTGTAAACCTTCATCTAAAGTACAATAAACAAAATAATAAAAAAAAGTTGGTTCTTTCATTTTGATCAAAGATTCTATAGAAGAATACTGACCAAAAGGGGGAAAATCAGAACCAGATTTCAAGTTCTCAGTGGAATTCAGACTTTCTGGAGCCATTGAGGGTGGATGAGCCCCTGAAATTATTGTCCTGAGATGATCTTTAAACTCGTAAAGCTTAAGCCAAAACTACCCCTGAAGTCTTTGAACAAAAATAGCTTATTTTAATTAGTAAAGTACACCTACTTTGAGCATTGTGCTCTTTTAAAGAATTATCTATGTGAGATCAAATTGACAACGGCAACTGGGAATGTTAGATGGGAAGCTTGGGGCCAGTGAGTTTAAGATAATGGTGGTAGAATAATGTGGAAAAGGATAGTGAGCATAGTATCACAACTTGAAGAATGTAACCAATGTCACTCAATTGTACATGTAGAAATTGTTGAAATGATGTATCTTTGGCTATGAATATTTTCACCAAATTTTTTTTGAAAGTTGGTTCTTTGAAACTATTAGTAAGACTGATAAACTCTTATCAAGAGAGGAACAGGTGGACATATATCTGTAAAACAGGTAAATATAGACATATATGTAGATATACAGAGATTGATTACCAGATGTAAGAGGGACTATCTCTACAGATCCTAGATATAAAAGGAAAAGTAAGGGAATATTATGAACATTTTCATGCCATTAAACCTGAAAAATGAAATGGACAAATTCCTTGAAATGCACAATATACCAGAACTGAGAGAAAAATAGAAAATTTAAATAACCCACTATCTATCAGAATTGAATTCCTGTATCAAAAGTGTCACCACAAAGAAATTCTAGGTCCAGCATTGGTGAATCATATATTTCAGGAAAAAATAATACCAATCTTACAGAAAATCAGAAAAAAAGAGGAGAAAGGAACACTTCTCAGCTAATTCTTTGAAGCCAGCAATACTCTGATATAAAAAACCTGTCAAAGACATTGTAAGAAACTGAATTTACAGGTTAATACCACTCATGAACTTAGACATAAAAATTATTAACAAATATTAACAAATTGAATCTATCAGTATATAAAAAGGATAATACATCATGAGCAAGTGGGATTTATCCCAGTAGTGCAAGATGGGTTTATACATTTGAAAATTAATCAATATAATCCACCGTATTAAAATACAGGGAAAAAGCATAAAATACAGGGACAAAATTCAACACCCATTTATGATAAACGCTCCTGGCAACCTAGGAATAGAATCGAACTTCCTCAGTCTGATAAGAGGTACCACAGCTCCTGGCAACCTAGGAATAGAATCGAACTTCCTCAGTCTGATAAGAGGTACCACAAAAAAACTATAGCCAATATACTTAATGATGAAACACTGAATATTTTCCTTCAATAATCAGAAATAAGGCAGGGATAGATCTACTTTCACTACTTCTGTTCAGCCTTGTCATGGAGATCCTAACCGGTATAATAAGGCAAGAAAGAGAAATAACAGGCATAAAGATTGAAAAGGAAGAAATAAAACTGTCCTGATTCACAGTTGATAGTGATTGTTTACATAAGAAATTCTAAGGAATCAAACAACAACAAACAAACCTATTGGAACTAAGAAATGAGTTAGATATAAGGTCAATTTACAAAAAATCAGTTGTATGCCTACATATTGGCAATGAATTATTGGAAAATTACAAAATTTTGAAATAACGTCACTTAGAATAGCAATAAAAGCATACGCTACTTAGGAATAAATTTAATGAAAGCTTTGGAAGCCCTCACAAAGGAATATATATAAAGGGTCACTGAAAAGTACAAAACCTGAAAGAAAGAGACACAAATAAATGGAGCAATATACCGTGTTCATGAATTAGAAAACTCAGTATCATAAATATATTAATTGTCATGGAATTGACCTTACAGACTCAAGTCCAATAAAAATCTCCTCCAGTGAAGCTGACAAAAATGCAGATTATATGTGTAGATGTGTCTTCCAGATTGAAATTACACTCAAGAGTAAAAATAATTTTGAATCCTGGATTTTCTTCTTTGGGTTCTCACATTCTTTTAGATTTTGGCCCCACAGTTCCTCACTATATTAACTCTTGGATAATTTTAAGATGTTTTATTATTTTTAATTTGTTTTAAGTAAGAGGATTGGTCCCAAGTTCCATTATTAGAAGTCTCTATCATATATTTTTTCCATCAGTCAGACAAAAAAAATTTTTTTTCTCTGCCTTCAAGCCGCCATTCTGTTGAGGAGTGCTCATGTTTCTATTTAAATTAATTTGGAAGCAATGGTTGTAAAATGCATGAACTTTAAGCAAATGTCAGTCCCTGCCTTTTGAGAGCTTCCTTGGTGAGCTAAAGCCTCACTCAATGGACTCTTCAGTCCCAGGCAGAATTGGAGGACCTTAATAACATCTGCACAAAATCTTGGGGTGGGTGAGTTTGGAGGAAATAACCTGGGAGGGTAAGGGGCTAATTGACAGCTGACTAGATTTCAATCACATGGCAAACAGAGTTTGGAGAAGACATTTGAGGAGTCTGTGTTTCTATCTTTTTTATCCCACAGATACTCAGAGTAGGGGCCCCCAAGAGAGAAAGATTCGAGAAACTTTATCCACACAGCCTCTTGACCGAGTCTCAGAAAGTCCTTGGACTCCAAAAGCCCTCTACCCGGGTTTAGCCAGCAGCACAAGTGACCATTCAGGTGCTTTCCATTTCACAGTACCCCCGAAGAATAAAGCCAAAAAACAACTATTCAAGCAAAACATCAAACCTCTGACGCCTGCCAAGGATAACATTAAACCACCAGAGCCCAAAGAGAAGCTCTTTGAGCCAACCAAAACACCTGTCTCGTGCGCCACCAGACGGTCCACCCTCCAAACTGCCTTGCCTGTCTTAAAGGTGCATGAATGTAAAATTCCCACCAACGTGGCCCTCCATCCTAGAACAAACCCCATAGAGGCCCCCATCGTTCAATCTTCCTCCCAGGAATCCTTTGTAACAGCAGATACCAGCTTTAGGATGTCCTGGATAGAGAAATAGCCACACCTTACCCCCTTCTTCCTCTTCCTCTCTGTCTCTATGGGTGGTGATGGTGGGGAGTGGTAAAGAGAGGAGTGCGGAAGGACCATTGAGGCTCTCGGAGTCCATTTTGGTCCAGCCTTTCTATAAAGAATGCCTCTCAAGGGCAAGGGGAGAACAGTTGTGTGTGGTCTTGGAGATGGTGATGGTGGTTTTCTGGGTATTGGAGGGTTTTTCTCATCCTAATCCTTCTATAGTAGTCCCTGCTAAAGGAGTGACTGTGGTGAACATCAGCCTGTAAATAAAGGCAACCTCTCAGGAAGACAAACAGTAATGGTGTATTCTTTGGGACCCTCTCTGATCACCCAGGACTGGGGGACAAGTACAATAGTGATGTCATCCTGAGCCAGAGGGGGAGAGGTGGCATGGGCATGAGTCAGGGACAATTATCCCATCCCTCATATACATTCCGTGCTCCAGTGTGCAGTGGGATGCTTCCTAATAGCTTGTCATTGGCTGATTCCTCACTGGGATGGTGGGCACAATCCCATGCTTACCCTTTGGCATTGAAGGGAAGCTAGAGCTTTGAACAAGCATCTGGAGCCCTTTCGTCTGGGGGAGCCCAATATTAGCTGTGAATTGAGTTTCACAGTGTGACCATTACCCATTTACACTCTCTCTCTGGGCCTTAGCATTTGTATGATGATGCTGTAGAGGCAGGTCACCACAGCACCTTCCTTCTAGTTCAGATTTTATCCTGGGCTGACTGTTGAGTCATATAAACATTGATGGGGCTGAGATGCCTCCTTAGACAGCCAAATTATCATCCCAGAAATCAGGGCCAACCTGTTTGGGCCTCCAGTTCCCAACACACCTCCCTCTCCCACTCCTACCTAGGCAGCTGGGGAGAACAGGAATAGCACTCCCTATTGAGTTGTTGAGCACAGAGATGTGAATAACTCCAGCCCTTGCGTGTGTGAGAGGAAGCAGGACTTGACTGCTGAAGTCTCAGGAACTTCAAGGGCAAACAGATTGAGATTTTGGGGTCGCAAGCACTCCTACCTCAAGGGTATTATTTACTGTCACTTCTCCGGGCAATCATCCCAACGACATCCCAGGAGGATCCCCTGACCCCTACGCCTGAAGTCCCCCATCCCCGGACCTGCCCAGGTCATGCCCAAACTTGTTTTTCCCATCCCAGTCATGAAGTTAACACTTTACAGACACCTTCTGGATGTAAGCCTTTAACCCAATGCAGCATCGTTCTTAGGGTTCTTGAATGTGTCTTGATGAGCAAGAGAGATATTTCTGGAAAGATGTAAGGACCACTATGACTTCACTGGCCCTAGTTAAGGCCCAGAAACTCGTTCCTCCTCTATATCCCCATCTCATGCACACTTAGCTCCCTGCTCTCCAGGTTGACTCCCACTGACTCCCAGCATTTCCCCCAACCTACCCTGGTCCTGGCATCCTTTAAACCACTTGCAAGCACACCTTCGGCTCAGGCACCCCAGCCCCCAAACCCAGACCACCTTGGCCTGGGCTCAGGCACCCTGACCCCTAAACAGACTAGTTTGGCCCTGCAGACACCAGGTCAAGGAAGTAGTTATGCAGGCCGCTCCCCTAAGGATCCTGTCCTGGCCCCACATGCACACCTTCCCCTTCCCCCAGGAAAGAGACTGTAGGGCCAGAGGATAAAACACATGCTTTATGCCCTGAGGTGAATGGGAGATTCAGCATGGATTCAGAACTCACAATGCAATATATAAAAGTGGTCTGTCTCCCTCACCCCAGCTAAAGACCCTGGATTTAGGGGAATTATCCCAGTCCCTTAGGCTTCAGAATATTCTATTCAATGCATGTTTCATTTCGGCACTCCCAGTATGGAGAGCTGGGTTGTCCTCTTGATTACTCTGTCCCAATAGTGCATAGGAAGTCAATGGGGGTTGCATGGTGGGGCTGTTCTGAGATAGGAGAAGCATCCAAGGGTCACAGGCTCTTACAACGGGGAATGTCATAGCAAGCCAGTACTAGAACCCAACCCAGGTGCCTCAAGGGTGGATGAAGTGGGGAATTCTGCATACCAGTGAGGCTGCCTCACTGGAAGGAGGATCAGAAGACAAGTTGGTGCAGTCAGTGGTGGCCAGCCAGTCCAGCCTCCCTGCCTGGATAGCCAGGGTCTTCCCCTAGCTGCAGAAGTAGCTTATGGGCCTAAGCCAGCCGCTGTCTAAAGAGCAAGCACGGAGCCAGCCCTTCCTCACCACTGTTCACTTGCTGGTCCTGGAGCCCCGCTGTTTGCTCATGGCCGTGAGCATCTGGCTAATGTAGGAAGTCAGGAGGTCATCCATCTTGTAGCCCTGGACACAGGGGCAAGAAGATAAGCAGAGCACAGAGTGGGAGAGGGCCAGCCCACTCAAACCCAGAATACAGCCTCCAGGAAACTGTGCAGTGGGCAGAACCCAGGGCTGGGGGCAGAACCCTGGTGCAAGGCAAATCCTGTCCTGCTTTGGACTCAGTCTCTGCATCTGGAAAAGTGTTGAACTCATCCATCCTATGTTTAAGGTTCTAAGCTGTTGTGAGCCTACATAAAGTACATAGATGGTGGATCCTTCAAATTCTAGATGCCTACCTCCAGGAGTGGCTACTCCAGCTGAGGCCACCTTGGAAGTTTGAGCTCAGTCCAGGAGCCCTCATTGCTAATGGTTCTGCTGTTGAACTCAGGGCCAAAGGGCTATGACTACAGACTCAATTCCCAGATACTGAAGGCACTCAAAAAATAGTTGTTGAGTGAATAAGGGGTTAAGCCCCTTCCCGAGTGCTAAACTGAGCCTCAAACTGGCCTCTGACCCTGGCCCCAATCTGACTCTTGACCCTGACCCCAGGTCAAGCTACAGCACTCCTTATGTTTGTCCCAGGGGCCAAGAGGATGCTGAAGTTGCAGACAAGGCAGTGAACGCACCAGGCCCAGAAAGAAGGGCTCTCACCAGTGATGTCTCACAGAGCAGTTTGCTCCCGCGCACCAGGTTCCCGATAGTGATGTGGAAGTAGGTGTTGCCACTGCTCCAGTTGGAGATCTTGGTGAAGGGGTGAGTGGTCAAGATGTCCTGGGGAAGCAGAAAGGGAATAAAGCTGCACAGCCTGGACCCTCTGGTCTCACTCCTCCCCGGTCCAGCCCGCAGACACCACAGCATGAAAGGCCCTCTGACAAGAAAAGGAGCAACAGGGAGAGGCCAGCTCTGCCACGGAGCTGCTGTAGGAAGCAGGTGCCTCTCTTCCATGCCTTGATTTGGACCGGTTGGTTGGATATCTAGTCTAGACTAGTAGGCTGCTGGGTACATAGGGCTCAAATTGGAAAACTGGGAGAGGCCTGAGGGAACTGAAGTGAGCCTGGATAAGATCACCTAGGGAGAGTTTGAGGAGGGAGACAAAAAGACTGAGGACAGAGTGTTGGGGAACACAACAATCATGGGCTGGGTAGAGAAGAAGTCCACAAAAGTGTCTGAGAACAAATGACCAGAAAAATAAGAAGAAAACCAGGACACTGTGGCACATGCCAAATGGGGTGGGGGGGGGGGGGGACGGGTTCGGGGAAGGGGATGGTGGTCATTAGTGCTGTCAGCCAACTATATGGTTCTGCCCCCTTCTGGGTACATGGTAGGACTGCACTTCCTGGCCCCCAGGTCAGGATTGCTCTGGCCCGCACATATGAGCAGCAGGGATGTGTTTTACCACAGCACAACCTGACCATCCTGACCAATACAGGCAGAGGATTTTGGAAGGAGCAGCTGGTAGCATCAAATGCTGCTGAAAGGCCAAATAGTAATTAGAGTTCATTAGATTTGGTAAGGAAGTGGAGCCAGCAACTGCAGATAACCTTTCAAGAAGGGTGGCTGAGAGGGGCAGATGAGCGTGAGGATGGGGCTGGCAGGGGCTTTCAGGATTTGGGTCTAGGGTGTGCTGCATCCGAGGTACAGACCCTTCTGAGGCCACCATCCAGGTAGAGAGGAAGCCTGCCCCTGCCTGCTCATGCCTGTCACTGCTCACCTTGGTTCTGGGATTGATGAGGCTGACTCCATACTTGTTGATGGCAATTAAGAGGATCTCAGGAAAGTTTGGCTCCGTAGTTTGCTAGTGAAGAAAGATGGGAAACCATAAGATGGGAGTACCCAGAACAGGAAAACCTATGTGCATTTTGGGACAAGAATGAAGCTAGGATAAAGTCAACCTCTCCTGCCACCTGCTTGGTGCCAGGGTGCAGAGGTACTGTTGGCCCTGCCAGACCTCAGTTTCCACCTCTGCTAGATCCTCAGTGCTACCCTCAATCCCTTTATAAGTCCCCAAATGACCTCCCACTCCCCACAGCAGAGGATCCAGAACAGCTCTCTGTCCCATAGTGACTGCTCCTCCACTCTCCTCACCTCCACCCCTAGCAGAAGACCTAACAGAGAAACTGGGAGCCATCAGACTGCCCTGACCCCGCAACAGCCTTACCTACATCCCCCTCCCCACCCCTTCTCCCTCAGTGTAATAAGGATGGCACTGCCATCTCTTTAACTCTGCTCCCCATTTTGGTGCTCTGGGCCCTGTTCACTCCCCCCACTTCTGGGGCCTCTTTCAACCATGCCTTCCCTCCTCCTCCTCCAGGAGTCTCTTGTCTTTTTTCTCTCAGCCCTAATGCCTCCCACCTTTAAAAAAAACCATTCTTGAACCCTACACCTGCCTCCAGCTACCAACCTACCTCTCTTCCCTTCAAGCTTCTCAAAAGGCCTCCCATGAAAAGGAAATCATCAAATCAATTTACAATAGCCCCCAAGAAGATAAAATATTTAGGAATAAATCTAACCAGAGACATAAAAGACCTATACAATGAAAACTACAAGACACTACTGCAAGAAACCGAAAGAGACCCGCATAAGTGGAAAAACATACCTTGCTCATGGATAGGAAGACTCAACATTGTGAAAATGTCAGTTCTACCCACAGTGATCTACAGATACAAAGCAATCCCGATCCAAATTCCAATGGCATTTTTTAATGAGATGGAGAAACAAATCACCAACTTCATATGGAAAGGGAAGAGGCCCTGGATAAGTAAAGTATTACTGAAGAAGAAGAACAAAGTGGGAGGCCTCACACTACCAGATTTTAGAACCACCACGGTAGTCAAAACAGCCTGGTACTGGTACAACAACAGATACATCGACCAACGGAACAGAATTGAGAATCCAGACATAAATTCATCCACCTATGAGCAGCTGATATTTGACAAAGTCCATTAATTGGGGAAAAGACAGTCTCTTTAACAAATGGTGCTGGCATAACTGGATATTCATCTGCAAAAAACTGAAACAAGACCTATTACTCACACCACGCATAAAAACTAACTCAAAATGGATCAAAGACCTAAATATAAAATCGAAAATGATAAAGATCATGGAGGAAAAAATAGGGACAACGCTAGGAGACCTAATACATGGCATAAACACAATACGGACCATAAGTAACAATGCACAAGCTCCAGAAGAGAGACTAGATAACTGGGAGTTCCTAAAAATCAAACACTTATGCTCATCAAAAGACTTTACCAAAAGAGTCAAAAGACAACCTATAGACTGGGAAAAAATTTTTTGCTACGACAAATCCGATCAGTGTCTAATCTCTAAAATCTACAAGATACTGCAAAACCTCAACAACAAAAAGACAAATAACCCAATTAAAAAATGGGCAAAGAATATGAACAGGCACTTCGCCAAAGAAGATATTCAGGTGGCTAACAGACACATGAAGAAATGCTCACAATCATTAGTCATTAGAGAAATGCTGATCAAAACTACAATGAGATACCATCTAACCCCAACAAGGCCAGCATTAATGCAAAAAGCACAAAATAATAAATGCTGGAGAGGTTGTGGAGAGACTGGAACACTTATACACTGTTGGTGGGAATGTAAAATGGTACAACCACTTTGGAAATCGATTTGGTGCCTCCTTAAAAAGCTAGAAATAGAAGTACCATACAGTCCAGCAATCTCACTTCTTAGAATGTATCCTAAAGAAATAAGAGCCATCACACAAATAGATGTATGCATACCTACCCATGTTCATTGCAGCACTGTTCACAATAGCAAAAAGATGGAAGCAGCCTAGACCCATCAATGGATGGATGGATAAACAAATTATGGTATATTCACACAATGGAATACTACGCAACGATAAAGAACAATGATGAAGCCATGAAACATCTTTTTTTTTTAACATGGAGGAATTTGGAGGGCATTATGCTGAGTGAATTTAGTCAGTCACTGAAGGACAAATATTGTATAAGACCACTATTATAAGAACTCAAGAAAAGGTTTAAACACAGAAGAAAACATTCTTTGATGGTTACGAGGGTGGGGAGGGAGGGTGAGGGTTATTCACTAACTAGATAGTAGACAAGAATTATCTTTGGGGAAGGGAAGGACAGCACACACTACAGGGGAAGTCAGCACAGCTGGACTAAACCAAAGCTAAGAAGTTTCCTGAATACAGTCAAACACTTTGAGGGACCAGAGTAGCAGGGGCAGGGATCTGGGGACCATGCTTTCGGGGGACATCTAGGTCAATTGGCATAACAAAGTTTATTAAGAAAATGTTCTGCATCCTGCTTTGGTGAGTGGCATCTGGGGTCTTAAAAGCTAGCAAGTGGCCATCTAAGATGCATCAATTGGTCCCAACCACCTGGAGTAAAGGGGAATGAAGAACAACAAAGACACAAGGAAAGTATTAGCCCAAGAGACAGAAAGGGCCACATAAACGAGAGACTTCATCAGCCTAAGAACTAGATGGTGCCCAGATACCACCAAAGACCACCCTGACAGGGAACACAGTAGAAGGTCCCTGATGGAGCAGGAGAAAGGTGGGGTACAGAACTCAAATTCTAGTAAAACGACCAGACTTAATGGTCTGACTGGGACTTGAGGAAC
Source organism: Dugong dugon (assembly GCA_030035585.1). Taxonomy (NCBI): domain Eukaryota; kingdom Metazoa; phylum Chordata; class Mammalia; order Sirenia; family Dugongidae; genus Dugong; species Dugong dugon. The sequence goes on from CM057467.1 coordinate 69,779,876, forward strand.
CCCAGAAAGCATGGCACCCAGACTCTCTGTCAACCTAGAACTATAACAATTCCCGAGACCAACTCCTCAGACAAAGATTGGACTGGACTGTGGGACATAAAATGATACTTGTGAAGAGTGTGCTTCTTAGCTCAAGTAGATACATGAGACTAAATGGGCAGTTTCTGTCTGGAGGTGAGATGAGAAAGCAGAGAGGGTTAGGAGCTGGTCGAATGGACATGGGAGATCTGGGTGGAAAGGAGGAGTGTGCTGTCACAGTATAGGGAGAGCAATTAGGGTCGCATAACAATGTATGCATAAATTTTTGTATGTGAGACTAACTTGAATTGTAAACTTTCACTTAAACTACAACAATTAAAAAAAAAAAAAAAGAAAGGCCTCCCATCCTAGGTATACAACAAAGTCATCCCCCTTCTCCATCCTGATCTAACCCCTCAGCCTCTCTCATCAGCCTCCTCACCATTCTGCCTCTCAGACTGGGACTCCCAGGCCATCCTCCACCCCACAGCGAAGGTGGGTTTCGGTCCTAGCCTCCCTGTTCAAAACCCTCCAAGGCTGCACCACCCGCAGGAGGAAACACAATGCCTTCACCTGCTCGCCAGCCTGCCTCATCCCAGTCTGCTCACCTCACACCCTAGAGCCCATCCAGCCTCAACCTCTTGCATTTCCTGCCCAGGCCTGAGATCTCACTCCTCTGGGCCTTTGCACACACTGTGCCCTCCTCCAGAAACACTCTCCCCAGTGTCTCCCTGGAAAGCTCAGGTGTTGCCTCCATCAGGAAGCCTCTTTGACCCTTCTCCTCAGTCTGGGCAGGGCCTCCTGGGCTCTGCCACCTCTGTGAAGGCTTCCCACCATCATATCACAGATCATTCTCCATTACCCTCACCTGTTTGCATATCTGCCTCCCCTGCCAGGCTGAGCTTCTGGGCCTCTGTGTCCCCAGGGTTCAGCACTTAGCATGTGGGACAAGGCTGAGATGCTTCCCTCCTTTCCTCACCAGGGCAGGTGGCAGAAGGTATTGCTGTTTCCCACAGTCTTGGGGGGACTCTGTGTGCCTTCTCATCCCCCTCTTGCCCTCTTCCTCCTCTCAGAGAAGCTCCCCACAACGTACCTTCACCTCGAAGAAGGCTGAGCCAAACGTGGGCCACTTGAAGATGAGCTTCAGGAAGGCCAGCTTGGCCTCCTCCTTGGACTTCCCTGCATGTTTGTTGAAGTAGGCGACGATGGACTGCAGGGGGCAGGGAGTCAGGGGCGGTCCCAGAACATCGCCCCATGCAGGGTCCCCTCCCCTGCCACTCCTGCCCTATTTTGCACTGTGTCAGTAGCTGTCAAGGGCCCTGAAGGGTCAGGTGTAGGATAAGCAGTCCTAGAGGCCATGAGGGGCTCCCCCTTTGTCTCCGCTAATAGCCTCTCAGAGCCGGGACTTTCCTGGCCTCTCCCCTGCCCCAAAGGCAGACAGGCCTATGGGTATCAAGTTAAATCAGGTCACCAGGGTAACCAGAAGGGAGCAAGTTATTGCCAAGTAGCCAGCTGAAACCTCTATATGAAGGACAGGAGAATAAAGCAGGTGGAGGGAAGAAAGGGAGATTGGCTTGATCACATACAGGTGTCACAAGAGGCGATTCCCTGGGCTGCTGTCCAGAACCTTCCCCCTTGACTCCTAGGGTGCCCAGAGACCAATTCAGAGAGGCTTCTGCCTCTCCCATGCTCACCCGCTTCCAGTCATCAGGCGAGATCTGCCGGATGAGGTCCTGGGGCACCAGTTCCCGAAGCAGCTTGGGGATACTGGGGAAGTAGGACTTGTCTTCCTCAAACTTGACCCTGTAGATCAGTGCCCCCAGCTGCAGCACCTCCTCCCGTGTGCACTTGTGGTAGCCTCGGAGATACTTGGGCAACTCCTGACAGAGACAGGTCACAGGAGTGGCAGGACCAGGAGGCAGTGGGCTCCATCCCCACCACCTTCAAGGCCGGGGTCTACTGCCTTACCCCCACCCACTTCTCCAGTCTCAGATGACACCGTTCCCCAAGGGGAAATGGCATAGTACAGGGAAATAGCAATTATGCCTGTCCAGATCCAACACTTCATAGTTTGAAAACCTAGCCATGTATGAATATTATCTCATTTCCCCTCTGAACAGTGCAGTGAGGTGAGCAGCCCCATTGCAAAGATGAAGAAGTTCAGAGTGACCAGCTGGTGAACCTGAGACTGTTCTGTTCCACACTCCTGACCCTCCAGGCCCTGTCTTCCCTTGGGAAAGGCCTCCTGTCATTGTGTTCCCTTGAGACTGGCTGGTTTCATCATCAGCACTGGCTCCCCCCACCCCCTTGAACTTCCTGACCCAGAACCAGAGTGACTGAGGATGGAGAGTGGACCAAGAGCAGGATGAAGTCTCTGAAGGGCCAGTGCTGCCCACAGGCTCCTGGAGCCTTACGGCTGTCTTATCTACTATTTGAAGGGTAGGGAAACTGAGGCTGACCTGAAGACATCCACTCACCCACCTATCTGCCCACCCACCAACCCACATATCTACCCATCCATACCCATTTACCCACCCACTTCCCCATTCATCTATCTATCCGCCCACTGATCCATCTACCCATCCATCCACCCACCTACCCACCATACAGCCATGGTGTGGAGGTGGGAAGAAGGCATGAGGGAGAGGCAGAACCTAGGTTTGGATGAGAGCAGTCTTCTGACTCTAGGCTAGGATTCTCTCTGCCATAGCAGCCACCATCCCTGCTTCCCCCACCCCTCCTAACCTCCTGGCTTGTCTCTCTCACAGAATGATGAGCAGGCTGTAGCCCAGAAACGAGCACTGAGTCTGCAGTCACAAAGACGCAGAATCAAACCCCAGCACCATCAGCTGTGTGATCTTGGTTACATCACCTAACCTCTCCGAGTCTCAGTTTCGCCCTCTGTACAATGGGAACAACATGCCTATTTCTTGAGGTTTGCTGGGAGGGCAGAATGAGTAAAAAGTGCCAGACACATAATAGAAACCCAACATGTGAGCTTCCCTCCTAACTTCCTGTGGGGCCAGTCCGGTGCTAGAAAATGTTTACAAATCACAGAGGCCCTAGATATACCTCATTAAAATAGCAGAATCTTGAATTCAAAAAACAACCCCACACCAAGGGAGGAACCTGAACAGGCAGGGATTTGGGAGCTCAGAAGAGGAAAAATCAAGCCCTTGAGGGCTGGATGGTTAGGAAAGAGAAGGACCTAAATTTGGGCCATTCCCTGGGGGCCCAGTGGTCTGGGCAGGAAGAGCATGATTCTGGGAATCTCTTTGAGGCCATCCTGTTACAGACCCCTCAACTGGCAAGGGCAGAGGGACTCTGCTATCACAAAGTACACCAGGGCTGGCAGCCAAAGGGGTGGCAACAGGAGCAGAGAGGCACTGCGCAGCTCACCTGGTAATAGTGGAAGATGGAATCAGCCATGGGGTCCTTCCCGGGCACTGTGGTGGTCCACAGCTTCTTCATGAAGAACACCTGGTAGGTGAGTGAGGGCACGATTCCTGTGGCACAGGGCAGTTGATCACAAGAAGGTCCCAGCACAGAGGGGTCCCCACACCCTTCCCAGCCCAGCTCCAGCCCGGAAAAGGCCTGGCCTCAGGTCCTTCCCAGGTGGACCTCACGCTATGACCTTGAGAAAGCACCTACCCTGACCCAGGGCCCCGACCTCACATTACCATCCTTGACTGGCCGCGCCTTCTTTATCCAGTCTGTCAAGTGTCGAACAAAGTCAAAGAAGAAGTCATTCTCGGGGACGCTGATGACCTAGGGACATGACCATTCTAGTCCATTTATTTTAGTTTAACAAATAGTGAGTTTCCCAGTGTTCCCACCAAAGGTCTTCCTGGTGGTCGCTTCTCCAGAAAGACACTCCCATCTGGAAGGGGTTTCCCCGTATCAGCACCACCCTCCTCCAGAATGTGTCCATTGAGTGTCTCCATTCAGTCATTTAGCAAATGTCTACTGAACGCTGCCCTAGCACAGGAAAATGGCAGAGAGTGAGACCCAGCCCCTTCCTTGGAGCTGACGTTCTCACATACATGTCCAACTCCTCCCACAAGCTCTGGGCTCCCCTGGGTCCAGGATCTCATTGCAGTCATCTCTGAGTCCCCAGTGCCCGGCACAGGACAGGGATGAGGTGAAGAGACAGACGTGGATGCACACAGAACTGTCAGAGACAAACGAGGGAGCATCTAATTCTGAGATGGTCAGGGAAGACTTCTTGTGGGAAGGGGCTATAAAGCTGGGTGTTTAAGACTTCCAGGTGCAGAGATGTGGAGGAAGGGCCATGTGGGATGGTGGCAGAGGCATGAGCTTTGGAGTCAGAACCACCTGGATCTGAGTCCTTGCTGTATGACCTTTGATAAGTTGACTTAACCTCTCTGAACCCTACCTAGTTTTGTGATGTATTAGATGGTGATGATCATGCCTCCCCTGAAGAATTATTTTAAGGGTTAATTGGCCCCAGGCATGGTGGCTGAGAGATGATTCAAAACAAAGTCGGGAAAGTACACGTGTGTGTGTGGGGTGTAGGGGGAGGTTGAGGAGCCTGGTGTGACCAGAACATAGAATGCCCGGGCACATGGCTTCACAGAGGGTCTGAGGACATGCTGTACAATGCCTCAGAGGAGAGAGATTTCAGGGCAGCTGCTCCAAGTAAACAGAGCCACAGTAGAGATGTAAGAAGGAGATGGGCACAGTCTGGTGCTGGATACAAGCATGTGTCTCTCTCTCTTTCTCTCTCTCTCAGCCCTCCTCCTGCTGCCCCATAAGCTCCTCACAACAGACATTACCCACCTTGTCTGCAATTTTGACAAAGAGGCTGAACCCCTCGGATGTCTTGAGGAGCAGCCGGGTGGCTATGTTCTGGCAGAAGTCCTTGGCCTTGGTGCTGGACTCCACCTCGAAGGCCTGAGAGGAGTGGTGCTTGTTTGGTTCCAGCAGGGCCTCTCCTGGGAGCCGGGCCTCTCATGCTCTCGGGCTGTGTCTCCTGCTGGACCAAGCCCCTCGCCCCATGCAAGACACCCTCCCTCTGAGGGGCTTCCCCTATGGGTCCAGCCCTGGGCACAGCATTTTAAGAAGAGAGACAGGAAAAAGCAACTCATGGCTGGGTCTTCCTCCCCAGCCATGCAAGTAGGACTTGGCCTTGGCCTCCTTGGGCCCCGGGCTTGGGCTATACAAACAGGAGTGATGGCAGGCAGAGGCAAGGGGCACACACAAGAATGGAGCGATTGGAAGGACAGTGCCTTGAGGAAGAGAAAAAGCAAAATTCCAGAGGAAGAGGAGAAATGGAAGAGGAGAAACAGCAGCTCAGACCAGGGCTAAGAGGGATTTGAGATGCTGGTGAAGTCTGGATGGAAGGAGGAGGGAGAAGTAGGGGGACAGAAAAGGACTTCGGGAAGTTTTTCTGTCATCGTGAGTAGAATCCTATTGTGACACTTCTGAGTGCCTCTGGTCTCTAGACACGTTTGAAAACTGCTTTTCAAACTAATTTTAGATGCTGGAATCATGATCATCTGAATGAGATGCTGTGCTATGACAGGGTGGGGGTGGGAATACACAAGGGAGCCTGACCGTGTAGGCGTGGCAGAAAGACAAACAGGATCCTTTGGCAGAGGGGGCCAGGGTGGGGGGCCTACAATCATGTCAGGTGAGGAGGCAGAGGTGGTTCGGGGGCTGTGCCTGCAGGAAAGCAGGTTCAGGATTATAGGGAGGCCCAGAGCTGGAGGCCAGCTGGGCCCTGTGCCCAGGAACAGAACTGGGAATGGGGAGCTGGTACTGCACCAGCACAGAGCTCAGATCAGAGGGGGAAGGGACTTTTCTTCACCAGAGAGCCTCTCAAGGGAGGGAGGGAGAGACAATCTTCTCAACAAAGCTGCCCAAAGAAGCAGCGGGTTACACCAGGCACCCCAGGGCACCCGCTGACCCGGGGAGTCTTTGGCCTCTTGGATAGACCCTGACTCCATTGAGGTGGCAAATGTAGGGGCAGCAGGGGAGTGGTGTCAGGGCTGCCCCTATGTCAGCCAGGGGAGTCCAGCCCACTAGGGGTGCCCACAGACCGAGAAGCCAGCGGGCCTCACCTCATCGGTGTCGTCAGGGAAGTAGACCTTGTGGAAAATCTGGGTGGTTTTGTGCTGGATGGCCTCCACTTCCACCAGGTGTGGGGGGTACTTCCGGGACCCATTTCTGAAACCAAGGGTTAGAGAGGGGGCAGAGTCAGAAGTAGGTGGGTTAGTGGGACCATGGGAAGTAGGGAACAGAGGGGACTTTGGAGATAGGCAGAACCAGTTCTAATCCTTATCCACCACTTCCTCCCAGTCACTTAACCTTTCAGAGCCTTGTGCTCCTCATCTGTAAAATGGAGCTAATAGTACCCCCACATAGGGCTGTGGAGGGGACTGAGTGAAGTGAAGGGTACAGATGGGCTGAACTGGCTTCTGTTTCTCCACCCCTCTCTCTCAGCAGACTTGGAGGTATAAGCCAAGGAGTTATGAGCAACCAGACTCTCAGACTATGTCCAGAATGGGCCGGTGGGCCCTGCAACTTCTGTCTATCCAGCAGTGTGGTACTCCAGGGAAGGGCCCCAACTGCTGTGTGGTCACCTTCTCATCCCCAACCCACAAGCCGACGTGACTGAAAGTCCATCCCAGCACTTATCACCATGCCCTGTGCCCAATGCCCCTTGTGGGCCGCTATACCTCAGAGCTTTCTGGAGCCGCTGCAGGCAGTCGATGGCTAGTGGACAGTGCTTTCGAGACTGCAGGAAGCGCTGCACGTGGGGCAGGAGGATATTGCTAGGTGGGTAGAGGCCTGTGCACAGCCAGAGCAGCTCCCAGCCGCGCTCCTCGCTATACCTGCAGAAGGAGAAGGTGCAGCATCCAGTAGGGGACAGTGATCATCAGCCAATCACAGGGACATGTGCACCTCCTCCCAGAACCATCCCTGAGCACCCCCTGAGGCCCACACACCCCCTTCCGTTTGCATCACGATAGTGCCTGCCTGCCCTGACCTCCATCCTTGTTGGAGGTCCAACACAGACCCACCACCTGACTGCCAGATCCAGTCAGTGCTGCTCAAAATGTGGTCTGCGAACCTGCACCAGGCCACACAGAGATAAGGCACTCATGCCAGAATGAATTACTCATCAAGTAGTCTGGGTCAGCTGAGATTTTTTTCATAGCAAGACTTTCTTGATGAAGGAAGCAGTGTGTGATTAATATTCTGGGATAAGCTCCTTCACTCACCAGCACTTGGAGTAGCATTGAGTTATTCCAGCCCCTGGGCTCCCCTTGGGCACTGCTTTGAGCCTGTGGGCCATCATTTTTCTGTCCCTGGGTCTGCCTCTTCAGAATGATGCTCTTAGGGGGCAGGAGAAGGGGCAATCCATGTCTGTTGTGACACCCAGCACTCAGCTGGGCATCAAGGGGATGCCAGCAAAGGTTTTCCTGAAGTGAACTGAACCCGGGAGGGGGACAGGAATAGGCAGAGCTCTGGGGACAACAGACCCCTTTCCCAGATTCATTTCCTCAGACACTCTCTTGGACTTGCTACTTTTCAGTCACTCAGCCCTGCCTGTGCTGGCACCTCCTTGCTTCACAGCCATCCCTTATGGACCACGTGAACCTGGGCCTCCTGGGCCTGCAGCCACCAGCCCCAAGTCAGATGCACCTGGGGTATCACCAGACTTCAGCTCCCATCTCCTCACTCCAGCCTAGCTCCTTACTCCCAAACTGGGCGTGAATACCCTGGTGGAGCGTGGCACAGATATAGTCAGTGCTACAGCTTAGGCATCATCAGTTTGTTAAGGGAGCCCAGAGGAGGAAGCGATCGAGCCTGGCAGAAGGGAATCTTGGAAAGCTTCAGGTAGGAAGTGGCATTTGAGCTGGCTTTGAAGGATGAGGAAAATTCTGATATGCAAATTAAGGAGTGGCAGATTTTCCTGGCTACAGGCACAGTATGTACAAAGTTTTGCAGTATGAAAAGATCTGATGTATGGTTTTGTGTCTTTGCATCGCTGCAAGCTTATGCTTTCTTGCAGGATTTGAGAGACCGACTAACAAAACAAGTGTCCCAGACTCTTTTCTTTTTGGGTGTGTCCTTAGCTGCAGGTGCTGCTTCGTAGTGTCATCTATTCAACTTACACAGCTTACATTGCACCATGAAGCGGCAGGTTTTACTCATTGTGGGACGCTGCGTATGCAAAAATATACATTTTAACTATTGTATCAGTGTCTTTCTTCTTTGATCTACATATTCTTGTATGTACCCCTCCAGCAGGCCTATGGTTCTGCATCAAAAATACCAATGATGAAAGAGTATTTGTTGCTCTGTATGCGATTAATGCCGTCTGCTTTGCTGGAGTGATGGTACGGCTAATGTTGACCTTGACTCCAGTCATCTGTGTGGTGTCTCCAACTGCCTTCTGAAATGTTATTGAGCACTGTTTGGGGGTAACATGAAAAGGGAGAACCCACCTGTGGAGGACAGTAGTGATGAAGAAGACAAAAGAAATCCAGAAAACTTGTATGATAAGGCAGGTGAAGTGAGGAACCATGTAACTGAACAGGAAAAAACTGAAGAAGGATTAGGTCCTGATATAAAAAGCATTGTCACCATGTTGATGCTGATGCTATTGGTGATGTTTGCAGTCCACTGTACCTGGCTTACAAGCAATGACTACTCCAGTCCAAGTGTGGTCCTAGCCTCTTATAATCATGATGGCACCAGGAATATCTTAGATGATTTTAGAGAAGCTTACTTTTGGCTAAGGCAAAATACTGATGAACATGCCTGAGTGATGTCTTGGTGGGACTGTGGTTATCAGATAGCTGGAATGGCTAAGAACTACTTTGGTGGCTAATAACACATGGAATAACATCCACATTGCACTGGGAGGAAATGCTATGTCTTTAAATGAAACACAGCCTATAAAATTATGTAGACTTTGGATGTAGATTATGTTTTGGTTATTTTTGGAGCTGTTATTGGCTATTCTGGTGATGATATCAACAAGTTTCGTTGGACGGTTAGGATAGCTAAAGGAAAACATCCAAAAGACATTTGGAAAAGTGACTATTTCACCCCACAGGGAGAGTTCTGTGTAGATAAAGCAGGATCTCCCACTTTGCTGAATTGCCTTATGTATGCATGTCATACTACAGACTTGGAGAAATGCAGCTGGATTTTCGTACACCCTCAAGTTTTGATCGAACACGTAATGCTGAGATTGGAAATGACATTAAATTCTGGTGTTTGGAGGAAGTCTATATATCAGAACACTGGCTAGTTAAGATATATAAACTGAAAGCATCCAATAACACGGAGACACTAAACCACAAACCTCAAATCACCAACATTATCCCAAAACAGAAATATCTGTCAAAGAAGACCACCAAAAGGAAGCGTGGCTACATTAAAAATAAGCTAAGTTTTAAGACAGTCAAGAAAATATCTAAGAAGATTGCTTAAATATACTGTTCTGGTTCCTAACTTGAAGCAGTTGTCCTTGTGAGAACCAGTCTTTGCCTTTTCCTCCTGTTATGATTCACAGCAACAGAGGATACAGAACCATCACTGGTCCAGGTTAATGTCCAACATTTTCTGACAATGCCTGATTAAAAAAATAGTAAAGTTAGCTTACTGAGAAAAAAAAAAAAAATGACATCAAGGACATCCTACATGAAGAAAGCAAGAAGTCATTAGAAAGACAGGAAAGAATGTCAAAGACCAAAACTCTGAAACTTGCTTTTGAACATAGAGTAGCTAAAGCAAAAGGAAGACATGGTGAAGTAAAAGAACTGAACAGAAGATTTCAAATAGTGGCTCAAGAAGACAAAATAAAGTATTATAATGATATGTGCAAAGACCTGGAGTTAGAAAACCAAAAGGGAAGAACATGCTGGGCATTTCTCAAGCTGAATGAATTGAAGAAAAAATTCAAGCCTCAAGTTGCAATATTGAAGGATCCTATAGGGAAAACACTGAATGACGCAGGAAGCATCAAAAGAAGATGGAAGAATACACAGAGTCATTGTACCAAAAAGAATTTGTCGACGTTCAATCATTTCAGGAGGTAGCAAGTGATCAAGAACTGATGGTACTGAAGGAAGAAGTTGAAGCTGCTCTGAAGATTGTCGAAAAACAAGTCTCCAGGAATTGATGGAATACCAATTTAGATGTTTCAGCAAATGGATGAAGCTCTAGAAGTGCTCACTCATCTACGCTAAGAAATTTGGAAGACAGCTACCTGGCCAACCGACTGGAAGAGATCCGTATTTATGCCTATTCCAAAGAAAGGTGATCGAACTAAATGCGCAAATTATCAAACAATATCACATGTAAGCAAAATTTTGCTGAAGATCATGTAAAATCAGTTGCAGCAGTACATTAACAGGGAACTGCCAGAAATTTAAGCCGGATTCTGAAGAGGACGTGGAACCAGGGTTATCATTGCTAATGTCAGACGGATCGTGGCTGAAAGCAGAGAATACCACAAAGATGTTTACCTGTGTTTTATTGACTATGCAAAGGCTGTGTGGATCTAAATTATGGATAACATGGCAAAGAATGGGAATTCCAGAACACTTAATTGTGCTCATGAGGAACCTGTACTTAGACCAAGAGGCAGTTGTTCGAACAGGATAAGGGGATACTGCGTGGTTTAAAGTTGCATCCTTTCACCATACTTATTCAGTCTATATGCTGAGCAAATAATTGGAGAAGCTGGGCTATATGAAGAAGAATGGGGCATCAGGATTGGAGGAAGACTCACTAACAACCTGCGTTATGCAGATGACACAACCTTGCTTGCTGAAAGGGAAGAGGATCTGAAGCATTTACTGATGAAGATCGATGACCACAGCCTTCAGTGTGGATTATACCTCAACATAAAGAAAACAAAAATCTTCACAACTGGACCAAGAAGCAACATCATGATAAACAGAGAGAAAAAGATTGAAGTTGTCAAGGATTTCATTTTACTTGGATCCACAATCAACACTCAAGGAAGCAGCAGTGAGGAAGTCAAATAACGCATCGCACGGGGCAAATCTGCTGCAAAAGACCTCTTTAAAGTGTTAAAAAACAAAGATGTCACTTTAAGGACTAAGATGCACCTGACCCAAGCCATGGTGTTTTCAACCACCTCGTATGCATGCAAAAACTGGACAATGAATAAGGAAGACCAAAGAATTGACGCCTTTGAGTTACAGTGGTGGCGAAGAATGTTGAGTGTACCCATGGTCTGCCAGAAGCACGAAGAAATCTGTCTTGGAAGAAGTACAACCAGAATGCTCCTTAGAAGTGAGGATAGCAAGAGTTCGTCTACTTTGGACATGGTATCAGGAGGGACCAGTCCCTGGAGAAGTACATCATGCTTGGTAAAGTAGAGGGTCAGTGGAAAAGAGGAGGACCCTCAATGAGATGGACTAACACGTGACTGCAACAATAAGCTCAAGCGTAAGGACAATTGTGAGGATGGCGCAGGATCCTGGCAGTGTTTCATTCTGTTGTACATAGGGTCGCTATGAGTTGGAGCTGACTCAACGGCACCTAACAACATCAACAACATGCTCTGAGGGTGGATTTGTGTAAATGATATAGTGAGTGACAAAACTGGGGAGGTGGCAGGGACTGGGTATAAGAGGAGAACCCATTGCTGTCAAGTCGGTTTTGACTCATAGCAACCCTATACCAAACCAAAACCCATTGCTGTCCAGTCAATTCCGACTCATAGTTTCCAAGGAGCAGCTGGTGGATTCGAACTGCCAACCTTTTGGTTAGCAGCTGACCTCTTAACCACTGCTTCATCAGGGCTCCAGCAACCCTACAGGACAGAGTAGACTTGCCTCATAGGGTTTCCAAGGCTGTAATCTTTACAGAAGCATACTGCCACATCTTTCTCCCACAGAGCAGCTGGTGAGTTCAAACTGCCCACCTTTTTGTTAGCAGCCAAGCACTTAACCACTGCACCACCAGGGCTTCTTCATTAGAGGAGAGCGTGGAGTTTTTCTCAGGCTCTGAGCTGAGCATGTGCGGGACTTCCCACTCCTGGCTCGGGCTGACCCAGCACAGAGGAGAAGATGACACCCTCTGGGGCCCAACACTACCAGCCCATGGGAGTTTTCACCTAGGGCTTCTGACTGACAGCTAGCTCAGTGTGAGCCAGAGATGGGATGTTTGATCACAAGCTGACCCTGCAGGCAGACAGTCCGGGCCTTGGATGGAAAGTGGGTACCCAAGGGCTCAGTCAGGGAGCAGCAGGAACTCAGAGGACCAGGGGGAGGACCAGGGCTATTAAACCTAGAGAAGGACAAGCTCAAAGGGGTGCAGTCACCCCACCTTTTGGTTCCTGGCGGGTCATCCTTGGGCCTGGAGGCAGAGGTAGGACATAAGGGCATCTTCCTGCTCTGTGTGAGAAAGGACTGATCCCAGCTGCTGCCTCAGCAGGGAGTGAGCTCCCCACCCATTACAGCAGGTGGATGGACTTTAACATTCCCTTCCAGCTCTGAGCACTAGGGGGTAGGGGCCTGCCACCTGATGTGGTTGTCGGTCAGCTGCTTCAGGATCTGCACGTACACCTCATCCTTGAGAGGCTCGGCCTTCAGGGCACCCTCGAAGATCTGGTCGGTGAGTTCGTTGACAGAGCGTGTCCTCTTGGAGGGGTAGTCACCCATGTATTTGAGCATAGGTGGAGGCTGTTAAGGAAGGGCTTGTGGCCGAGTTGGGGGAACACTGGCCTGGGAGTCCAGAGGCCTCTCAGTGGTCTCCTCGCCTGCTCTGCAGCATGTGACCCTGGGCAAGTCCTGGAGCCTCAGGCTACTCATCTACATAATGGGCATGATCTGCTTCCCCGCTCCCCATGCCCACTGCCTACCTTCTGTCCCACTCCCTGCTGACCAGCCTGCCACAACCAAAGTCCTCACGGCAGGATGGACTTTCCAAAGAGCAAATCTGACCATGCCGCCCCCTGCCCTGTGGCTCCCCGGCCTTAGGACACAGTCTAAGCTTCTTAACATGGCTCAGGAGCCCTTCATTAGTCAGCCCACATCTTCAAATTATCCTTCTTGAACTCTGCCCTCTAGCTATGCTGAATCATTCTGTGCCCTAGAAATAGCCCCACCCTCTTTTGCCTCAGGGCCTTTGTACATGTTGTTCCCTCTGTCTGGGAACCCATCTCCCCTTTGCCTGGCTAAGCCTACTGACCCTGCATGTCTCAGCCTGGATACCACTTCCTCCAGGAAGCCCTCCCTACCCCTCTTCAAGGCCAGATCAGGTCACTGTGCTCCCCCAGCCCCATCACAGCATTGATCCTAGCCTTAAAATAGCCTGATCAGCATGCCTACCTCCCAGCTGAAGCACAAGAGGCCAGGGGTGGGGCCTGGCCCAGCACTTAGCACAGTGAACATCCGTCAACTGAATGATGGGGTCAAAGAGGCAGTGTGGGAGGCAGCACTTTGCACACTATAGAGTGCCGGCACATGGATGGGGTCACTCCATCAACATTCCCCACGTCTGTCCAGAACCCAGGTGAGCCCCTCAGAAGGAAGGAGGGGTGTAGGAGACAAAAACCCTGGAGGCCAGAAGCTGGCCCACCCATCCAGGGGTCCCCTTTCCTGTGACCCCCACCCTCCACTGCTGGTGTGGATATCGATGAAGGCCATGCAGGCCTCCTGCGAAAGCTCCTCACTGCCCAGGATCTTCTTGAGCAGTGCCTGCTTGAGCGGCTCCCGCGTGTGGCTCCACAGCCGGTCCTTGCCACGGGCCTTGGATACCATCACACGGCTCAGCGTGTGCTTGGGCGGTGGCCTGACATGGCACGGGGAGAGTCAGCACTGACCCCAACGCTGGCAGCCCAGGGGATAAACTCCCTGGTTGTGAGACATCCTACTTACCCCTCCGCCATGCTATCTCCCCCAGGAAGCCCTTCCTCTCCTCTGCTCTTCCCTCAGCCCACCCAACATGCCCCATCTCAACACTGGGCATTCAGAATCGCAGCTGCCTGTTTTCTTGCCTGTCTCTCCACCAGGACCGCACTGGTGAGGGGCAAGCCACCCCCGCCACCCCCATTAGAGAGAAGCCGAAGCCTGCAGCTCACTGTCATGTGGCCCCCTCCCCTCCCCAGCAGCCCCGTCACCTGAAGTAGTCGTAGGAGAACTCTTCCAAAGTGTAGGGTTTGGCGCGTGCCTCGGGCTCTGCAGTTCGCAGCTGCAAGAGCCGGATGACGTCCTGCCTCTGGTCAGGGGTCATGGTGACCAGGGCCTGGGGGCCAGGAGACAGAGAGCTGAGGTAACTCTCCACCTACACTCACTGGGATCGCCATGTAAAGCCCGGAGCCTCTGGACGGGGCCGGGAGACTCTTCTCCGTGGAGGAAGAGGTAGACCCCATGCCCCACTCAGACCCTGGGGACCCCTTTCTCTTTGGGATCTCTGAAGTCACTGCTGCCTCCAGCATGCTGGCCTCATGACCCTTCCCTAGATGCCCTGTGGCTGAACCAGGCAGGTTGAGCCAATCAGGAAGCCTGGACAAGAGCAGGGGGCTCTGGAGCCACCTGGGAAGCTGGGCTCTGAGTCCACAGTGCTGCACTCAGGGTGACTCCAAGAAGAACCAGGGCCTTCCCTGGCCCTCCCTTCCCGACCCTGCCCTCACTGTCCTTCCAGAGAGTGCAAGGTGATGCCCCCAGGCCTCTCTTCTCCCATCCAGAGCCCTGCCCCTGGGCAGTGCCTCCTCTGATGCAGTTTCTAGGCCCCTCCCCACTCGGCACAGGTTTGATAGCTGCCCCAACATTAAGTTTGTGGTCCCATAAAACCCTCCGATTGTCTTTGCAGAAGCTGCAGGTCATTAATCTGGTGTGATTCCTCACTCCATTTTACAGATATGGAAAGAGGACAAATAGGGGCCCTAGGGAGCCTCCCATTCATCCCCGACCATTGGTCCACATACCACAATCTCCCTTGGTGGCAAGGTGACAGTCGGCATGACATACACACAATCAGTGGGGAAGTCCCCACGCTGCTTGGTCCTCTCATTGATGCCATTGGCCCAGCCCGAGCTCATGACCTGTTCCCCGGTGTCATGGTCCAGAATGATGAGGTCTCCCTTGGCAAAGCTGAGGAAGCCTGATTCCTCCCCCGCTGGGAGGTGGGAGCGAGTCAGGCCACATGGGGGCAGAGAGAGAGGCTGAGTTGCAACATCTTTATTTGGGTTGATGACATATAAGCCTTTACTCCCCACTAAAGAATCTGAGGCCATGCCTCCACCTTCCCACAACCCTCTGCAGGGCCACCGGAGTAGGCCACTCCTCTGTTCAAAACCCTTCCATGGCTCCCCATTGCCCTCAGGAGAAAGCCCACACTTCTTGATGTGCTCACAAGGCCTGCTGTGCTGGCTTTCCTGACTTCTTCTACCTCCTTTCTTGTGTTTCCTTCCTCACTTTGCCTACTCCGACCAAACCAAACCATGTGCAGGTCCCCAGACAGGCCAGCTTTCTCCTGCCTCTTTGCTTTGTTCATATTCTTCTCTCTGCCTCAATACACTCTGTTCAGACATCCCCTCCTCCCTGACCCCTCAGGCTTCACAGGGGCCTCTTCTCTGGACACCCACAGCTTCCCAGGTCACTGGCTGGTCACAGGGGCTGTAACTATGTTTCCACCTCCTCCCAACTGTGGGCAGGGCTGGGGTCTGTTTCATTTCTGTCTTTTCGATGACCCACCCTGGGCCTAGGTGGCCCAAGGAGATGCTCAACCAGGATACTTGTGATTGCTGTTATCATTTGAAGATGGTGACCGTTACAGGTTGAATTATGTCCACCAAAAACATGTGTTGAAATCTTGGCCATATGCTGTTATGATTTAAACATGAGATTAAATCAGTTGGCCTTGGGTAGGGCAGATCACCTTCCATAATGCAATCCTATGTAATGTAATCAATTGATCAGTTGAGGTCATATAGTGTAGGGTGGCCTCTAAACCTAATCACTTCTGGGTTATAAAAAAAGCAGAAGAGACACGTATACATCCACATGAGGGAAGACATGAGGATCGTCTACAAGCCAAGGAACCAAGGAACACCCTGGACTACTGACAGGAAAGAACTGACAAGGCTGACACCCTGATTCAGACTGTTAGCCACCAGAACTGTGAGAAAATAAATTTCTGTTATTTAAAGCCACTCATTTGCAGTATTCTTGTTATGGCAGTGCTAGGAAACTGAGACAGTGGGTATTTGGGGAACATGGAGGAGGAACTCGTGATCTAACCTGGAGAAGGGGGCAAGAGATAGTATTTGAGGAGCTGGCTTCTCGCCCAAAGCCTATGTGCGATCTTGCCAGCTGACCACAGACAATTACAAAGATTTTGCCCAACAGGCCTGGGGGTAGGGAGCTGCCCTCCTCAACCAGACTTGGTGCATGCTTGGTGCATCACAGTCTTTGGAGGGAGCCGTAGCCAAGGACTCAGGTGCCCTGGCTGGCTAGGCTCTTATGGGTATCTGCATCCCTAGCCAGGCTCCTCTATTTAGAGGATCTTCATCAAGGCCCTTGGTGGAGGCCTCTCCCAGGCACCTCTGCCTAGACCACATTATCGTGGGACCTTGAAGCCATTATTCTCCACTCTGACTCAGTACTCCGTACTCTTCCATTCCTAGCCCTGTCCCCTTCCCTCCCCCTGTCCCCTGGGTCCATAAAATGGCAGGAGCCTTTTGTTTGGGGCTCCCTTGGCAGTGAGAGGATTCCCCCTGTCTTTGCTGATACATCTGACCCTCGCCTGAAGCCATTCCATGTGGAAAATAGAACATTAGGGGAGCCAGAACCTTCTTTCTGGCCTCTTGCTTATGCTTTCATTTTGCCTTGTCTTAACTGACCACACCAACACCCAGCAGAACAGCTCTTGACATTATTGTACAACCAGTGGGAATTATCCAGGCAAAGAGACAGCAGAGGGACAGAAGGAACGAGAGGGAGGGAGAGAGGGGAAGATTCCCCACAG
Organism: Dugong dugon; assembly: GCA_030035585.1. Classification (NCBI taxonomy): domain Eukaryota; kingdom Metazoa; phylum Chordata; class Mammalia; order Sirenia; family Dugongidae; genus Dugong; species Dugong dugon. The sequence continues at coordinate 69,796,880 of CM057467.1, forward strand.
GGCATAAACTGAATGCACAGAGTTAGGTTATTTGGTCGAATTGGAGCCGAGGCTGTGTGGAGAAGGATGCATAACAAGGCAATAGCAGCCTTGAATGCCAGGCCAAGGCAAAGGCATGTAATCTAACACCCCAAACTCCCAACGCCTAGCAGACCACGCCAGGAGCCACTTACCAGGGTTGGGGTTGTCCTGCAGGGCCACCACATACTTAGACCTCTTCCGGAGCCCTTCCAGGAAGGTGACCACCAGGTCACGGATATCCTCGGCGTTGCTGGAGGTGAAGGTGTACTCATCCCCCTTGATGGTGGCCAGCGTGAAGCTGGGGGCCATCATTTTCGCTCCCCTGCAGGACCAACACGGAGAACAGGGCCCATCCGGGGTCAGTCCTGCCCAGCCCGAGTGAGGCGCAGCACAGCCCAGGTCAGAGCAGCCCAGCGAGAGCAAGACACGGCACTCCCTGAAGGAGACCAAGGCCAGCCGAGTCAGACGCAGCCCAGTGAGAGAGAGGCCCTGCCCTGCCCAGGTCAGCTGTGTCCTGGCTAGAGTCAAACGTGGCCCAACCAAAGTGAGGCCCAGCCTGACCCAGGACAGATGTGGCCCAGCCAGAGCAAGGCCTGGTCCACCCAGGATGAGACACAGTCCAGCCAAGGTGAGATACGGCCCAAGTCAGACACATCTCAGCCAGTTAGTCATGCCCAGAGTGAGCCTGGCCCGGCCCAGCCAGCTTACCCTTTACCAGATAACTCCTACTCACCCTCAGGCCTTGGCCTAGTTACCACCTCCTCCAAGAAGCCCTCTCTACCCTCCCACAGCCCCCATCACACTGATCCCTGTTTTCCAATGGCCTGTTCGATGTCTGTCTCTCCTCTTGATTCAAGCTCTAAGAGGGTGGGGACTATCATGTCACTACAGGCCTTGTGTGCGGGGCATGGGCCCAGTCAGAGCTGGACATGCCCCAACTCCGGCCCCCATCACATACAGTCAGAGACACTCCTATAAGCCCAGGATTCGGGGGTGGGGATGCCCTGGTAGAAAGCCTGTCTGTCCAGGCACTTCAGATGTGAGCTGGAACCCCCCTCACCATCCACCAACCCTCCTGTGTGCATCACACTTCTCAGTTTACAAAGAGCTCTCCCATTGATTATTGCATCTATTCCCCACTCCTGTTACAGAAGGAAAGTATTCAGACCCTTATTTGAGGGATGAGGACATGAAGATGCCCCACCCAGGCCCCTGAATCCCAATCTATTCACACACCTGTGACTGGTCCTTCTAATCACCCACCCCACCTCAGCAAACTACCAATGCGCATACAGCCCTTCCACTAGGAGGAAGATGCCTGTGAGGTCTTCGTGGTGCAGCACAAACTGCTCCATCACCGTGTGACCAGGACAGGCCAGTGCAGGTCTCTGAGCCTTGGTGATGTCCTCTGTGAGACAAAGACGCCTTCAAAGACACCCATGACCTGCATGACAGCTCCTGGGACTGCCTCTGCTTCCCCACCTGTCTGTCTGTCTGTGTCTCCATTGCCCCCTCCTCACCTACTGCTGGACACGGCCATGATCTCAGGGAAGGATAGCTCCAGAAGCACCTGCTCCTGCTCATCCACGAAGTAGACGCCCGTCCAGTTGACGGCCACAATGACATCATTTTTGGGGAGGCTGGGGCCTGAGGCGGAGACCAAGACACTGAGAGGGAGGCCGTCCCAGCTCCCGGCCCATACCCTTCCCAATCCTCATAACCATCAGGGAGGCAGCCAGGGCTGAGAGTATACTGATTTCCATTTTACAAATGGGAAAACTGAGGATCAAAGAGTACAATATTCCTACAAGCTGAAATCCAAGGTGCAGTGGAAAGAGAGCATTGTAGTAGGAAACCTGGTTAGAGTCCCAACCCTTTTATCAGTCTTTGTGCAGCTTTGAACAAGTCCCTCCTCCACACTGAAGTGGGGTATGGAGAGCGATTAGACTAACTGAGCCCCAAAGTTCCCTCCAGCCCTGATGTTTGGGGATTCTGTGATGCCCAGCACCAGCACAGGGCCTGCACAAAGCCAGCTAGGAGGTATGGCTGAGTAAATGGCCTTCGTGGGTTTGTGTCAGCCATGCCCACTTTCAACTTCACAGAGTCAGCCCAGCAGAGCCGCTCCTGCCCATCCTCTGAGCCACCCTCTTCTATAACAGTAGGTGCTGTAATAATTCCAATACTCATTCAAGTGCTCAATCTAAGGAATCTCAGACCACCTATTATGTGCCAGGGCTCAAGAACAGAACCCCTTGGGTCCCAGCCCTGCTAAAACAAAGCAGTGTGGAGACACTGTGGGTTAGGAACCCAACAGTCATCCCTTGTTCTGTCTTGCCAACACAGCCTTGATTCTGTTTCAGGGGAAGCTGGTGCTAGTACTAGCCTTACCAGTGAATTCTGACTGTTCTAAGCCAATAAAGATGATCTGATTCCCATTGTCAGTAACTGGCTTTGGAAGGGGTCTACGGCCTAATTACAGCCAATCAGACATGAAGGAAAATCTGCTAGATGAGAAGAGACTTCTGGGAAAGCTTTCTTGGCTCTTAAAGAACAGGGACGGGATAGTTTCTTTTTTGCCCAGGGAAGTTTTTGCTTGAGGCTGTGATGCCTGGAGCTGCTGCAGCCATCTTAGGACCATGAGGAGGGCTGCTGGGTTTTCTGTAACTTACAGTAAACAAAAAAAAAAACTGACTATGAGGCAGGATACACAAGATTCCTAGTACCTTGTCTGGCCCAGGGCTAATGGTGTTCGGCTCCATTGGGCTCATTTCCCTGCAGGTACTGCTTCCTTAGAAAACCCCTGCTGTGTTCCCATTGCCAATAAGCTCTGGACCGCCACCCTTGAATGAGGCAGTCTCTGGCTGAGGCAGCCTTGGGGAGTGTGACAGAGCTGAACAAAACTGTATTTGGCCACATCTCTGACAGGGGCCACCCAACCCTGCCTGCACATCACCCAGGACTAGGAGCTTAATCCTTCAAATCCAGGATGGCTTTGACTCCTGGTATCAAGCTGATACAGGTTGTTCTGTGTATGCTGACCCCAAGACTGAACCTAATGTTGGGAGATGAAGCTGGGGAGGAAGGAGGAGGTGGGTCCTAGTCACCTACGCAGTCACTACCGGACTGTGAGGAGGCGGGACCACCCAGCAGTGTTGACCTGAAAAGACCAGGCAGCCCCACAGGCACGGCCCTTGCTGACTGGGAAGCCCAGCTAGAGCCATTCCCCATCTCCCACTGCCGTGGGCTGGGGCCATGGAGTTAAGGGGGCTGGAGAAGGGCAGAGGGAGACTGGAAGGCCGGAGGGTGAGGGTTTACCTGAGAATTTGTAGGCTTCGTAAAACCTGGAGAAGAGCAGGGGCCACTTGAAGCGGGCGTAATTGACCACATCCTCTTTGACCTTCTGAGCATCAGTTCTCCTTTGAGTATAAATCCCCTGGAGAAGGACAGGGGGCACAAGACATGAACAAGTTCTGTCTGAAATCAGATGCCCCTGCCCCCAAGATGTCCCTGTGCCCTCCCACTTGCCATGGTCTTGCCCACATTCCCATCATCCCACTGCCACCCCCATTACTCTATCTTTCTCTTATTCAATCAGTAGGGGTGCCTCTATGCAGGCCCTGGGAGTTCAAAGTCGGAGAAAACATGGGCCCCACCCCCAAGGAGCTCCTAATCCAGACCAAGAGACAGGAAAGCCAGCAATCCCAGATGACGCATTCCTCATGCACAAGGTCAAGAGGCAGGGAACAGTGAGAGGCATTTGGGGAACAGGACTGTGTATGGTTAAGCGGAGGTGTGCACAAAAGGCAGGCCAGGGAGGAGAGAGGATAGGAAAATGGCATGTAGGAACCAGGTCACTTGGAATTGTGGGCCAAGCAGCAACTGCAAGACTGGGTTTTTGACAGAAGTGACCTGGGTGAATCTGGGAGTTAGAAAGATCATACATTGTGTGGAGTGTGGAGCTGGAGCTGGAGCCCAGAAGTAAGGAGAGCAGTGAGGGGATATTGCAGATCCCAGGAAGAAATGACAGGGCTTCAACTAGAGTACCAGCATTTCCTTTATTTAAAAACATCCTCCCAAACCTAGTCACCAGCCCTGCAGTGTTGCAGTAGAACTGGAGTGATCAGAATGAACTCACTTTTTTTTTTTTATTGTATATAGACACAGACATAGATAAAGGTATTTGTGAATATGTGTCTATCAGCATATACACTGCCACATTTCCATCTGCTGAGAGAGCCTAGAAGCAGTGATGTCCCAGAAGTAGTGAGTATTTAGAGGCAAAGATACTCAGTATCTCCAAGTTTATCTTAAAAGGTTCAGAAAAATTAATAATATGTAAACTCTGATGGCATAGTGGTTAAGAGTTCAGCTGCTAACCCGAAGGTCAGCAGTTCAAATCCATTGGGGGCTCCTTGGAAACCCTATGAGGCAGTTCTACTCTGTCTTCTAAGGTCTCTGTGAGTCGGAATTGACTCGTTGGCATCGGGTTATACACATATGCAGACCATTGTGATCCATAGGGTTTTCACTGGCTGATTTTTTTGGAGCAACAACATGTATGCAGAGAAAAATAATAATGTCGAGTGTGCGCAGTATACATTAGTTCCAGCTCTTTGAATTAAGTTTGAAATTTTAAACTATGCCCCCTCCTCTAAAAACAATACTCATTCACACCTGTCCCTCTACAAGAGGCCTGGCCCACGGCTGGGCTCTGAGAGAACAGAGACCACATCTGTCCTGTTCACAGCTGTATCTCCAGGGCCTGGCATGGTGCTGGCACACAGCAAGTGCCCCAAACAAGATGAATGCATGAGCAATGGCACCCAACCCAGAGCGTGCCAGGATGGGAGTGAACAGGGAGTGGACGGAGGCTGGAGAAGTTTGGGAGGCCAAGTGCACAAGCTTTAGCAGCTGACTGGAAGTGAGCCGTGAGTGTGGGATTGCCAAGTACAGACAGCAGTCTTCTCCCCTGAGGGACCCAGGCTACACTCGGGAGGTTGAGGTGGGCAGGGAGAATGCATCTCTTCTGGGATGGGCTGCAGGGAAAGGGAGGACCTCAGGGGGAGCCAGGTCTAGGTGAAGAAGGGGATGCAGGGAACATTCAGGGAGAGGTTCAGGCTTCGGGGGAGGTAACCAGAGAGGGTGAAAACGGGGCATTGGTTGCCTGGGCTACAGAAGAGGCCATGTAGTGTGTAGGGTGATGAGAGAGTGCTGGACTGTGAGCCTTCTGTCCACATATGGGCAAAGATGTTTCTACTCCTACACAAGCACAGCCTGGGAGGCGGGGAGCCACTGGTCCTCTGCCAGCAACAGCACCCCAGCAATAGCGCCTCTGCCCAGCACTTCCCCCACCCCCTTCCCCACAAGTATACCCTTGCACTACTTGGGCAGACCCCTGACCTTGAGAGCAATCTACTCAGGGCTGGTTATGGGCCCGGGGCTTCAAGTAAGGGGGTGGAGGTGCCTGTGCCTAAAGTTCCCCAGGGAAGAAGTTGGAGCAGGAGTTCTTTCAGGGAAAAGAAGAGAGTGTACTTTCTAGAAGCTCCCCCCAGCATCCACCAACACTCCTGAGCTGTGGCTCCTGGGAAGCTGAGGGACTAGTAAGTGGCTGGTGCAAGACCAGGAGAGGGGACTCTAATAACCAAGAGTCTGTTTCCCTCGAGGCTAAAGGGCTGGTTTTGTTCCCTCTCTGTGTCCCTGGAGCCTAGCCCACAGCAGGTGGCAGAAGACATGAGTCAACTGACATCCATGTGGAGGAGAGGCTGCTGCTGGGAGGCAAGAGGACAAAGGCACCATCCTGCCTCCTGTCCTGTACCTGGCAACCCCATGGATGGACAGATGTCAAGTGACAGTTGCAACCTCCTTGATGGCTTGGGTCCTTGCCCCTCAGCCCAGATTACCAGCAAGCCCACCACCACACCTTCCCAGGCTTTCTACCTTCTTGTGGGCAGCAATGGCCAGCTGGGCCCACTTCTCTAGCGTCTTCAGGGGTGTAATCTCACGGTCAGGGATGTAGGTGGGTACAAGGTTCAGGAGGCGCTCCAGGATCATCTCAGAGCCGTAGTCCACAAAGTACTGCTGTGAGGCCAGTTCGGCCAGATCATCCTCCTAAGGTAGTGGAGGAGACCTGGGTCACATATATGGCCCAGGTCCCTCTGGGAAGCCCTTCCAGAACACCGAAGCCCCAGGCAACTCTCCTGCCCTTCCTTCCTGTAGCTGTCAGATACTGGCCTTTGGGATCTTGTGTTCTCACTGATTCACCACTGAATTCTTGTCTGCTCTGTGAGACCATGAGCTCCTTAAGGTCACAGCCATGCCCTTTTTGTCTCCTGGGCCCTCTCAACACCAGCACCAGGAGTACCTGACCTGGCCCAAAGAGACCAGCCAGTCCACTGGTAACAGGTTAGCCTCTGCATGCACAGCCCCATGAGACAGCCACCGGGGCTGACAAGCAAGAGAAGAGTCTGCCCTGGAGATGGGGTCTCAGGTGCCACTGGTGATGGTCAGAACGAGGGGAGTGCTCACCCCCACTATTTGTATCACCATGACTGCCATCTCCCCCGGGGGTGGGCTATACTGCAAAGGCCTCAGACAGCCAGATTGCACAAGGCATTTGCCCCTTCTCTGCCTGGGGCTGGTACACAGCAGCACCAGTGATGCCTACCTGGGGCTCCCCAGGGCTCTGGCAGCAGAGGCAATAGAGAAACGTTCTTGGTAGCCTGGAGACAGTAGATGTTTTCCAACTACTTTCAAAGTATATCAGAATTTTCAACAACTGATACGGCTGTACTAACACATTCTTATTGAATATCAACCCAGCTTACTACCACCACACCGCCGTCATTAACAGCAACAACACCGTCACCACAACCACCAGCACCACTGATACCACCATCACCACTACTACCAACGCCATTCCACCACCACCATCATCACTACCATCACCAGCACCATCCCGACCTTTACCATCCTCTTCATTTCTGTCATCCCCACCCTCATCCCTCCATCAAATCGCCAACAGAGCCATATGTATCATCAGAACCATCATCACCATTATCATCAAAAGCCAAACAACTACCTTGTTCCTGTCCTTAGAAGGAGATAAGAGAATACACGTTTGCACACTTTGATCTCAATGAATGGATCTCTTACTCATTTAGGGCAGTTTACTATAGTAACTCAAGACAATACAGTCAGTAACACTGAAGTGCATACTCTGTATCGCACGCAATCACTACAGTGGTATAGGAATACCTTCATAATATTCTTTAAAGCCTTTGTTTCTGTAATTTTATCTCATCTTCACAACTCCCATGAGGTAGGTAGTGTTAAAACAAGTAGAAGCCTAGATGATGTCCAACCTCAATCAGGATAACCTCAGCGTAGCTAATGGTGAGTCATGGACAGTAGCGCTTAGCCCAAATTTGGAAAATAGGTGGCTGTGAGCCAAGCAAGCTGTCACTCACCTTCTCACACCTGTACTCCCCAAACTTGACTCCTCGCACCACCTGCTGGTAGATGAGGTTGGTGGCCACGTTGTCTTCAGAGGGGTTGTGCCAGGGTGTGAAGACCTCTTTGCGGAAGAAGAGACGCCATGGGGCATTGCGTTCCTGGGCACCCTGCTCCTTGGCATACTGCTCACACTGGGAGATGGCATCCATCACATGGTCACTGCCACTGCCCAGGGAGGACACCTGTGGGCACAGGGTGGTGGTCACAGCAGAGAGGGTCCCAGTGGAAGGGTAGGCAGGCACGGAGCCAGGAAAGGACTACAAGAAGCCATCAACTGTGACAAATGTTCTTGTTCGGGTGGAAGACTGAGGCTCAGAGAGAGGCAGGGACGTGCCCAAGGTCTCCCAGGAGGCAGACCAGAACCAGGACCCTGGATCCTAGCCAGGGGATCTGAGCCAACACACCCAGTTATCACCTTTCTAGCATTAGATTTGGGCACAGACACCTGTGAGTTCTCATTTCCTAGCGTAAACCTTTTGTGAAACTGATACACAAACCATCACTGAAAATATAAGAAGTATCTGTGTCAGGCTGTTGTTGACTGCCGGCGAGTCTATTCCAACTCATAACAACCCCATGTGACAGAGCAGAACTGCCCCATAAAGTTTTCTAGGCCATAATCTTTATGGGAGCAGGTTGCCAGGTCTTTCTCCCCTGGAGCAGCTGGGTAGGTTCAAACCGCCAACCTTTTGGTTAGCAACCGAGGGCTTAACCATCGTACCACCTGGGCTCCTTTTTTTGGTAAAAAAAATCCATGCAAACTGTGCCCAACAACAGTTCTGTCCTTGGACCTGCCAGGGATGGGGGGCACCTCTGCTACATGTGGCGTTGCTGGGTGTGGAGGCAAAATCACCAAACCCAGGTCCTGTTCATCTAAGAAGGCTCCAGGCCGGGTGTAAGCCCAGGGGAGGCTTATACACCAGCCGGTTATGAACAAGCATAAAGGAACTACCATTTGTTGGGTAGCTTCTCTGTGTCTGCCATCAACTAACTCCACCAGCCTGGTAAGGAATTATATTCCCATTTGCAGATGAGGAAACTGAAGCTCAGAGAGCTGGAATGTCTGTCCACCCTTCTAGCCAGTTGAGCCATACTCTGTCTCCAGTACCAGGGAAAGATTAATTCTGCCTGGGTACATAAGATTGAAGTGAGCTCTTGGCTGCAGTCTGCATTGTGATGCTGGACTTCTCCTCAGGTGCTTAAGAGCTCTCCACAATCCTAATGAGCCAGGCAGTGCAGGTGTTGCTTCTGGTTTTCAGAGGAGAAAACCGAGGCCCTGAAAGATAAGTAACCTGTGCGAGGTTGCCTGAGCCAGTAGGTGGCAGCACTGAGAAAGGAGCCAGAGCTGCCTTGCTCAGGATGAAGCCAGGAGGAGGCGTTTCCGGGCCCCTTACCTTATCAAACAGGGCAATGTAGAGGGAGAATCCGAAGCGGTCCTTGAGAGAGATCTTGTCGGCCAGCGCATTGCAAAGTTCCTTGGCTGTGGTTGCTGAGTCTGTCAGCAGGGTCTTGGTGGTGCCATCCATGAACGTTACAGGCAGCATGATGGGTTTCTTGGACTTCGTGGCCTAGAAGTGACCCAAAGGGGTTTATGGAATCCCTTTACCTCAGACTTGCTCATGTTCCCACCAGTCCTGGGGCCCAGCGCCAGGACACCTGGGGAGCCTCTGAACTTCTGGTTTCCTGCTCCTGTGGGGTTAGAGCTGTCCCTGAGCCCTAGGCTCCTAGCATCCCACAGGGACACTGCCTGTCCCTGATCATAGGTGCCCAGGGAGCCCACCCCAATCAGACATTTGGGGCTGAGAGGGCAGGCTGGGAGGGCAGGCATTCTACCTGCCAGGTACTTCTGCCCTCACTTCATGTAACCATCCCAACACCCTGTGAAATAAGTATTGTTGTCACCATTTTGCAGATGAAGCCACTGAGACACAGAGGGCATCCACCTTTCCCAAGTCACTCTGACCATAAAGCAAGCAGATGGGAGTCAATTGTCCTTTGGGCCTTTCCTGCTCCAACAGGCCTGAGATTCCAGAACTGGAGGGTGGGTGCTTGAGGAACCACAGAGTCCCAAAGCAGGGGACATTTCTAGGGCACTGGAGAGCACTGGAGACACGCACATGCATACACATGCACACATATGCATGCATGCGCGCACACGTGCACACACACACACACACATGTGCCCGTGTGGGGCCAGGGCAGCACCTGAAGCTCAAGCCAGCTGGGCGGCTGTGTCCGTGTCCCATTCACAAAGGTCCTCCTCAGCCGCTCCTCACAGTATGGGGCGTAGCCAGGTGGCCCTCCATGGATAAAGTTCCGCAGGTACTGCAGACAGAGGACCAGGTGAGGTGGGGCCGGCAGACTACCTCTCCCCAGTCCCTACTCCAGCCTCCCTTGACCACTCTCACCTCCTCACAAGTCTCCTGCCCCCAGGCCCTTCCTTCACACTCAGACCCATCTGCCCATGCCCTCCTCTGCTTTCCATGGCTCCCTGCTGCCCTCAGGATCAAGTCCACAAACCTTAGCTTGCTGGCAAGGCCACCACAATCTGGCCCCATCTGTTATAACCACACATCCTGCCTCACCCCATCAGGCACACACCGTGCTCCCCTCTTCACCTAGCTTAATTGCTGTTCTTCCTTCAAGGCCCAACTTAGACCTCACCACCTCCTCCAGGAAGCTTTCCCTGACTCCTCCCAACTGGGCAACAGCTTCCCTCTTCACAGCACTGACCTATCGGGTGGTCCAGCTGTGACTGGTTCTACCTCTGTCCCAGAACCCAGAGCCTGATACCAAGGATCAGTTGAGAGAATAGTCAGAGCTGAGCTAAATGCTTGCCTCAAGACAAATTTTTAGATAGTCCAGGAGACACTGTTGCCAAACTCAGTCTCCTCATAAATAAAATGAGGCTTCAGTGAGAATAGAGTGAGGTGGTGGGTACCTGGGAGGCTGGAGTGTCAGGAGATGGTGAGGCCTGAGGGGGATGGCCTTAGGGCCCTTGTTAACAAAACTCTTCTGCCTCCTGATCCATTGGGGAGCTTCTTCCTCTTGCTCTCCTCACTCAGTGCCAGGACAGGACCAGCCCCCTTTGTACCCTAGGGGCCAGGCCCCTCCCCTACCTTAACGAACTTCTCAGAGGGGGCGAAGCAGCCCACACAGAGAGACACGAGGATCCAGCCCCGGGCATAGCTGCTCTTGGAGGGGTTGTGGGTGAGCTGCTTGCTGATCTGACAGTAGATCTCATCCCTGGGCAGCCGGGGAAGAAGGAAGGGAGACATGCTCCAGAGGAATGGCCCCAGATCCCACTCGCCTAGCAGTAGGTGGAACATTGCACAGCTGTCCTCTCCACTTGCCCAAGATGGCCCAGGAGGAGGTAGAGTGGGGTGGGGAAGGCTGAGCCCAGGGGCTGCGGTGCCCTGAAGAGGGTTCTTGCTAAATTTAGAGCCAAGGTCACCAACCATGAAGCCCATCTCTAACTCCAATCCAGATTCCACGTGCCAGAGCCCCATGTTCCAGAGAGCAGTGAGTACCGTGCTCTGGACACAGCAGCCACAAGCCACCAGCAACCACACTCATCCTGACCAACTGGGTGATTGGGGCAGGTTAGTTCCCCTCTCTGGGCCCCAGCCCATAGTCATGGCAGCAAGCCCAATTTCTAGTAATGGCGTCTGGTAAAACAGAAACAGAAGTACATCTGGGGAGTCTACAGGGTATGAAATGAGTAGGGACTTCACTTTCTCTTGATATATTTCTGTAATGTTTGAATATTTAAGTGGCCATGTATAGCTTTTATAACCAGATTAAAACAATGAAGGCAATTTTTTTAACTTTAAGGGATTTTAAATAATTGCTTTGCCAAAAAGAGATAAGGCTTATAAAGCAGCTAGCACAGTGCCTATCTTAGTAAACCTTCCATAAAAGCAAGTTGCGATTATTGTTGTTGTTGGGATCGATTCTTCCCTTCTACAAACTGGATGTTCTCTAAGTCAGCTGCCTGCCTGCCCAGGGCCAAGGGCAGGACCTGTAAGGATGAGGCAACCACCAGGGGGCGCTCATCTGCTCCTCTCCCTTCCCAGAAGGGCATGCAGGGCTGGGCAGGAAGAAGAGATAATCTAATTCAGTGGTTCCTCAATTTTGAGACTTCATGCACCAGCAACTTCAAAATAAGTTCTGGAGGTTGCCAACTTTTTCTCATGACAAATAAAGATATTTAAAACACAACACACACACACTCGCATGCAGACTTGCACGCGTACACACACACACACACACATCCTGGTGCCCACTATGTATATCATAATCATTACATAAAACAAAAATAATTTTTATATCCCTAGAGTAGGAGGGCAAAATCTCAGAATAAAGAAAGTTCTTTAAATAGAACAAATATAGCTTTAGAAACATCTTTTTTTTTCCCATCTTGCCACAGACCAGTGAAAACTTCATCAGCTGCGGCTGGGAGCCATTGACCCCATTCACTTTATGGGCGGACAGGCTGGGGTTGAGAGAAGGGAAAGGTTAGCCATGGTCCCTCAGGGAGCCAAGGGCAGACCAGAATCAAAGCCCTGATTCTTGGCCCAGGCCTCCTGGCACTGTGTTCTCTAGAAGTGACAACTTTAGTTATGCTGGTGAGATAATTGGGGGGCAAATCCTGGATGTGAGGCACTGGGTGGTATGACCATCTCTGGTGAGGTAGTAACTGGCCGTGAGGAGCAATGAAAGGAGGCCTGACTGGAAGGCAGGAGGTCTGGGGGGCTAAGTGACCCTGGGCAAGTCTCTTCCCTGCTCTCGACTTGAGTTCGCCCATTGGTAAAATGGTGTTAGACTCCCCTCACCCCTCATCCTGCCATCCTCCCATCCAGAATGCACACGTTCATGGGCCAGCTCTCCTAACTAACCTGTCCTGTGCAGATATGGTTCTCTTAGACAAATACTACTCATTTTCCCTCCTTTGACCCAGCTAAGCTGATTCCTTAATTGTTCCTTGTGACCCCTAATCACCCATCTCCTCCCAACACCCCAGGGACCTGGGTAAAGGCCTCTCCTGGGTCTGAGAGGGGAAGGAGGCATTCCCAGGACCCCTAGGCATGCTGCCCACACTAACTGACCATGGGGACTATGTTGGGAGCACTGAAGGTGAGCGGGCAGGTATGGGGTTAAAGCAGAAAATACACCTAGGATGATGAGAATCACAGCTGCTGTTATTGAGTCCTACTATGTTCCAGGTACTGTGTTAAACACTGTGCACAGTTTTATCTTCCCACAACCCTATGAGGTAAGTACTATCATTATCCCCCCTTTACAAATGAGGAAATGGAGGCTTAGAGAGATGAAAGAACTCGCTCAAGGCCATACAACTAGCAAGTAGCAGAGCTAAACCCAGGCCTGTCTGGCTTAATCTGTTCCTAAGGTGATGGAGCCAGAGCTCAGTCACCAAAAGCTTGTCAGGGCCCCACCCCAGAAGCACAGGGTGACCCGCCCAGCCGGTGCCCTCCCTGAGCCTCTACCCCTGGCACTGACCGGAGTGCTGGTCGGAGGATGCCGTTGCCAATGATGAAGTGCAGCTTCTCCAGGTTGGAGGTGGGCCGGTCCTCCAGCATGCTGTTGCCTTGCACCGTGGACTCCCCATCATGCAGCCTCTTGGTCACCTGATCCAGGGGGAGGGCACAGGCTTGACCAGGGCAGGGTGAACTGACCAATGCCTGAGCTGGCCCACTCCCCCGAGAAGAATCCCAGAAATGAGTCAGAAGCGCTGGGTTCCTCCGTCCCTAGGGTGGACACAGGGCTCAGTTCCACCCTCGGTCCCAGCCCTGCCATCACCCCCACCCTGTGCAGAACAGAAGTTCGATCGATGATAGCTCCACACAGCCCAGGAGCACTAGCCTGGTGCCACCCTCTTCTGGGGGATCCGGCTCCTCTGCAGCCTCCTAGGTCGCCCTCCCCTACTCCTTCTCCCTGGGAAGCCTTTTCAGCCATGACAGGGACTTGCTGCCTCCCAGTGGGACCCATACCTAGGGTGGACTCCACACACACAACTTCTGGCACCCAAAAGACAACCCACATTCCAACCATCTGGTCATCATCACCCAGTCACCAATGCCCCAGCCCTAAAATAAAGAGCTCAGACTCAAGTTCTTACAGAATGAGTTTCTCTCCTCCCGCCCCTCACAGCCCATGACACCAGCCCCTTGCTCTGCCCAGAAGATGCTAAGTGAGAGTCAGGGTGAGTGGTGGGAGCATGCCACCGTGGTCACAGATACTGAGCACTCACAGCCATAGTCTCGCACCCTCTTCCTAGGAGCCCCATGGAGTGGGCATTTTCTTCCCTGTGTTCCCTGGATACCAAGTGGCAGGGCTGTGATTCAAATCTTGGGCAACATGGCTGCAAGACTAGATTTGAGCTCCCAATGGATAATAGGACAAGGGCAGAGGCAAAGCAGGCTGTGGAAGCCCCGAGGAGGAGCCCCTGACTCTACCGTAGAGAGGTCAGGGGAGACTTCCTGGAAGAGATGACCCCAGGCAGAGAAGGGGAAGGAAGTATTTTAAGCAGAGGAACTGGTGGTAGGGGCATGAGGGAGCTGAGCTGTAAATGCCTTGGTCTGTGTCTGCCTGACTTCCACCAGCTTAAGCACTGCAGGGCCCGGGGCTGGGACAGGGCTTGGAGAAGGAGAGGTGACTAATGGAATGAATTAAAAAATTATCAAGCAAACAAATTAATAGTGTTGATGCTGGATGAGACTTCTTATCCCATAGAAAAGTTTTCAGCATCTAAAAGGTCCTTGGATTAAATGCAATCCGGTTCATCCTGTGACAGGAAATGTCCTCCCTGTCACCATCTGCCACTCCAACCCCCACTCCTTCTCTGAGAAGCCCTGTCTAACCCCGACCCCAACTCCTCAAACTTCTATCTGCCTAATGGTCCCCCACACTGTCCTCCCCAGGCCAGCCAGGGCCCCTGAGGACAGACAGCGTCCACTCTCCTCCTGCTCCCCATCCTGCTCCCTGAGCATGCCTCCCAAGCTCAGCCTTGCCTCAGCCTGGGCCACTTTAGGCAGCCACGTGTGGGCTGCCAGCCCCCTGGGGGCTGCTCTAACCTCCTCTGTCAGTTTGGACTTCTTCTTCAGGGTCAAGTGTACCAGCTTGCGCCTCACACTGCTCTTCTTCTGTCCCTCGGGGAGCTGGGCCTGCAGGACCAACAGTGATCCAGGTCAAGTGACCGGGCAGAAAGTAATGACAAGACCAGCTGATAACATACAACGTCTGTGAGGTATCTACCTCCCCCCACCCTCCACGCCCACTCAGAAAAGTGTAGTGACCCACCCAAGGCCTCCCAACAAGCTGATACTCATGCTGGTTCTGTCTGCAAATCTCCTATCTGCTCTGCCACGTGGCCTCCTTGGTTGTGGTACACACTTTACAGTTTACAACACCTTCACCCATTTGTCTCCTGTGAGTGGATGGGGCAGGGAGGGGGCTGGCAGAGGTCGTTTTTAGGATGCTCATCCTGGGAGGATCCTGAGCCTGGGGACACAGGCCTGAGAGGGACATCGGCCGGAGGGCCCCCGGCCTCACCTCACCCTCGCCCTGCAGGGCCTGCAGCTCCCTCTTGTATGTCTTCTTGCCCAGGGTCTCGTAAATCTTGGTCATCACGGGGATCTTCTCGCTGCCATCACTCATGGCTGTGTGGTACTTGGGCTCAGGGAGGTCACCCATGAACCGGAGGATGGTGATCCAGACCGCCAGGGCCGCCTGGGGACGGAAAGCCCATGGGGAAGATATGGCTAAAGCTATCACAATAGCCTGGTGACTGGGGGAGATGGCCAGAGAAATGCCCACAGGAGGGCCATTCTGAGCCGATCACGTTACCAGGTTCCTCAGAATCTGGCCTGTGTGGGCCTGGCCCCTGCTGGGCACCGGGTGGAGGCTGCAGCAGGGCCCACCACCCTCAGCACCCACACTGCACCACAAGGGGGAGTCCACAGCCCCAGCCCCCCAAGCAATGACCCTAATTAGCAGAGGCCTCACCAGCTGGTCACCCTCATCGTCATGGAAGAGCAGCGGCTGCTTGAGTGGCCGCCGGGTATAGGTGTGTGTGGTGGTGCCCTGGAAGTAGGTGGCTGCGAACTTGGCAAATTTATACTCGGAGAGGTCCTCCTCATCCTCGTCGGGCAGGGGTAGGGCTGTATCGAGGTCCTCCTCTACCATCTCCCTCCGCCCACGCTCCAGGTCCTGAAGGGGACAAGCAGGTTTCCCTGCTGTGCAGGCCTGGACCACCAGGTGGCGAGGCCTGGGGCCGACTTAGGGCTGGGCAGCATCCCTCCAGCCTGTTCCTTCCACCATGAGGTGAGGAGCTGTGTTCGTCTTGTGTGCTACCCAGAGCCTGGTGCATGGGAGGTCCTCAATAAGTGAATCAATAAAAGTTTGGGAATGGCCCTGGAGAGGGACAGTGACTAGCCCAAGATCATAAGGCAGGCTGGTGGTGGACAGAGCCCTGACCCAGTTCATCACTGCTCCCCTCCGCTCAGAGGGGGCCACGTGGACTTCAGTGCAAAGGGGAACAAGAAAAGGGAGGGCCGCCGGCCACCACCAGGGGTGCCTAGGCTCCCAAGATAGACTATGGGGGTCTCTGGAAAGCTTCTTCCCAGCCTAGTACCTCGAAGCCACTAGGTGCCTGGCCCTCCTGGCCTGGCAGGCCGCCTGAAGTCCCCAGGAAGCCAAACATCTTGTCCACCATGTCTGAGTGATTGATGGGCTCATGGCGGGCCCTCTCCATCTGCTCCAGGAGCTCCTTCTTCCTACGTGCCTCCTCCTTCTCCTTCAGCTCCCGCTCTGCATCCTCACGAGCCAGTTGGGCCAGGCGCTCCTGGGTGGTTGGAGTGATGCAGAGGAGATGGGTGTCAGCACCAGTGCCACGGCCTCAGGGAGCAAGATGTCCATGGGGAGCCCAAGAGAGCCACCACAGCAGCCAGGGCCTCAGTCCCATCCTCCACCCAGGGCCCTGCTGACCACTGGGAAGAACTAGAACTGAGCCTGAGGCTTTTCTATGTGGGGCCAGCTCAGCTGTTACAGTCCAATGTGGACAGATGCACGGCACCTCTGGGCCACAGGGAAGCCTCTTGACAAGCCCAGGCAGCAATCCCGCCTGTCCTTCAGGACTCCCCTGGGAACCACCTCCTCCAGGAAGCCCTCCTGATTGACATCCCTCCATTCGGAGGGGACCACATCAACCCAGAAATCCCACAGTCAGAGGTTTGAGGCTCTAGACCAGTGCTGCCCAACAGAAACATAATTGCAAATAGACATTTAAAAAACTAAAAGGAATAGGTGAAATCAATTTTAATATATTTTATTTAACCCACTTTTTCCAAAATATTATAATTTCAACATGTAATCAGTATTTTAGAAATCAGTGAGATATTTTATATTCTTGTTTCTTTTTTTGACGCTGGTCTTCAAAATCCAGTGTGTGCTTTATGCTGACAGCACTTTCCCACCTGGACGAGCCACTTTTCGAGTGCTGAGCAGCCATGCATGGCTGGTGGCTCCCGTACTGAGCAGAGCTGCTCTCCCGGAGCTCTCACCCGGGCTCAGGCTTTTGAACCTGGGTGCTGTCTCCCAGCTACAAAAGGCACTGCTGAGGGCACTTTGGAGCCCTCTGTCCTTCTGCCTGGCACAGGACTAGGCACCCAGGAAGAGCTCAGTAAACGTTTGCTGAGTGGATGTAGTAGGAATACCTTTGGAATGAGTAAAGGAAGGTTGCGTGGATGAATCATGACTGGCCCCAAATGGGTAACAGCTGTTGATCAAATGAATGGAAATCTAAGGTGCTGGGATTTCTCAGCTCACCTGATGCTTGCGTTCTGCCTCCTCCTTGGCTTTCTTGGCACTCATCTCCTTCCGGAGCTTCTGTTCCTCCGCCAGCCGCATTTTCTCGGCCTCAAGACGCCGCAGGTACTGAGGGGAGGCGCAGTCGGGTGGGCAAAGAGAAGTGTGTCGCTGTCATTGCAGCCCCCCTCACCAGCTCACCTCGCTCCCAACCCAGACTGAGTCCTGGGACTGGGTGCGATTTTGCCAAACAATTTGGTAGATAGGGAAACTGAGGCAACTAAGAAATTCTCAAGACACGCAGTGGGTTGGGGCACCACTGATCCCAAAGCCAAGCCAGGTTTGCCTCCGTCTCCCAAAGAGTCACTGGAGTGCCTGGAGCTTGACTGGGAGGATGGAAATGGAGGGGTATGGCACCAATTTATGCATTCTTCAGAGAAAGCAAGGGGAAAATTCCTGCCTCTCTAGGCCTCAGCTTCCTTAGCCAACTAGTTGGGGTGGAGCAGTGCCCCTCAGAGGACACAGCCCTGGTAGGGGTCTGAGCTGTGGGCACTGTGGACTCAGGACCCCTCACCTCACCCCTGAGGCGCCGGTGGAGCCGGCGGGCGATCATGCCCCGGGCGTAGGCCTGCACGGTGAGCACAGCCCAGAGGCGGTGGCGGAAGGCCTTGCGCACCAAGTAGGCACGGCAGCGGGCCTGGAACTCAATGATGCTCCGGCGGGCCAGGTGGTACTGCTGGTGCAGCTTCCGGGAGCGGTGTAGGGCCTGCAGCCGCAGGAAACCCAGCCGCATCTGCAAACACAGCCATTCAGTGCTCAGAGTCTGCTGCCCCCTTTCCAGAGTGAAGGCACGATCATCTCCCCTCAGGCTGGGGCTCCCCATCATTAAGCTCTATCTCCCCTCAGACTAAAGCATCTTAGGGAATGGCTTTGATTTCCCTCCTCAGACCAGGGGCTGCAGCCAACTGGACTTCTTTCTGGCCACCTCCCCAGCCCCAAGTCCAGGCTCCAGCCCAAACTGTTGCTCCACAGAGCCTTCCATGCAGTCTCTAATCGCCCCAGTGTACTCACAACCCACCAAAACATTCCAGAAGAAAAGTGACAGGCATTGCTGACCAGCTGGGAAAAGCACAAAAGAACCAGACCTGGACTTCGGGTTGAAGGAATGCGAGGGGCTGCCTGGGGCAGCGGCAAGAGGCCAACCATGCCAGGCCATTCTGACTCAGGCTGCCATGGCAACGGGGCTTGGTTCAAAGGCCTCGATGGGTAATGAGCAGCTCCCTCAGGGAGGCTCACCAGCTCGTAGTTCCTCCGGCAGCTGTGGCCCCGCCAGTGTCTCTGGATCAGCGTCGCAGCATTCTTCAGCTTCAGGAAGTTGGACCTGAAACAGCAGCAGTGATGGGAGTGGATCTAAAGGCAGAGAATCAGCATCTTGAGGCAACCAGAGCACAAGTGGGCTCTGGAATCAGGAGACCAGGACTGAGTCTCAGCTCTGTAACTTCCCAGCTATACGACCTTGGGCAAGGCATATAGTTTCTCTGTGCCTCAGCTTTCTCATCTGTGAAATCGATAGAATAATACCCTCCCTGCCTGCCTCACAGATTGGTCGCATAAACCCATTAAGATAAGCATCAAAAGATGTTTATTGAGCAAGGTCATGGAAGTTCCATAGACACATCCAAATTCCCTGAGGGACCGAATTACTGGGCTGAGGGCTGTCGGGACCATGGTCTTGGGGAACATCTAGCTCAACTGGTATAACAGTTTATAAAGAAAATGTTTTACATTCTACTTTGGTGAGTAGCATCTGGGGTCTTAAAAGCTTACGAGCAGCCATCTAAGATACTCCATTGGTCTCACCCCGTCTGGAGCAAGGGAGAATGAAGAAAATCAAAGACACAAGGGAAAGATTAGGCCAAAGGACTAATGGATCACAACTACCACGGCCTCCACCAGACTGAGTCCAGCACAACTAGATGGTGCATAGATACCACCACTGACTGCTCTGACTGGGATCACAACAGAGGTTCCCGGACAAAGCTGGAGAAAAATGTAGAACAAAATTCTAACTCACAAAAAAGATGGCACTTACTGTCCTGACAGAGACTGGAGAAACCCCAAGAGTATGGCCCCTGGACTTTCTTTTAGCTCAGTAATGAAGTCACTCCTGAGGTTCACCCTTCAGCCAAAGGTTAGACAGGCCCATAAAACAAAACAAGACTAAAGGGGCACACCAGCCCTGGGGCAAGGACTAGAATGCAGGAGGGGACAGGAAAGCTGGTAACAGGGAACCCAAGGTCGAAAAGGGAGAGTGTTGACATGTCATGGGGTTGCTAACCAATGTTGCAAAACAATAAGTGTACTAATTGTTTAACGAGAAGGTAGTTTGTTCTGTAAACTTCATCTAAAGTACAATAATAAAATATATATATGTAAAAAAGTTTGTTGAATTAATAAACGTATGAATAAATAAGTAGATGAAATAATAAAAAAGATTAAAAGCTTTGAACAATTTATTACTAACTGTTTAACTTACTCATTTTTTATAGATGAGGAAACCGAAACTCAAAGAGGTTAGGCCTCCAACCCATGTCTTTTGACTGACTCTGAGTGAGTTTGATGCTGTTTCCCCCCGACACACACACTAGGCTAATTCCACAGGATGATAGCCACCTTCAACTTGATGGAGGTCAAGAAGCACAGAGAACACACATCAGACAGCAGATGTTGCTAAAGGAACAAATAAATAAAGGAGGGGTGAAGGGTGAATGTGAGTGAGCCAGAGAGCCAATGCCTGACGCACACATGAGCAAGTGAGCCACTGTGGAAGGGGGTGAAAAGATGCATGGATAGACTGATGGATAGGTGGATGGATGCACCGGTAGGTGGATGGATGGACAGATGGAGGTATGGAAGAACTGGTATACGAATGGATGGATGGATAGATGGACAGATGAATGGATGGGTGGATGGATGAACAGATGGATGGATGGATAGACAGATGGAGGGAGGGAGAGAGTGACCAGATGAACTGCAAAAGAGGCAGGTTGTAGGATTTTATGAATCATACTCCACAATCAGCCCTGACCAGCTGTGAATTGTCACAAGTTGCATGTGTCCCTTACATGGAATATGGGATGTAACCTGTAACATGTAACTTTTCATTGGGAAATTTCATCAGCCCTTGAGACTGGCAGAGCATGCATATGTGTATGTTGGTGAGCACACATGATCACATGTGACTCGGGTTTGTGCATTCACCTGTGTTTGCATGATCATGCTATGCATAAAGTTCTGTCCCACTGGAGTGAGGGTTTGGGCCTCAAGGGTGAGGAGAGGAAGGCTGGAGAAGTCGGCAGGGCTTGTGTGTACATATGCATGCTTGTTTCTACTTATGTACACAGATGGGCATGTTTATTCCTAATGTTGTTGCGGGGGTGGGCAGAGGTGAGCCAAGCACATGTGCACACACACACATGCACACACACTCATGTGTGGGCTGAGGCGGGCAGAAGCTGGTCCCAGGCACGTACCTGTCTTTGAACCCCCGGATGACCTTCTGGAGGAGAATGACTCTGTCGGTGATGGCCTTGTCACGCTCCACCTCCAGCAGCATGTCGTGGTGGTCCTGGAGGGCAGAGCCCCTGAGCAGCACGCCACTAACATCCCATCTTAGGCCACAATTTGAGTCCCAGGGCCCTCTCTTCCTTCACTTGAAGCCCAGATCTAGGGCTCAGCTGGGCCCCATAGGCTCCCAGCCCAGCTCTGACCCTGCAGGGTAGCCTCCCATAGCCATGGGTATGGACAGAGGTTTGGGCTACTTCCCAGAGCCTGGGTGGAAGAAATGGAGCAGGAGCAGCCAAATTCCACTGGATAGGGTCAGGGGGCCCAATCTGCACACACACTGGCTTTATCTCCACACTGTCTCTGGGTGTCAGCCCCTGTCCTGGGCCAAGCTGCCATCATTTCTCGCCAGGGTCTTGGCAGTAACCTCCTAATCAGTCTCCTGGCCTCCGTCGCTCCCTTCTGGCCTTCCCTCACAAGTAACCTTCCTAAAACACAAATCTGACCATGACCTTAAATACCTTTGATGATATCCCACTGTTCCTGGGGTCAAGCCTGGTACCTCATGCTGGCACGCAAGGCCTTCCATGATCAAGTTCTGCTCACTTCTCCAGCCCTCTCCTCTCTCCCTCTGAGCCCCAGCCCTCATTCCAGTTGGACAAAACTTCATTTATTCACTCAATACATATGAATCAAGCATCTCTACCTGCCAGCACTGTGCTACATGTTAGGGGTGGTACCACAATGGTTCTTTCTCCCTAGAGAGGTTAGTCTCATGCGGGAGCCACATCCATCAAATCATCACAGACATGTCACTTCCAGACAGGGCCAGGCACAGAGAAGCTGCTCAGTCAAGACACTCATTGTTGAATGAACGAATGAGAACTGAATATTTGGTGTCTCAAAACCAGGGCCCATTTCTGAAGATCCCAGAGAGGTGAGGATGAGGATGATGACAACCCTCAGAGCTCCCTGGCCCTGGATGCGAGAGGCTTCGCGCCTTCCCTCCTTTACTGACATAGGCCTGGACATCAGACCAACCTGCGGGAAGCCCTGCTCTCCACTGCTGGCCGCGTGACCTTGGGCAGCTCACTTCTCCTCTCTGAGCCTGTGAAATGGGCATCATAATGCCTCCCTCCTGGGGTTGTTGTGAGGATTACATGAGCTCATGGGTGAAAAGAACCCACCAGGGCTGGCACACAGAGAGCATTTTCCAGGTGGCAACAGCGAATTGGGAACAGGCCCCTGCTTCTGATGTAGAAACAAAGGCTTGGGGAGATAAAGGGACTGGCTCAAGGCTCCTGGGCCAGGGAGAAATTAGACTAGCCCTAGGGACTCCCTCTAGCCCAGAGATGGTTCCTTCCTTCCTCTCCCACAGCTATACTGGGCCGCCCAGTCCCCCACCCTCACCCCAGAGGAAAGCACCCTGCCCTGTCACCCAGGACAGCCAGAAATCTAGTGCAGCAGAAATGGAAATGGGAAACCCAGAGCACTGGGGCTCACGCTGTCCCTGCTGCAACTGCCCTCCACCACCAACCCCCAGCAACCTCCGCTCCAAGGCCAAGGCCATCTCGTCCCACAGCCCAGCTTCCTGCTCCCAGCCCTGCTCCCCCCACCCCACCCCATCCCCAGCTGCCTAGCTCCCAACCCAAGCTTCCTACCCAGGCAGCTGTGGGAGCCAGAGAGCTCCAGCTGCTGGCTGTGTTCAGGGAGGCCGAGGACAGACCCAAGGCCACTACAGTGCAATGGGGGGCAGCATACACGGCCAACCACAGCCTGGGATAAATCCTGCCTGGGAGGAATCTTAATGAGAAATCCAAGAGCCTTGCAACAAGGGTACAACCCATTTTACAGATGGGAAAATCTGGCACAGAAAAGGCCAGTTACTTGCGAGTCTCAGGGCATACAACTACAGGGGTGAAATTTGAAACCAAGTGTCCTTCATGAAGGCCTGACAAACATTCCCCCCTCTGGTCTTTGGTTTTCTAACCAGTCAATAGTCAGTGTTCTACACTGGGGACAGTGGGGCCAAAGCCTCTGCAGGTCATAGATGATCTCAAATGCTAATTTCCCCTCCCCTGCCGAGGAGGCCTTATCCCAGACTTTTCTGCCTCCTCCTGGCCATAGACTGCAGGCCAGGAAGGATCTCAAAGGCCCAGTACTCACCCCATCTGATGCTGCAACTGCCTGTATAGTGCCCACCTAAGGATCCCCCACCATGTCCCCACCATGGACAGACGGATGGATGGATGGGCAGACAGACAGATGAACGAACAGACGGATAGATAGGAGTTCACATCCAGCCCTCACCCTACCGCAGAGGCAGAGGCTGTGCTCACCTTCAAGAAGATCTTGGTTTTGCCGATCTGCCAGTCATCGTGGGTGCCCAGCACAGCCTCAGCCATGCGCTGGCAGGTTCCCCGAAGGTCGTCCTGGGCAGGGGGCACAAGGGAATGGGAACCTTGCCAGTGGTAAGGCCACCTGAGTGTCCCTCCCAGCCCCAGCTCTGCCCCGACTTGCTGTGTGACCCCAGCCAGGCCCTGCCTCTCTATGAACCCATTGATTGCAAAACTCTTTCCCACTGCTAACATCCAGTTTCCATTGGGCAGCCTTGACCTCGCCCACTACACCACCACACGTGAAGTACACACCAGCTGAGCATGGTGATCAAAGCCCTCTGATGCCTTCTACTGCTGGAACCCCTAGTCTTCCCAACCGTACCTGAGGTAAGCCGAGATGTCATGCCTAACCTACTGTCTCAAAGAGAAAATGGGCCCAGGCCCCTTGCCCAGCCCAAAGCCAGGACCCTCTTTTCCCCACCATCCCGCACCCAGCCCTATACCTGTTTGTAGGCTGGCTTCACACCAGGCAGCAGCACGCGGTACCGCTCCACGAACTGCACGAAGCTGTAGCGGATGGGGTAGCCGGCTCGGCGGATGCGGATGGTCTCCATCATCCCCGAGTACCGTAGCTGGCGCACGCACAGGTGTCGGTCGAATAGCTATAGGCAGAGCCATGGGTGTCAGGGCCGAGGCTCCTCCAGGGAGGCCAGCCCAGTGCCACGTTTTACATGCCCCAGACAAAGGCCCAGAGAGACCGCGGTGGGCAGCAGATGAGGAGCAAAGCTAGGCCTGGAACCCAGGCCTGTAGCTGAAGCCCACACAGCAACATGGAATGGGAACTGTGTGCCTTGGGAACACAGGAGTGACCAGTTAATTCCCCTTGGGAGATCCAGAGTGGGCTTCATGGAGGAGGTGGTTTTGCCCTGAACCCTGACAGGAGAGGGGGCATCCAGTAGGGGGGCTGCTGCAAAGGTGTGAAGCCTGAAAGCACAGACTTGTTGGGGGACTTTAACGGGACTGAGGAGGCCAACTCAGGCTGCATTATACAGGTGGTGGGTGCCTTGCACAGCCCCGGGGGCACCCTTCACATTGTAGCCGTTATAGATTTGCAGTTATTAGGACAACTTTCTTGCTGTTGACAATAAAATGCCTTAAGAAAGAGGTACATTTTTCTAAGTTGTCTTTTGTGATGGGAATGGGGCAGGGCTGTCTTCCTGAGGGTTATGGGGGAGATGGGGAGATGGAGCAGAGTAGGGCCTTGGAGGCCAGGCTGGGGAGGCTGGGCTTCAGCCCATGTGAGATGGGAAGCCAGAGAATGGTCTGGAGCAAGGAGTAATGGATGGGGTTCAGATTTGCATTTGAGAACGATGTGGGTCCCTGCAGTGGGGAGGATGGGCTGGAGGAGGTGAGAAGTGAGGCCGGGGAGCTGGAGACCAGTGAGGAGGCTGCTGCCAAGGCCCAGGCCACAGATGCTGAAGTCTGGGCTGAAAGAAGGGCTCAGGAGGCATTTCAGAGGCAGGAGAGATGGTACCCAACTGTCTTGGCAGGGCCCAGGCTGTGGTCTCCCTGGGGCCCCTGCCTTAGAGGAAAAGTTTGCTGAAGTCCTCTGCGACCCTCACACCCTGCAGACCCGATCTGGAGCCCATAGGGGACTGATCTCACCCACTCTCAGGGAATGTTTTCCAGGCAGGGGGCAGCCAGCAGGTCAGTGTGTGCGGATGGTCTGCTTCCGCTGCCTGCTTCCTCTCTGTCCCAGCACTTTCCCCAGCCTGGACCTGGCCTCCCGCCTTCCTTCCCTTCCTTCCCGCCCCAGACCCCAGACCCCGCAGTCCCAGCTTCCCCCTGGGCCTCCCTGCCGGTAAACAGCATCTCCCAGAGCTGTGTGCTATGGAAGGGGATGGCTCGGAGGGAGGCAGTGGGTCCAGGCTCCAGGCTCGGTTCACACGCGGAGCTCTAGTCCTTTAACCTCCCTGAACCCCCTACCCCTACCCCTCCGCCCCGTTCTGCATCTCTAGGGGCAGTGACGATCCCTCCATCTCCTAGCTGTTGTGAAGGTTAAATGGAGCTGTGGAGAGACCATCTAAGGAGCCCTGGTGGCACAACAGATAAGTGCTCAGCTGCTAACTGAAAGTTTGGAGGTTTGAATCCAGCCAGTGGCTCTGTGGGACAAAGACCTGGTCACGTGAGGTTGCTATGAGTCAGAATTGACTCCACGGCACCTAACAACAACCAAGAGAGACCATCTAGCCAGTGCCCGGCACACAGCAAGGGCCCTTCAGAAGAATCAAAAATGAGAATGTCCCCAACCAGCCAGAAAGATAGGGGGAGGCTTCAAGCAGGAGGCGGTGGTTGAACCGGGCCAAAAGAGGGGGGGGGGCTGTCAAAGGAGGGGCCACAGCAAGGACCAGGCCGCCATCATTGCATGGAACACCCATAGGAGATGGGTATCATTATCCATCCCATTTCATCTATGAGGAAACTGAGGCATAGGAAGATTAAGTGACTAGTGTAAAGTCGCTCAGCTTGTAGGTAATAGAGCCAGGATTTGAACCTGGGCCGGGCCCACTGCAGCATCCAGGCTCTTTCCAGGGTACCTGCTGCCTCCATTAAATCTGCAACCTTCTTTTATAAGCCCCTCAGGTGGCCCCGCTCCTGTAATTCCCCAAAGAAGATGATGTCGCAGGGCATCCAGACCCCATCCTATCCCACCCATGCCCCAGCCCCTCCCTGCCCTGCCCCAGCCTGGCCCCAGGCCGGGCCACTCACCATGGGCTTCTTGAACTCATTGGGCTTGATGCAGCGCACGAAGAAGGGCTGGCAGGCACCCAGCGTGCGCATCAACAGCTCCAGCGACCGCTTGAACTGGCTGCTGAGAGTGGGCGAGCGCTTCCTGGTCTCGGCTCCCTGGGGGGATGGATGACAGCGATGGGAGGGGCTGCGCCTGCCCCCTCCACCCCTTCCAGCCGCTGCCCAGGAGGGAAGTGGAAGGAGAGGTCAGCGGGGTCAGGGTCAGCCCGAGCACTTGGCGATTTTCCTGTGACCTGCGGGTCTGGGCTAGGGCTAGAACCCCAGACACACCCGCTCCGGGAGCCACCCAGGCCAGGAGGAAGTGAGCTTCGATCAGAGGGGCTCACAGGACACAGCGTCCAGAGCCTGGGTTCCTGCTCTGGTGTGCCAGAAGACCTCGGGCAAGGCACAGACCTCTCTGAGTCTCAGTTCTCTCCCCTCTCTGTATCTTTGAGTGGTTGGACTTGGTCACTTTGGGACACTGGGGTCATATAGAGATGGGGTTAGACAAACCTACATTCATATCCTGGCCCAACCACATCCCAGCTGTGCGATTTTGAGCAGGTCACTAAACAGTGCTGAGCTCGGTTTCCTAAGTGGGAATAATGCCATCTATCTACTGATGGCTGTGACGAGGGACCCCCGAGATGTACACAGGGTCTGTCTCAATAAACAGCCACCAGGGAAGGTGGGCCACTCTTGCTCTGGGAACCCCTGGGGGAGGGGAAGGAAAGGGGGAGGGGTGCTGCCTGTGACCTTTTTTGTTTTTGTGGGATTAGCTGGTCAGTAGCAGACTGGGGGCAGGGCAGACCTGGGTAATCCTCCTACGAAGGCACCCGAGCTGGCTTCTCCTGGCACCATGTGGCACCAAGACCCCCCAAAGGTTCTGTGCTCCACCAGCTACTATCTGGGGTCAGCTACCCCTCTGGACCTCCCTGCCCTGTTGGGCCCCCCTCTCAGAATACTGTGAAATGAGGTGGGGTGGGGTGCTGGGGTCGGATGTAACCAGCAAACAGGAAGCGAAACATCTCAGACGGCTACAGAGTAACTGGACCTGGAACACCAGATGCTATTCCACAGCATTTTATGCTGTTGTTTTCCTGATGGTTTTCGTTTGGGTGAGGATAATTTCTTATTAATGAATTTGATTTTCTATTTTAAGAGTCATGATTTTTTCTTATATCCTGGAGCACCAGAAATCAGAGGTGCAGATGTAGGGTGTTTTGGGGGAGATTTTTTTTTTTTTGAGGGGGAAGCAGAGATGTTTAACCTGTACTAAATTTAGACAATATGACACAGAGTGTAATGAAATGTGCCAAGAAACGGCAAAAGCTTGGTATTCTGAAATTTGTAGTGTTTTCCATTTTAGTTTTATTTGGAATATATTTTAGTATTTTGCTTAAGGAAGCTGGGGAGTATTTGCATTGTGGTAGGGTGACGGTCAGATCTGTGGCCCCCAGGGCTGCCTTCAAATCTGCTTATTAACTGGGTGACACCCCCACACACACTTGGAGGGAGAGCTGTCCAGGTTGACCTCTACCCAGATGCCATTAGAGTCCCTGCCAGGAGTGCGGGCACACACACACACACCCTTCTACACCCTTCTTTGGTTTCCATGTCATCACCCTGGAACGACTTACTCTGTTCCACTTTTCTACCTGTCTTCCCTGATATGAGGACATGCTGGGTCTACCTTGTCTGCTGCTGGGTTGCTAGGGCCTGGCACAAACAACGATCAATAACTGCTGAACTGAAGTGTTTTCGAACTGGTTCCTGGCGTCCACAGTCTCACAGACACTGTCCACTTTCCAGTTGCTCAGGCCAAAACTCTAGGAAGTACCCTCAACTCCTTTCTTTCTCTCACATCCAATATGTCAGCAAATCTTATCAACTCTACCTTCCATACATCCAGAATCTGACCCCTTCTTACCACTTCCTCCACTATCACCCTGATCCAAGCCACCATCATTGCTCTCTCAGATTACTGCAATAACTTGTGAACTGGTCTCCCTGCTTCTGTCCCTCCACATCACCCTTCACTCCACTGTCAACACAGCAGCCAGAGATAGCCTGTTAAAACGTAAGTCCCATCATGTCCCTTCTCCACTCAAAACTCTCCAGCGGCTTCCCAGTTCACTCAACATGAAAGCAAAGGTCCTTGCAAGAACCTACAAGGCCCCACAGGATCTGGCCCCAATACCTCTTGGACTGCCCCTCCTAACTGTCTCCACTACCTTGCTCACACCCTTCCAGCCACTCCAGTCTCCTCACTCTTCCTGGAAAGCACCAGGCAGGTTTAGGGCTTAAAAAAGCACCTTAGGTCTTTGGCACCTGCTGTTCCTTCTACCTGGAACCCTCTTCCCCCAGGATGCACATGGCTGGCTTCCTCACCTCCTGCAGGTCATAGCTCAGCTACCACCGTATTAGTAAAGTCTTTTCTGATCCCTTATTCAAAATTGCAAAGCCCTGCTGCTGGCATTCCTCTCTCCTTAATTGTTCTCCAGGTCATATATCATGATTTGGCATCCTATATATTTTACTTATATATTCGCTTCTTAACTACTTCTCCTTTCTGCTAGAATATGAGTTCCATGAGTGCAGAGATTTTTTTTCTGTTTGGTTCACTACGATGACCCTAGGACCAAGGACAGTGCCTAGCACATGACTAGCACTCAAAAATATATGTAGATTGACTTAACTGTAACAAGACAAACAATCCAATCAAAAAATGGGCAAAGGACTTGAACAGACAGTTCACCAAACAGGATATTCAAATGGCCGACAAGCACATGAAAAGATGCGCAGCATCATTAGCCATGAGGGAGATGCAAATTAAAAGCACAATAAGATACCACCTCACTCCCATCAGAGTGGCAATGATCAAAAAATGGAAAACAGGTGTTGGCGAGGTTGTGGAGAATCTAGAACCCTCATCCATTGCTGATGGAAATGTAAGATGGTGCAGCCACTGTGGAAAGCAGTTTGGTGGTTCCTCAAAAAGTTGAACATAGAACTACCATATGGCCCAGCAATCTCCTTCCTAGGTATATACCAGAAGAAGTAAAGGCAGCAATGCAAACAGAAACCTGTACTCCAATGTTCACTGCGGCACTTTTCGAAGCAGCCAAAAGGTGGGAACAATGGAAATATCCATCAAAAGATAAATGGATAAGCAAAATGTGGTATAGACACACAACGGAATATTACTCAGTCGTACAGAGAAATGAAATTCTGATGCATGCTACAACATGGATGAACTTTGAAAACATTATGCTGAGCGAAATCAATTAGTCACAGAAGGACAAATACTGTATGCTCTCACTTATATGTAAAAAAACAAATACATAGAAACCAAACCAGGGGTGGGAGGGAGGGGGTAAGCGGGAGTTTTTGTCTGGGCGTCATTAGGTTATGTTAATGGTGGTGGAATATTTTGGAAAAGGATAGCAAGACTGGTGGCACAACATGAAAAATGTCATCAGTGTCACTGAATTGCAAATGTGGAAGCTGCATCGATGGATGGTTTGGTGTGTATATTTTCACCACAATAAAAAAATACGTCTGCGTGTCTGTGTGCATGCAGATTGAATGAATGAATGGGAGTTATGAAGCTGCAGGGTCTGCTCTCACTTCCATGGCCATTTCTGACTTGATTTTATTTCATTGAGGGGAAAGGCTGTCCTTTCTGGTATTTGCTGTTTTCTGGGTTAGTCTGTAGATACTTGGGGATGGGGTAAAGAGAGAAGTGAGAAGTCCAAAAGCCAGTGTTAAAGAGCTCCACGGAGAGGCTCTGAGGGGTAGACACCTGAACGTGACATGAAAGGGGCTGGGAAGTCACAGGCAGGAGAAGGCCACCTGTGTAAAGAATGGACAGGTGTCCGTCTCATGGACTCAGAACCCCAGGGACCTGTGATTGGGGTTAGACACTAATCGGAGGATGCTCAATACCCTGGAAGAAATGCCTTTGTTTGGGTGTGGTGCTTCCACCAGCAAAAGCTGGGGTGGGGCTGCCTGTGCTGCCCTGGGGAGGTGCATGCAAGAGTCACAGAATGAAAATTCGGGGGTCGGGTGACCAGTGCGGGGTGTGTGTTCAGATCACGGGAGGGAGGCAGTGTGGGCTTCCACCCTGACAAAAACATTGCATCTAGTAAACTGTCATCAAATAAACCATGACTTAATATTTCACAGTATACCAAACTGATTTCCACGTTCATTAACAGAGCTATCATGTCCCCAGCAGTTACAAAGCATTTCTTCTTTCCAGGACTTTATGCTTATGGAGACGGCACCTGTTGCGGTCAAGTTAGTTCTGACTCATAGTGACCCTATCGGACAGAGTGTAGGGTCTGTCCTATACTCTGCCCCCTAGGGTTTCCAAGGAGCGGATTCGAACTGCTGACCTTTTGGTAGCTCTTAACCACTATGCCACCAGGGCCCACAGTACAGTATAATAAGGCAGGGACTTTGAAAGCCTCACTTATGTTCTCACTTGCTGTGTGTCCTGTGGCAAGTCCCTGTACCTCCTTGAGACAGACCTGGGTTCAAATATCTATTGTGTCATTTACAAGCTGTGTGACCTTGAGCAAATGCCTTCGCCTCTCTGGGCCCCAGTTTCCTTTCCTGTGAGTAAATGAATGAGATGATAAATGTAAGCTCTTCGCTCATAGTCTGGCCCAGAATAGGTGTTCAGTAGATGTAATCAGTATCAAATCTGACACTGTTAGGTCGTAATTCTGTGCTGCTAAAACTCCCTCAGGAGTGGGCCATTTCTGGGGACCCCAGGTACTGAGTTTCGATCTCTCCATGATTCCTCAATGAACAGTTTCTAGTGCCGGGGAAAGAGCCCTAGAATAGAAAACACCATGGAGAGAGCCCCAGAAGCCTCTGGGAGCTTTGGAAAGAGAGAGGATGCTGGGAGATGAGAGAGAAGAGAAGGGGTAGGAGGAGAAAATGGCACTCAACCAGAGAATATCTGAAATCAAGAGGAATGGATGGGCCAGGATTGGGATTGGGGGGGGGGTGGTTATGGAGTTCAGAGCCACACTTGTCTCTTACCAATGCTGTGACCCTGTACTATGTGGGCTTGGGAGCAGCACTCTCCTGGGGTGCAGGGGCTTTAGAAGCCTGGAGTCCTCTCTGAGGGATGCCCTGCCTTCGCCTATCAGTCAGCTAAACCACAGAGCTGGCCACTAGGGAGGGAGGTATCCAGGGCCAATCCACGGGCAGGAGGGAAGCCTCCATCCAGACAGGCCCCTGCTCCTGACATGCTGGGGTCCTATTCTGCTGCCTTGGTTTTGTGAATTGTTGCAGAACTCTGTGAGACACAGGGCAGGGCGGCAGGAGGATGCACTAGGGGCAGCAGGTATCATTGAGCAGCACACGGAAGGAAGAGGACTCAGCATGACACCAGATGTGGGAAGATGTCAGTATTCAGCAGAGAGGAGGCCAAGTGGACAGCAGAGCTAGGTGGTGGCTAAGGGGCACCCAGCACCTGTATGATCTAAAGCAGCTTGGAGGCCACAACCTGAAGGTGGTGATTAGGACCACACCAAGGGATGCTGTTCCAGGGCCTAAGGACGTCCAGGGGGCAATGGCTTCTAGTCCCAGCTCTCATCAGGATTCTATGACTTGGGGTAACTCACACTCCTCCCACCCCAAGCCCTACTACTTCCATCTAAAAATGCCACAAATATCACCAGCCCCTCCTGCTTGGCAAAGTTAGCAGATCTGACCAAGTCGTGGGTGTAGAAATGCTTAGCAGGGCCTGGTAGAAGGAGCCAGGGATTGATGCCTCAAAAAGACTCAAAGATGGAGTGGAAGAGAGAACCCAGCAGAGGAATTGGGAGATCTTGGTTCAAGTCCCAGCTCTGCCCTTGGGTCACTAGGTACCTAGGCAAGTCTCTGCCCATTTCTAGGACTCAGTTTCCTCATTTAAGAAACTGAATACCTGGCAGCACACACAATTCAAAAGACAAAAAACCAAAACCACTCCACAAACCACTCCACAAAAAACACACTCCAAAAAAAGAAGAAAAAGCCCGGCCCCAGGGGCCTCCGAGGCCTCTCCCGTCATCTTCAGACCCCAGGGCTGGGGGTCTTTTACCTTCAGAGAAGCTGCTGACTGGCGGAGAGTGCCCGATGAATAACCACAGAGAAACTACAGCAGGAACCACAGTGCAGGGGAGATGGGGAGAGGAGGGAGCAAGGAGAAGGTGGTGGGTCAGAAACCAAGGGTAAAATCCACCATGGATGGAGGAAGACTCCCAGGGAGAAGTCTGGGGTTCTGGCAGCTCTGTGACAGTTGGTGGTCCCAAGGGCAGGGGGCAGTGCTGGCACCTGGACAGGCACTGAGGGGGCAGAGTCTCAGCCCTCTCCATGAACCCTTCCAAGCATCCTCCAGGAAGCCATGGGGACAAAGGAACGTATGAACTAAAAACGCATACAACCCACAGGGAGAGGTCCACCAGATTGCCACCCCAGGGAACAAGAAAAGGTAGAGGGGTGGCCAGGCCCTGTGCCAGTGTGCCCTTTGGGCTGGTTTCCCTGAACCCCCTCTGCTTCCCACATCTCCTGAGAGCTGGGCATGCTCCCTTTACCTGTGCTCCCCGGTGGCTCCTGGAGGTCTGGGAGTGGACCTCCAAGATAAACTGAGCCCTGATCAGGCTCTGCTCTGTGACCCCTCTCTGGGCCTTTCACCACCCTCTGGGCCTCCTCATCAGTGCAATAAAGGACTAGGTAGGAGGATCTTGAAGGTCCCTCCAGGCCCCTCCAGGCCCCTCCTGAAGCCACAGCAAAGCATTGTCCCCATTCTGTGGTCAGAGGAGCTCAGCTGAAGCTGTTGGACAAGGGTAGGACCTAGTCACAGGCCTGGCTTCTGGGAGCCCTTCCCTTCCAGTGGAAACCCCCCCAGCATTACCATAGCAACGTCAGCCTGGAAGATCTGCTTGATGAACTTGTTCCGGGAGGAGTGGACCAGCTGGATGATGTCTCCATGCAGGGTGTCCCGGTTCTTCTCCAGGAAGCCTGGACAACAGCAAAGTGAGGTCAACGTTCACCTAGTTCAACCACATCCATTTTACAGCGGGGAAACTGAGGCCTGGAGAGGACAGCAGCTTGCCCAAGATCAGAGAAAGTGAGTTGCTGAGCCAGAACCGGAACTTCATCTCCCCAACCACATGGCCTCCCTTCAAAAAAATCAGCAGGTCTCAGTCCCAGGGGGAGAACAGGGCACCTTCATGACTGAACCACCCGAATGCCTGAAATGCCACCACCAGTCTTTTGAACTAAGGCGTCAAGATCCCTTGCTAAATTACAAGCGTGTCATCTGGCAGAGAAAACAACTGGTCTAGTGCCAGCTCACAGTAAAAGAGCTAATTTAAAATAGCTTCTATCTGAACAGCATGTTTTACAACATGCCCTCATAGCACTGATGCTCACAACACCCCCTCTATATGTGGGATGGGCAGGGGTTAGCTTCTCCATCCCATCAGTTAGGAAACTGATGCTCAGAGAAGCTAAGTGAGTTGTTCAACACCACACAGCAAGCCAGGGGTAGAGCTAAGACTCCAACCCACACCTCCTGGCCCCAGCCCTGGGAGCCTCTCCCACTGACACAGATCCCAGAGGAGGCAGCCATTCCCAGGGACTGAGGAGTCAGGACTTGCTCTACTGATTAACGGAGGGTCTTGCTAGAGTGGGGAGACAGGATGCTCCAGGGCTGGGGATGCCTGAGGGTGAGGAAAACTGCAGAGAAGGAGCACCCTTCTCCCCACAGGACTCAGGCTGCCCCCAAACGGTGGAAGCACAGAGACCCAGTGCTAGGTTGCCCACCTGGCGTCCGGGGTAGGGGTGAGTAGCACGAGGCACACGATAATGGAAGAGTAGGCTTTGGAGTTGGAATAGAATTACCAGGCTCTAATCAAAGCTCTATGACAGACTCACTATGTGACCCTAGGAAGGTCCCTCTCTGGGGCCTCAGTTTCCTCATGTGGTGAATGGGAATAATCATACCCATAAGCGCTCGCTTCTCTTCAGATCCCCTAACACCACCCATTTCACAAACAAAATGCCAGATTAAAGCAGTACTTTGTGAACCAGAAAATGCTGGTAAGATTGTTTCATGTAGCTCAGACCTATTTAGTGGCCCATGGCAGGTCATTTCCCTCTCTGGGCCTCAGATGCCAAATATGTAGCAGTAGATGACCTTTATGTTCCCTCTAGATCTGATATCTATAATTTTATACCTCAGAGCAGAGT
The DNA here is from genome assembly GCA_030035585.1 of Dugong dugon. NCBI lineage: Eukaryota > Metazoa > Chordata > Mammalia > Sirenia > Dugongidae > Dugong > Dugong dugon. The sequence continues at coordinate 69,831,187 of CM057467.1, forward strand.
TTAGTCAGTTTTCATCTCTGTTTCCTGAGCAATGGCCTCAGAACATAATAGATGCTCAGCAAATGTTAGTTGAACTGAACTGAAAAATACAATCCTCTATACCCACAACGTAGACCAATTTGTTTGCTTGACAGTCCTGCAAACTAAGGTCTGCTTCCTTCTTTCTAATAGCAGGGTTGAATGTCACAGTCCAATATTTTAAGAGGGTATGAGCAGCCTTCAGATTCTGTAACTGGACCATGGCTCACTGAGATACTCTGCTGCCTTTGGGACAAAGTCCACAGGAAAGTAGGAAACGGAGGGCTCTTTGTTCGTTTTGAACTTCAGTGGCCTTTGAGTGTGAGTAGGACCCTTTGGGGCTGAATGACAGGAGCTCAATACAGACACACAGCACAAATGATGCCAATTGGAGGCCAGCCCTCTAATACCAAGGTCAGAGGGGAGGGGTTGGCAACTCCTGTCTGTGGTCTTTTGACAGACCCTAGGAGAATTCCAAGGGGGGTAAACTGGACTGTGTTCTGACCCCTCTTCTTATCTTCTAGCTTTAAAATGAACCCAAGAGAAGATGCATCTGTTATGGACTGAGTTGTGTCCCCCCAAAACATGTGTTGGAATACTAATACTAATCCTGTGAACACAAGGAGCCTGGCCGCACAATGGTTAAGCGCTCAGCTATTAACTGAAAGGTCAGCAGTTTGAACCCACAAGCCGCTCCGCAGGAGAAAAGACCTGGGAAACTGCTCCCATAAAGATTATAGCCTAAGAAACCCTATGGGGCAGTTCTACTCTGTCATACAGGGTCACTATGAGTCAGAATCAACTCGGTGGCACATGACTATAACCTGTGGATATAATCCCATTTGGGAGTAGAGTTTCCTTTGCTACGCTAAAGAGACCATATCAGTGTAGAATGTGTCTTAAATCCAATCACTTTTGAAATATAAAAGGAGCAGATGAGGCACAGAAGCAAGGAAGCAGATGGGAGAAGATAGATGTCATGCCACATCATCAAAGAACCGAGTGAGGAACAGAAGCTGAAAAGTGAAAAGGACCTTCCCCAAGACCTAACAAAGAAAGAAAGCCTTCTCTTAGAGCCAGTGCCCTGAATTAGGACTTCTAGCCTCCTAAACTGTGAGAAAATAAATTTCTGTTCATTAAAGCCACCCACTTGTTGTATTTTTGTTAAAGCAGCACTAAAGAACTAAGACAGCGTCCCCTTCAAAGCTCACATTGGTCATATTGCTGAAAGAGCCTTAGCGGGTAACTGGACAGGTTCAAGGACTGGCTTTGCACCTAATAGGCTATATTATGTAAGTGAAGTCAATCCCCCGCCCCCATTCTGATTATGGATTGAATTATATCCCCCCAAAAGATATGCTGAAGTCCTAACCCTGGTACCTGTGAACCTGACCTTGTTTGGAAATAGGGTCTTTGGAGATGTAATCAGTTAACTTGAGGTCATACTGGGGCAAGGTGGATCCTAATCCAATATGTCTGGTGTCCTTATAAAAAGAGAAGAGACACAGATGCAGAGGAAAGACAGCCGTGTGAAGACAGAGGTGGACATTGGAATGAGGTGTCTACAAGCCAAGGAAGGCTGAAGACTTCCAGGAACCACCAGCAGCTGGGAAGAGGCAAGGAAGATCTTCCCCTGGAGGCTTCAGACAGAGCATGGCCCTGCTAACACACCTTGATTTCGGACTTCTAGCTTCTAAAACTGTGAGACAATAAATTTCTGTTTCAAGCCACATGATTTGAGGTACTCTGGTCCGCCCGCCCTAGGAAAATAATACAGGAACAAAAGAGCATTGAGCCCAGTGTTTCCTGAGACCCCTCCTCTTTGGTATTCCAGGACCCCAATATCTCTCTCCTGGGCGGGAAAGGGAAATGTAGGGGACACAGACAAAGGGAGACAGACAGCCCTGGACAGCTCATTTGTACCTTGGGTCTCATAGTAGACGATGCCTGCAAAGTGGTTGATGCCAAACTGGGTCTCGTGATTGTTCTTGGGGGGAACGTAGTTTGCGTTGAGCTTGTGCTGGGAGTTCAGCTTGTGCAACATGGTGGTGTCTGTGCCCTGTGGGAACCGAGGGGCAGCTGCTGAGCCCACCCTCTCTGCCCCCTAACTCCCCACAGCCCCACATCTTTGCAACCCCCTCTTCCACCTTTCTTAACAATTTCCCCTTCCTTTACTTATACCCCTCAAGGAGCTCTCTGAGCCTCCACTTCCCCATCTGTTAAGTGGGTGAATTGGAACTAGACACCTTGAAAGTCCACTCCGGTTTAGAAAATCTATTTCCCAAGATTAAAATCATGGGAGCAATTCTCCCAACCGTCTCCACCTCAAGACATAAGGAACCACTGTTTTCTAAGCACCAATTCTGTGCCTATAATGCAAATGCTCGGATTTGCATTGTTTGGCCCAGACCAAGTAGGCTGTAGGTGACTCCTAAATGTCAGATGAATATATTCAACTGGAGCCCAGAGTAGCCTTAAAGGGTGGGTATCATTAGTCCCATTTTGCAGACGAGTACACCTGAGGCTCGGAGTGGGGAGGGGACCTGCCTTCTCCCCAGCCAACAGGTGGCAGTGGCAGGATGCCACCCTGTTGCAGGCCTACCTTGGGGAACTTGCTCTCCTCATCAATGAGGGAGATGATGTTCATGGGCTTGTTGGCAATCATGTCCAGGGCGTCCTGGTTGTCTGTGAACTCGATGTGCAGCCAGTCAATGCTCTCCAGGTCATACTCCTCCTGCTCCAGCTTGAACACGTGCCGCACGAAGAACTGCTGCAGGTGCTCGTTGGCGAAGTTGATGCAGAGCTGCTCGAAGCTGCAGAGGGCGCAGGCACAGGGGTGTGTGAAGTATTGCTCAAGCCCCTGCTCTGCAGCTCAGGGGCCCTGCTGTGCCTTGATGAGCAGCATGACCTTAGGCAGGTCTCTCTCATCATCAGTCTCCCTGACCTCTGAAGCTGGGAGGGATGGTCAAGTTCAGCTCCTCAATGACAGAAGAGGACACGAGGCCCAGAGAGGGTAGACGACTTGCCCAAAGTCACTCTTGAGTCAGAGGGAGAGTTAAGGCTAGAACCCAGGGTGCAGGACCCCATTTCAGGACCCCACCCCCTGCACAACCAGGCCCCATGGAGAGGGCAGGGCAACCGGCAGCTAGGTAGTCAAATCCAGGCAGAGCACCTGGAGAAGAGCCAAGACACAGGGAGGCCGGCCATAAGGAGATATCCAGAGCGTTAGCAGGAGGGGGAAAGGCACTGGCAACATTTGGCAATCAGAGGCTTGGTTGCTGAGCCACGGGCTCAGCACTTTCCCAGGCGACACTTCGTGGCATGCGGTATGGGGGTTTTGGTTGATGGGGAAGGGCTTCAAGACATTCAAACCTTACAAAAATCAAAGTGCTTTGTCAGGAGTCACACAGCTAGGAAGTGGGGCAGGACTGGCTGCCTCCAGCCCCGTGATCCTCCTATGCCTGTTCCATCCATCACTCCTCACATGGTCTCCAAGAGGCAGGACCCCATCCCAGGCATGGCTGAGACCCCCCCATGCCACCCTGTGCTCAAGCTTGCCTCAGGCCTGGCATCACCTGCATTGAGGGACTTTGCAGCTTGGACCCTGGGCAGATCAGCAGGGGCCAGTGGGGCCTGGAGACCAGAAAGGCCTCCCAAATGTCTAAGACAGTGTAAGAGGATCCCTCCCTCCTATCCTGTCCCATCCCCTGCCAGCCTCAGCTAACCCTAGGAAGGGGAAGGAACAGGAGGGGAGGGAGAGGGAAGGAAGGAGAGAGGACCCACTGGGATCACTGAAGTGAAATTTTCCAACAGCCGGGCAGAGTATACTTAAAAAAAACAAAACAAAACAAAACACCAAATCTGTTGCCATTGAGTCAACTCCGCCTTATAGCGATCCTATAGGACAGAGCAGAACTGCCCCACAGGGTTTCCAGGGAGCAGCTGGTGGGTTCAAAATGCTGACCTTTTGGTCAACAGCCAAGCTCTTAACCACTGTGCCAACCAGGGCGGCGGAGTATACTTAGAGCCAATTAAATACGGTTTAAAGGGAAAAATGCGACATTTCTTAGGTCACAATTCACACGGGGCAGAGCCCCACATGGTACCTGTTCACAGAAAAGTTCTCAAACCCAAAGATGTCCAAGAGGCCGATGGACCGACGAGAGTTCTTCACCTCCTGGGAGGGAGGTTTGTAAATCGCCGCATTGATCTTGTCCACAATCCACACGAAAAGCCGCCCATAGATCCCCTGAAAGGCAGCCTCGTCAGCCCCTGGGCCCAGATACACCCATCCACGAGAGAAAGACCAGGCTCCTGGGCCCCACCTTCCAGACCCCTGGTGACCTCGCTTCTGTGGAACAACATGCTGATAGAAACCTCCGTGCCTTTACTCAATCTATTCCCTCTGCCTGGAGCTCCCTTTCCTGCTTGAACAACTCCTACTCATTATTCAAACTCTCCAAGATGTCAGCTCCTCTGAAGGAGCTCTCCTTTGGGCTCCATCTCTCTGTGCGTCTGTCTCCCCCATCAGCCCTGAGGGGCTCCAGGGCCCCAGAGCCCAGCGCAGGGTCTGATGAGGGGAGGGGCTCAATGAATAGCAAATGCAGGACTGCAGAAGCAGGACTGTACCCCCACCCCCCGACCAGCCCCTCTTCAGTGTCTTCTGCAGATACCAGAGACAGTGTCCCCTGGGAGAACCAAGTGGCCACGGAACATGTTCCAGAGTAAAGACCAAGGGGATGGAGGTCAAAGCAGACTGGGGTGGGGCGGGCCTAAGGGGACAGGACTGGGAGGGCCCCAGGAGAACACAAGGTCCAGCCCCTTGTGGGGTGAATGGAAAGCTGGGGTTCAGGAGGCAGGGACTTGCCCAGACCAGACCCCTGAGAAAACCATGGCCAGAGCCTGGACTCTGGCTCCAGGGGTCCCAAGGCAGGACGGGGTCAGGGCCCAGCTGTCCACCCAGCTCTGTGGACTTCTCAGCATCTGCCCACCAACAGCGTGCCTCCTGAGGGGCAGAGAGAGCAAGCGGCCATTCCACAAGCAGCCCACCTTGACGAAGGCGTCGCGCACGTCCAGAGCCTGCTCCCTGCTGAGCGGGGTAGACACTGTTTCCCCGCGGGTGATGAGGGTGCGGCTCGTCAGGCAGTTCATAAGGTCTGGGGGGTTCACCTAGTGTGAACAGACAGCGAGGGGCTCACCCTGGCTGACAGCCCCTGCTGGCCTGTCCCTCCCTCCACCTACACCCAGATCCACACCTCCCCTGCCCCAACTTTTTAACCCAGGCCTTTGTGTAGACTTTTTCCCTCCACTAAGAATGCCCTTGTCCAGGGTCCCACAGCCAAATCCTCCCCTCCATCAAAACCCACTCAAATGCTGCCTGGAAGGAATTCTCCCTCCTTACCACTGGCTCCCCACCCCCTAGCATGCTCCCTGTCCCTCTAGTATGTTAGACTGGGAGCTCCCTCACTCTGTCAGAGCCTAGTGCTTGCTAAATGACTAACAAACAGACTCAACGCATTTGGCTCACAGTTACCAGTGCCCTTTTACCCGCTTATGGAGACCGCAGCCCAGAGCAGAGGAGAGTTACACAGCCCAGAGCTTCACAGACCCCCAGTTCAGGGCCCCTCCATGCCCCACACCATGCCCAGGGGCCAGCAGAGCCAGGACAGGACCTGGAGGCTCCCGGCCTCTGGACTTCACTCCTTTGGACGCGTGCCCAGCACAGAGCCTGTACCCAGTTGGTTCTCAACGGCGAACAGAAGTCTCCCAATCAGAGGGCCTCAGCTCCCTGGTTTCCACATTCCCAGGCCCCACTGATCTTGAAGTCAAACCATCCCTCTGAAAGGAACAGAAGGAGCAGCAGGGACAGAGGGCTGGGCACTGACCTCGAGCAGGGACGCAGCTGTGGCCAGGGATGGGGAGAAGAGGACTTCGCAGGCGTCCAGGTTTTCAAAGGTGCAGGCTGTCGGTGGCAGAGGGTTCAGGGTCAGGGCAGGGAGGGCGGGCATGGGGGCAAGGGGCCTAGTCCTAGGCTGGACTCTCAGGCGGGCCTGCCTCATCCTCAGAGGATATCACCGTTCTCTGGGGTCAGTGTACGCTTGACAAATGTTCTCACCATGAGCCTGTGAGCACTATGAGGGTGGGAACCATGTGTCCCCTGTACCTGGCACCATACTTGGCATCCAAGTAGCAGACCCTGGCAGTCACACGCTCCCCCCTCGCCTTCCACCCCAGACGCCCAGAGCTCTCAGAGGCACTCTGGCTCCTATGAGTGAGGGTTTGTAAACTTGCCTAGCTTAGTGCCTGACACCATCTGACCTTCCCAAATGTGCCCTGCTCACTCAGGCCTCAGGGCCTTTGCACAAGCTGTTCCCTCTGCCTGATGTGCCCTTTCTCTGTGTCTCTTAGTCTTTCAAGACTCTCTAGACTGTGAGCTCTCTAGAGCTGGGATCATTCATTCATTCATTGAACAAACTTTTCCAGACCTCCTGCTGTGGGCCAGGACCCATGCTGGAAACCAGGGGCAGAAGTAGAGTGGGACCAGGTGCCTGCCTCAGAAGACCTCTCTGTCTGGAGCATAGCAGGTGTCCAGGAAGTGTCAGATGAGTGAACATGTCCCCTTCCGTAGCCTTCCTCGTTTCAGAAGATGGCTGTTCAGTCACTCACACCTTAGCATGAATTAGTTAAAAGGTTTACCCTCTCCCTGAGACATCTGACCTTTAAGGAACCAAATTTGGAAGGGGTCTTAAAGGGCCTATAGTCAACTCCCAGTATACTTTATCAGTACACCTTTATGGTGGAATTTCAGTCCAGTGATACCACACCTGAGAATGATTTCAAGCTGGCAGACCTGTTCAAACCTACCCACAGGTGAATTCTCCTCAGCTTTCAACCCAAAGTGGGTGCATGTGGGGATAGAAACAGAGCAGCCAATACCCCATGGGCAGCCAGAGGCCATGTCTCCCTCGGGCCCAGTGCGGGGTGGGGGTGGGGATCCATGAGGGCCTCTCACCCTCATACTGCAGGTTGCCCAGGTGCAGGATGGCAGCCAGAAGCTTGGAGATCTCCCAGTTCTCGGTGTCGGTGAACATGAGCACCTTCATGGCGGAGCGGATGTTGGCGTACTCTTGGCTGTCGTCTCGGCCCTCACAGGTTATGCAGTTACCCTGGTGGGCAGGGGTTGGGAGAGTAGGGTGCAGGAGGGCATCAGGGAGGCCATGGGTACCCCTAGAGAGGCAGCCCCCATGCCAAAGGGCCCTTTCTGCCAGGCCAGGTCAGCCTAGGCCAGCCTGGGACTCCCCACCAGGGCAATGACCTCACCCAGCAGGCACCAAGACACCTCCAGAAAATCCCTGTCTGGGCTTCTCAAGGACACGTTTCCCACATTTGGGGACCCCAGATGCTCCTTCTTCCCCATAGTGAGGGGAGCCAGGGCACTGCTGCCAGGCCTGCCCCTGTCACCCTGCCTGGCAGTTACAGCACCAAGGCCCTACTTCTCCCCACCTCCCTCAAGGACAGTCACTTGAATCCCCTCACCTGGTGCAGCCTTGTGGATAGAGGAGGGGGACCGGCAGATAGGCAGGGCACCAACAGGGGGTCTGCCCAGGTCTCTGTGTCTATGAGACCTGTTTGTGTGTGTGTCCAAGTGTGCCAGCCGGCTACAGGAAGTGTCCAGGAAGGCCTATCACGCATATAACCTCTGTATACACACACACACACACATCCTTCTGTTTTCCCACATCCCTCAGGTGCATGACTCACACTTGTGTCCATGTGGCCTGGCCCAGCCCAGCCCCAGGCAACAAGACCTGGACTCTCCCAGGACCAAGGAAGCTGGTACCCTCAGGCCAGCCTGTTATGTGCATGGTCCCAAGATCCCCCACCCTATGCTGGGCGGCATCATTGGCTCCAGGGCACAAACACAGCAAGAGGCTGGTGCCAGAGCCGTGCAACCAGCAATCCCTTGAGGCTCAGGCTGCAGCAACCTGCACTCTACAGCTCTGGGAGTCCTGGCAAAGGTCCCCATCTTCAAGTCCTTAAAGGCTAAACCAACAGCACATGTGGGTAGGCAGACTTGTGAGGGTGTCTGTGTGTGCATATGTGTGTCCTAGATGGGTAACTGTACCCATGACCATCCAGTCTGACTCATAGCAACCCTATAGGACACAGTAGAACTGCCCCTAGGGTTTCCAAGGCTGTAAATCATTACAGAAGCAGACTGCCACATCTTTCTCCCGCGGAGCAGCTGGTGGGGTTGAACCTCCGACCTTTCAGTTAGCAGCTGAATGCTTAACCACTGCATCACCAGAACTCCTTTGAGACGGCTACACACATTTAGAAATGTGTGTGTCTATGACGAGAGTCCATCTAGATGCATGTGCAAGAGGGTGTGTGCCCGAGTGATGAACAGGTCTTATGCGTAGACAAGCCCAGGCTGGGCTAGGGCAAGTCAGGGGGCAGGAGACAGCCCAGTGCCCACCTGCCATACCTGAAGCTGAGGAAGGGCTGGATGGCCGTTGTCTGGATCTGCCCCTGACCTCCTTGGGTCGGGTGTCCCCTCCCCAAGGTGCCCTGCTGAGCCTCACCATGGCCAAGTAGTTATAGTCGGTGGCCTGGCCCAGGCCCAGCTTCTTCTTCTGCTCCTCGCTCATGCCCTCCAGCATGCAGTAGAACACATGGTAATTCCTTTCATCGGGGGCCTGAAAATGTGGGCACAAGCTTTTGGGGTCAGAGGAAGGGGGCAGGAGGTGGCCACCAGGAACCAGACAAGGTCTGTGTGGGAGGGAAAACTGTAAGCATGTTTTACTCTTTTAACAAGTGGCTTTAATGATGGTGGAATTTCAGGCATGGAGGCAAGCAGGCAGCAGCGCAGAGCCCTGCGGGTGGTGTGCACCCCCGCGCCCCTGAGGCTGAGAGTCCTGGGCAGGTACAGCTCTGGCCCCGGGAAGGCCCACATCTGCTCCTGCATCCCCTGAGCTCAGACCCACCTGGCGACAGACGCGTGACTTCTCCAGCAGGTACTGCTCGATTTTGGCGCCCTCGATGGCACCCCGCTTGTTGAAATGGATGTCAATGTACTTCCCGAAGCGACTGGAGTTGTCATTGCGGATGGTCTTGGCATTCCCGAATGCTGTCCGGGTGTTGAGGGTCATGGGCAAGGCCAGTCCCACCCCAGCCCCCTGCCCCGCCCTTGGAGCCTCAGCCCTACCTTCCAGGATGGGGGTAGCCTCCAGCACCTGCTGCTCAATCCAAGAATGCTGCCCACTGATGGCCGCCAGGAACTGCAGGATCAGCTTCGTGCTCTCTGTCTTCCCTGCCCCAGACTCCCCACTGTGGAGGAGATGGGGGGAGCAGGAGGACCCGTCACAGCCCACACTGCCCTTGCACACTGGGGCCTCACCCCAGGCTGCTTGCTCTCCCATCTGTAGAATGCGCTGACAGTATGAGCTTTCCAGGACTAGGAGGGCTAAAGGCCCTCACCCAGCACGGTGCTTTGTCACACCTGAAGGTTATCTCCTCCCCCTTCACTCAAACACACGTTTCTCCATCTATTCTTGCCACAGAGCATGGCGCCCATTAGATGTTCAGTCAGTGCTTTGTCCTTTTGCCCTCTGCCCAAGACAGAGCACAGACTCTCTGCCTGTGTAAATCAAGACTGAGACTTCAGCTGATTATATTGCCTCAACAGGAGCCAGCAGTAAACAAGGCTGGCCTCAAAAGCTGACATGACCTTTGGTAGCGTTAATAGAATTACAAGGCCTGAGAAAGGGGAGGTGATTCTCTACATGAGGACACTACACACAGGCCATAGGGTCTGGTTCTTTAGGAGCTTCATGGAGTTTCCAATAGTATAAGCAATCCCAAGAAGCATTAAAGCCGCTAGCTGCTAAGCCTGGAGCTCTGTGCTGGTGCTGGGCCACTCACCTGATGATGCAGCATTGGTCACGGCCGTTGCGTTTCATGCTGAAGTAGCAATTGTCAGCAATGGCAAAGATATGGGGGGGCATCTCTCCGATCTTCTTGTTGGTGTACTGGCGGATGTGCTCGGGCGAGTAGATGGAGAGCAGCTGGTAGGGGTTCACAGCCACCAGGATGGAGCCTGTGTACGTCTGAGGGCAACAAGGGACAGGAAGCTCACTAGTACCCACGTGGGAGGTTCTGATTCCAGAAAGCTCTCAGACTCTGCCCTGCTCTGTCCCACCAGAAGGAAGAACACTGGCTTTGGAGTCAGGTGGAACTGGGGTCAGAATCCTGCCTTCTCATGGGCTGGGGGCAGGGTCTTCAGTCTAGCACTGGGCATGGCTCAGAGCAGGGGCTCGACAGCTTTTGGTGAAGGGAGGGAGGAAGTGGGTGAGAGGGAGGGAGGAAGGGTCCCTAAGCCTCAACTTCTTTATCTGTAAAATGAACATCACACAGACAATATAATTGTTTGTAAAGGTTAAAGGGGATGGTGTGTTTTAAAATTCAGAGCACACAGTAGGTTTTCTTCAAACATTAGCTCTCATCTTTGCCCCCAGGCCCTGCATCCCAAACTTTTGGAGTGAAATTCAGACCCTGGACCATGTCCAGAGTGGACGCTGGATTGGTGAGGGGGAGTGAAAGGGGCCAGGTCTGGGTTTAGGGGGCTGAGTGGGCCCCAGTCTCTGTAGCACTGAGCCAGGGCAGAGGGGGCCTGTGCCCTCCTGGCAGTGCAGGAGCAGGGGCCCCCTCCTGGGGGGCTTTTTCTATGTGGGCTCCTCTGTTAGTGGACAGATTGGCCACCTGAGACCCTGCCACCCAGGGGACAATACAGCCTGCCCCTCCTGCCACCAGGGCAGAGTGAGGTACTCAGGAGTTACTTCTCCTGCACCCCCCGGCCCAAGCCTAAAAAGGTTGGGCCCAGCCCGTAACTGGTGATGCATATGTATTGACATCTGTGGCCTGGAGACGTGAAAGAAAGATGTGACTGCACAGGGGAGGTAACAGCCCCTGTCCCCTCCTACCCAAGGCTCAGTGCATCACACCAGGGCCGCAGCTTCAGCCCATCATGGCCATGCAGGGGAAGCGCTGCGGCAGGCACTGCATGCTGGGGACGGGCCCACCAGGGGACAGGCACACCTGGGGCCACGCGTGGCTGTGCAATCCTGGCACTGGCCCGCCGAGGCCATGAGACCTGGCGAGGCAGAGCCCCTCCTTGGGCCCAGGAGGACTCTCCTCTCCCACCCAAGCCTCTTCCTCCAAGCAGCCCACAGCAGAGGCGGAGGGGGGCGGGTAATACCAAGCCAGCTGAGACTCACTGTGGTGACTGACTGCACAGTAAGAGCCCAAGCAGGAAGAGATGGGGCAGGGTAGGGGGAAGAGGCAGGAGGGAGCAGCCAGGCCAAGCAAACAAGCCTGGAGCTGGAGTCAGTGCTGACTGATGGCGGCTCTCAGAAACTCACCTGCCCTCCACGGGTGGTCTGATGTTGTAAAGTCCCAGAGCAGGAGAAAAGGGAGCTGGTCAGCGGGGAACGGGGGAGACGAGGATGTTCTCCATGAGCAACACCCCACACAGCCCAGGGCTGGTCTAAAATCTCAGATCAGGGCCTGCTGATCCCCAGCCCTCCAGGCCCCATCCTCACATCCCCTGCCACCCTCTCCCACAGCCCAGTCCTGCCTGTGGGAACCAGCTAGACTCTGGTCCACTAGCCAGAAACCTGCTTCAGACTGGGAATCAGGCACAAGTAACATCTCTTTGGCAAGTCACTTCTCTAAGCGTCAGTTTGCTCATCTGTAAAATGGGGATGGTTAATGCCCACCTCCCAGGGTTGATGTGAAGACTAAAGGGCATAACCTTTGACAGGTGCCTGGCACAGAGTAACCACTCATGGTGCCACTTTTCTTTCTTTTCAAGATTTCCTTAATCATGTGACACTCAACTGTCTGGCTGGTGGTCATCATGTGGCACGAGGCTGAGTCCATGCATTCATTCAACAGCCCTTTACTAAGATATGCAGGGTGGGGAGTCTGCGGACCACAAAGCTGGGAGGGAAAGCCTGGGTGGAAGAGCTCAGACAGAGGTGCCTGGATTCCATGCGAGGTGGGGGGAGTCGAGCTAGGGGGCTCTTCGGAGGGTACAGAGCACAGAGGCATGAAAGGGCATGACATTTGGGAGGTCGGCTTGAGAAAGGTCGCTCTGGCAGCCTCGGGAGGATGAATGGCAGCCACCAAGGCTGGTGGCAGAGGCACTGTTTCAGAGCCTAATGAACCAGCCAACGAGGGCAGGGGGAGAATCAGAGCCTGACAGAGGTACCCCGAGAGCAGGCTCAGTGACTAAGGGGGAGGTGGGGTGCTGAGACACCATGAGAAGCCTTCCTTGCTGGGGCCTGGACCCTCAGTCCCATGCCCTGGGAGGCCTCCCCCACCCATGGCTTCCACTACCCCCGCCACTCTGCCCAGGGGTCCTCCTGAGCACCAGACCCCTGAGCCACCTGCCTCCTGGACATCTCCACTGGATGTCTTGTGGCATGTGAAAAATGGCTCATCGTTCCCTCCAAACGGCAACTCCTCAGCCTTCCCCGCTCAGCAAACAGCACCATCAGCCATCACCCAGGGCGGAAACCGGGGAGGCCCCTTGCCATCTCTGTCTCCCTCACACTGCCTCCACTTCTCTCTATCAGCATGGCCACCCCTGAATCCAGGCCACCGTCATCTCCCCACTGGGCTCCCCACCTGTACACTTGCCCCCCTACAATCCACTCAGAGTCAGGGTAAGCTTTTAAAAAATCTGACCGTGTTGCTCACCTGCTAAAACCCCCTGCTAAAAGCCCTGCTAAAACCCCTAGCAGTTTCCCACTGCCCTCAGGACAAGGTCCAGACTCCTCTCCCTGCCCACTGCCAGCTGCCTGGCACAGACTGCCGACTATTTTAAAGTAAATAATGCAAACAAAGCCTATTTCTTCAGGGGGGAGAACCCACCCTCCCCAGCAAAAGGGCAAGGACAAGTCAATTGCCAGGTGGAGTCCAGCTGGGCGCAGGACTTTAGAGCTTTGCGGCAGCTCTCACTCCATCACCTCCTTTACTCCTCAGATGACCACCGTGAGGTATGGTCACAGTGCCCCTTTCAGATGGGACAGCAGAGCCTCAGGGAAGTGGAAGGACTTGCCAGGGTCACACAGCAAAGCAGGAGAGGACTGGGATAAGCGAGATCCCTGGCACCAAAGCCCCAGCTCTTGCTTCTCCACCTGGGCTTCCCCAAATGCCAGGAATGCATCTGTACAGTCCCAGGAATGCAGCTGGGAATAGGGGCAGTGGGAAGAGAGCGAGGAGGCTTGATCTCCACTGGCAAAGATACCCAGGCACACCCCAGCCCTCTCTGTCCTCTGACGCTCTTGACATTACTCTCTGAGGCCCTTCTGGCCTCTCTAAGTGTCCACGGTCATCAGAGGGTTAATGCCCAACTGCCCAGCAGAGTCCTCTTGCTCAAGTCTCCAGTAATAAAACCTAAGAGCTCATTTGCTAACCAAAAGGTCTACAGTTCGAATCTATCAGCTGCTCCTTGGAAGCCCTATGGGGCAGTTCTACTCTGTCCTATAGAGTCACTATGAGTCAGAATTGACTTGACAGCAGTGGGTTTGGTTTTTGTGTTTTTTTACAGGGCCACAGAATGGGGTGGGAGAGAGATAAGGAGCTATTCCCAAGCCGAAGACACAGCACAGGTGGTCCCCAGGAGGCCTCTCTGGGGCCCAAGAGACACACCCCTGGAGATGTGGCAAGAATCCGTTCTACCTCGAGCCCCACCTCCTCCAGGAAGGCTTCAAGGCTGCCAAACTTGTGGACCTGTCTTTTAGTGGGGCATGGAAACCACACCCTGGGACTCAAACACTGTCCCAGAGTCACAGAAATTACCCCATGAAGTCTCCCCACTGAGTCAGAGGGTAGGCTGATGCCAGAGAGGGGCAGGGGCATCCCCAAGCCACATGCCAAGACCTGTCACCTCCAAGACTAGGTCTCCAGCCTCTGCTTGGCATCAGGGAGCCCTGGGTCCCAGGCAAGTCCTACTACCTACTCCCTACGGGACTCAAGGACAACTCTTGGCTTCTGGGACCACTCATTGAGGGGTTGCTAGGTGTCCTCTGAGGGCCCTCCTCTGTTCTGGGACCCCTGGGGTGGTTTGTGTCCCTAGGGTGCTATCTCTCAGGCTCTTGGGGCAGGGCAGCTGGAGGCAGGCAAGCCCAGGGTAGACAGACAGGGACAGAGTGTCCACCTGGCCACTGGTAACCTGAGGAAATCCTGGGTGTGTGGGGCTGCCACCCAGGGTAACCCAATCCCTGCAGCCACAGGGGTTGCCATGGTTAGGGACAGGTACAGTTTCTGGCTGGGACAACAGTCCTATTGCTTCTTCAAAGCCCTGTCCAACCCTATCTCAACCACCAAGAACAGAATCGTAGACTTAGCAAATCAAGGAAACCTCTTTGAACCCTGAATTTTTTGAGCGTATATCCTCAAACCAGTTGCTGTTGTTGTTAGGTGCCGTCAAGTTGGTTCCGACTCATGGTGACCCATGTACCACAGAACGAAACACTGTCCAGTCCTGTGCCATGCTCATGATCATTGTTATGCTTGAGCCCATTGTTGCAGTCACTGAGTTAATCCATCTGGTTGAGGGTCTTCCTCTTTTTCGCTGACCCTCTACTTTACCAAGCATGATGTCCTTCTCCAGGGACTGATCCTTTCTGACAATATGTCCAAAGTATGTAAGACATAGTCTTGCCATCCTTGCTTCTAAGGAGCATTCTGGCTGTACTTCTTCCAAGACAGTAGACACCCAGAATCTTAGTCCCATGGACTATCAGAGCTGGGGCCCTTCCAGGTCCCATGGCTTGGCTTCCTGACCATGTGTCCCTGAACAAGAAGGCAGCTTAGACCACCTCATCTTGGCTCCTTCCCTGCCCCTCCATGGGAGATGGTGCCTGTCCCCTCCCCTCCTCCTCTCCCTCACCCAGAAAAGAGGTCAGAAAGAATACCGGTGAGAACTTCTAATGAGGCAAATGTGCAGATCTCAGGGTTTTCTAGAGAATTCATAAAACTCTGGAATTATTGTCTTTGATCCCCTAGTCAGCCTACTCAAGAATACATCAGGTTGATCTCTCTGCTAGCTGCCAGCTAATGAGTCCCCCCACCACAAAAAGAAAATTTTACAAACAAGGTTCACTGTTCCCAGGTGGAAGTTTTTTTTCCTTTCCTCTCCTGTTAAGCTCTCGGTTAACTGAAATGTTGGAGGTTCGAATCCACAAAGCAACTCCGCAGGAGAGAGACCTGGTAATCTGATCCCGTAAAGATTACAACCAAGAAAGCCCTATAAGGCAGTTCTACTCTGTCACATGAGATCACCATGAGTAGGAATCGACTCCACGACACCTAACAACAGCTCTTTTGTAAATCCTGGTTCCTCTAGTTTCAAGGCCTACAGAAGCCACATGAACCTGTGGTACAAATCGCCCCCTTTCCCAACCCCACTGCACAAGCCACGGCCCAAAAGAGAGGATGAGCGACAGGTCGAGCAGCAGTGGGCTGATGAGTCCTAGGCCCCCAGTGGCTGGGACGGGCCTTTGGGCTGGATGGGCAGGGCTTTGGGCGGTAGGGGGCGGGGCTTTGGGAGGGAGGAGCCCGGCGGCACTCACGTAGATGAGGTGGTCTCTGTAGCGGATGAGCAGGTTGCGCAGGATGCCTGCCTCGTTGAGGTCTCCCAGGCGGATCATATCCTCCACGCCGTGGACCGACGTGGGGTGCATGGGCTTGATGTGCGTGGCGTTCTGCGGGGAGATCCAGTGTTCCTGTGGGAGGCACGAGCGGCCACGTCAGGTCATTCTCGGAGGGCCGAGGCTGCACACTGCAAGGGAAGGGGCCCCAGAGCGGTGGGGACCCGGGTTCGGTGCGATCCTGGTAAGGGTTGTGATCTGTCTCGCGGACAAACCCACTCAGGACTGACAGGTTTGAGTCCGCCCATCCTCAACATGAGGAGACTCTCTCTGCAGACCTAAGAGGCGGGCAGGGCAGGGCAGGGACTTTAGCCCAACCTTACATTGTCGTTAAGGGGATTAGAGTTCCCCCAGTCACTCTGTAGGATGGAGCTGAAAGTAATCATTGGCATTTAGACAGACTTGGCTTCAAATCCAGGTTCTGGTAAACAAATGCATAAAAAATCATTTCAGATCCTGCCAAGAGTAAACTAACAGGCCAAGGTCACCGGGGAAGCTACTTTAAATAGGGTGGTCAGGGACCACCTCTCCGAGAAGGTAACATTTGAGCTGAGACCTAAATAATGAGAAAGAGACCACTATAAGAAGATGTAGAGCGAGGGAACCGCCAAAGCAAAGCCTCTGAAGCTGGCGAGGGCTTGGCACATTCAAGGGAAACCCTGAAGGCAGGGCAGCAGCAGTGGAGGTGGGGAGACGTGGGCTCATTCAGTATATATCTCACAGGACTTGCTGGTGTATGTGGAGCAAGGGATGAACTTTCAGCACCTGTGAGATGAAGCTGAAACTAGGTATGGGATAAACTCCAGGTTCCCTCTACTCTCCCCTGCAATATCTCCTGCTGCCACAAGGTGGCAGGCAGGCAAACATCTGGGCAATAGCATTGGCTCTTTCCACTAGCAGGAGAGCTTGCAGAGCCCTGGCTCAGGCTAGCACAGGTTTCCTCAGAGTGCTGGTCCTCCCCCAGGTGGTCTCCAGCACCTTCTCCATACAATTCCAGCCTCTCAGGGCAGTGCCTGTCAGACCTATACACCATACAGTTCCAAGCCCTCATGGCTCCCTGGGACCCCCTCCTTGTTCCCAAGTTCCAAGACGGAGATCAAGCAGGAATCTGACTTTGGGGGGCAAGGGGACCTCTGCCACTCCCCAGCTCAAGTCCTCAGACTTTCACATGCTATGTCCTCCTGCATCTTCTCCTCCTCTGGGTTCCTTCTAGGATAACCACTCTCAACAGCCAGACAGCAGGAATCTGGGCATCGGCCCCATCCCTCTCCCCACCCCCCATCCAACTGGTCACTCAGTCCTGCCAAATCAGCCCTCTAAAGGACTACTGAGTGAGCAGTGCTTTCCTCAACCACCTCAAGTTTCCACCCTGATCCAAACCACCAACTCTTACCTGGCCCTGGCCCCCTGCCTCTTGCTGTCCTCCACCTTACCTCCAGCTCTCCCTCCAATCCCTCGTCCACCTGGGAGTTTCCGCAGGCACCAGTCTGACCCTGTTACTCTGGGGCTTTGAGCCCTTCTCTGACACTTCCCACACTCCTTGGCCTGGCATTCCAGGCCCCACATGAGCTAGACACGGGGACGGCTAGCGTTTGCCCTGGCTCCCCTGTACTTCCAAGCCAGGAAAGGTTGGTCTTCACTTCCCCCAAACACTTTTGTGACTTTGCTCATGCTGTCCCTCTACCTTCTTTCTACTCGTCCTTTCAGGCTCAGCTCAGATGTTGCCCAGATTCTGAAGCATTCCCTGACAATTCTGCCCACGCTCACATGCTCCACCTATGCTGCCCCCACCTCCACCCAGGCTGGATTGGGGGCCTCCTCTGGGAGATCTTCCTTTGAACAAGGCAGTGGTCACACTGGTTGCCATGGTCTGAGTGCAGTTCTGCCCCTCCCTGTCTTCCTGATTTTCCCCAAGGCTGGGAGCTCATGGAGGCCAGATTCCAAGTCTGATCCATCCCTGGGTGACAGTGCCTCATACACCAAGGACGTGCCAGAGAATCTCTGATGGGACAGATGGTCAGCTGGCAACTGCTGGGGACCAAGTCTGAGATAGAAGTAGAAGCCCTAATGCTGGAGAGACCCCAGAAGTCCCGACTCCAGCCCCCTCACTTTACATGAGAAAACTGAGGCTCAGAGCACTGTGGTGACCAGCCCAGGGCCCTCAGAGGAGTCAGGGACAAGGCCTGCCAGAGCCCACCACTCTGCTTTCCTCGGCATTTCATGGCACTTTCTGGGCCAGGAGGATTTCAGCCAGTCAGGTCCTCCCCCAGCCCCCCAAAGGCATTCAAAGGCCAAGTGATGAGGTCCAAGAAGCCACGTCAACTTTCCAATCCTGTGTGGCACATTCCTCTCTCCCGGACACCTATCTCTTGATAAAAGCTGATCCAGCTGGAAAGTTCCCCTTGCCTGGTCCCCACTCCCTGGCTCAGTCCTAGGCCCAGCATGCGCTGGAGGGGAGAAGGCTCCTGGGCAAGCTGTCTGCCTACCTGCCTCTACCCAGCCTCTGGTCCCCCCAGTTCTTCCCCATGACAGTCAGCACAGAGGTTAAGAAGCTAGCAGTTAAATGCCCTGTGCAAGTCACTGTACCTCCCTGAGCCCCCACGACCTCGTCTATAAAATGAGAATGATAACAGTCTCTTCTTCCTGGGGATGTTGGGGAATTAACTGACACTGGAATAGCCAACCTTAGTTGATAGTTTACTCCCTTCAGGTCTATAAAGCAATGGGGCTTGGTAAATGTTCAACAAGGACTGGGTATTACCACTCTAATGCTTTCTAGTTTTACAAAGGAGACACATGTTCTCACTTGTTCCCCACTGTCAGAGAGAATTACTATCCCCTTGTTTTACAAGTGAGGAGTCAGGTTCAGAGAGGTAAAGCCACTCACCCAGGATCACACAGCCACACAGTTAAATGGCAGAGTTGAGCCTCTCCCCACCTCTTTCCTGCACAGTGTTCCCAACTGAGGTCATCACCCCTCAGCTCAATGTCCACAAGCACCTAGACATAAGCCAAAGTGTAACCAGGGCAGAAACCGAGGCTTGGCCCTGAAGGAATGCCATTGAGAGAGAGAGAGATTGTGCACACATGGTCAATTCTAGGGACTAGGAAGCATTAAGGAAAGAGCTGGCCTGGGACTGAGCTCAGAGAGACAGGAACAGCAGGCTCTGTAAAGGAAGGGAAGGAGGGTACATCTGGCAATAGGAATGGCTTGGACAAAGGCAGATCATTGGGATTCCAGTGAGGACTGAAACTGTAATCTTTCATTCATTCATTCAGCAAGTCTTTATGGAGAACCTTCTCTACGTTCTGGGGAATCAGAGGTGATTTGCCTGGTCCTTGCCCTCAAAGTGCTGGGAGTCTGTGGGAAGACAGATGGGTAAAGATGATGGCCTGAGGTGAGAGGATGGATGGGAAAAGCACCTTGAAAGAGGACAGAGGGGCCAGAATGCCACTGAAGCAAACCCTACCCCCCTAACCCGCTCTCCATCAGCTGGTCGTGCCCCTCCCCCCTTTGCAGCTCCCACTCTCAGGCCCTGGTGGGGGCAGGGTGGGAGGGGACCTCTGGGATCCGGTGACACAGAGTTATGGGACACCATCTGACATGCAACATGACCCAGGTGAAACTCAAGCCTTCCGGCAGAGTCCCTGCCTCCCCCCGCCCAGGGTCTCCAGGCAGGTTCGTAGGCCCATTGGTGTTGCCATCCAAACCTGTGGCCTCTCCCCCTTCTGTGGCTGCAACCTCACAACGGCTTCCTAGAGGGTCCTAGAACTGGAGTTCCAGGAATGACGTTGCAGGCACTCCGGTTCTAAAGCCCAGGGAAAACAAGTGTGGTGAACGGAACCTGAGCCCAAGAGCAGAGGAGGCAAAGCTGCCACTGAGATGTTGAGAGTTAAAAGGCACACCTAGAAGTCAGAGGTCCTAGGTTCTAATCCCAGCACCATCACCTGCTAGCTGTGTGACTAGTCATGGTGGCCCCTCTCTGTGCCTCAGTTTCCCTATGAGCCCTAGTGGTGCAGTGGTTAACAGCTCATCCGCTAACCAACAGGATGGCAGTTCAAATCCACCAGCTGCTCCTTGGAAACTCTATGGGGCAGTTCTACTCTGTCCTATAGGGTTGCTATGAGTCAGAATCAACTTGACGGCAAGGGGTCTGGTTTTTTGGTTTTTTGATACTATAACCCAACAGAGTGAGACTATAGGCACTTTGAAATATTAACTTCCATGCCTGTAATCTCATTTATGTGTCAACAACCCTGTGAGATAGTTACTATTATCCACATTTTACAGAAAAAGAGGAGGAGACTAGGCCAAGAGTACACAGCTAATAAGTGGGTGAGATGGGATTGGAATCCAGTCTCTCTGACCACAAAGCACCCCTGTGCCTGAGGAGCTCCCAGTCTGATGTCACCCCCACCCTCCCAGCATGCACACACACTCACGCACAGAGACACACATCTCTAACACCAGGCAGAATGGACAGAAATGCTTATGGAAATAGAACAAGTATCCTGCAGCAGCAGAGGAGCTTCCCTCTCACTGAGGTAGTGGGGAAGGCTCTGTGGAGAAGCAGGTGTCTAAGAGGCGGAAGTGGGGGCACAGCCACCACCTCTACTGCCTGAGGCAGGTCACTGCCTGGTCCCTGCCTCAAGTCACCCGTCAGCATGAGGCAACCCCAAGGCTGGGGGCGGGGGGCGGGGGGCGGGGGATTGGGTAGCTACTCACATTGCCTTCGTCATCCACCACCTGGATCTGCCCAGAGTCACAGAGCTTCACCACTGCCCCAATGGGCACATCAAACTCCTGCCCGGATCTCAGGTCCATCCAGACATAGTCCCCCTGTGGGTGAGAGAGCCCCAGCTGGACAAGCAGGGAGGGTATCAGGCACCCCCTCCAGGCTGTCCCAT
This sequence comes from Dugong dugon, assembly GCA_030035585.1. Taxonomy (NCBI): domain Eukaryota; kingdom Metazoa; phylum Chordata; class Mammalia; order Sirenia; family Dugongidae; genus Dugong; species Dugong dugon. The sequence continues at coordinate 69,851,832 of CM057467.1, forward strand.
ACCCCCTACTCCCAGAGGTTCTTCTGCCAACCACGGAAAAGGGAAGAAAGAGGCACTCACGCTTATGAAAGGCCTTCTGGTGCCGTCACTCTCCCCATTTTACGGATGAGTAAGTAGAGGTTCAGAGAGGGAAAGAGCCAGCACAGAGCTGGGCAACTTCAAACCTGGGACTGCCCAAAGCCCAGCTCTCCCCACTGCCGTACACCCACACTTGTACTACAGACTCATTGGGGTGGACAGGAACACCAAACCACCTACACCACTTCCTCTGTCAAAAGGAGGGTGAATATTGCAGCCTCCAACACTCCCAGGGGGGATTCTCACGGTTACAGTAACAGGTACCTCACAGTGAAACTGTTCTGCACTGGGCCCTGTGATAAGTTCAACCACACTGTCTCCTGGCTTGTGGGGAGAGCCCGACCTCAAAGGGGGTGGGGTTTCATATCTGAGTGCCCTGCAGCATCCAGCATGGGGCCTGGTTCTCACTACACACTTCCTAAGAGTTCATGGAAGCCAAATCTAAAATTCAAACAGAGTCAGTTGAAATGGACTTCGCACAATCTCTTCCAGCACTGAGACAGATATTCAACAAACATGTGCTGAGCACCTACTGAGTGCCAGGCATGATCCAAATGCTGGGGATCAAGCTGTGACCATGGAGTCTACATTCTAGTTGGGAAGAGACAGAAAATAAACAACTGAACAAATGTACTAACATGATCACTTCAGACAGTGATGAGTGCTGTGAAAAAAATAAACACACCAGTAGGTAGAGAATGACTGAACCAGCCAATGTTAGACTCAGTAGCCAGAGACGGAACTCTGTGGGGGCACCTCTGAGTTGGGATCTGAAGGAGCCAGCCAAGGAAAGAGACAGGGGATAGTAACCTGGCCAGAGGGAATGGCAAGTGCAAAGGCCCTGAGGCAGGAAGGAATAGCAAGGAGGCCTCTGAGACTGGGCCTGGTGACAGAGGGGGAGGCCAGAGATGTGGGCAGGGGCCAGACATGTACAGCCCAGTTGGCCTGTGGGTAAAAGTTTGGATTTTATTCTAATTGTAATAAGAGGATTCTTTTTGGGTGCTTCCCAAATTCCCTAGGATTTTGAGAGAACATCCTAATAAAAATATGTTAATATCAAGCAGCAATCAAAAACATAGCAGTTGATACAACTGATTGGAAATGAATAAACCTATGGAAATGGCCTAGTGGAAATAACTCTGGGCTATCAGTCAGGAACATGGGTTCTAGGCCATGACCTTAGACAAGTCACTGACTTCTCTGAACCTCAGCTTTCACATCCCTCTGGAAGTGGTGGGCCCAGTGAGCCCCAAGACCACCTCATCACTGTTTTGGCCTCCTCCTCAACCTCCCATAGGAACCAACGCTTTTCAGCCACAGTTGTCACGTGGCCCTGGCTTCGTGTGATGGGAGTTTAGCACATGTTAGAGGTTGGCTAGCCCCAAACCTAAGCTTGCTCCAAGAAAATGTCAGAAAAATTTGAGACGTTCAGGGAGGGGAGGAGAACTCACGATTACTGAGCACCCACTGTGTGCCTGGGGCTCCACGGTTTGCTTCCCATAAGGCACTCCATTTAATCCTCACAATTGCCTTAGAACCAAACCCTCCAGCTGTGCTGCCTGCCGCACACCTCCCCCACCCTAAGTGCTGGCCCGTAGACCGTTTGCCCTGTCACCTGACCCAGCCTGTGCTTGGGGCGCTCAAAATCAGTACCTGATGAGACTGTGAACATCTGGAGGACAGAGCCTGAAGCAAAACAGAGCGGGGGCCGGGAGATACCGGTTAGAAGAGGGAGGGAAGAGAGGAAGGAAGATGGGAGAGAACATGAAGCTTTACTGAGGGGCAGAGAGTCGGGGGAGGGCCAAGAAGAAGGAGTCCTGGAAAGGGCCCCCAGATCTAACTCCACCAGCCTCTCCCAGCCCCGAGGTCACTCCCCAGGCAGCCCATGATTGCATTTGGCTTCGTTAGGGGTGCCCCACTAGCGGCCTCACCTTGAACTGAAGACACCATTTGTGACATGGCACATGTCTCACTGTGGCTGTGTAATGCAGGGCAAGTCCCAGCTTCGCAGCTGTCAAGTGAATGGCTGGAGCAGAGGCTCTCCGGCTCTGCAGGCTCTGAGCCCCCAAGTGGTGGTTTCCAAGAATGAGTCTGTCTGTCTATATGTTTAATTATCACAGGGCTCCCAATGGTGCCTCCCGGGGAGCAAACATCCACGGGGAACATCAAGTCAGGAGACCTGAGTTCTAGTCCCAATGCTGTCACTAACTTGCTGTGTGACTTTGGGTAAATCATTCAGTCTCTCTGGGCTTCAGTTTTCCCCAGCCTTCAAATGGATGGCGTCAGTGCATGTGAAGATGAGAAATCCATGCAAATGTAAGTCGTCCTTGATGTCTACCCTCCTTCTCTCCCAGGCATCAAGCCCAATCTAGGATTAATATTAACTTCCCACAGGGCTTTAGCCCTTCATGCCTCTTCCCTTCTCTGGAACAGGGCCTGGGGTTCATCTTCCCTTTGTGGAGTGAAAAGAGCTCTGTTTCAGGACTTTTTCCCCTCCCTTATCCTCATGACCACTCTGGGGCACTGGTTTTATTAGCTTCGTTTTCTCAAGTGGGAAAGGTGAGCCAAGTGCCTGACTTGTCTGTCAGGGTACCGGTGAGCAAGCAACAGCGTCCAGTAGTCCAGCTCCTAACTGTAGATGGTAGAAGGACCCTGCGGCCCTGCTTTCCTTTCACCCATCGCTCAGCCAGTCCACAAACGTTTACTGAGACTGCGCCGTGCACCTGGAAGCACTCCCTGTTCTGCACCTGGCAAAGACCAGGCCCACCGCCTCGGGCTTTCCAAGCGAGAAACCTCCCTGCCCAGGGAGGGCCAGCCTGGGCCAAATTCAAGTCGGGAGTCGAGGACCAATTGCGGCATCGCGGGCCACAGTCCGCATGCACCCTAGCATTTTGCGACGCTACGGCCTACCTGGCCAGGCGGGGAAACCGAGGCCAGGGAAGTGTCCCCGGAGCGCGCCCCTCCCCCTCCCGGCCCGGGCCTCACCGGCATGACCGCGAAGGTCTTCAACGCCTGGTTCAGGCTGCGCACCAGCGCCCACTTGCCGGGCTGCTTGGCGCACGGCTCGGCAGCCTCGGTAGCCTCAGCGGCTTCGGCAGGGTCGACGGGGGGCTCCATGGCGCTGAGAGTCTGGTGGCAGCTAAAGCCGGCGGCACGGTTTGGGCTCCCTAATTCACCTAATCCGGTGCGCGCCGCCGGCCGGGGAACCCTAAACCGGGCCATCTGCCGCGGGCCCATGGCAACAGAGGCTTAGGTGACGCCCGCTGAAGGGAACCGGGAGGGGTCGCCCGCGCCTCCCCAGCTCCCTCCGACTACAGCGGGACCCCTACACCACAGCCCCCGGTGGCAGCCCAGCTGTTGAGCCGCACGTGCCAAGTTCTAAATGTGGCTCCTGGAGCTTCACCTTGTCTGCAGTTTTGGAGAAAATCAATGTACTTTCTATGAAAAGAGACGCAGAATGTTATGGAGTAGAAGGCAATAAACTCCATGAAATTTTACGACGAGTGGAAAGGCGTCAACGACCTTTATGGTTTGCTGGCTGCCTCTTGAGGAGTGAAGGCAAATACAAATCTTCCTCTTGCGGGGCAGCTTAGGGGGAAAGCCCCTGAAGAGCCTTTCTCTGGTGAGGTCAACAGTTATCTCCAGCCTGAAGAGGGGGCCACTGAGGCCTGGTGGGGTGGTGTTCCCTGGGTTCCCCAAACAGCTAACCCACACTTAATGGCTCAGAGCTCACCCCAAAGTGGGCACCAAGCTGAGTGCCTCTGTCCTGATGGCCACACCGGGCTGGGCACCTGGCTCAGGGTCTGTGCAGGCTCTGAGCCACAGCAGCTATCGCCCCCACCCACAGTGAGAAGGCATGGAATGTTCAGGTCCTGTGCTCCTCTGTCCACCACCCCCACTACTCCCTCCACTGTTCTCCCCTCCCCCTGCTTATCTTTCTCCTCCTCCCCTCTCGCCTCCTTCTTTCTCTTCTCTCTTCAAGGTCTCTTGTCTCCATATTTGGCCCTCGGCCCTGTCTGGAATCCTGGAAACCCAACTGCTCTCTGGACAAACAAGCAAACAACAGTGGGTGGTGGGCAGCGGCAAGGAAGTACACAGTGATGCTTCACCCAGAACTCGAAACTGCCCAGGATGGACCCAGGGCTTTCTTCTACCCAAACTCCCTGTCAGGGGACCAAGAGGTCAGCCACCCAGCACAAAGCTGATTGACTTCAGTGATTCCTACCCATTCCCTGTGTGTTCTCAGGGATTGTGCTCTCAGAAGGAGTCTTCCTCCAGGAACAAGTACATCTTTTCTTGCCTGCCTGCCTGTAGGAGTCCATTTGAACGGGAATCAGATCCTCAGACACAAGAAAGAGCCAGTGGTGGACGTCCAGGCATCCTTCCATCTGTTCATTTGACCCATCTATCCATTTAACCAACCTACACTGAGCACAGGCTCAGACCAAAGCACAGGGGACACTAATAAATGAGACATGCCCTCAGAGCGCCTAGCCTGGTGGGGTGGACAGACGCAGACACAGATAAGGATATACCACTAGATAAGAGATGCACATGGCCCTGGAGAGACAAGATAGCATAGCAGCTAAGAGGTTGAACTCTGGAGCCAGATGGCTTAGGTTCAAACCCAGCTCAGCCACTCACAAGCTGTGTTATCTTGGGCATGTTGTTCAACTTGTATGTGCCTTTGTTTCCTCATCTGTCAGAGGACAGGATAACTGTAGCACTACCTCATGGGGCTCTTGTGAGGATTAAACAAGTTAACATGTGCAACACACTCAGTTCATTGCCTGTGAGAGTAAATGCTGTGTGAGTGTTGGTTTTTACTAACTGGAAGAGTCATGTTGGCATGACATCTGGGTGTTATGATTTTCCAGGCAGACATAGAGCGAAGGACATTCTAAGAAGCAGCAGCAGCAAAGCACAGACAAACAGAGGTGAGAGGGAAGAAATTGTAAAGCAGGTCTGGTAGATGGAGTGAGGCCTCTGGGGGAGACCCTGAAGGACGCTGAGAGCCTGGCCCTGCCTGGACCCAGACCCCCGCTCCACCCTCTGCACCCAGGCCTTCCCAGAGCTGAAACTTGGGGAACAAGTTCCTTCTCCTAAGGTGTCCTGGGAACCAGGCTTTGGAGGTGAGTCTAATGCCTCTGTGACCCACTCCAGCACCACACCCAGATCCTTTCCCAGATCCAGGGTCCACTGCAGCTCCAGCCTCATCATCTCCTGTCACTTTGATCTCATGGGGACCTATCCAAGAATGCTTCACCCCACTTATTCTCTTTCCTGTCCCCACCCAACCACCAAGGCTCCACTGAGCCATCTGCGCCTTGCTCCCTACATCTTTCTTCCCACTACTCTCTGCTCTGTACTCCATTGGCGCCTCACACAGACCCCTGGTGCTGCCCTCACCCCACCCCACCACCATCCAGTCCAACCCCTGCCCACCCATTTTACAGACGCATAGACTGAAATTCAGAGCAGGACAGGGACCTACCCGAGGACATACAGCAAGTTGGGACAAAAGGCTTTCAGGAAATAACAGTGTCAACTGTTATCAATAAGTGATGTCAGTGAAAATGGCTAAATAGGGAACTCTGAGAGCCCATCCCTCCAGAGAAATACTGAAAAACCTGGAAAAAACTGTTAGAATCAACTTTGTCAAAACTCTGAAAAATAGTTGAAGGTTTACAGCAACCAAGCAAACGTTTATGAAAAAGACGACTGAAACCTGGTAGGCGAGTTTGTGGTATTTAAACTTACCTCCCTCTCCCTTCCGGCTTGTTAGAGGTCTTAAAGATGGCAGCCTGAATCCCTGGTGTGGGTTCCTGGGGCCAGAAGGAGCAGAGCAGACCTTCTTCTCAATGAATTGTGGTTGTTTATTTTTACCTGTCTGGGGGCTTCCAGAAGGAATAATTCAAAGGGCTTGCCTTTATTTCCCCAACTTGGAACTCTTTTGAGAAGCAGCTATGCTGTGGGTGGAAGATATTGTTCAAACGCATTCAAAGGTAAATGAACTACCCACTGCCACCTTACAGAGAACATAAGTTGGGGCAAACAATAAACACTTTTAAGAGCCTGGGCAGAAAAGCTGGGGAATGAGATGTTTTGGGAAACTAAGGCTTTGAAAAGCTCCCACATACACCAAGGAATCTAAAAGGCCATACTCGTGTTCAACGGAGAGTTGGACACATGTTCAGAAAAGATCTGAGAAGACCCTAAGCATCCACCTCTGGCTGACCTTCAAGCTCTGTGTAAGCAGGAGGTGAAGGCTAATGCAGAGTTGTAAATGGACTGACTAAGCAAGGAAGGTGTGCCCAAAACACACCCAGAACCCCATTGCAAAGACCAGGAGTTGGTTTTTTGTTGGTTTATTTATTTATTTTTGCTCCAGGCATTTAGACACTCCCATTACCATACATGATGAAGAGTATAGTCTTCATGGGGGTGGGGGGGCACTTGTAGAAAAGTCACTAAACAAACAAGTAACTACAACCTACACATAACAAGCAGCAACAACAATCCCTGAAAAGGGGGGAATTTGACTTCCAGAGTTACCACTTTATAATATTCAAATGTCTAGTTTTTAACAACAACAACAACAAAATGATGAGGCATGCAAAGGAACAAGAAAGCATGGCCTATTCACAGGAAAAAAATAAATTCATAAAAATTGTCCCTGAGGAAGCCCAGACACTGAACTTACTAGAAAAGGCTTTAAATCTACTGTCTTAAATATGCTCAAAGAACTAAAGGAAACCAGAAGAATGATGTTTCACCAAATGGAGACTATCAATAAAGATATAGAAATTATAAAGAGGAGCCAACTAGAAATTCTGGAGCTGAAAAGTGTAAGTGAAATGAAAATTTCCCTGGAGGGTTCAACAGCAGATTTGAGTAGGCAGAAGAAAGAATCATCAAACTTGAAGATAGGTTAATTGAGATTACCCAGTCTGAGAACCAGAAATAAAAAAGAATGAAGGAAAATGAACAGAGCCTAAGAGACCTATGGGACATCATCAAAAATGCCAACACTTGCATAATGGGAGCCCCAGAGGAGGAGAGAGGCAGAAAGAATACTTGAAGAAATACTGGTTGAAACTTTCCAAATTTGATAGAATACATGAATCTACACATTCAAGAATCTTAATGAACTCCAAGTACTATAAACCCAAAGAGATCCACACTGAGACACATTATAATCAGCCATCAAAAGCCCAAGATAAAGAGAGAATCTTGAAAGCAACAAGAGAGAAGCAATTGGCCAGGTATAACGGAGCCTCAATAAGATTAGCAGTCAATTTTTCATCAGAAACCATGGAGATCAGAGGCAGTGGTATGATGTATCTAAAGTGCTGAGAGAAAAATCGACCAGGAATTCTATATCCAGAAAAACTATCCTTCAAAAACAAGGGCTAAATTAAGACATTCCCAAACAAACAAAAGCTGAGATAGTTTATTTGGTTTATTACCACTAGCCCTACCCTACAAGAAATGCTAAAGGAAGTCCTTCAGGCTGAAATGAAAGAATACTAGACAGTAACTCAAAGCCATATGAAGAAATAAAGAACACTGCTAAAGGTATACATAGATAAATATACGAGCTAGTGTTATTGTATTTTTTATTTGTAACTCCTCTTTTCTCCTATGTGGTTTAAAAGACAAATGCATGAAACAATAATTATAAATCTATTTTAATGAGCACACAATGTATAAAAATGTAAATTGTGACAATAGCAACATAAAGGAGAAGGGACGGAGTTGTATAGGGGCAGAGTTTTTGCATACTATTGAATCGATAACTGCATTGTTACGATGTTAAGATATTAATTGTAAACCCCAAGGTAACCACTAAGAAAATAACTTTTAAAAATAATACAGAAAAGGAAATAAGAAGGGAATCAAAACAGTACACTAGAAAAAAATCAGTCAAACACAAAAGAAGGCAGTAATGGAGGAATTGAGTAACAAACAGACATAAGATATATAGAAAACAGAGAGCAAAATCACAGAATTAAGTCCTTCCGTATCAGTAATTACTTTAAATGTAGATGGATTATACCCTCTATTTAAAAGACAGAATGGATTTAAAAAAACAAAAACAAAACATGCTCCAAGTGTATGCTGTCCCAAGAGACTCACTTTAGCTCCAAAGACCCAAATAAGTCGAAGGTGAAGGGATGGAAAAAGATATCCCATGCAAATAGTAACCAAAAGACAGCCGGGGTGGCTATACTAATATTAGACAAAATAGACTAAGTCAAAATCTTTTACAAGAGATGAAGACATTATATATTGATAAAAGGGTCGTCGAAGTGTCATCAATAGCCCACACATTTATCTTCAAACTTCCCTCTGCCCGCAAATCTGGGCAAAGTATATTCAGTCCCTACCCTGGCCCCATCACAGAGCTGGAAATCACGTCATACTGAAACAGAGCAACCTTCCCTAGAGTTCTTAAAGAGGTGAGTCTTGGGTGCCATACAGCTCTGGGTCCTCATTCCCGTCCTGGCACCAGCTGCCCTTGTGTCCTTGGGCAAGTTCTTCTCCCTGAGACCGCTTCTTCCCCATCTGTACATGAGGGGTAACTGTAACAGTCTCATAGCCCTCCCTGACCTCTTAGGAAGGACGGAAGCCTCCCTGTTTCCCGGCTTCCTCCCACTGCCCCTCACTCCCACTGTCACAGTTGTGCTCATAGGTGCCTTCACCATGTTTCTGAGCCGCCTCCCCTCCTGGTCTGGGAACTTCTCCAGGGCAGGGAGTAGTCAATTTATCTCTGCATCCTTTGTTCCCAGCCTGGCACAGACAAACTGCCACTTTGCTGGGGCGAGTGAGAAAGTGCCTGGAGGAGGCAGCCTCTGACACACTGGGAATCCCAAGGCACCCCTACCCACCTCCAAGGCCATTGACACCACTGCCGAGATCACCACAGGTCCCTAGGAAAGAGCCCATGTTCTGCACATTTGACCCAGCATAAGCAGTCTGATCGCTCCTCCTGAAGGCCTGTGCCTGTTCCTGTTCCCACACGCCCTGCACAGTGGCCCCCTCCCAAGGCCTCCTCTCTCTGCCTGCTGCCCCTCTCTCACTATCATGGCTCCCTATCCTGTCTGGACCCACCCCAGCCCAGCTTTGGCAATATCAATTACTCTATCTGGATCTCAATTTTCTTGCCTATGAGATGAACTTGAGGGTCCCTGCCTCATAGCCTTGTAGTGATAAAATGAGATCATGGACATAGATATCACACATCACTACTCAGCCTTTTGGCTAAGACCAAGTGTATAGAATGGCACATAGTAGGACCACTATGGATGCTACTTTTGAGGCATTAGAACCCTTAACAAACGAATAAACTTTTTTCATGAGTGAAGAGATTTGAGTTCTTAGCCTATCTTTATGTAGGTGTCTCCTGTGCCTGGTACCTTATGGTACCATCATCCTGCAGGATGATGGATGGATGGATGGATGGATGGATGGACAGATGGGTTAATCTCTGCCACTGATATGTCCCACATGCGTATATTCTCCAAAAGGGGAAAGAACCATCATTTCCTTTGAAGTCTCCTTAGATTTTTATCTCAAGTAAAATGTGAGAGCAGAAAAGAGGGATATTTCACACATGGGAACAATATTAATATTATTTTATTAGTCGCAGTAGTGCTAGCTAACATTTATTGAGCTCTGTGTCAAGCATTGGGCTAAATATTTTATATGCATTATGAGATTTCATTCTCAAATATCCCTTTAAAGGAACTGAGCTCAGCAATTTCCCTATGACCACACATCTAGAAAATCATGGAGCCAATATTCAAATCCAATTCCTCAGGTTAAATGATGGTGTAATCATAATAATCCATTCATCTGGCAAATATGCACAGAGTTCCACCTGAGGTCGAGGAGACAGTGGGGAGCAGGATGAAGGTGGTCCCTGATTCCCATGACTCACTAGGAGGCCCCAGGTAGGCAGAGAAAGATGTCTGAGTGTTGTTCAGATGCCAACGAAGGCAGGACAGGGAAGGCTCCCAAAGGAAGTAGTAGCTTATACTGAGGTCTGAGAAGAAGTTAGCCAGGCCAAAAGGGGCAGGCCCAGCATTCCAGGCAGCCCAATCAGGTGTGAGAGAGAACAGGAGTCTTTCAGGAAAGGGAAGGAAGTGGCCGGAGGAGGGGGGAGGGAGACAGACCGAGGAGGCAGGTAATGGGAGAAGCCCGTTCATGGAACTCCTCACGGCATTTAATCCTCACAACAGTCCCAGGAGAAAAGGGTTTTTATCCTCGTATTATAGATGAGGAAACTGAGGCTCAGGAAGGCTGAGTAACATGCCCAAAGTTCCCCCACAAGTCAATAGTGAAGCCCAAGACAGAGCCCAGATATGTGGGCTTGCCTTGTAAAGGTGCAGAGCTGGCCAAGCCCCTAGACCTGGGACCTTTTTCAGGACCAAAGAAGTGAAAGAAATGTGCTTTCTCTTTGCAGGGTGGGCAGAGGTGACAATCACCTGCAGACACCTGCTCCCAGCAGTGGGCCACCAGAGGGTGAGGTGAGCCAGCATTCAGAGGGGGCAGCTGGTGAGGGAGAGCCACTCAGCCAGAAACCTGCCACTGAGGCCCCCTAAGGGAAGATGCCCCCGGGGGGGCCCAGGCCTTCTCTCTGGAGGCTGCCCATGTCCCCACCCACCCAGCCCCCATCCACCTGCGACCTTAGCCCTATCGTGCAGCATGACCCAGCCCCTATCATCCACCAACGTTCAATGAATGGGACTTCCCTTCTCTTATTGATCCTGTCTGACTCTGATGGGCCTTTATATAGGCTCTCAGGCCAAGCAGCTCTAGAGGACACCCGTCCAACTCCGGGATGGAAGACTGTCTTTCCTGATCCTGCCCTAAAGCCTGTCTTCTCACATAAACACAATCACACACACTCACTCACATACACACTGGCCTCATGTGGCCTCAGGGCCACAGGACAAAGTTGACCCTCTGGCTTTGATGGCCTTGGATGTGAAGTAGCTGGCAACCCTCCACAGCACACACCCTGAAAACTCTAGGGCCCAGTGCCAGGCCAACCTGGCTCTGGGCCTACATTCTTGGCTCCCACTCTGGAGACCAGGAGCTCATTAGAGCCTCACGCTGATCACGGGGAAGGGCTGAGGGTCAGGGGCTGTTGTGGCCTGGGTAGGAAGGGAGGCTGAAGGACTCAGATGGGGGGCAGCAGCTGTGCTTTTTTCCCATATAACCCCAGGGGCTCCAGCTCAGGCCATGTCATCCCTGGCTCATTGCCCCTCCAGCTCTCAGGAAAGCTCTCAAGGCCCTTCCTGGTCTGGCTTCCGTAGCCTTGCCAACCTCTTCTTCACCTTCCCACATTTGGACTTTTGCACATGCTATTCCACTGCCTGGAATGTCTGGAGATTCAGAGATGTACGTAAATAGTTTATAACCAGTGAGGTTAAGTGCAATGAGAAAGGAAAGCCCCAGCAGGCACATTAGAGGGAACAGGTTCCAAATTGGGCCTGGGAGAATCCGGGAAAGCTTCACAGCTGGGTTTTGAAGCATAAATAGGAGTTTGTTACGAGAAAGGATTAGGGAAGATGTCCCACAATTAATATAGAGATGAAAGAATATGGATGGGGACAAGATGAGCCACCCAACGACGTTATTTCTAACTCTGAGAGTCTTCAGCTCCATGAGGTGAGAAAGACAAAGGCCAATGAGGAGGGATGGGGTGCTCACCTGCTGAAGAATCACCATTGTCCTGTGTCAGAAGCTTCTCTGCCTGCCTGGCCAGGCACAGTTCTGCAGGGGGAGACACCACATCAAGTCTCTGAGCAGGGGTCACCTGGGCTCCTCCCAAAGCCAGAACCCCTCCTTCCTCAGGGAAAGTCCTCCCTGGCTCCTTTCCCTCTGGCCACAGTCCAGCCTGAGTGGCCTGAGCCTCTGCCACTGTCACCAGCTCCATTGCCCAGAGCAGCTGAGCCCTGCTCTTGGCTGCTATCATTCTGAGACTCCCAGAGGAGTTCTAAAAAGTAGCAAATCCAGCCCCTCCTGGACATATCGGCAAAGAGACCCAGAGAGAGACCGAGACTTGCCCAAGGTCACACAGCAGGGTAGGGCAAATTCAGGAGTGTGGGTGGTAGGAGCAGCCTGGCCCAGGAGCAGGGCCATGGGCTGAGCCTGACCTGCTCGTGTCGTGTCCCCCTAAAACCCTTCCAGAGCACCCGCTGCCTTCAGGATGGAGGGTCTAAGCCCCGCAGCCTAGCTTTAAGGCCCTGCACAATCTGGCTCCTGCTGATGTCTGTCTTGCCTCTCAATGCTTCCTTCCTTCCCCATCCCTGCACTCAGACTACTCACTGTTCCTGAAATAGACCAGCCCTTTTTATGCCTCCTGGGCTTTGCACAAGCTGGCCCCTCTGCCTGGAATTCTGACTAGTAAACTCCACCTATGCGTCATGGCTCAGTTCAGGTGATAAATCCTCCAAGAAGTCTTCCTTGACCACTCCCAGGTGCTAGAAGTCTCTCTGTTTCCCTCTATCCCAGCCCTGATTATATGCATTATGTTGTTTGCTTTGGGGTCTAGCTCCATCTCTGCCCCAAAGTCTGGGAGTTGACCCAGGACAGGGGATGGGTCTGGGTCATCCCCATGTCTCCAGCCTTGTCCAACACTGGGCCAAGCCCAGAGACGGGCTCAGGAAGGACTCCTGGAACTGAGTGAGGTGACCATGGTAGCCCCAGCCCATGGGCCCTGGTGTGAGGCCCCTCTGGCCCCTGACCTGCCCCCAGGATGAGCATCAATTTTTCACAAGGACCCATTCAGAGGCGCTGGGGCATTTGATCCTCTGCCCATGACATTGCCTGACATCCGAGCCCTGACCCCTGCTCTGGAGCTCTGGGACACAGTGGGCACACAATCCTTCCAGAGACCTGCACTCGGCCCGGGTACAAGGTGAGAAAGTGAATTCAACAAGCGCCAGCAGGCAGCTGCCCCTGGGAGCTATGTCTGAAGAGGATGCCCCAGCCATCCTGCTGGCATCTGGTACCAGTGTGACTTGTAGAAGCTGAGAGCAGAACCAGCATTTTCATTAAAGCTCTGGGACCATGGGGGTGGGTGTCAGGGAGCACATATAATTTAAGAGCCACATGTAAGGGAAAAGCTACAAGATATCCTTTTTTTTCCCCTAAAAATAAGAACTTGACCTTGTTCAAGTTAAATGGTTTTCAGATTGACAACAGAGAACCCAAAACTATACTTATGTGCCCATGCCTGATTTTACCTCATCCCCACAACAACCCTGGGGGGGGGTGAGGCTCCATATTTCCATTTCACAGATGGGGGAGCTGAGGCACAGAAAGAGGAAGTAATTTATCCAAGGAGAGCGATAAAGAAAAAGGGCGTCAGAGAGAGACCAAAAGAGACAGAGACAGGGACAGAGTAATCTCTCTCTGCCACTCCCAGTGTATCTGCTCCCCTGGCCCCAGGATGCCCCTACCCAAGTCCTGGCCAGAGACAACTCCATGGAGACCATGCCCCTCAGCTCTTCCCTTCTCTAGGGCACTAACCTACATGTTCCCAGGCTCAAGACCGTTCCATTCAGTGGCTGCTGTGGCTGAGACCCCCAAGTGTGGCAGGAAGCCCGGGAGCAAGTGGCTATGGGGACAAGGGGTCCAGAGGTGGCCCCAGCTAATGACTGCCCCCAAGTCCAGTCACCAGACCCTCCACTGCAGCAGTCTGAACAAACCCTTCTCCCAGTGCCCACGACAGGGCCCACCCTTACCTGTGTCCCAGTCTGTCGGCTACCTACCAGCCTAGGTGCAGCTGCCACCTGCGTACGGGGCTCAGGAAGTAGGGTCACGGGTCCAGGGCAGTCTGCAGACACACTTGCCCTCTTCCTCTGGCTTGCTCGAGGCTCTCCCTGGGTGTCTTTCTGAATCTTTCAGATTTTCACTGTCTGTGTGTCTCTGTGCCTCTCTGTCTCCCTCCCGGTCTCTCCGTTCCTTTCTTGCCCAGGGTGGCTGTCCAGCCAGCACTGCCAGCCCTCCGCCCTCCGCCCTCCGCTCCCCACTCCAGAGCCTTCTCCCAGGAGGCGGAGCCGAAGGGGCCTCCAGGTCTAAGTGCCCATGACATCAGCATGGGGGACGGGCTGCGCTGGGGCCAGGACTAAGGTCCAGAGGCTGCCCAGGGCTCTGTGCACGCGCAGAGCGGCCAGCAGGGAAGCAGGACATTGGGGTCTCTCTCTGGCTGTGCCGCTGACCAGCGTGTGACCTGGGCCTGGGGCCACCTGTCCTGGCCTCGGCTGTCTCCTGTCATCTGTGGTAACATCACCTGCTCACAGTCCCTGGGCAGAAAACCTTGTTCTGACTCTTGACTTTGTCACTGATTTACTGGAGTCTTGGCCCCTGCCTGCCCTTCTCTGAGCTCGTTTTCTCCCCTGTGAAATGGTTGTTTGAGACTCAGGTTGGAAACTGGTCAGGTAGGGCACGGAAGGAAGAGAATGCTGAGCAGGTCCCCCATTCTGGCTCCTTCTTCCCCTCCCCGTGCATACCCCCTCCCGTTACTGGTCTGCCACAGACTCACTTTCCAGGACTCCCCCTAGATGTATCTCCCTGTAGCTCATCAAATCAAACAACGCCCCCACAACCTGTTCTGGGCTGGGGGTAAGGGGGGGGGGGTTGTGTGCTGTTCCATAATCACCCAGGAAATTTGGCCCACCCAACTGACTTGGAGCAACCTTGCACATAACAGGGATTCATACAAATCGAAGTGAAATAGGTGATTTAAAGGAAGGGGGAGGGGACAAAAAGTTGATGCTTGTTATTGGCATTGGCAAACACAATAGCATCAGGACCTCTTCCTGAGACCTGGCACTTTCTTGTTCCCACCCTTTGTCTACAGCCACACCTGGCAGCTGGCCCACCAGTGCCGGCTTCTTCATGGGCAGCTCTAGACCCTGGCAAAGGGAGGCGCTCTTTCAGATCCCCAGCCTCCTTTACCCAGGTGTGTCTGGAGGGAAGGGGCCTCAGGGCGGCCGCTCAGCCCAGGAACGGGTGAGGGGGCATAGTAGGCCCATCAAGGACTGATGGGCCAACAGCGCCACCTGCTGGGCACAGGCACCACTGCCTGAGCAAAGCTGGCATCTGCCTCTCCCTGCCTGGAGCAACAGGTGGGCAGCAGAAGTAGGGGAGGAGGGAGTCCAGGGCCTGGCTCTTCACTGGCCCTCATGTGACCCCTCCGCCCTGGCCTGGTCATGCTCTGCTAGTGGCTGGGGGAACACAGGCTCTGAAGTTGCTGGGCCCTTTTCTCACTATGTGACCTTAGGCAAGTCCCACCTCTATGAGCCTCAGATTCCTTGTTCTCAAAATGGGGTGACAATGTCCTCCTCGGGTGGGGCTGGGAGGGGGTGCTGGGAGGTTACTCCACCTGTAAGCACACTTGGTAAACTCATGGTGGGCAAAGCAGCTGCACCCAGAGGCAGGTTGCTCAGGACAACCGTGGAGGGCCGCAGGCCAAGAGTCTTCTGTTCCTTAGGAAGCTGGCACCCCAGGCAGCCAGAGCAGAGGGTGGTGGGCTGCGACTCAGCCCACAATCCTGACCTCTGAAGACCTCTGGCTGCTGAAATGTGCCACCCCTAGTCTTACACCTGCTATGGACACTTAGTACCCCCCATTCCTTGCATCATCTCTTCTGAGCCCCCCAGGCTGAGCAAAGCACGTGGTGTCAGCCCTTCACAGATGGGAAAAATGAGACCTAGAGAGAGACGTTGAGTGTGTCCAAGGCCACGTAGCTTGCCAGCTGCAGGGCCGGGGACAGAAGATGTCTGAGCTGTAAGGGGGTGGAGTGGTAGGAAATTTGGGGGTGGGATGGGGTAGTCTGTAAACCCTATAGTAAGTATAATTTACTCAACACCTGTCATGCACCGACACTAAGCTAAGCATGTCACACGGTTCGTAATGTCGATTTCTCACAATCCTGTCAAGAAATCTAGAATCGGCATCAATTCATTTATTTTGCCCTCACCCTCACCCTCCAACCAGTCTACAGAATTCTGTCTGCTCTTCTTCCAAAATCTATCCCAACCCTGTTGCTGCCCACCGCCACCCCTGCCTTCCCAGCTTCAACTGCCAGCATCTTCCCTGGGTTCCCTCAATGGCCTCCACTCTGCTCTGCCCACATCCACCTGTGCCCTAACCCACAAACCCACCTCCTCTTCCCACAGGCTTCACTTGCTGCCTCCATTGCACCAATCAGATCTGGGCATCGGCCTTCCCTAGACTTGCAGGGTAGAGTCCCCAGTAATGCCCACATGGCCCTGCCGATACGATCAGAGTATTTGTAGTTGTCTTCCCCACTAGTTTGTAGACCGTTTCAGAGTGGGGACTTTGTCTGGTTCCCTGTATTCCCAGTGCCTGGAATGGGACCAAACCTGTACAGAGTTGCTGAATGAATGACTGAAGGACCCCAATCATCTCAGCTGTGACTCTCAAGTCCTCCCTTGTCTGTCCCTGTGATTGCAGAACAGTTGTCCAGGCATGGGAAATAGTCCCTTCATTGCCCACCCCCATCCCACTCCCCCGCCCCGCCCCGCCCGCAAAGGAACAGACAGACATGGGAATGTCTTTCTGAGATTGCGGTTAACATTTATTCTGAGAACAGAACAAGTTGGAGTGGGGACTCTGTTGGCCCCCTGGGCTGAAGGGTGCATAAGACTAACAGAGCAACGGCTCTCCCCGACCACCGTCCAGTCCCAGCCTGGATCTCCACAGCATCCAGGAGCCCGCCTGGCCCATCCAGAGGGGCAAGAAGCAAGGGCAAGGCTGCAGAACCAACTGGGGTGGGGGCAGTGACCAGCCACCAGGCTGAAGCCCATGCAGCTCTGCCAGTTGGTCCTGGTGGACATGGCTAAGCAAAGACCCCATGTGTCAGTCCCAGAGGCCCCAAGCTGGTTTACCTGGTCTCACCTCTCTATTCCCCCATGCTGTCTCAGGATTCTTAATGTAAATTAGACATTGAGAAGTGGTGATTACATAAATGTGTCTATAGTATGTACCTGTGCAGAGATACACAGAGAAAGGGGTATTGTTTTGCCCTTATTCAGCACTTGTGGCCCCACTTTGCAGAAGGGGGAAATTGAGGCACAGGAGGTTTAAGTGACTTGCTCCTGGTCATGCTCACAGTGCCGGCTCCATGCTCAGGTTCTCAAGTGAAGTCCTGGGTTTCAAGAAGGAATCTTCTTGTTTTTTCATTCCTGGCCCCTCACACAGCCCAGGGTCAGGACACAGGAGCAAAACTGGACATGGAGCGAGGAGGCAAAGTCAGAGAATCCAGCACTTTCAGCCAGGACACTGGACCCAAACGGTGAGATCTGGAGGCAAAAACTCAGGTTCCCAAAAGGAATTCCTGGGCAAGACCACAGGATTTTGTGTTCGTGAGCCAACTGTACTTTTTCATTTATTTCATCTGGCCTGTGAGCCCAAGACGACACAGAAGAGACCAAAAGCTAGTCATGGCTCCAACATCCAACAAGAAGACTCCAGGAACAGTCGGTGCCAGCATGCAAAAGCCCCCAGTACCAAATACCTCTTCATCCACCTCCAGACCTCCGCTGAGGAGGTACGACTTCTCCCATGGCCCTCCCCAAGTGGAATCAGATATAACCAGAGGACCGGAAAACAGGAGTTCAAGGAGAAAAAAAGTGTTCAGGCTTTCAGTTTTCCTTGAAAAACCCCTGGTTAAAATTGAGATTTTTCAAACAGAAAGCATATAAAACTTTGAAGACTAAAAGGAACATTTTGGTCCGGGTAGCAAGAAGGGGTCTGTGACCTCTTTGGGGGGAATGTTGGCAGAAGGGCCTCTGGTCAGGTGACAGATTTGCATATCTCCTGTCGCGTGACCTCAACAGTTCTAAATCCACTCACCCCAGACTCCTTTCTCCCAGGAAAAGCCAGGGTCTCACAGCAGAGGGGTTACGGGAGCACGCCACCCCTTGGGTCCCCATGCCCCTCCACCCGCCTGGCCCCTAGCCCATTAAACCATGCACACTCCCTCTGGCATCAAGGCAGCAAGGGCAGGAAGGGCTGCCCTTCCTCGCCACCGTCACCACGTCTTGGGGGCCTTCACCCAGAGGCTGGGAATGAAATCGGAACCTGGCTGCGGCTCCCCTGGGCCTCCACCTGAGGAGAGGACCTGAGAGCAGAGGCACGGCCACAGCCACACTGTGTCTCCCAGAGCTGCAGGGGCAGAGACTCAGCTCCACCGGGGGCCTCGTGGGCATCATCTATTCATTTGGCAGATCTCTGTTGAATGAACCAATGGATGGATAAGCGGACAGTTTTGGAGGATGAAAACACGTCACCTGCACATTTGTCGAATCCCAGCCTGAGCAGGAACCAAGCGGCTGCCAAGAGTCCTTTCCAGGTGGCTAGAAAACCAGGTGTAGGTGACAGAGAAAAAGCAAGGCCTGGGAGACTGGGGTGGGCCCAGGACACAAGGGACCAGAGTGGGGTTGAGGGACATGGCAGTTTGTGTGTAAACAAGTGACATCTTTACACTCTGTTGGCAGACAGCAGCAGGGCTTGGGAAAAGGTTTTCGACGGATAGAGTCCCTTAGCAGAGGTGACAGCTGGGGTGGTGAGGACCATTTTAAATCTCAGGCAAGAAGACTCCTCCATGAGAAGGGAGGGCTTTGGAGCCCTTAGGACACTGAGAAGCAGAGACCTCCCAAGGTCACACAGCAAGTCAGAGGAAGAGCTGGAGAAAAGACCCCAGGGTCTGGGCTCCCAGGCTAGTCACTGGGCTGGTGGGGACATGCAGATGGTGGTGAGAACTGTTGGGGCAGGAAGGTGGGCAGGTATCAGACAGTTGTAAGGGAGGCACTACTGAGGATGCCCACAACAACGGCGGCAGGCAGGTTGCTGGGCTGCCGGTTGTTGCGATCACGGAGGGGAAGGGTGTGCACAGCCTGGAGGTCGTCTGGGTCAGCCTTCAGTTGCACCTGGCCCAGAAACTCGTCTTTCATGCATCGCTGGTTCCAGATCTGGGAGGAAACAGAAGATCGTGGGAGGGGTCATCTTCAAGTCTAGGAGGCCCGTTCCTGGGAGGGGGTCTTAAATCTACTTCTCACAGAGCAAGCCTGGCTGAGGAAAAGGAGCCCTGGATTGCCTCTGACCCTTGGGCAAGGCCATGCCCCTTTTGCAGCCTCAGTCTCCCCATCTGTCAAAGCGTCCTTCCATGTTTAAAGTTAATGAATCTGTTATTATCAGCTCTGCTATTGACTTTGGGCGACCTTAATAAGTAATATGCCCCTTGCTCTAGTGTCCCATTTTAGTGAGGATTGAATCAACTGCCCTCTAAGGCCCCTTCCAGTCCCAACATCTACGGGTCTGTTATCTGATTCAGGGAGACTCAGTGTTAAGAAAACTTGGAAAATCTACAGTGGCTCTCGTGGGGTACCCAAGATGGTTTCTCACCCAGAGAGATGCTGGCCTTGGCCCAGGGGATAGCAGGCTTCCCACTAATGAGCTCGGGATCACTGTCCACAGACCACCTTGGTCTGAGAGGGGAAGGACTGGCCTTCTGATTCCCTGCTCAAGGCTCTTAGGAAACAGCCACACCACACACTGTCTCAGATGTCACCTTTCCAGATGGGCCTGCCTACAGGGGAACTTGAGGAACAACTACCAAGGCTTTTGGGCGAGGTCAGCAGAGATGACTGCTGTCTTCAGCGAGGAGACTGATCCTGCTGGGATTCAGAATCACACCACTCCAGAGGTGGGTTAATCCACTCACCCACCTTACAAATGGTGGCTCTGGGGACTCGGGGTGGGGGGCAGGCAAGAGAATTCCTGAGGCTACACAGTGAGTTGGGGGCAGAGTGAGAACCAGAAGCTGGTGTTCCTGGGTCCCTGTCAAAGGCTCTTCCTTCTGGGCCTGACCCCTCTGAGTGGGGACACCTCAGGCTGGGGCCCCGGAGGGGTCCTTGGAACAGGTGAGCTCACCTGGACAGTGATGGGCTGGCCTGGCTTCTTGCGATAGAAGATGCCTTTCACGTCATACTTAGGCTTTGAGGTGCCTTTCTGCACAGTGGAGTGGACTTTCTCCCCCTCACACTTGATGATCACGTAAGAGTCAGCCCCTAGAGGGAGTGGGAGACGGGGTGAGGGTGGGAGCTGGAGCAGGGCCCAGATGGGACAGATGTTTGGGGGGTGAGATGCCTTCCTGGGTTCTAGTGTTCAGGAGAAGGGAGACCAGAGTCTGGCCCATCTCAGGGCCTCCTAACTTCCAGAGACAGGGAGACTGGCAGGACGGGGCACATTGGTCATCTTTGGCCTCCAGGCCTTTATTTACGCTGTTCTCTCTGCCCAGAGCACCTCCTTCCCTTCCCCATCTCACCAGCCAATAATGTCCTCAACCTGGAAAAAGGCCAACACCTCCAGGAAGCCTTCCCTGAGCCCTCCTCCCAGATGTCTATTTCTATATCTGACTCCCCTGCCAGACTGGAGCCCCCTGAGAGCAGGCAGGAGTGACTGGGCCTGGGTGGATGTCAGGAAAGGTTTATTGAATGAGTGAGAGCAGGATAGCTCTGTAGGGCTGGGTATTTGTGGTTGGAGGAGAGGGCTGGGGGAAAACCTCCCTGAGCAGGAAGGCCAGGGGCTTTCTGGGCCTAGGCCAGGGTGAGCTCACCTGTTGGGGAGTCCTTGAGGCCATCAGCCCCCAGGACATGTACCTGGGTCACCAGCTGAGGGTAGCCACACAGGGAAGTCCAGCAGGAGTGGGGGGGCTTGTCCAGGCGTAGCTCCCTGGGACGGGCAGGGGCAAGGAGGTGAGGCGTGATGGAGGGAAGTCAGGAAAAGGGAGGTGAGAAGGGGGTTCAGAAGTGGGGTGGGGAGAGGAGCAGTATTTACTGCAGATGTCTCACACCGTGGGCAAATCCCCACAGGCAGTCCCCAACCATCTGACCCCCTTGGGCGTCCTGCTGCTCTATCCCTAGCCAAGTGTGACCCATTCTCCCCCAAGGGAAAAGCAACTTACTGAGTACATACTAAGTGCCAAGACCTCTGCTGGGGTGTTACAAGTATTATTTCTAATCTTCACAAAGCCCTGGGAGATAGCTAACTATGATTATGCCCATTTTACAGATTAGGAAGCATCAAGCTCACCCAAATGAAGGGACTTGCCCAGACAGGCTCATCGGACTCCATCACACCACCAACTGCCCTCCAGGTCTGGGGCGGAAGCAGGGCCCACCCTGTCCTCCTGGCCACACAGCATCTGGGCTGCATACTAAGGTGGGAGGGCAGTGCTGGACCCACAAGGTCTGCACCCCAGCAGGGATGGGGATGGTTTCAGCAGTCCACTGGACTTGACAGCCTGCTACCCATGGGACAGGGGACTGTGGTGACAAGACCTCAGCCCTGGAGTCAGGCTGGGTGGCACAGTCTGACTTGACCACCAGCTGCATGACCTTAGACAACTCCCTTAACCTTGATCCTGAATGCTTATCCATAAAATGGAGTGGTCAGGCCTCTTGCTCAGGGATGCGGGGAAGATGGCAATAAAATGAGGTGAAACCTTCTTTGCAAAGTGCTATGCACACATGAGAGGCCATTCCTAGTCCTGGCCAAGGCAGGCTGGGATGGGGGGCAGATGAAGGGAAAGGAATAAGATGGCATGGGTGTCAGCCCAGGGAGGCTGCAGGCCTGGGCTCCATGCCTCAGACAGACACTGAGCATCTCTGGGCTGCAGATTCTAGGTCAGCTGTGCCCCTACCAACCCTGGCCCCAAACCAGGCCCCACGCACTGGCAGTTGGAGGGCACATCGGTGAAGATACGGAGCAGGAAGTCACCCGTGTGGCCTGGCTCGAAGGTGGTGGGGATGATGACATAGCGGCCCTCAGGCTGGTCAGTACGCAGGAAGACGCTGCGCGAGTTGATGTAGATGGAGCTGGCGGCCTTACGCTGCAGGCTGTGCATGCGGTATTGGCGGTTCTCTTCCACCTTTGGAGAGAGAGGAGGGGGCTGGGCCACACACAGCCCCACCCTACTCTACTGCAGCCCATCCCACTTCTCTCTCTCACCATCAAGCAAAGGGTGATAGGTCCATTTACATGGCATGTTCAGGACAGGCAAATCTAGAGAGACTGAGAGTAGATTAGTGGTTGCCTAGGGCTTGGGGGAAAGGAGAATAGGGAGATGGGACGGTGATGGCTAAGGGGCACAGGGTTTCTTTTTGAGGTGATGAAACTGTCCTAAAATTCATTGTGGTGATGGTTGCACAGCTCTGTGAATATATTAAAAGCCACTGAATTGTACACATTAAATTGATGAATTATATCTCAATGAAGCTGTTTTTTTAAAAAAGAGGAGATAATGTCCGTGGGGTTCCCAAGGGCCATAACTGAACCAAGTGTCATGATCTGCCCAAGTCACAGCATGTATCCATGAAATGACATCACCCACTCTCTGGACATGCTAGACAATCCCAAAGACAAGTGCTGTAATATATATACACGTTATATATATATGTAATATATAGTCACGTTACTGAAGGTCATGAAACATCAGTGTCAGAACAAAGTGTCACAACATGTCAGAATACAATGAATGTTCCAGCATAATGATGTGAACAAATTGTTGGGACATGATGGGGAACATCAGATGTCAGGGACTCAACATGGACCAGGCACTGAGCACATCCACATGATTTCATTATAAGCCTGGTGTTGGACAGGCATATGGTGTCCTGCTATGCCAGATCTTCACCACATACTGGGTGTCACAACATGTGGAAGGCCTCAGGTCCCAGACCAGTGGTGAGCCTGTCTGGCTCCACCCAGGAATGCCCTCTCCTTGTGCCTAGCAAGGCCTCCAATGGTGCTTCCTGGGGCTTCAGGAGCACAGAGAAGCCTGAAGCCCTGGGGGAAGGGGAAGCCAGGGAGCCCATCTGACATCCAGAACCTCCCAGCAGCCACCCTGGCCACCAGAAATCCTCCCCTTCCTCATTCACCAAGCAGCTAAGGCCTGCAGGTTTGGGGCAGAAAGAAATCAGACTGAGAGCTCCCAAAGAAGCCAGATGCAGGCTCCTCTGTAGGCCCAAGTCATAGCATCCCCATGGTTTCAGCCAATGTGGCAGAGACTGCTGGGGTGATGTTGGTGACTATGACACTCTACTGTGTTCCCCTCCAGGCCCCTCACTTTCCTCACCCAGATTCCAGTCCCCTTGCTTTCCTCACCCAGAGCAGGGATCCCAGCTGGCCTCACCTTGTAGATGTTGAAGCCAATGGCCAGGTTCTCGCCCTTGCCCTCCCAGCGGGTGGACCGCTTCGGCTGCTGCTGGATGCAGATCAGTACCTCATCCTCTGGCTTCTTGATATCAAAGACGTACTGTGGGCATGGCGTAGGAAAGAGAGATACCACAGTGAGGCCATGATGAGGATGGGCTCATGGGCTTCTGGGATTCCAGAATCAGACCTCAGATCAGCCACTTCCCAGGCAAGTCATATCACCTCTGTGAGCCCCAGTTCCTTCTATGGGCCTAACAATTCCTACCCTGCATGAGAGCTATGAGGATTCAATGAGATAATGGGTGTCTAACTCTGTGCTGGCACACAATTGGTGCTCAATAAAGGCACGCTGTCCCCATTTGGGCTGAGGACTAAGCAGCCGCCACGGGTCATGACCAAGGAAGCTGCAGGGGAGAGGTCCCTGTCGGGGAGCCCAGCCTGGCCAAGTTTCCCAGGAAGGAGCAGTATTGTGCTCATGTGGCAAAAAGGGGTTTAAATCCCCAGCTCAGCCTCTAAAAGGCCATGTAATTCTGGACAAGACCCTCACTAGTCCCTTTGAGCCTCAATTTCCCCATTTTTTACCATCTGCAGGTCAGATGGTAGGTTTGGGGGCTACATGACCACACAGATTGGACCGATGGGCTCATCCAACCCCCACTGCACAGATGGCCCAAGGAGGGACAGGGATGTGCCAAGGTCACACAGAAGACTGTGGCAGGATAGCAGCGAGGGCCCACGCAGCTGCTCGAGGGTGCAGGGGTGGGGAGTCCCCAAGAACGCCCACCTGTGGGTTCTGGAGGAAGGTGTCCCTGTAGTTGATGCAGCCCCCGCTGCGGTTCAGCTGTGGGTCCTCGTGCTTCATCCAGGTGCCATGCAGCTGGACCTCCTCCCACGTCTTGTGGATGCTCAGGTAGGATGTGTTGATCACACGGCACTTGATGATGTCGGTAAAGTATCGGCACACGTCCTCAAAGGTCATCCTGGCCATGGGAAGGAGCTGAGCGAGGCAGGTCACCCCAGCCCACCCGCCGCTCACCCAACATGCTCTGAACCAGAGATCACACAGAGAAGCATGTATGGACATAGTGTCACACAGACCCTCAACCTTTCTTCTGGCCTCAGTTTCCTCCTTGGTAAAATGAGGATGCATCTCACAACAACTGCCTCCCAACGGAGTAAGTGTAGGAATTATGTAATGCAACAGAAGCATTAATGCCACTTCCGACAGACAGAAAGTGCTTGGCAAAGGCTGGCTGTTATAATTATTAATAGCATTAATAACTAGTGTTATTAAGCATGTTTCCATCCACTATCTTTCACAGCTGTTGTGAGCTGGAAGCGGCTGATGGGTGGAAGTCCCTTGGTAGACATATGCAGCGGGCCAGGGTGTCACTATGGTCTCTTCGTGCCGTGCACACCTCCAGGAGCCTGGGCTGGGGAAGGGGAAGTTGATCAAGTGCAAACATATATGAGAAGCGCTTTCCTCAGATAAGGGCTTTCTTTTATTTTGTTGTTTTCATTGAGCATACGTACAGCAAGATGAGGGCTGTCTATTGCTGTTTTAATTCAACTGATCCTTGAACCAGACTGGACAAAGTGATGTTGCTCACAGGAGCCCAGAGCCAGAGGGCCTGGGTAACATACATCTTGTGGCAGCTCCCCTGATGCCTCTGACAGGGGTCCTCATTGGGGTGCCAGGATCACTACTATTTGGTCCTGGTCTTCCCTGGGTTGTGGGAAGTTGCTGGGCCCCCATGGCATCCACTGCACACAGAGTGTCCTGTGCCCCTCCAGAAGTCACCAAATGTTTTGCTGCTGAAGACTGACACTGAGCCTCAAATGCAGGTTGAATGAACGCAGGAATGAATGCAGAAATGAATGAACGCATGAATGAATGAATGCAGGAATGAATGAATGCAGCAGTGAATGGAGAAATGATTATCAGGTTCTTCAAGCTAAGCTGCTGCCAACTTCTGATCCCACTCCCCATCCATGCACTCCCTAAGGGTCCCCCTCCCAGACCCACATGTGCTCTCTCACCACTGGGATGGGTCTCTCTCCTTGCCCAGCCAGGGGCTACTCTGTATCCTATGTCTTGGCTCAGGAGGTGTCTCCTCCACAAGACCTCCTCTGCTTTCCTATCCCCACCCCAGGCAACGGGCCACCCATTGTGCCCCTGCCCTCTGGTCAATCCCCGACCCACTGACATCCTAGCCTACTTGTCAAGGGTTCAGCCTGGGGCCAGAGTGGGGACACAGAAGACTATGGGGATGAACCGGTCCATTACTGCCCAATTTATTTTACAAAGAGGAAACTGAGGCTCAGTGGCATGGTGTGACTTGTCCAAGGCCACAACGCAAGTTGGTGATGGAGCATTTGCTAGGGCTCTGGCTCCCAACTCCCCGTCTTGTGTTCCCTCCGGGGGCCTCCCTGCCAGGCTCACAGGAGGCTCCTCCCTCAGCCTGGACGCCCAGGACCAGCACACTCACCAGAACTCGCCATCATCCTGCACAGTCATGCCCATCTTCTCCCGCTCACTCTTACTCACTTTCTGCCACTCCTCTGAGCTGGGAAACAAGGGACGGACAGGGGAAGGAAGTGGGAGGGGTTAAGAGGTGGGGCCCACCAGGACCACCCTGGCAAGGGTGAGGAGGTACCAGGGACAGCTCAGCCCAGGCCTTCATCTGTTGGGGTGTGGTTTGGGGCACTGGGCCATGCCCAGCCCTTCTCATAGAAGCCCCATTTGTCCACTCCCCCAGGTAACCATGGGCAGCTACCAAGTAGGCAGGGGGTGAGGGGGACATGAGCCCCAATGGAGAGGGCTCCCTCCCCTCCTGGCCTCACCCAGGCCATGAGCCAAGCACAGAACATCACCCCCCATTCATGCACCCCTTGTGGCCTCCCTTCCTCCTCCCCCCCGCCCCTTCACTCTCCAGAGAGGTCTCTAAGTACCCTGCAGGAATTGAGCTCATCCCCACCTCCAGGCCTCTGCCCATGCTGAATCCATCACCACACCCCCACTCCAAAGTAAGTGTCCTTTCTTCTCTCTTCCTAGCATCATCCTCCCCCAGTCCTTCAGGGCCCAGCCCTGGTGCCACCTCCTCCTGGAAGTCTACTCATTCTAAGCAAGAGCTCGCAATGGGGCCCATCTCAGGGACCTCCAGCCTAGAGTTTGCCCTGTGCCTGCACCACCTCCCTGCCCCGGGCCTCACGTGTCGCTCCAGGGTCCGTTCCATTCCCGCTCGCCCCAAGGGTTGCGCAGACGGATCATGTCCAGCTTCTCCGACTTGAAGAAGGCCAGCAGGCCGTGGCCCAGGCGCATTTTGCGCACATCGGTGATGGCGTATGCGTGGCCCTTCACCAGGCCACACGACAGGCGGGCCTCCATGTCGGCCGCCGTCACTGCCTGTGGGAGGACACAGGTACTCTGGAGGCAGGGCTGGGCTGGAACCCAAAGCTGGGCCAGGCTAGAGCAACACCACCCCCTACAGTACAGGAAGGGAACCGCAGCTCCACACAAAGGTGAGGCCTTGTTCCTCTGACAAGGGACTGTGCTCAGCGTTCTCAGCCCTTTACAGACCCCTATGGGGCAGCGATCTCTGGTACAGGAAGGTACCTACAGTGGAGTACTGTAGTGTGCTGGAGCCAGTTCGCACTCGCTCAGATAGGTAAGGTAAATACTCAGGAATTTTGCAAGCTGGCTGGTAGTTTGAAATCAACCATGGTGGAAGCACTTACACCACAGAAATCAGTAAATGCTACAAATCAGGGCTTTTTCCCCCCTAGAGAGCTGGTTTATCAGCAGACCACTGGGTCAGCCAGACCTGGGTTCAAATTCTGCCTTCACTGAGCCCCAGCTTTCTCATCCCAAACATGGTAATTAATGAGCTAGGGTGGCCTTCACGAAGCACCCAGCCCTGTGCCTGCCTGCAGGAGGGACTCCCTCCCTTCTCCCGGCCGTCCCTTAGCTTTTGATGCCTTAAATCTTGACTGAGGGATCCTCAGATGAGCAGACACCTATCACCTCAGTATGAGACAGCTGGAAAAGGGGGGTGTTGGCCAAACCGTGTGGGGAAGGCATTTCGCAGCATAGGGGGTCAGGGCAGGGGCCAAGTGTCTGGATTTATGAGCCAGCTTGGCCCTGGGCTCAGCCTGCAATGACATAGCCGCCTCCCACCTCAGTCAAGGTTGGTGAAGGGGAGGGATGCCTCTGAGGCCAGGCTCAGTACGCTCACCTTGATGGAGGCACTGATGAGGCCTCCCCGGCTATGCACCTTCAACATGCGTTCAAAGAGCTCATTCCTCTTGGGTTCGTCATTGGCGAAGTCACCCTCGGTCAGGTCGATAGGCTCAGAAATGCCACCTGTGAAGTCTACCAGTGCATCTGCTGTGTTGCCTCCATCCAGAGCCTGATAACAGCCCGCCAGCCTGTGGAACAACGTGGAAAGAATTCCTAGCTCATGCTCCCCAGCCAGTCTAAAGATAGGGGAGATTTTTAACTCAGAGAGGTCAAGCAAACCGCTCAAGGTCACACAGAAGGCCACAACAGAGCTGACACTAGAACTGAGGTCTCTGACTCCCGGGGCAACATTTGCCCCACTGAACCACACCATTTTATCACTCAAATTCCCCTCAGCCTTAGTGGTCCTGTCTTCAAAAATCAGCCATCCAACAATCTAGCAGTTCTTTTCAGAAGTGTTAAAAACTCGTATTTCTTTTGACCCATCAATTCTGAATAAGCAGCATCATTTATAACAATGTAACAGTGGAAATAACCTAGACATTTAACAACAGGGAATTGGTTTTAAAAAATAATAATGTTGCACCTATACTCTGTAACATTACGCAGCCCCTGGAAAAATACTATAAAAGAGTTTCCATGACAGGAAATGCTAGTGCCTGCCTGTTATGTTCACAAAAGCAATACGGTAGCATTCAACTATGTTAAACACTCATTTTTGAAAATATGTATTAAACATCTACCATGACCAACATAAGGAAACTTGGTGGCACAATGGTTAAGTGCTCGGCTGCTAACCCAAAGACCAGCAGTTCAAACCCACCCACCAACTCCTCGGGAGAAAGACCTGAGGATCTGCTAAAGATTACTACCTAGGAAACCCTATGGGGCAATTCCACTCTGTCACACGGGGACACTGTGCGTCGGCATCGATTGTACAGCCCCTAATAACAAGAACAACATGCACAACACATTAGGAGCTGGGGGCACAGCTGCTTCTTCTTATTTAAACAAGCCGGAAAAGGGTTGGGGGTGCATGTGCTGAATGTAAATGTGAGAAGCAGAATGGGCTATAGAACCCAACCTATTTACATAAATTTAAAATGTATGCACGCAAAATAGCAACACAGGTTTTGCAAGGTCACCTGTAAACAAAAAGATGCATCAAAGACGTCAATAGAGTTGCCAGTGGTGGAGGAGGGATGGGGAAGGGGCACAGAACGGAAAGGGAGGAACTTGAGACGAAGAGCAGGGGTGGGGCCTTGGGTGGACAAGGGCGATGCTGGTCATGAACTGAGGACCCTGATGAACTTATGGCCCAAAACAGGAAAGGGGGGAAGGAAGGGACTGGAAGAATACGCAGAAGTATGGAAGATACTGATTACCTTCTTCACGTTTTTCTATGTTTTCTGAACTTGCTGTAACAGATAAGTACTCGTTTTATAATTTAAAAAGTAAATAAATAAATGTAAAAACTACCACCCAAGTCCACCGGGCATCAGCTGTCCTGGAGAGGTAGAAGAGGGGCTGCACCAGGGACCGTGAAGTCAGTGGCCACCAGGGGGCGGGTTTTACTTTTCTAGGATTAAACCAGCCAACGTCATGTTTTTCTAGGTTTGTTTTTGATGTTGAGAGTTTTCATTTTTGTTCTTCCTTTTCTTTTCTCTCACACACACACACACGTACACACACACACACACATTTTCCAAGAAGATGAACAAGTGGACCTGGGAGGAGGAATGGGATGTGGTTCCCGCAAAGCCGACTGGGCTGGTCTTCACCTTCATAGGCCCTCCTGCCCCAGGGCTTCCCCCACCTTGCAGGGGCCTAGGCAGGCCACTCTGTCTGGAGCTGTCCACAGCTCAGCCAACCTTTGCATGTGCGCATTCTGTGCCAGGCTTGTGATGGGCACTGGAGAAACAGGGTCTGGCACAGAGCAGGAGAGAGGTCAGCAAAGAGAGAATGGATGGCAGACAGGTAGACAATCGGACAGGTAGGCAGATGGATGGGTAGACGAGGAAGAGGCCCAGTAAGCAGGAAGGGCAGTCATCTGACCCACCCTCCACAGCCCAGGCCCAAGCTCAGAGACTCCTCTGAGCAGGCTCCAAGGCCTCCAGTGGGGCTTGGCAGCTTGAACCTTTGGGAAAGAAGCACAGGCCTGAATGTGAGTGCTGGCTTGACCCCCTGGCTATCTGCAGGACACCCATCTGCCCGAGCCTCAGTCTTCTCATCTATAAATGGAAGTCACAAGGCCTCCCCTCGGGGGTTAGTTGCGGGGATTTGACACCATCTACTCAGGGACCTTCAGTCCAGGCCGCTGCCCCACGCAGCAGGGGCCAGCTGGCCGTGCCCTTGGTGCCCAGACTCTGAGCCCACCGTGTGTCTTTGCATCAGCACCTCACCTCTCTGGGCCTGGAAGCCCTGGCTAAAGAAGCATGCACACTGAGCCCATCAGCAGTGCCGCCCACCTACCCACCCCACCAGCACCGGTACCTACTTGGCATAGGCCTTCTCTACCAGGGCACACCAGAACTCGTTCTGGGAGTTGGAGTGGCAGTAGATGAGCTGGTTGCTGACTGTGGGCAGCCGGTCGTCGATGACCACATCCACCCACTCCCCAAAGCGCCAGAAGTGGAAGTGGAAGATGCCTGCGTAGGCGTTGGGCTTCTCGGGGTCCCACTCCTGCTCCTTCCAGTCTGGGATGACCTGGACAGGGAGGGGAGACAGGAAGGAGACATATTAAGAGGCACATCTGGCTTCCTGAGGAAATGGGAGTACAAGCCTCCAGGGAATCAAAATGGAGAGGAATGCTGGATTCAATTCCTATCTCTGCCATGAACCAATGTGGAACCTGGAGCAGCTCCTTCTCACCTCTGGGCTTCAGTCTCCCCAGCTCTGCAATGGCTGGAGGATTCCCCAGGCTCCTGTCAACTCTATCACTCTAAGATTCTATGAGCTTCCTCATGCCTCCCTCTGTATCCTCCCCCCTCAGAACTATATCCATATCCATTAACGGTCCCCAGCCAGTGAATAGAGCAACCATCCACCCCATCTGGCCCAAGCCTGAAGGCGGCACCACGCTGGCCTCCTGCTTTCCCTCTTCCCACTCATTCAGGCCCACCCCAACTCCCACATGCTTCCGAAACCCATCTCTTCCTCTCCATCCACTGGCACCACCCTGACCCAACCTCCATCACTTCATCCGGACACAGCCTCCAGCTGCTACATCTGCCCTTGCTCCTCCCCACGTCCTACGGCAGCAGAGTGATCTTTCAGACAAGTAATGTGATCATCTTGTGGCTCTGGAAATTAAGATCCAAACCCTTAATGTGCTCTGGCCCTACCCTACACCTCCCCCAGCCTCATTTCTCTGCCTTCTCCCATCCCAGTCCCCACCCCCTGCTCCCTGCTCCCTGCTCAAAGTTCTTTCCCTGGTCAGGAATTCCACACCTGCTCTTCCTCCTCCTCTTCACCCAGCTAACTTCTACTGTCCTTTAGGGTCCCTACTCCTCTTCCAGGAAGTCCTCCCTGACACTTCAAACTAGGCCAGGACCTCTGTCCACCATCTCATGGCACCTAGGCTGAGACACTCATCCCGAATATAATTACTGTGTCATGCAGTATTCAGTATCTGCCACTATCACTGGAATGTCAGCTGTCTGAGGGCAGAGACCCATCAGCCTTGGTCATTGCTATACAGCCAGCACCTAGCCCAGAGAGGGTGCTTGACTGAATGAATAAATTAACAGATGTTGACTGGCACCGTAATAATAACTATTATTTATGGAGCATCTTGGAAATGCCAGGTACCATGTGCCATGGATTTTCTCATTTAATTTTTACAACAACTCTGTGAGTAGATTACTATTATCAATCCCTGTTTTATAGATGAGAAAAACTGAGGCTCAGAGTGGGGAAGTAACTTTTTCAGGGTCACACAGCTAGAAAAATGGGAAGCCAGGTACTATGGGTTGAATTGTGTCCCCCAAAAAGATGTGTTGAAATCCTAACCCCTGGTCCCTGTGAATGCGACCTTGTTTGAAATCGCTGAAGATGTTATTAGGTAAGTTAAGATGAAGTCATGCTGGAGCAGAAAACCCAAACCAAACCCACTGAGTCAACTCCAACTCAGAGCAACCCTATAGGACAGAGTAGAACTGTCCCATAGGGTTTCCAAGGCTGTAATCTTTACAGAAGCAGACTCCCCATCTTTCTCCCACGGAGCGTCTGATGGGTTTGAACTGCTGACCTTTCAGTTAGCAGCTAAGTGCTTTAACCACTGTGCCACCAGGGCTCCTTTAAAGAAGTAGGTGGGTCCTGCCATAACCAAGTAGGGTAGGTCCTACCTAATCCAGTATGACTGGTGTCCTTATAAAAGAGGAGAAGAAACTCAGAGAGACACAGGGGGAAGACAGCCATGTGAAGACAGAGGCAGAGATTGGAGTTATGTCACCGCTGGGAGAGACAAGAAAGGATCTTCCCCTAAAGCCTCTGGAAGGAGCATCACCCTGCCAACGCCCTGAATTCAGACTTCTAGCCCCTACAACTATGAGACAATAAACTTTTGTTGTTTTAAGCTACCTACTTTGTGGCTCTTTGTTATGGCAGTGCTAGGAGACTAATACACCAGAACTCAAATCCAGGTCTGCCTGCCTCCAAAGAATGAATTCCTTATCGCTGTGGGCAGGGAAGGGAAGACCCCCTCACCCTGCCGAGTGGGGGTAGCCTGCATAGGATCCAATAGGGCTGAGCTCCACCAGGGCTACAAGAAGCTCCTTCTAGAACCAAAGCACCCCCAGGTATGAGGTCATGCACCCAGGGATCCCGGCTAAGATCCAGAGATGAATCAGGAGGCATAAACTCCAGGGCCCCACGCAGGCTGAGCACACAGACTTCGGTCAAAGATGATTCCCCAACCCCCACACTCATTAAGAATTCTTTTGTTTATCATCAACAGGGATGTTGGCAAAGGGAAGTGCTCCCTGGTGGGACATCTGAGATCAAGAAAATGAAAATGCTAACCACAGCGAAAGGCACTGCCACCACTGATGGAGGCCTGCCAGGCGCCAGGGTGGGCTGGGCTGCTGACTCTATTGCTTCTAACCTCACAACAATCTTTTGAGGCAATGCTATAGGAAGTCACTGTGCCTGTAGGCATGGGTGAGGGAGGCAGGACTCAAACCCAGGGCCCAGGGCCTGGCACAGTGTCTGGACCCAATGCTCCATACTTTTCCTTTTCCCCCACCTCCTTGCTACTTGCTTCCCTTTCAGTCAACTCTGTCTTCGCCTGCCTTTATCCTGGCCCCTAGCACTCTTTCCCCATTTCGCTTCCATGACAGAAAGCTGGACCAAAAACTGGTCACATTTTCCCAGCCCCTTTCCAACCACTATCCATCTGGTTCTCCCTGTTAACAGGAGAGCAGGTGGGAGTTATTATCCCCACTGAACAGAGGGGAAGGCTGAGGTCCAGAGAGGAACAAGAAGCCGCCCAGGGCGCAGAGGGATAGGGAATCCTAAGCTTACAGCACTGCCTCCACTGAGCCCCTCCCACCTGCTCTGAATGTTCTGGACTGCGGGGAGGAGGAGCGCGCCAAACCAGGAGGGAGGAAGAGGAGCCCTCACAGGGTGCTGGGAGGTACTGCTGGGGCCGGGGGAGGATCATTAGCCAGAATCAGGGCTTGGCTCTGAGCTCACTGTGGCTCAAGAAGCAGCTAATGAGGCCCCAGAGCCTGAAGACCCAGAGTTAGGGATCCCAGGGGCCTCAATTTCCCCTCTCTCCTGCATCCCAGCCATTGGACCCGGCATGGAGTAGCTCCAGGCCAGCCTTTCACTCCTGCTATACTGGGCAGCAGGAGGGGGACTGTCCAAGCAGGTGAACTCACACATGTGCACACATTAAACACCTTCCTCACCACATCTGGTCATGCCAGAAATCCAGGATGTGATCAAAGACCCCTGGGGCCATGTCAAAGGATTCAGGAAGCAATATGGAGAAGTTCCACTGGCCAAAGATGGGCCAATCTGGCCATCAATAAGGATCATAACTGTAATGGACTAAAACACATCAGATATGTTCCAATCCATGAGATCATAACGCTTACAAGAACAAATAACCATTACAAATGCGTAGCTACTACTGGAGGATGGTAGGGAATTCATTATTTTGAAACTGGAAAATTAAGGGAAAGCATAAAGCATTTATCCTGCCTTTTCGATATAAACTATACTGGAGGGTAATCAAATAGTAGATGAAGGGAAGTTTTCACCTGGAGAAGAATTCCAATGAATAAGTGAGGAAGAAATGAAAATATCAGACTATCACCATTCTGCAACCACAGACAAATTAATGAATTTAGACAATGATCATCAAAGACTTCTAACAGCACAAAAAAGAAAGATACCAGACTTTTTGCGCCTCCTGAGAGAAGTAACAACAGTCGTGCACCTGAACTGATCAAGCTTCTAGGGCTAAGTCCTAGTTTACAGGAAATGCAAGGGACAGAGGATCATGTGAAATGACACCATGAAGATGCAGTCAGCAAAATCCAGACAGCAAGAAAATTCCAGAGTTAAACAACCCAGTTTCTTCAACAAATAAACTTCAAGGCAAAATAAAAAAAGGGGACCCAACCAATTGCAATTATGGACCTTTGTTTAGATCTCATTCAAACAAACTTGTAAACATACACACATTTATGGTTCACATAGGAAATCAGAACACTTACTGGGTGTTTGATGATATTAAGGAATTATTTTAAAATATTTTAGTTGTATATGGTATTGTGGTTATTATTTTTTTTAATGACCCCTTATCTTTCAAAGATGCATCCAGAAATATTTACAGATGAAATGATATGCTGCCTACGGGAAGCAGGGGAAACAAGATAGGCCCTAAGCTGACAAGTGTTGAGGTGCAAGGATGGGTGCCTGAAAGTTCATTAGGCTGTTCTGTCTACTGCTGTGTGGTCTACAGTTGAGAGAGCTGTGCACACGTGAAGGTCATCCCTGGTGGTGTACGGAGTGTGTGTGCGTGCTCACACAACAGTCTGAGAACTGCTGGGAGGCTCTAGGAGGGAGCTGAGACTACCTGATCAACTTCTCTCCCAGGAGGAGAAAGAAAAACCTCAACAGCACCACCTGAGCAGATGGGAGAAGTAAGGCCTGGTGGGTAGAGGCTCATACTGGGCCTGACTTGGCAGGGAGGCAAGGACTATGTAGGATTGGGAACCTCCCTCACACCCAGAGGATGCATTAACAGCCACCCACTGCAGACTCCACCCAGAAATCTCAAGGGCTCCCCTAGGAGCACGCTGCAGTGCCCCCTAGTGCCTCTGACTCCTGGAGAGCTCCCTAGGTTTTCCCTGGGGCTCCCACTTAGACACAAGCAGAGCCCCAGCTGGGCTCAAATGCTACTAGGGCACAGGCAGACCTGGACTTTGCCAAGGATGTGAGAGAGGGGAGGAGAGGGCTGGGAGGGTCAGGGGCCCAGGGCAGCAGCACTGCCCATGACCTCTGTGTGCGTCAGTGTGTGTGTGCACAAGCATGTACATTTGTGAAAGTATGCATGTGAGTATGTGTGTGCACATGGTGTAGGTATGAAGCTTTTCACAGATTTCTGCCAGGGACCCCAGAGGGCCAGCTCGGAGCACTTCTGAACAGCGCCCGCAGGGCTGCAGGATGAGGGGCTGTGGTGGGCCTTCCTGTGTTACCAAAGTTGGGGGGGAGATGAACTGCAAGGCCCCTTCGAGCCCTCAAAACTAGAGGGTCCCTAGTTATTAGCATCTGAGATTCCTCAATTATCAGCCACTGATTCCAAGTCTCAAATTCCCAGAGTTTCAGATGCCGTGACTGGAAGAGGCCAGGGAGATCAGGTGTCACCCTGCTGCCTCCTTGGGGAGCAGAACGCAGGCCTCATCACTCCCAGGGATCAGGATGCCTGATGCAACTGCAGAGGGGCCATGGGGATTCCTGTTTACACGGCAGGGAGCCCAAAGCAGGAAGAGATTGCAGCCAGAGGCTGAGATCTGCGCAGGGACCCCCAACCTGAGCTGCCCGGACCTGGCCCCATGGTCCTGGGCAGGCCCTTCCCACGGGGCCTTCATCTCCCCAATTCTACTGTGAGGGCTCGGGGTCCCCTCAGCTGGGCATTCTGAGACCCAGGGGTTTGCTACGCTGGGACGGGCGAGCCTGGTGATGGTGATGGAGGACTATCTACTCCCCCACCACCCCTATTCTCTGATCACAGTGCCAGGCCTGGCCCCTGCCCCTGCCCCTGCCCATCCCTCCACGCCACACCACCTGCTGCCATAGGCACTGGCCTGTTGGGTCACCTTGGGCAACTTATTTCACCTCTCTGAACCTTTCACTCCTCATCAGTAAAAAGGTTCCCCTAGACCCTTCCTCCCAGAATAATGGTGAAAATTAGTGAGATCATGTGTCTGTGGGGACTGGAACAGAGAGAGTCCCCGTGTGCCAGCTCTGTAAAGCTCCGAGTGCTTTCCAAACATTAACTCATTTAATCTTCACAACGACCCTACGAGGTAGGTACTAGGATGAGTCCCAGCAGACAGACAACAAGCTGAGCGGCTCCATGACTTGCCCAGGGTCACACGGCTGGTGAGTGGCAAAGCCAGGACGAGTTCCTAACCACTACACACACTTCCTCTCTGGGAGGCAGAAGCTCAGGAAACGGCAGGTCTCTTCACTCTATGGCTTTTGTGGTTTCCATGGAAAATGGGTTCTCATTTCCCATTCCTGGCACCTGCCTACACCCCAGTCTCAGGGGTTAGAGGCCAGGCCCTCTACTGCTCTATCTCCGTTCCCCCACCCCCTCCCAGAGGCATCTTTAGGAGTGGACGAAGACAGTGCCTGGAAGGGCAAGGCTTGGGGAGGGGTATGTCAGGGAAGCAGAGATTTCTGGGAGATGGTGTGGGGTTGTGGAAGAGGGGCAGTGCAGGGCTGGGCAAGGGTTCTTTGGACACCATGACAAGGAGTGTAAAGGGGGAAGGGAAATGAGCCAGTAGTAGCTGCTCTGAAGGAAGGGCTCTGGGGTGAGGAGGAAGGGGGAGGTGAGACCTGGCCGGAGGGGCCATCTGGAAGCAAGGGCCAGTCCCAGGCAAAACTGCAAGTGCGGCCTCTGCAGCAGGGCCTGATGGTAGATCTCTGGGAAGAAAGCTGGTCTAGCCTGGGCTGGGCCTCAGGTGGAGGAGGGGCATCTCTCCAGCCCACCCTGTGGGGGCCCATGTTACAGGGTCTAAGGTTCACAGACCCAGGGCCTGGTCCACACACACCCTTCGTCCTGGCCTCTCCATGCCCTCTGTGATCTTGTGTCTCTGGGCCTCAGTGTCTCCCTAAAATGACTGCGCTCAAAAGAGATGATGAGGGGACAGAGCTCTGTAAAAGGGTCAAGTGGGGCACTAAGGTCCCAGAAAGCCAGGGCTGGAAGGGACCTCGCAGGACAAGGTCGTTCACTCCACTGTACAGATGGAAGGTCTGAGAGGGTCAGGAATGCCTGAGGACACACAGTCCGTCAGTGACAAGGGGGCCAGACAACCATGGCACAGGCCTGATCCCACCCCACCCTCAGCTACTCCCTCCATCCTAGCTGGCCCCTGCCCAGCCATCTTGCAAGGGAAGGAGACTGCAGACGGAGGATGGTTCTGTGCATGCCCACCCTATCCCCTCTGGTCTCTGCTCTCCTAGGGACAAGGTGCCCCCCGCCCCGTGGCCTCAGCATGGTTCCCCGAACCCCATACAGCGGCTAGCCTGTGGGCTACTGGAGAAAAATCCTCTGGAATGTTGGTTCCTCGCTGGGTGTCAGGAGAGCCGTTCTAAGCCCAGTCCTGATGTTGACCTTGAGCCAGTCGCCTGACTGCTCTGTCCTCATCCCTGAAAGTTGGCAGGAGGAGGAATGTGGGGACATGGGCATGGGAGGGGGTGCTCAGGGCTATGAAGAGGCGAGGGGATAAGACAGAGCTCCTTGAGGGGAAGGGTGGCTCAGGGAGAGAGACACACATCAGGTGAGGGTACACAGGCTTTATTGGGGACACATAGAGGGTACACAGAGGCACTTACCCACCTGCATGGGCAGAGGTGGGAGGAGGGCAGGGGTACAGGCAGTTTGGACCACGAGGCCCACGGGGCTGCAAGGAGAGGTCAAGCAAAGAAGCAGAGAGCAGGGCCACTCCTAAGCATCTGGTCTCCCTGAGTAGTCAGCGGAGAAGAAAGGCAGGCAATGGCCAGGACTTCTTCAAGCTCATCCCCGAACAGGCCCCAGAGCTCCAAGTTAGAAAGGACCCCAGCTCTCACCACAGCCAATCTCCCTAATACCCCACTCCTGCTTGCACACCTCCAAGGGGTGCTCACCCTCCCAGCAGCCCCAGCCGTCCTGGGATGGCTCTGACCCTCCATCTCTACTGCATCTGCTCCCAGGGCCCCGAGGCTCCCAAAGGCTCCACTTCATGGGGAGAAATGTGGACACACCCCTGTCTGACCAGGGACATGAAACAGGCTGGCCTTGAGACAGGGTGTTGGGGACACTTCCTGAGGGCCCTTGCCACCTGACCCCGTGGCAGGTCAGGCTCCTCCCTCAATTGGGGGCTCTCTATGCCTGAGCAATATGAAGGGGCATGAGGCTTGGGAGCCAGAACAGAATCTGCTGAAAATTGGGCAAGGTCTCCTCTATGCCTCAGTTTCCCTGTCTTTGAGTGGTTGTACCCAATGACCTGAGGCAAATGTTTCTCCATTACAGCCCACTGCTGTCTCCAGCCCATTTCTGACCACTAGTCCTCACAACTGCCCCACCAGCCCTCCCCGTACCCTGTCCCTCAGCTTTACTGAAGAAGCCAAAGAGATGCCAACAGATGCCACAGCAGAATGAACTCTCCTTTCTGGACCAGTGAGCTGGGAAAAGCCCACCTTCCCAGGAGGCAACACCTAAGGCCTAGAGAGCCCTGGGGCCTGGACCCCCTCCCGCCAGCTTCCCCCAAGCCGAGAGAAACCCCTTTACTAAGCTATTCCCCACTCTACTGCATAAGCCTCGAGGTCTCCAGCTCAGGAAGGCCTTCCCAAGGTCATCCTGATCAAGCCCCTGCTATGAGCCACCCCTGAACCAGCTGGGCAATTATGTAATAAATACAAAATCAGACTCGTACACAGGGCAGGTATAGACCTCTAGTATACATCCATATAAATATAGGATACTCTCTCTTAATATAAATGTATATATAATATAGATAAGTAGATAGATCTCTATGTGACTTTTTTATATCTCTCTCGCCCCCTTCACTTCTTTGGTCTTGAAGTCATTCCCAGAAAAGAGCCACACCTGGGCCAGCACATCCTCCACCATGCCCCCACCCTCACTCCCAGGGCCTACTCAGCCAGATGGACGGAGACACCTCAACCCCCACAGTAGCCTTGCCCAACATCCTGAGATCCCTGAGGCATTGTGGGACCCCACCAGGCCGTTGGAAACAGTACTCTTCTTGGTCTCTAGGCTGGGTGTTCACCTCCAGACATGGGCTTTCGCAAAGTGCATCGTGGCCAGGTGGGCACCAAAAGTTTGCTTGCTTGCTTCCTAGAGGCAGTTCCTCTTGTCGTCTCTGTCTCCCCATCTCTGGAGGAGGTTGGGTGGCTGGTTCTTTGGATCTCTTTGTCTGTGTCTCTCTTTCCATCTCTCTTTCCTCCCCACAGTGAGGCAGAGAGAAGGCAGGCACCAGGGCCTCTCCATCTTCCCCCACTAGCCCTGACCAGGCCTCTATCGTCTGCAGCAGAAGCAGCATCAGCCAGTTCAGCTTCTAGACTACAGAGGCCTGAATTCCTCCCGTGAGCAGGAACGCCAGTACCAGGGAAAAGGGGAGGAGGAAGGACACAGGACTCCAGGGGGTGGCTGGTCAAGCCAAGTACAAGCTGAACAGCTAGAAGAATGCCCCCAAACACACACCTGAGGGGGAGGACATGGGCAGGGCAGAGGGCAGCTGGGCGAGAGGAGGGGCAGCAGCAAGGAGCTACTCTCAGAGCTGGTTAAAAACCACCGAGGCCTTGAGGTTGGCGGGCTCGACACCCTCGCCAAAGGTGATGAGGAAGTACATGACCTTACGGATCCTGGCCAGGTCCGACAGGCGCTCCCCAAACTCTAGGGCGTCAGCCTCATTGCAACCCATGGCATCTGAGTCCTCCTTGCGCCAGAAGATGGCAGCGGGGTCCAGCAGCTGGCGTGTCATGAGGTTGGTGAGGTCGGGTGTCCAGTTCTGCGAGGTGCCTGTGATGGTAACCTTGCCCGCCTTGTCTAGCACGACATTCCAGCGCTCAAACTGCAGCTTCTGCTGTTGGGTGAAGTCAAGGCGGTACACAGACTCGACTGGCTGCAGCAGCTTCTCGCCATCCTGGCGCTTCTCCCCACGCTGCTTCAGGCTCTCCACACGCAGCCTCATCTGCTTGGTCAGGAACTCCTCCAGGACCAGCGGCATCTCGAGCTGAGGCTTCTGTGGCTCGTCCTCTGCCATCGCCCCACTACTGCTGCCGCCCCTGCTGTCAAGGAGGCGAGTGGGCTGGGGCCTTCGGGCACCAAGGGAAGAGGCCACCAAAGAGGGGCCCCACCTACCCTCCCGGCCTCCCCTCCACCCTCACCTCTTTGCCACTCGTCCTTCCCAGCCCCACCCAGTCCTCCAAATGGGGTGTGTGAGGGGTGGGAGACCTTGACACCAAGCTTCCCACGAGTCCCAGATGCCTCCTCTCTCCTTGCCCAAGTGGTAAAGGAGGCACTGGAGGCAGGCAGGAGGGTGAGAGACTCCTAGGGGACTAGTTGCTGATGTCAGTCACTGTGGCAACAACAAGAGGGATGGGCTGGGAGCGGGCTTGTTTGTGAAGAAGGGAGTACTTCATAAGGGCAGTAAGAGGGGAGGGATTGGGGAGCACACTCTCAGTGGAGGTATGTAAGGAGAGGCTGGACGACCACCAGTCATGGGTGTGGGGAAAAGCACAAGGACCAGAGTGGGCCCGTCTCATCATCTGAGATCTGAAGTCGCCCAAGTCAAACCTGAGACTCCCTCACCCTCACCTCTGCATACCCAATTGCCAAGGCCTGCAGATTCTGCCTCCCAAATACTCCAAGAGCCACCCCCCGCCCCTGCCACATTCCATCCCCACCACCAGGACCTTGGCCCAGCCACCATCATCCCTCACCTAGACCCGTGGTTCTCAAGCTTTAGTGAGCCTCACAATCACCCGCAGGACTTGTTAAAGATTGCCAGAGCCCACCTCAGAGTTTCTAACTCAGTAGGTCTGTGGCAGGCCAAGAACCTGCATTTCTAACAGCCTCCCAGGGGATGCTGATCCTGCTGCCCCAGGGTCTACACTTTCAGAACCACAGGCCTACATGACTCTTGCCTGCTATCTCTGTCTCAGCCCTACACCCACGTGGCAGACCCATGACCAGCTTTCTCTCCTACTAAAATCCCACCACTTACTCCACCTGTATTGATCCTCAGTCTCCCCCAGGAGGCTGGAAGCTGAGAAAGAAGCACAAGCTGATAAACATCTGTATCCCCAGTTCCTGGGGGCAGAACCAGGAGCTCAGCTATTGCATGTGGGCAAATGGAAGAGCTGGAGTATGTGAGTATAGTTGGGGGTGGGGGTGGAGGAGAGAAGCAGCTGCCATGACATGCCACACACAGAAAAGAATGCAGAGACACAGGCCAAGGTTAATAACTGAAAACAATCTGAAGGGTCTAGTGGACCACAAGCACAGTCAATTGCTAAATATGGAGGCTATCTAAGTCAGTGGGATCTT
Organism: Dugong dugon; assembly: GCA_030035585.1. Lineage (NCBI taxonomy): Eukaryota > Metazoa > Chordata > Mammalia > Sirenia > Dugongidae > Dugong > Dugong dugon. Next base: position 69,893,204 of record CM057467.1, read on the forward strand.
GGACTACCTGAAAAACAGAAGAGTACTAAGACAGAGCACTTCATCCTGCCAAGACATCTTGAGCCCTGGGGTCAGTTCTGGGTGTCACTGGCAGCAATTTCCCAGGCGTATTCCAGAGAAGAGTAGACAGAGAGATGTTAATACAGGTTGTGATGGGAGAAAAGTGGGGGTGCTTCTAACCCTAAATGGAAAAACACTAGGAGAAAATATAGGAAACCCTGAACACTGGTTGTTTCTGGGTAATGAAAAACCTTCAGTGATGTGGAATGTTTCTGTACTTTTTCAAGTTTTCTGTCCCCAGCACCTAGAGTGGTACTCATACTCAACTGATGTGTGGTGAATGGACATAAAGAGCATGAATTGTCTATGTAACGGGACTGGGTTGGGGATAGGAAACATTTTTGTTGTTGTTATTTGCCATAGAGTTGATTCTGACTCATGGCGACCCTGTGTGTGCAGAGTAGAAATGATCCATAGGGTTTTCAAGCTGTGTGACCTTTCTGAAGCAGATTGCCAGGCCTGTCTTCCAAGGCATCTCTGCATGGGTTCAAACCACCAATCTTTTGGCTTGTAGTTGAGCACTTAACCATTTGGACCACTCAGGAGCTGGAAACATTTTTAAATAGAGCTAAACGATAGCCTGGCCCTGCCCCTGAATAGCTCTCTTAGGCCCCAACCCCAGTACTGCCCACTACCCAGCACTTGCTCTCACAGACTGGGACTGGGGGTCATGTCCACACTCTCCTCTGTCCAGGAGCCTGACTGACTCCTCTTGGGCCCGGGTCCAGCCCAAAACCAAACCCATTGTTGTCAACTCGATTCCAGCTCATAGCGACCCTAAAGAACAGAGTAGAACTGCCCCACAGGGTTTCCAAGGCTGTAATCTTACAGAAGCAGATTGCCACATCTTTCTCTCTCAGAGTAGCTGATGGGTTCAAACCGCCAATCTTTCAGTTAGCAGCCAAGCTCTTAACCACTGCACCACCAGGGCTCCTTGGGTCTAGCCTAGGGTAGGACAAACCATAGGCTTGGAGCAGCGATCAGGCCTGCCCCACGCCCCCCGGGACCAGGCCAGACCTGATGGTAAGGGCTCAACCCCACTGTCACATCCTGACTTCTGGTTCACAAAACCTGGTCAGATAAACTCCACTGCCAGGGAACACACAATCGGGTCGGGGAGACTGTAATGCCCCACGAAGGATCCCATAAAAGGGGCGGCCCACTGCCAAGAGGTGTCTGGGAGAAGAGAGCAATAGGTGCGGGTACCCAGAGAAGGGAAACTTAATACATGCAGAGAGCTGACAGATGTCAAGGGCTTGCCCTCTGCCTCCTCCTCCTCTCCCCTCACAATCCTGGGGGCTGCTGGCAAGGTCAGGTTTAAACTGAGGCCAGGAGAAGGAACATGACTTGACCAAGGTCACACGACCAGCAAGGGACCCAGCCAGAATAAAACTCAGGTCTGGCCAGCTTCAAATCCTGTGCCCATGGGCCCCAGGCTGCCTTAAGGCTGGAGGTGAAGGAGTTGGCTTCCTGAAGGAGGGGGCATTTGTGTAGAGGGTGCAACGTACCTGCATCTGAGGCTCAGGGTCCCCAGAATGTGAGGCTGGGCAGGAGGGTGGGGGGAGCAGATCAGATTGGGTTCCTCCCCTAGCCTTCTATAGAGAAAACAGGGTGAGGCAGGGGAGGCCCTGCAGGGCAACAGGCCCACAATGTGACGGGTGACAACAAACAGGGCCTGGTCAGCAGGGACAGGAGGGGAAGGCAAGGCCCAGTAATGAGCTCCCCAGTGCCCAAGGCCTCCTTCCCGGACCCAGGAGCTATCACTACGGCAGCACCAGGAGGCAGAGTGCAATTAGCCCAAGAGCCTCCATCCCTACCCCACCCTCCTTGGGTACCTCACCCTCCCGGGAACCTAAGCCACCTGGCCCTGGCAGCCTCTAAGACCAACCAGGCCAGGTGCCCTGACACCTGCAGGAGGACCCTCCCGCCCAGAGGTAAACATGAAGCTGGCCCAAGGTCCCACAGCATCAGAGATGGGCTCCTGCCTCCAAGTCCTCCACTAGCTAGAGCAGGGGCTACACCAGGGGCCACTGGGGGCCGCCAGGGGCCAGGCCCAGGGTGGTGGGGCAAAGCAGGCTGAGGGTCTTGTCTACACACTACCAGAAGAGGACCAAGTGGGGTCAGGCTCTGGCCCCACTGACGGCCCTGAGGAGGTCTGGGGCAGCAAGGCTGGGGTGTGAAGCTGCTGGTCAGTAGCTGGTCAGACAATTTGGGGAGGGGCTCCATTCCCAAAACTTTCCTGAGCCTTCTATATGCCAGGCTCCTGCTGGGCTCAGTGGGAAGATATAAGTTCAGTTAACTCTGCCCTTGGGGAGCTCACCTCAAGAGGGGAGGCCATAAGTAAACAGGCAATTATGGGGCAGGGTGGGAGGTGCGGGGACAGCCCAGGTCACAGGGAGGGTGCCATGGGCCACCTCCAGCCCCAGACTGAGCCCTGGCCTAGCTGGGGTTAAGGCTCAGACGCAGGGGGACATTGTTCTGGGCTCGGAGAAGGGGTTGGAGAGTGGGGACCAGCTCTACACCTAGAGAACAGCTGCAGGTCTGACCCTTTCAGGCCTTGGAGCCCCAAGTGTGAAATAATCCCACGTGGGACCGAGAGCCTCCCGGGTCTGAGACCCCATGACTACCCACGTATATGCTGCAGCAGTGGCCTCTGCAGAGGCCCCAAGGCCAACAGCACCCTCTCTTCCTCTCCCCACAGGGCCATCAGGGCACAGGCCTGGAGTAGGGGCCAGCGGCAGGCCCTGGAGTGGCTTCAAGAGGTCATATCCCTATTCAGAAGACAGGAGAGCAGGGCACACAGCACAGTCCCAGCCTCAGTTGAGGGCACAGCTCCCTCTGATGGCTGAAGGATGCCTTGCAGCACAAAGCACAACTCACCCAGCTCGTGTAGGAATGTGCACTGCATTATACGACTATTAATTATTGCAACACCATTCACTGAGCACAACGCTGAACAAGGCATCCCGTTTCACCCTCACAACCCCAGGAAAGGTAGCTACTCTGATTATCCTGATTTTCCAGATGAATATCCTCTGAAAGTCATATAACTACCAAATGGTGAGGCTGGGGCTTGAACCCACATCTCTGAGACTCAGACACCCAGTGCTCTTAAGCCCCCACCCTAGTCCCCTTATTAGGGAGAGCAGGAAGGGTAGGGATGAGAAAGGGGCAATGACTTGTATTTGCCAGGATGGGAACCCGGGCCTGGCAATACCCCACCCAGATATCTCTCCACTGCAATCTCTGCTAATAATTCTCTAGAGAGTTCAGCCTTCACACCAGCCTCCCTGCCTCCCCGCCTCCCCAGGAGAACAGGCTCTGAGTGTTGGATTTAAAAGCGGCAATGCCTAGTTCTACCACAAGAGGGCGAGGTGTCAGGCCAGAAGTCCATTTTTTCCAACCTAAATCATTCGGCCCTGGTCCAGAAACTCAGCAGCTTGGAACCATGAATCATGCAGTTGGGGGTCATCTGGATCACCTCCTCTGAACAACTGGGGAACATGAGGCCAGAGAAGGGCAGGGACTGGCCCCAGTCACACAGCAGGTTACTGACAGGGGTCTCCTGAGCCTGTTAGTGGTGTCTCCACACTGAACAGGATTCTGGCAGCTTCCACATCTCTACCTATGTATCCACCATGTTGCTCCAGGAACTGTGGGCCCCTAACAGCGGGGATGGGACAATCAGAATCACGTTGGGAGCTATACAGAGTTCCAGGACCTGGCCATGGAGATCCTGAGCTGCCACATGAGGGAAAGGAGGTTCTGACAGTCAGCCAGTACCGGGGAGCCCCAACATCACCCCCACCCCATCCCTGGAACAAGCTTTTGTAAAAGTCTCACCTGCACATTCACCTGCCCCTCCACTACCTGGCAGTGAGGGCCGCAGCAGAGTTCACATCCCCTAGCACCCTGCCCCACCCCAGCCTCACCTTTTGCCATAGCGATTCACGGGAGGCAAGCGAAGAGCAGGCCGCCACAAACCAGCAGTTGCCCACTTGGCCCTGGTGCAGGTCGTGGGAGCTGATGCCATTCACAAAGAGGCGAGGGTCCTTGCAGATATCCTGCAGAGAGGGTGGGGGACAGCATGAGGAGCAGGGAGCAACAGACACCCACCCACAGCAGAAAGGAGACCTGCTCTCAGTGTGCAGATCCCCCCCGACCCCACGTGGCCAGTCTGCTCCCACCTGAATCCAGCTCCCCCAGGTCCTGCCTGGAATGCCCTTCTCCCCTTCCCTGACTGGAAAATTCCACTCTTCTGCCAAAGGCTGACGTAATATTGTAGAAGGATGTTAGGGCACTGGAACCTGGACCACCACCTTCCTGCTCTACTCTGGGGTCGTCTCTGACTAGCAGGGGTCCATTTCCATCACCTTCCAAGCACCAGCAGCTCTGCAGTGCCCACCCCCAGCCAGCCCCCAGGGTCCACAGTGATGATGGTATAGGGGTGGGGTACAGAGAGGAAACAAACACCAAAATTGTACGTGATGAGCAGGAAAGGCAGAGTGAGGCAGATAGCGGATGTGCTGAGTCCCAACTCTAAGCCAGATCCCGTCTGGGACATGTTCCTCGTGCTGTCTCATCTGACCCTCACCCCGCCTGTTTGTAGTTAGGTGCCATGGAGTCAACCCTGACACATAGCGACCCCATGTGGTCTCCCAGGCTGTGATCTTTATTGAAGCAGATCACCAGGTCTTTCTCCCTTTGAGCCACTGGGTGGGTTCAAACCACCAACCTTTCCATTAGCAGACAAGCACTTAACAGTCTGCGCCACTAGGGCTCCTCGCCTGAGGAGTACAGGGTTGTTATTCTATTTGACAGATGAAGAATGGAGGTTCAGAGAGGGGCAGTCACTTGACAAAGGCACACAGCAAGCAAATGCCCTGGCACTGTAGAAACGCTTTCTGATTTTTCCTTCAGGGATGTGTATAGAGACTCCATGACTTCATGAAGGCAGAGCATTTGGCCCAGGGCCTGGCTCAGAGTGAGGGCTGGCTCCTACTGCCAAGCTCATTAATAACACATGGCTACAACTCACACTCTCTGGCCCTTCTTACAAGAAGCTGCCTCCCTCCCTCCTCCTGGCTGGGGAGGGATTCAGGCAGGACTGTGACAGAATGTCCTCCAGGAGGGGCACAGAAACAGAGACTGGGGTCTGCCCAGGCCCTAATGTAAGTCTCAAACAGAGGAAAACACACCAGTCTTTGCATGTGTGGGTGTTTTTCTCGCATTGCTCCTCAGGATCCCGGGGCCTCCATCAGCACCTGGCAGCATGTCCACAATCAAGGGACTGATCCCTGAAGACACTTCCCTCCCCCTCACTCTGCCTCCAAAGTACCTCTAAACTCCAGCACTCCTCCTCACTGCCCTATCCCCTCATCTCTTACTTGACCCACCTCCTCCCTGGAATCCTCCCAGACTATCTCCTCCCATGTAGTTATCTGACCTCTCCACAACCCATAACAACCCCTGCTCAAAACCACCCATCGCCCTCAAGAGAACATTGCCTTCAGGGCTTCATCTACCCTCAACCCTGCATTATTACCCATGCAGCCCCACAAGATACACAGAGAATTGCTCCAACTCCAAAACTTCCGGCCCACTCTCAGGCCTCTGGCCTTCTGCCTAAGCTGGGCCCTCAGTGTTGATGCCTTTTCCCTTCAGACACAGGTCAAGGAGCCAAATACCATTTACAGGCACCTCTGAGCCAGCCCTCACCATGCTGAGAAAGTGATTGTCTGTGGGGCCCTCTCTACTGGACACCAGCCCCAAGGGCAGAGCCAGGATCTTCACAGCTAGCACAGGGGCTGGGACATGGTGGGCTCTCCATGAATGAATGAATGAATGAACAAATGAACGAATGGGGGACTGCAGAGGGGGCTCACATCTCCTGTCTCTTGAATCCAGTGTTTGTTCCACTTCAAGAGTCTCCCAGGACCTCAGCTGATGATCACACAGACCCTTCCAACCAGCCCCATCTTGGGCCCAAGCCACTGGGGACTCCCGGTGCCCATAAAAATCTGCTCAAACAGCAGCTCAGAGGGCACAGGAAACAGGCCAGGCCAGCGCACACTGACTGCAGCACCTTTCCCCTTAGTGAGAGAATGGACCCTCTGGCGCCTCCCCAGGCCCCAAAGCTCTTCGAGGAGCAGGAACTCCTGAGGCTGCGGCTGGGAGTCCTGCAACGGTGAGTGGAAGCTGGGGTGGAAAGGGAGTCATTTGCCCAGTGCTTCCAGGCCACACAGCACATAGAGTATCTAAAGCAAAGGAAGAAATGATGAAGTAAAGAAGTTGAACAGAAGATTTCAAAGGGTGGCTCAAGAAGACAAAGTATTACAATGAAATGTGCAAAGGCCTGGAGTTAAGAAAAGAAAAGGGAAGTACACACTCGGCATTTTCAAAGCTGAAAGAACTGAAGAAAAAATTCAAGTTGTAATACTGAAGGATTCTATGGGCAAAATATTGAACACAGAAAGCATCAAAAGAAGATGGAAGGAATACAGAGTCACCGTACCAAAAAGAACCGGTTGACGTTCAACCATTTCAGGAGGTAGCATATGATCAAGAACCGATGGTACTAAAGTACAGAAAGAAGTCCATGTTGCACTGAAGATATTGACGAAAAACAAGGCTCCAGAAACTGACGGAATACCAACTGAGATGTTTCAACCAATGGATGCAGCGTTGGAGGTGCTCACTCGTCTATGCCAAGAAATTTGGAAGACAGATACCTGGCTAACTGAGTGGAAGAGATCCATATTTTTGCCCATTTCAAAGAAAGGTGATCCAACAGAAAGCAGAAATTATCAAACAATATCAATAATATCACTGTCTAGGCTGGGTTCTCCAGAGAAACAAAACCAGTAAGGCATATAAACATATACATAGAGAGAGATTTATATCAAGGAAATAATTCAAGTGGTTGCAGAGGCTGGAACGTCCCAAGTTCATGGGTCAGGATAGAGGCTTCTCCTGATTCATGTTGCCACAGGGGCTGGCAAACCCAACATTGGCAGGTCAGAGAGCAGGGTTCTCACTCACAGGCTACCAAGACTGATGAATCCCAAGACTGGCAGGCAAGACCACAGGTAAGCTGCTAGCTCAAGTCCAAAGAACCCCAGGTTAGAGGAACAGGAGCCAGCTGCAGGATCCAGTGTGAGCAAAAAGCCTCCGAGCCTTGCCAGAATGTCTGCTTATATTCGATGCAGGCCACATGCCCAAGGAAACTCCCATTCAGCTGATTGGCTACTCACAGCAGATCCCGTCATGGGAGTGATCATATATCAAATCTCAACTTGGAAGTGATCACAACATTATATGACTGCCAAAACACTGAGAATCATGGCCCAGCCAAGTTGACATACAACCTTAACCATCACAATTACAAGTAAAATTTTGCTCAAGATAATTCAAAAGCGGTCGCAGCAGTACATCAAGAGGGAAGTGCCAGAAATTCAAGCCGGATTCAGAAGAGGATGTGGAACAAGGGATATCATTGCTTATGTCAGATGTATCCTGGCTGAAAGCAGAGAATACTAGAAAGATGTTTACCTGTGTTTTATTGACTATGCAAAGGCATTCAGCTCTGTGGATCATAACAAATTATGGATAACATTGTGAAGAATGGGAATTCCAGAACACTTCATTGTGCTCATCAGGAACCCGTACTTAGACCAAGAGGCAGTCGTTCGAACAGAACAAGGGGCTACTGTGTGAGTTAAAGTCAGGAAAGGTGTGTGTCTGGGTTATATCCTTTCACCATACTAACTCAGACTGTGTACTGAGTAAATAATCCAAGAAGCTGGACTATATGAAGAAGAACGCGGCATTAGGATTGGAGGAAGACTCATTAACAACCTGCGATACGCAGATGACACAACCTTGCCTGCTGAAAATGAAGACGACTTGAAGCATATGCTGATGAAGATCATAGAGTACAGCCTTCAGTATGGATTATACATCAACATAAGAAAACAAAAATCCTCACAAATGGACCAATAAGCAACATCACGATAAACGGAGAAAAAACTGAAGTTGTCGAGGATTTCATTTTACTTGGATCCACAATCAAAGCCCATGGAAGCAGCAATCAAGAAATCAAACGAGGTATTGCACTGGGCAAATGTGCTGCAAAAGACCTCTTTCAGGTGTTAACAAGCAAATATGTCACTTTGATGACTAAGGTGTGCTGTCTGACCCAAGCCATGGTATTTTCAATCACCTCATATGCATGCAAAAGTTGGACAACGAATAAGGAAGACTGAAGAAGAATTGATGCATCTGAATTATGGTGTTGGTGAAGAAAATTGAATATACCACGGACTGCCAGAAAAACAAACAAGTCTGTCTTGGAAGAAGTACAGCCAGACTGCTCCTTGGAAGCGAGGATGGCGAGACTACATCTCACATACTTTGGACATGTTATCAGCGGGGACCAATCCTGGGAGAAGGACATTATGCTTGGTAAAGTGGAGGGTCAGTGAAAGAGAAGAAGGCCCTCAATGAGATGGACTGACACAGTGGCTGCAATGATGGGCTCAAGTATAGCAATGATTGTGGGGATGGCACAGGACCCGGCAGTGTTTCCTTCTGTTGTACACAGTGTCACTATGAGTAGGAACAGACTCCATAGCACATAATACCAACAACAGTATCTTGTCCCCAAGACCACATTCTCAGGAAACGGAGGCAGGAAGATAGGGCCTTGCCTCCCCTCCCAGCTGGCCTCCTTATCTTATCTCCCAGGCCCTGCCCCAGAAGCCTAGCTCTCTGAGGCAGAGGCAGCTAAGACTTAACTTCTATTTCCCTGAGGCCCTAAAGGGCAGGCCCCTGAGGGGCCCCACTCTCTCAAGAGACACAGCCTTTGGTGACTGTCTGGCATCAACAGGGTCTGGGGCAGAGGTGGCCTCCAAAGTGCCCTCCACTTCAGATCCTTCCAGCCAGGACCCTGTGATGGAGACACGGATGCCCCATTCCACACAGGAGGAGGCCAAGGCCCATACCCAGGTCTGCCGGGTTCCCTGACCAGAGATCTCTGCTTCGCTGAGCAACCACTGCTAGGACAGACCTATGGGACAGACCTGACCCTGGCTGGCCCTTGTCACCCCAGAACACAGCTCTGGTCCTGGACATTTTTCCAGCCCTTGAGAGAGAGACCAGGCTCAGGAGTCAGGGGCCCCAGCTTGCAGGCCTGGTATTGACCTGACTTGCTGTGACAGAGAAGGGATTGCAGGGACCTAGGGGCAAATTGGCTAGCCTGGGAGGGAGCAGGAAGAGGAGAAGGTAGCCCGGGGACATGCTCCCAGGAGCCAGGAGAGGAACAGGTTTGCCTGCTCTAACCTAGAGAAACCACTCTCAAGGTCAGTGGCACCTGGGAGCTGCCCGAGAGTTCAGAGGCACCTTGGGGCACCTCAAATGCAACAATCCCAGAAGCAAATCACAGCGACTGGGCATCTACTGTGTGTGAGGCACTGAGGAAAACAATCCTAGGAGATGGGTACTATTAGCATTCCCAGGAATCCAAGGTACAGAGAGGCTAAGTAACTTGCCCAGAACCACACCAGAAGACGTGAACCGAAATTCAAACTCAAACTTCTAAGCCTCCGGGAGGGCTAGGGCTTACAGGTGACAATGCCACCCAGAGCCTAAATCTGAGACAGGTTGGAGGGTCTCACCACACAGCAATGAGATCAAGGGGTCAAGGGCAGCCCAGGCCCTCAGCCCCACCACCAGGACCCAGGCTTTCTCAAGACCAAGGTCTGTCCTTACTCCTCCATCTAGTCATTCCTCCCACCTTTCCAGGGCATCAGCTGGATACGGGGAACAGAGTGAGTCAGGGAAGGTCCCTGTCCACAGGCAGGTCCCTCAGGAGGGGGAGTTGGACCCTGACCCTCTGTGTTAGCTGAGCGGTGACAGCAGGAGCCCAGCAAGAGATCAGAGGAGGCTGCCTGGAGGTGGTGATGCCAGCAGAGCAGGCCTGGAGAGGGCTGGTGGGCAGCGAGGCTGGGGGTGGGGATGGGGACTCAAAATGCCCCCAAGATGGGGTCCAGCCACAGCCTCGAGACCGGCGCTGCCTCTGACATGACCCTCCTCTGGGCCCAGCAGCCTGTGTGCTCCGTCTGTCGCTGCCCACACTTGGGTTTGCCTCTGGGTCTCCCCCGACAGCCTGCCGGTTCCCGGATGGGACAGACCTGACTATCCACCTCCAGTGTCAGGAACAGGGTGTGTGTGGCAGGTTCTTCTGGGGCTACAGGCAGGGCTTCTGTGGAAAGTTAGGGTGAAGTGGCCAGCAGGATTGGCCTGGAATGATACCTGCTGTAAGCCTGAGGGGTAGCATGGGGACCACTCCTCTGGTCAACATACCTTGGAGCACTGCCCTCTGCACCTGCAGTCACACCCTGGTCTCTCAGTCTCTCCTAGACTGTTAGACTAGCTCCACCAGATGCAGGCCACAGCCCATAACCTGCCTCCTTCCTCCGCACAACAAGAAACTCAGGTTTCCAGGCCATTGTACCGACAGGAATGTGGCAAGGCAGCGGAACCAGGGTGCCCAGGCATACCTGCAAGGACTCACTCCTTCTCCCCCACTCCCCGCATCTATCCACCTTCACCCCAGTCACCTCCCTCCAGTCAGCAAGCACAATATCCCCATCTGACAATTGGGGAAACTGAGGCCCAGGAAGGGTGTGGGACCTCTGCCTGGCTCAGAAAAGAGAGGGCACAGTCCTCAGAAGTTATCTTCTGTGCCCTGCCCCCTCCACAACAGACTTGCCTCCCCCACCCCCTGCCCCTCATCTCCTCTCACAGCAATTTCCATCCTAAAGGCCACCTCCTCTGAGAAGCCTTCTCTGACCCACTGAACTCTATCTCTGAGCACAGGCCTGTGAGGGGATCAGTCCTGGGCAGGGCAGAGCCCAGATTGCTGTGTGTGCCCTCAGCTGCCAGGCCTCAGGTGCAACTGCCTGTTTCTTAGCATTAAAAAAAACAAAATACCCAGTTGCCATTGAGTCAATTCTAACTCATGGCAGCCCCCCATGTTACAGAATGGAATGAGCTCCATAGGGTCTTCTTGGCTGTAATCTTTATGAAGGAGCCCTGGTGGTGCAGTGGTTAAAGCACTTGGCTGCTAACCAAAAGGCTGGTGGTTTGAACCCACCAGCCACTCTGCAGGAGAAAGATGTGGTAGTCTGCTTCCATACAGATTTACAGCCTTGGAAACCCTATGGGGCAGTTCAATTCTGTCCTGTCTGCTATGAGTCAGAATCGACTCAAAGGCACTGGGTTTTAGTTTGGGGTAATCTTTATGGAAGCAGATCACCAGGCCTTTCTTCTGCGGAACCACTGGGTGGGTTCGAACCACCAACCTCTCAGTTAGCAGCCAAGCGGAAACTATTTGTGCCACTCAGGGACCTTTTTTTTTTTAGCATAAAGGGGTCTAATGTTCAGCAGAGAAGGGAAATGGGGCCTTCTCCAGGAGCTGGTTTGATGAGCATGAGCCCTAGGGGGTGGGGATGGGGTTGGTTCAAACAGGGCATCGGGACCACAAGGCTACCCTGGGAGAATTCTGAGATATCCCCAAACTGACGTCTGTTAGTAGGACCCCTACTTGTTCCCTTCTGGGTTCCACCAAAGGACATCCAGGCTTATCTCCAAGGACAGGGAGTGGCAGAGTACTGGATACAGGCAGAGAGATGGGCACTCTGCTCCTACAGGGATGAGAGGAGGCCCTTCCTTGCTAAGGTCCTGGGCCTAAGAGGGCCTGGTCATACTCTTGGGATTCCCCCTGAGCTCACCACCTCGTTAACCATCCTCTTCACCTCTTACATCCCTGACCAGGTCTGAGGGAGGGCCAGCAGATGTTTACTGAACTGGAAAGAACAAACAATGAACCTTGGCAGGAGGGAGAGGGTGTGGGCCTGTGGCTGGTGTCCTGGGGTGGGGACTTATAGGCACAAGGAGTGGCTCACCTGCAGAGTCCATAAGAGATGGGATGTCCCAGTTCTGGGTCCCCAGCACAGGGCTGGCAAGGAGAAGGCAGATAGGAGAGGGGAACTAAATAAAGCTTGTCACCTGCCTCCCATGTATCTGATACCTCAAGTCATTTCGACCTCCAAAAACCATAATCTGCAAGAATTATTCCTCCCATTTATAGATGGGGAAACTGAGGTCCAGGGAGGGGAAGTGACTTGTTCATGCCAACCTCCAGTAAGGTAGGGTCAAGGCTATCTAGTTCAAAAACTAGCCTCCTTAGAAATGGAATGTGTGGCTAATTGCCTCCATGAACAATGGCCTCCTTTGCTATGAGACCAGAAGAACTGGATGGTGCCTGACTAACTACCATTACTGAACATTTTGATCAAAGATTCTATAGAAGAATCCTGATCAAAGGGGGAAAATAGGAAACAGAAGTTAAAATTCTCATGACATCCAGACTTTCTGGAGCCACTGAGACTGGACGAACCCCTGGAATTATTGCCCTGAGATAATCTGTAAACCTTATACCTTAAGCCAAAAATATCCCCTGAAGTCTTCTTCAAACCAAACCATAGTTTAACTTAATTAGTAAAGAATGTCTACCTTGAGCATTGTGCTCTTTCAAAAAACTATCTATATGGGATCAAACTGACAACAACTTGAAGGTTATGTAAGAAGCTTAGGGGACAGTGAGTTTATGTTAATGGGGGAGGAACAACTCAGAAAAGGAGGGTGAGGTTGGTTGCACAACTCAAAGAATGTAATCAACATTACTGAATTGTACATGTAGAAATCGTTGAATTGGTGCATGTTTTGCTGTGTATATTTTTAACAACAACAAAAAGAAATAAATTATTTTAAAAAATGAAAGAACAACAAAAACAAAAAACCAGCCTCCTTCTTTCATTTTGGGACAAAGACAGGGAGGGAGGCAGGGAGCTGCCAAGGAGATCATTCAGGAACATGGAAGCAGTGATAATGAGCAACTTAAAGACAGCAAGCTGGAGCAGGATGGAAGTGAAGAAGGGCCTCTCCAGGGCTTCAGAAAAAAGTTGGCTTTTTGCTCTCTCTAGATGTAAACAATCAGGTCACAGGACCCAGAAAGCTGGACTCCATAGAAACACAGCTGCCTCAGGCCAAAGTTCCATCTCACTGGCCAAACAGATGGGAGTTAATGGTCAAGCAGGCTGGGCTGGCCCCACCCGCCTGAATCAAGATGGGCTTGATTTCCTGCACCACAAACCCTCATCCTGTGAGAGGAGCCTGGGGCCTGCCTGTTACGCCAGCCCTGCCTCCAACCAGCAGGCTACGGCACACCCATGATTTTTTTAATCTCAGCAGTGATGTGGACCGTCCATCACACCCTGTCCACTCAGTCTCACTCCTCATCTAACACCATTCAGCCCCTGTCTGGCCTTGAACTGCCTCCCAGCTGAGACTCAGTCTCCCAACTGCTGTTATGTCAACACTAACCACACACTGTCACCTACTCTCACATCCAAGGCAGGGGCAGGTCTGTGCCACCTCTCCAGCCTCAGTGTCTAGAACAGGACGGGGTGCATAGCAGGTGCCCAGTGAGGAAGGCAGTGAAGGAGAATGGAGGTGTGGCAGGACTCCTGAACATGCTGGGAAAGGCCTCGAAGAGGGCAGGTGACTCATCCAGGGTCACACAGCAGGGGAACACCAGGCTGGCTAGCCTCCTTCCAGAGCTATGGATCTAAAACATCCCAGGTGATAGCTGGAGAGCAGTAGAGGGTCAGGACAGGGGCAGTGATGGAGGGGGAGCCAGAGGAGGGCAGAGAGCTCAAGTGTCCCCCACCCTCCCCACACTCGAGACCTCACAAAGGCCCTTTTGAGGCTGGCCTCCTTCCCCACCCACTTGACAAAGGAGAAAGAGGAAGGCGTGGGATGGGGGGGAACCCAAGAGGCACAAATCTTACGGCCAGGCCAGGAGGTGCCTGAGAGTTCCAGAAAAGCAAAGGAGAGAGTCAGGGATTCTAGTGTAGCTCATCAGGCTGAGGTCAAAGGCAGCACACCAAACCTGACTCGTAGGAGAGAGTGAAACTGCCCCATAGGGTTTGCAAGGCTGCGATCTTTACAGCAGCAGAAGCCGACTGTCACATCTTTCTCCTGCGGAGCGGCTGGTCCTCATAAGGCTTAGGTTAGCGGCCAAGTGCTTGACCACTATGTCACCAGGGCGCTTTCAAAGGTACCAGACAGGGTCCTGGGCTGGAAAGCAGGACTCCTAGGTCCCAGCCTAGCTCTGCTACCAGCTCACTAGATGACCGAGGGCACGTGCCTTCTCCTCTCGGCCTCAGTTTCTCTGCCTTTCAAGAGTTCCAACCTATCTGATGAAGAGGAAGACAGTAGTACACAATACTGGGGAAGTCAGCACAGCTTGACCAGGGCAAAGTCACAGAAGCTTCACAGACAACATCCAAAAGCCCTGAGAGACCAAGCTACTGGGCTGAGGGCTAGGGACCATGGTCTCAGAGGACATCAAGCTCAATTGGCATAACATAGGTTATAAAGAAAATGTTCTACATCTGACTGTGGTGAGTAGCATCTGGGGTCTTAAAAGCCTCCGAGTGGCCATCTAAGATACATCTACTGGTCTCATCCCGGCTGGAGCAAAAGAGAATGAAGAACACTAAAGACATTAGGGAAAGATTAGTCCAAAGGACTAGTGGATCACAATTACTACAACCTCTGCCAGACTGAGCCCTAAACCACTAGATGGTGCCTAGTTACCACCAACAACTGCTCTGGCTGGGATCACAATAGAGGGTCCTGGGAGAAAAATGTAAAACAAAATTCAAATCTACAAAATAAGAGACCAGGCTTGCTGGTCTGAAGGAGACTGGAGAAACCCTGAGAGTATGACCCCCAGACACCCTTTTAACTCAGTACTGAAGTCACTCCTGAGGTTCACCTTTCAGCCAAAGATTAGATAGGTCAATAGGGTCAACAATAATACATGTGAGGAAAGTGCTTCCTAGTTCAATTCACGTATAGGAGACTAATGGGCACACCAGCACAAAAGCAAAGACGAAATGGCAGGAAGGGATAGGAAAACTGGAAGAACGAAAATAAGAGAACCCAGGGTGGAGAAGGGGAGAGTGTTGATACATTGTGGGGTTGGCAACCAATGTCACAAAACAATTTGTGTATTAACTGTTTAATGAGAAACTAATTTGCTCCATAAACTTCCACCTAAAGTACACACACACATACACGCGCGCGCTCACGCGCACACACACACACACACACACACACACACACACACACACACACACACAAAGTCCCACCCTAAGAAAATATATGGGATTTTTAAGTTTGAAGGGACTTGAAATCACAGCCTGGAAGAAAAAGTAGAAAACTAAGTTCCATTCTCCCCAAAAGTTCAGGGGGCCAGAGGGAACTCTGTAAACACACATGGGGACACTGCTGAAAGCCTGGCCCCCAACGACTCCTCTGCCCTCAGAGCAAAGGTAGAGCACCTTGGCCTGCACATCTGGCCTTGCAGCCAGGCCAGTGGGCTTCCTCCTCCCCCATCCCTCCTTCCCACAGGGGCCTCATGCTCCAGGGGCCATCACCTCCCAAACACGCCTGAGGGCTTCACACCTGGTGTCCCTATCACACAGCCCTTCCAGGTAAATGCCTCCCCTTCCTTCAGTTCTGGGAAGCCGTCTCTGATTACTAGGCAGCAGAAGTCACAGTCCCCTGCATTGTAGTCCTTCCTGTGTGACCAACTTCCACAGTCACCAACATGACCACGGAGAATGGGGTAAGGGGCCTGGGCGGTGATTTCCAGCAGCCTCCACTTCACCCAGCCCTTCAGGCACCCACTCTGCAGGGTCAAGTAGGTACAAACAGTGGGACTCCCTACTTTTCCCACCTTCACACTCAGGAGTTGCGGATAAAAGGGATAAAATTATGCCATAAGGCCAAACATTTCTGTTAAATGCACTTCCAACTCAGCACCCAAGGCAGGGGGGGTGGGGGGGGGGTAGGGAGGGTGGTGACCAAAGAAAAATGCTGCAAAGATCGTCCTAAATATGAATAGTGAGAGCTCCCTGGACTGGGGGCCAGGCTCAGGGCCAGGTCGCTCATGCATTCCTCTGTGTCCTCACCACAACCCGATGAGCTAGGTCCCGCTATTTTTATACAAGTCTCCGTCTAATTATTATCACAGATCAATCAGAATAATAAAAACTTATTTATACAGCCAATGACAGTTTCAAAATCATTGTGAAAATAACCAGGAAGGTAAATTCCTTCCACGTAAACGTCATGCTACATTCTTCCAAAAAAATAAGAGTCACATCCACATCTCATTTTGATCCCAAAAGCAAACCTGGGAAGAAGGGTAGCAGAGAAGAGGTTTCTGCCCGGTGTTCCCTGGGAAGACGTACAGGTCCACAGAGGGGTCAAGGTCAAGGTCCTAGCTAGGCAGTGGTGGTCAGAGACTAGCATCTATTGTCCCAGCTCCCCACCCAGATCAAATTCCCCAGCAACAGGGCCAAGCATTTGCCCCTCCACTCTCAGGGCAGCCACCAACCTCGCAGACTTGTGGCCTGGGGACTACTCCTCCCAACCACCCTGCTGCCCCCAGACTCAGCCCATGGCTGTGGGCCTGCCCCACCCACCCTACTCATCCAGCTCTGGTTGGGGCCAGACACTAACCTTGGGCCTCTTCCACCTGACATTGGGCCCTGGGGCATCCTGATAGCAGAGGGAGTCATCAGTGGCCGGGAAGAGGGGGTCCTCGAAGAGCACCTTCCTGCGCAGACAGGCCCGCTTCAGGGCTAAGTAGTTCTGGTCCTCATAAGGCTTCACACTCGAGAACATGGTGGCCACTGTCCTGGGGAGGGGAGGCCAAGACAAGGCAGCGGAGGGCTGACTGGGCACGTGGGCAGCTCCTGGGGTTCCTGGGAAGGCAAGAAGGCAAGAGGATTGTCACTTATGGAGTACCTGGCGTCCCTGCTTCGTATGGACACCAAGTTAGTGATTCCTCCTGTTCCCCTCCTGGCAGCCCTGTGAAGTGGGCATTGTCACCCCATTGCACAGCCAAGAAAGTGGGGCTCAGAGAAGAGGAGAGACCTGCCCAAGGGCACACAGCTGGTACATGGCAGAGCATGGAGAGGACCTAATTGGCCTGAATCCACAGCCTGAATTCTCTCCAGTTTCCGGTGCTCAGAGGTGATCTCAGACTGCAGGCCAAGAGCTCAACAGTGCGCAGAGCTGGCCCAAGCAGCACCCACCTTCCTCCCTTCCTCTCTTTGTTTAACCAGCCTTCCCTAGCCCTCCCCCGACTGAAGCAGACCAGCCGCTGACCCCAGCAGTTCACTGGCTGCTGACACACCACCAGAAGGGCAGCAGCATCTCCAGGGTCCCTCCAGACACTCACCCCTCATCTAGAGGGCACATTTCTGCCCTGGTGGACACCTTGACTGGGTACCCTCCAGCCATCATATTCATTCATTCTTTATTGGCCCTCCCTCCAGCACTCTGCCTCTTTCACCGCACCTCTGGAGTAATCGTCCCCAATTCTGTAGAGAGCACACTCATCACTTCTTAATCCTAGTGACCTAACTCTCCAAGAGCCCCATGTGACCTCCCACTCCAAATTCAGACTCTCTCCCACAACAGCCTCCCAGACCTCAGCAGCATTTCACACTCCTGAACCAGTCTTCTTCTTGAAACTGTCCCCCCGGCTTCAGAGATGTCTGTCACTAGTGCTGGCGCCCTCCCTCATCTCTGATCTCCCCTTCCTGTCTGGGGCCACCCCATGGCCGCACCAAGCTCAGTGGTCTTTTCTGTGGTGTGGTTTCCATGATGCTCGTTTCCACCAATGACCCCCGTGTCGAGCCTGGACCTCTCATCTGGGTCCCAGATCAGCCCTGGGTGAACCATGGGCCTCACAGTCAGCAATCTAAAACTGAACTCCCCATCGACCCCTAGACCTCCCTGATTTCCCATCCCGGGAACAGAGGGTAAGCACCAACACTGGGCCAGAGGCCCCCAAGTGCAGGCTTCTCTCGCTCTGTTCCTGTGGCACACGCAGCCCCAGCACAGAGCCTGAGGCAGAAGATCGTCAGAAATGCCAGCATCCTTCCTCCAGCCCCCAGTCCAGGTGGGTCTAGCCCAGTATCTGAACCTTGCAGACATGAGCTGAGCAAACACAAGGGACACAGACTGGACAGACATGGCCAGGGAAGGTCTCCAGGGTGTGGGGGCTGCCAGCAGGGCCGACATGACATATCAGGCACCCAGACAAATAGGCCAGACAGCCAAGCACCTGAACGGTAGCCTCATCTATGCCATCATATCCCAGACTCCACCTGAGCTGCTGCTGAGCTCCACACACCTGCAGATGTACTCTTCCTGGTGAGTAATAAGCACTGCCCAGGGCACTGGAGACAGTCACAGCAATGCCAGACA
Organism: Dugong dugon; assembly: GCA_030035585.1. NCBI lineage: Eukaryota > Metazoa > Chordata > Mammalia > Sirenia > Dugongidae > Dugong > Dugong dugon. The sequence continues at coordinate 69,911,681 of CM057467.1, forward strand.
CCCACTGCCACACCCCACAGAGGCAAAGGCCACAGTTTCCCAGCCCAGCCCTGACGGAAACCAAGGCAAGGTAGGCTGGGAGCAACACAGACAAGGTACCAATCCCAGCTGCACCACTCACTTCCTGGGTGACCCTGAATAAGTCACTCAACCTCTCTGAGCCCCCATTCTCACCTCTACGATGCGAACAAGGTCACTTCAATAACTGGAAGATGCCAGTATGACCGACCAGATGCTGAGCAGACTGTTTAGCAGTGCTCCTTTCGGGACAGGTAACAAGAAAAGAAGCTGCCAAGCCACCTCTCATCCCGTGAGACAGAGAAACCAGCATTTCTCTGGCATCAACCACAAGTAAACCACTTCACTAGGGGTTTGTGCATGTTACTTGCAAACAGGACTGGGAAGGCTTTACCACTGTTGCCATTTTTCAGAAAAGAGAACTGAAGCTCAGCAAGGTGAGGCAGCTTGCCCATGCCCAGTGGCAGAGTCTGGACTCGGACCAAGACCCTCCGACTTCGGTGCTTCTACCTTGGCCTCCCAACCCCGCAACCCAGGAAAAAGGACTGATCTCACTCCACACACACCCTGGCTGAGCTGGGCCTCACAGGAAGGGAAAGATGAGGCAACTCTACAGCGAAGGGGGAAACAGGAAGTGGAGGAAGTGAGGATGGGCAGAGAGTGTGAGACATGGAGGGTCGGTTGGGACACAGGGAGGCCCGGACGGTGCCTGCCTGCCAAGGGGGCTTGAGAGCTGGTTTGTCCTCTGCTCCGGACCCACAGCCACTTTCTCTCCTGCCCCTCATCCATACAGGGCTCCTGTAACCGCTGCACGACCTCAGGCCAACCACTTAGCCCCTCTGACTGCCCTTCTGCCCAGGGAGGCCAATAACCCTGACCGTTTCCCCCCTGCTCCAGCCTGGGAGCCTGGGGAAAAGAGAAGCGGGGAGACTGGAGAGCAGGCCCTAGGCTTGGGCAGACAGCCACCATGATGGTCATTAGCACCACAGGTTTCCAGCAGTGCAGGAAGCAACTTAGCTGCAAGAATTAGATCCAAGAAGCTGAAAACAGCAGATGAGAAATCAGCTCTTGCAATTCCAGTGTTTCAAAGTACAGAAGGCCCAGAGAGTGAAAGTGAGCTGGCTGAAGTCACACAGCCAGGCTGGTGGATAATGAAGGTTATGGCTGCTCTCCAGGCCATGAAGCAGCCAGGATTCTGGGAGGGCTTGCCTGCGGTGAGGATGGAGGGAGGTGGGGGCTGAGATGGGAAAGCTCAGCTGGGCCAGGGCCCAGGAGAACTTGGGCCAGGCCGGGCTGGCTGCGGGTCTGACCCAGTTTAGCTATCTCTCCAGCCTCACTCCTGCCAGCCAGGCTGACCCTGGCCTACTTATGTCAGGCTCTGAGGCTCCAGGCCTTTGCACAGGCTGTACCTCAGGCTTAGACTGCTCTCTTGCACCCTCCATCTGCCAAGTTGACCTCCTACTCCATCTACCAGGTCAACACTTCCATGAGGTCATGGAGTCACCAGCCTCTCTCTAAGCCTTGCTGTCTCCTGTGGCTCCACATTGAAGGCCACCGATAAACCAGGAGTCAGGAAAGCTGGCCTTTACACCTCGAGCATCCTTTTCCTGAGCCTGAGGGCAACACTTCCCTAACACTTGCAGACTTCCAGTCTCCAAAACATTTTTTTACACTGTGTGTGGCCGGGCACAAACTCCAGGAGGTCTCAGGGCAGTCTGAGCTTCCCAGTGGCTCTTTCAGCCTACCCTCTTCCCTTTGGTCCCTGCCCAGTTCCAATGGCAGGTCAGTCAGAATTGATTTTGAGTCTGTACCACCTAGCCTCTGTGTGCCCATGGACAAGTATTCTTTGTTTGTTTGTCTTTAATGGTTGTAAAGATACGTATAACATAACATTTGCTGATTCATTTTTCACATGTACAATTTAGTGATATCAACTACATTAATCACGCTGTGCAATCATCACCAATAATAATTACATGGGTAAATCTTTAATCCCTCTGAGCTGCCATCAGTCAGCCCTACTTGGAACTAGTCTCTACAGTGGCAAAGGTTAGAAACAAAATGGCATCTGCCTCTCGGCCCTGCCCTAGAGGAGCTCATCTGTTCTTGCCTTGGAAATGGTATGCACCCTCCTTCTGGAGCCCAGGGGGCTATGGCCAAGTATGTTGTTCCCGGACCTGCTGAGTGGTGGGGAGCAGTCCAGCTGCATATGGCAGAAAAGGGCTCATCTCCCAGCAAGCCACACTGCTCCATCTGAAGAGGAAGGGGGGCTGAAACCAGTGAGACGTCCCTGGACAGTTACAACCACCAAAGCCATGAGAGAAGCAGAAGAGAAAGTTTTAGACCCATTTTGCAGATGAGAAGATCAAGAAATTTGTCCAAAGTCCATGGCCTTGTTAGCTGGATCCTATGCCTCCAGACTCTACATCACACCAGGGAGGGCTTCCCAAATTGTGGGCCTGGGGTAATACTGTGACAATTTTAGAGGAACTCTGGTGTGGCAAAAAAGAAGTCAGAAAGTCATTCCCCTTCCAAATCTCCTTCAAGGAGGTCTGGTTTGGCCCAGCTTGTCTTTAACACCTCTTAGTCCTTGCCACCTCCAATTTAACAAAGGAAGAGCAGGCCTCTGGCTCAGAGGCTTCTGCGAGCAACGGCATCAGTCTCGAACTGAATGCCTTTTCTTGTTTTTACTTTATTTTGAAGGTTCTTTCAGTTACCTTGTACTTATGAAGAGTGACACTGACTTTCCATTTACAGTAGATACACAGTCCCTTTTCAGAAATATCAGGGGGAAAGGAAGTTTATTTAAAGAAAAGTATTGTTACCAGTGGTGTAGGTGGGCACCCCAGCTTCACACCAAGCCCTGAGGGCAATGTTCTGCCACAGAAGGGGCCCAAGGGGCAGGGTTCCAGAGCTGTGCAGTAGGCAGGTCACCTCACCTCAGTAAGCCTTGGGGACCTCCTCTATAAGGTGGTGTCATGGTGCCAGCATCTGCCTTGGGGCAATTATAACAACCAGAAGCTGCAGCTGAGCCCAAGTCCAGCAACAAAAGGGGCTCAAAGCCAGCACACAAAGGGCTAAGAACAAAGAGCATCTTGAGGAATAGACCTGGAGGACTTACAGTATCAGTTAATAAGAACTGGTGGTGCAGTGGTTAAGTGCTTGGCTGCTAACCAAAAGGCTGGCAAACACACCCAGCGGCTCTGCAGGAGAAAAGACCTGGCGATCTGCTCCCATAAAGGTTACCATCATAAAAATTCCATGGGGGACTTCTACTCTGTCACATGGGACCACTATGAGTCAAAATTGACTCAATGGCCTGGCACCTAACGACAACAATATCATAAAGTTCTAGCAATTGAGACAGGGTGGTACTGGGGCAGGGACAGGCAAACAGATCAATGGAACAGAATAGGAAGTTCAGGAAGAGGCTACAAGTATAGCCACACCTGATTCACGAGAGGTGACACCACTGTGCCCCTCTGCAGCATAGGGAAGGTTGTGTAGCCTGAAGGGCTCTGGTGTGTGACTGGAGTGGAGGCAGATTCTAGAGCTGTGTAGGATGGAGACTCAACTCTACTTGGCAGTCAGCTGGTTGTGAGGGTGAAAGGGAGGATGGAGAAATGCCTCTTGGGGGTCCTCTTCTGTGTCCCAGTCCCCACACCCCATAGTGGCTACCCAGCATGCAGCACAGGCCTGACAGAGTAGGTACTGTCTTGTGCCAGTTAAGGGGCCAGTGATGCTCCTACCCCATAACCTGGCAGTCATAGCCCTTCCCCCACCCTCCCACTGGTCCCCACTCCAGGCAACAGAGCCCCCCTCAGCATATGATCAGAGAGGGGCTGAACAGCTGTGTCTTCATAATTCAGGGACACAGTCAACTCCAACTTGTACATCTTTGCCAGCATCTATTCTGGCCTGGTCCTGAGCTGATAAGGAGGGGCTGGCCCCCAGAGGCAGTCCCAAGTGAGGAGGGGTCTGGGGTGACAGGCACAGATGGAGAACTAAGCCAGATACAATGGTCAGCGTTCCCAGGATTAAGGCAGGCCATAGGTGAGGGTGATAGGGGTGGGAGATAGGCAGTGGCTGAAGGCTTCTTCAAGATGGAATGTAAGGAGGGCTTGAAGGCTAGGCCAGGATCACCAGGGCAGAATGCACTTCAGGGGGAGGGAAGAGCCTGGGACAAAGCACCGCAGTGGGGGAGCACCGAGTAACAGATGGAGGCCAGGCTGGAACTGGCAGAACCAGCTCTGCAGGCCAGGGATGCCAGGCTGAGGGGCTTTAACCTCATACTGAAGGCACACAGGAGCCAGGGAAAGGGTAGGGGCCAGGCTCAGGGTCAGATGCTGAGGAAAGAGGCTGATGCAGGGTCCCTAAGGAATGCCCTGGCCTAAGTCAGGACAGGGAAGGCCAGATGCTAAGGAATGGGGCCTGGAAAGGGCAACTGATTGGCTACTCACGTGTTTTTGTTAATGTGTTTATTCCCTTTTCTCCCATGCCCCACTGCCATTCTCCTCCTGCCCCATAAGCTGCCACTTTAATAACATGCTTAGCGTGTGCCCATTAAGGTCTGTGGTGTGGGTGTACTGTGACCTCCAAAGACTCTCTCTCTCCTGTGTACCATGTACTGGGATAGAAGGTAGGATTGGGGAGGGAGGTGGGGAGGGAAAGCTGGGCTTAGGCTGGAGCTGGGCCACGGTTACACCACAGGATGCTGGAGAGGCCTGGCCACTCCGGGCTCCCAGATCCTGGGCCACCCCAGGCTCCTGGGTAACTGCAGGCACCTAGGTCCTGGGCTCTGACACCAGAGTCAAAGCTACGAGGCCCAGTGAGTCACTCCAGACAATGTCAGGCAAGTTGGCACTGGGGCTAGGAAATCCTGTCTTTCTTCTCCCCTCCCTTATCATTTCTGGCTGTGTCCAATCCATTCTCTACTCAGCTGAAGTGATCTTTCTAACACATAAATCTGACCAAGTCACTCCCCTGCTAGGAGACTCGGAGGGCCTGGAGGGCAGCGCCAGGCACGACTGGCGGGCAGGGTCCCTAGCGGGTCCTGGGGCGACAGTGGCCCTGGAGCTGGGATGTCCTGGCAGTGTATGTGAGGGAAGAACCAGCCTTTGAGGCTGGCTCACTGTGTGGCTTTGACTGAGTCATGAGGCCACTGACCCCCACAGCCGTTCCTCATTTGGGAACTGGATCCTGCCACAGGGTGTTGTGAGGAGGGAGCTGGGAGCTCTCAGTAAGCAGGGCGTAAATAGTAGCGGAAACTCCAGAAGGGCTGTTCTAGCTCATGGGTTCCTGCAGGCCTTGGGCAGAGGCAGGAAGAAGCTGAGAACTTGGCTGCACTCCTGAAGTCAGGAGGCTTCCTGATTGGGTGACTAATTTGTCCTGGTTTTAGCACTAAAAGTCCAGTGTTGAGCCAGGGCAGTTGGTCACCCTCCCTCAGGTATCCCAGCCCAGCACTGCATCTTGCAGAGAAGGTGCCAAGAGAAGGGCAGATGCAGCTGAGCCCCCGGCGCAGGATGTTCTCCCTCCCACCAGGGTGGGAGTAGGGGTAGGGGATGTGGTACCTGGAGCTTCAGGTCACAGGTGCTCATTCACTCCCCCCCAGGGGAAACAACCTGATAAAATGAGACCTGATAGGTCACTGACACCACCTCTGCCCCACTGTGCTGTGTGACTCCCAGCAAGCCCCTGCCCTCTCTGGCCTGAAGGTTCTCGCTGTTAAATGGTAGGGAGGGGAATGATTTATTGCTATTTTCCAACCTGGTCAGTGTGACACCATGGGCAGTCTGTGCCCCTGGCACCACCTGTCTCCAGGACTCAAGGCTTGAAACCTAGTGAGATGGTGCCCATTTCTCAGACTGGGAAACTGAGGCTTGATGCTTAGGTCAAGCTCCTGCACAACCTCAGAAATGAGCTCTACTATTCTGACTACACAGATAGAGTACAGAGGCTCAGAGAGGGGAGATGGCCCAGCACCCTCCTCACTCAAGCAAATACAGAGAAACCTGGCCAGTGACCCACTCAGTAACCACCAACCTTTTCCCACACCTGCTCTGTGCCTGGCCAGGGAAAGTAAGGACTCACACAGGGTTCTGCCTTAGAGGTCAACCTGGTGGAGGAGAGAGATAGAGACCCCAATATAGAGAGATCTGCTCTAAAAGGGAATAATTCATTTAGATGGGGAAAGGAGGATTGCCTGGAGGAGGTGGCATCTAAGTAGGATCTCAAACGGTAGAGTGCAATTTTGAGAGACAGAGATGGAAGGTTTGGAGAAGGAACATTCTGGGAGGAAGATACCATTTAGGCAAGGCTAGAAGACAGGGTACAGGGAGAGCGGAGAAGGAAAAGGGGCCTGCACAGGAACACCGCCATGGCTGGGCTGTGGCGGGCCCTGAATGCCAGGCGAAGGAACCGGGAGTGTGATGGGGTGAGGGGGGCTCCTCAAGGGTCCATGAGAGGTCAGACAGAAAGGGACCACGACACAGGCAGGGAAGCCAGGCTGTAGAAGTGGCCCTGAGAGAGGCGCGGGGCCCAGTGTGATATGGCCTTGGCCGTGGAGTTGAGATGGAGACCTGGACATGAGCATGCAGGCCAGGGGCTCTTGGGAGTTTGGCTGGGGGCTCTTCCTCGGAGGCGCCAGGAGGTTCACTACCTAAAAGATGACAGACCACGTCTTGGGCGAGCAGTATGTTGGCAGCACTCCCGGCTCTGGGCACAGCCCTGCATCATGTCATGTTCCTGCCCCGGCATTCCTGAATACCAATGCCCCCTCCTCCCAGTGTGCGGGCCGAGGATGAGTTACAGCCTCAGAATGTCAGGCTACAAGGGCCTCAACAGAGGTCCCATGCACATCCCCATCCTCACAATGGGAGACTGAGGCCCAGGGAGGGGCAAGGCAGTTAACTTCTTTATGCCCCAGAGTCCTCATTTGCAAAATGAAGGTCTTTTCCACTCTGCTGGCCCAACTCCCCACACTGGGCCCCTCACACACCTCCGCTACAGACCTTGAGGCTCCCAGCCCAGCCCATCCCTCACAAGTAGTGGTGAGGATCAAATGACCCTGCACAGCACAGGGCTTGTTGGATAAATGTCTGAAACAGCTGGGCTCTACTCTGAGAGGCTAACACACTGTCAAACTCAGGACAGGGTCCGGTTGCTGGGGCAGTCCACGGGGACATGCCAGCATGTCCCTCTTCCAAACGTCCCGGAGCTCTGGCTACCACAGGCTCAGGCTGGGCACTGGGGCCAGAAGTGCAGCAGCACCAGGCCCCGCCCACAACTCTCCCAGGCTGGGGCGGGGGTGGGGGCGTGGGGGTGGCCAGAGACTGCGAGTGACTGCACAGGGTAACCAGGGCTGTGACTCGGGGAAGCCAGGGGCTGTGGGTGCCCAGAGGGGGGTGGGAAGTTACCTGCGATGACACTTTCAGCTGGTTCCTATGGTAGACTAAATAGGCCCCCAAAGATACCCACATCCTAATCCCTGGAACCTGTGAATGTTACCTTATATGGCAAAAGGGACTTTGCAGATGCAATTACGGATCTGGAGATGGGGAAATTATCCTGGATTATCTGGGTGGTCCCTAAGTGTAACCACAAGTGACCTTATAAGAGGGAGGTAGAGGGACATTTAACTTCAAAAGAGGAAACGTCAATGTGAAGATGGAGGCAGAGACTGGAGTGATGCCACCAGAAACTGGAAGAGACAAGGAATAGATTCTCCCCTGGAGGTTCCAGAGGGACCAGCCCTCCCAGCACCTTGGTTTTAGCCCTGCAAGACTCACTTCTGACTTCTGGCCTCCAGAACTGTAGGAGAATAAATCTGTGTTGTTTTAAGCCACTGAATCTGGGGTAATTTCTTACAGCAGCAACAGAAATCTAACAGAGTTCCTAAAGAACAGTGGATTGGGCAGACTGTATGGCCCTATCCCCTCTCTCCTACTCAAGGAAGCCAGTAAGTATGGCATTATTATACCTTGAATTGCTCCAATACAAAATAAAGTCAATGTCTCAGTTACTATTACTAGTAACAAACCACTTGGGTCCCACCTCACCCTGCCCAGCAGAAGTTACACAGTGGTCTACATCCAGGACTGTTGGGACTGGAGCAAGGGCAAGGGCTAGCTGGGCAGGCAGGCTGAGACTCAGCTAGCAGGCTCTCTCCTCTGTCCAGCAGGCCACAAGCTCGTTGCAGACATCCCTGGGCCACAGCTTGCTGCCCGTTCTGGCCCCCGGCCCCTTCTCCCGCAGCTAACCACATGCTCCTTTGTGGCAGAAGACCACAGCGCATACCCACAAGCCACTGCAGCCTCAACCACTGGCTCCCCCACACCCTAGCCCTGGAAAAGCTGGCGACCCCTAGAGAAACACATCCTCTGAACAATGAGAATGGGGAGTAACTCAGACCATTTACAGGCAAGCAAACACTCAAATTCCACAACCTCCTGGGGCCAAGCCTGAGGAAACTCCATAAAACATCCTGGATTAGAACCCAAAATGGCCTTGGCCCATTTTGTCTTTAGTGAGCAGAGAAAGGCAAGGCCCAAGAGAAGTCAACAGCTTGGCCTGGACTGAGTGGAGGCAATCATGGGGATGATTGCCCAGAGGGGAGATGAGGTTGGGGGCCTTGAATGCCATGCCTGAGGGGACCACAGGGCACCAAGGAATGTTTTGAGCAGCAGTGGCAAAGGATGAGGGGGCAGACGAGCTTCTGGGGGAGATGTGAGGCATGCAGTCTCCAAAGGCACACAAAATCCTCAAGGAGAGGAGGCGGATGTGGAGTAGAGGGGTGAGGTCAGAAGACCAGCTGCAGACAAACTTCCACCTGCTGCATGGGCCCTAACACCATGGCTGGGCAGCTCCGTGGGAGAGGGGACTTCAGACCCTGTGCTCTGCAGCTGGGGGAACCCAGAGCTGCTGCTGAGCTGTTTCTCCCACCTTCACACCATGCTCTCGGTTGTCCCAGTCCCTGTCCCTCCCAAGGGGATAGGAGGCTTTGGAGAGGCACAGGGACATGGCCAGGGGTCTGAAAGGGTCAGCAGTTCCCTTCACCCACTGAAGTCAAGAAGGGCCTCCACTTCACTGGGAGAGACCCTGTTTCCTTTCATCCTTCTCCCAAAGTGAGCCCCTCCTTCCTATCTCCCCCAGGGAAGGAGGGACAACGTGATTGTTAATTACTGTGAATTATAACAGCTACCAAACACCATGTACCCACTAAGTGCTTTTAGTGATGTGATCTAACTCCATCACCATTCCCTGTATCCCTATGATGAGGCAGCATTTATCCCCATTTCAAAGGAGCCCTGGTGGTACAACGGTTAAGCGCTCAGCTGTTAACGGAAAGGTTGCCGGTTCAAACCCACCAGCAGCTCCAAGGGAGAAAAGACCTTGTGATTTGTTCCTGTGAAGACTGCAGCCTAGGAAAGCCTATGGGGCAGTTCTACTCTGTCCTGTGTGGTCGCTATGAGTCGGAATTAACTCAACTGCACCCAGCAACAACAACAACATCCCCATCTCACACAGGAGGAATTTAGACTCACACAGAAGAAGTTACTTTCCTCAAGGTCACAGGCAGGCAGGAAGAGACAATCTCAGCAAGGAATAAGCCTGGACATGCGACTTAGGTCCTGCAGATAGCAGGGGTCACTGGAGAAAGCCCTCCCTGTGTTTACTGGGGCTCCAGCAGGGTCTCCTGTGTGGTGACAGGGGCTTCAGGGCTGCTCTGGGGCAGGTACATAGAAGGCAGAAGCAGTCAGAGACAGCACTGGCCTCAGAGCAGTTGCCCCTCAAAGTCCACAGGCCCCACTGCCTCCAACTCTCATCTCATTGCCTTCCCCCAGGCCGGCTCCACCCCCATCAAGGTCACCAACTCAGAGAGGGCACCCCACCCACCCTTTCCCAGGGGCAGGGTCCTTTGCAGCCCCTTGGCACCTCTCAGTCACCCCATCCCCTTCTGGGAATCCCTATCAGGTCCCCTCTCCTCTGCCAAGGCAAGCCCCAGAGTAGAGCATGAGAGAAGAGTAGAGGGGAGGCCTTTCCCTGCTGTGGCCTCCTCCTCACTGGCCTCCAGAGCAACCCACCCACCACAGCAGCCAAGGGTGATACCTCTCAGACATGGATCCAACCTATTTAATCCCCCTCCCCACTAAACTACCATTCAGTTTTTACCTATGCTATTCCCTGGGTCTGCAGTGCCCTGCCCTTTCTTTTCTGCCTGGTGAACTTCTTTTCATCCTTCAAGCTCCAGCACCAAAGTATCTTTGGTGCTTCCTTGGTTCCCAGGCAGTGATGTGTCCCTGCCTCGAGCTCATGGCCTCTCCTGTCAGAAGAGAGGCTCCTCAGGGCAATGACTCAACCTGAGCACCTCTTTGTCCTGGCACCCAGCTCTGGCCTGGAGCAGCAGCAGCTGGGCCCACCTAACTCCACCCAGTCCCTCAGCATGGTAAGAGAGGCAGATCATCCCCATCTTCACCCCCAGGACTATCTGGACTGGAGCAAGGACCAGGCCCAAAGACCCTGGGAGGCCGCACACTCACAGGGTCTGCTGAGCCCCACCCTCAGACTCCTCTCTTCCAGGAAGTCTGCCCCGATTTCTCTCTCCCTAGAATCCTGGGGATAGTTGTCCTCAGCACTTCCCTCTCAGACTTCCAGGTGCAGGAAGGAGATTCTGGCTGGATGGTCAGGCATACCTGGGTTTGAATTCTGACCCTGAGAGGAAAGCTCACTTCATCCCTCTGCGTCCACTCTGCTGGGGTCTGGGGCTGAATCCCACCAGGTGAAATGAAGCCAGGAGAGAACCTGGCACCTGTTAAGAACCTTCTGTCCTACTTCACATCTGGTCCCCCAAGCTGGTCTCTCCAGACCCTCAACTCTGGGGGAGGGGGATGGAAATGGAAGGGGACTGGATCAGAGAAGCCATTCTCTCCCAGATGGCCCTCCTCCCCACACACACATCCCCAAGCCCTGCAGCCAAGGAGAAAAACCCTCATCCAACCTGGGGAGGAAGACCGGGAAGGGGAATAGGCTAGAGCAGCCAGGGCCTCGGCCTAGCTTCCTCCAGGGACTTGGAGGGGCCCACCCAGAAAGAGTTGGGTATTGAAAGGGTGGTGGGGGGGGGGGGGGGTGGAGGGCTGGGGAAGGAACAAGAAAGGGGAATAAGAAGAGGGGAAGAGAGGATCAAGCCCCGGGTATCAAACGCGCCCCGGCACTTCTGCACTAGGGAAACGACTCCATAACATCCAGGGGGAGGTGGAAAGAGACCCCTCGCCGCAGGGTAGAGGTGGGGACGAGCCCCGAGATGTGGGGCGGATCCCCGCGCCCCCGCCCCCTACGCCTCAAGGCCAGCGCTCACCTCTCTTCCTCCACAGTCTGCAGCAGGTGCAGCCTCCTTCACCGATTCGATTCGTGCTCACACCGCACGCCCTGGCTCGCGTGCACCGGCACACACACACACCCAAAACACACACCTATAAACACACAGGCACTCGCACACGCCTCCCTCAGTGCGGTGCCTGCTACCTGCAGCGCCGCCTCAGGGCGAGCGGGACTCCGGGATGCTGGGCAGGGCGCGGGCGCAAAACGGGCACCGGCACCGCGCAGCGGCATTGGACTCCGGCGGGGGATCCGGCTGGGGCGGGCCTGAGGCGAGGACTCGGCCTCCGCCTCTCGTGGTTCGGCCAGCTCCGCCCCAGCCACCCAGGCCAGCTGCCTCCTCCTCTTCGGGGCCGGAGGCGAGGCGTGGTCTCGTGTGGGGTGGGCGGGGAATAATTGCTGCGCATGCGAGCTGCCGCCGCGCTGTGGGGCATTCACTCTGGGAGGCGGCGGTGGAGTTCCCGCTGGGGTGGGTGGGGGCGCCCTGGGGCCCACGGGGCTCGTTCCGACCCCTTTTGGCTCCGTGGCGCTGCGCGCTCCCTTCTACCGTCGCTTTGTTCCCAGTGAACCCTTCAGAGTCGAGCCCAGGTCAGCAGCTACCCGAGGGCTCCGCGCGCAGCCAAGTACCTGGCTGAGCTCAGACGGGGGAGACGGAGAGGCAAGCCCGACAGAAGGCTGCGCTCTGGACATGAATTTTGTGCATTAAGCACTGTAAGAGCCAAAGCAGAGTAACTGGGAAAAAGGAGGACTTAATGAGGAGCGCACCCTTCCCTTATTGGTCACCATCTGCACATCCATCTCCCAAGTTTCTGGATAGAGGAGGGGCGTCCAAGGCACCGGGGGAGACTCACAGAGAGGGCCCTTGTCAGATGGGGAAAGCTGGCCTTGGGTCTGTATTGAGCACTCAGCACGTGCTGTGATAGTGTGACCGCTGGAGCTGGCTTGGATCCCGGTCTCAACTCAGTGACTGGCTCTAAGAATGCCATTAGGAAAGTCCCCCAACCTGAGTTTCTTAATCTGTAAAATGAAGACTGCAATCTCCATCCTCACAAGGCGGTTTCGAGGATGAGATGGAGGAAATTTAGGAATTCTGGTACACAGTGGGGGCTCAGGGCATGCCAACTACCTTTCTGCTCTTCCCTGGGACCGCCCACAGATACACATTCAATCTGATCTTCTGAGGCCCCCACTTGGCAGATGGAGAAATCCAGGCCCGCTTATCTTTCCCTTCCTGTATTCCCTGTCTCAGTTAATGATTTCATCAACGTCTCCGTCACCCAGACTTCTCTGTTCTCTTCCCCCACATCACACCCCCTACTGTACCTACTCCAGGCCTCCCAGAGGTCTCTCCCCCGGGTGCAGCTCCAGGCCCTGGCTATCCTATCTGATAGCTAGCCAAGGAAGGTGTTCAAACCGGAAGCGTTGATGTCATTTACAGAACAATGTTCCAAGGTGGTGCCCCTGCCTAACTCACCCACTCCATTTCCAACATCTGTTCCCTGGGCCGCAGTCTCCCCAGCCCCTCAATGCCCATTGCAGGTGCTCTGCTCTCCCCACTCTCAAACCCTGTGTTTGACATGGCTGTCTGAAAGGCTGTTACTTCCTTCTGCATATAGCAGTATGCTGATATCAGACCTCTGCTCTAATGCCACCTTCTCCGCAAAGCCTTCCCCTTCCTCAGCATTCCACCCCATTATGCCTCTTCCATGGCCCTAAACTCATGCTGCCTCCCTTAGAGTTAGTAGTGGGGTCTTGGCCTCCCAGGCAGAGGCTCCTGGAGGCCAGGGGCTTAGGCTCATCCTCAGAAAGACAGCAGTACTTGGTCAAGCCAGACAGATCTGGGGCCCAGTCGTTGCTCTGCCAGTTGTTGGCTGTGTGATCTGGGCAAGTCCTCTATCACTGCTGAGCCTCATTTTCCTCATCTGTAAAATGGACTAGACTAGCAGACATATAAGGAGCCCTTATGGTTCAATGATTAAGCTAACCCAAATGGCTGCTAACCAAAAGGTTGGCGGTTCAAATCCACCAGTGGAGAAAAGACCTGGTGATCTGCTCCCATAAAGATTTACAGCATAGAAAACCCTATGGGGCAGTTCTACTCTGCCATATAGGATCGCTATGAGTTGGAATTGACTCGACATCACACAACAGCAGAAGTGTATGCCGATCAGGTACAGGCAAGTCACAGGGCTCAATAAAGGCCCCATCATTTAGGGTGTTGGGCAGCATTGCCTTCTGAGCTGGGCGACCCCGATGTGGGCGAAGCTGGGATTATATCTAGAAAGCATGTCTGCTTCAGCCTGTAAAAGGTGGGTTTCAGACGGTGCTCGGACCCTCTTTTGCATCTCAGAGTGTTGGAGCCATAAGAAGGTGTTGAGTGGTGACTGTGAACAGGGACTCTGTACTCACTGTCTGGGCTTATATTAGCTGTGTGACCTTGGGCAAGTGACCTAAGCTCTCTGTGCCCAGCCTCCTTACCTATAAAATCACAATAGTAGTACCTACACCACGGGGTTGTTGTGGGAAGAAATGGATCAGTCCTTGCAAAGCCCTTAGAGGGTGCCTGGCCCAGAGTGAGTGCTCAGTAAGTGTTGTTATTAGGTGCTGTCCAGCCAATTCCAACTCACAGTGACCCTATAGGACAGGGTAGAGCTGCCCATAGGGTTTCTCAGGCTGTAATCTTTACAGGAGCAGATCACCAGGTCCTTTCTCCCACAGCGAGTGGCTGGTAGGTTTGAACCTCTAACCTTTTGGTTAGCAGCCAAGCACTTAACCATCACACTACCAGAGCTCCTTCAGTAAGGGTTAGCTGATGTTATTTTCATCAAATCCACCCCCACGTTTCGTGAAGACACCGGGTCCCCAGAGTCAGAGACATGTGCACGCAGCTAGTTAGAAAGTCTAGGCGTCCTAGAAGGGTAGACCTGGAGAGGCCCCCAGCACCCATCTCCAGCAGCTCTCATCTTCTTCAACAGATGAGGAAAGAGGACTAGAGACAGATAGTGACCTGTCCGGGGCCACCCAGCCTGATGGGGAGGGGATGCACTGGCCCTGCTCTTGGCGGGGTGGGGGCAGGAGGGGAGCGGGGGACAGTTTCAAGACAAGCCAGGAATCCAGGTCTGCCCAAGAGGAGTGGGGGAGAGGTGGGGTTCTGACGATGCTCCAGCCCCAAGACCCTGCTGGTTGGTTTTCATAAACTGAGTCATCTAATGATGTCATTACAGGGCCTGATGTGTAGGTGCTTTTCCCATTTGATTCTCACAACCACACTGTTCAGGAATGCTCATTAACTCCATTTTGCTGATGACAGAACTGAGTCTCAGGGAGATGCCCAGAGTCATACAATTAGCAAACTGCAGTGGAACTGGGATCCACACCTACCCTGTCGGACTCCACTCCTGTGTCTCCAGTCCCTTTCCCTCCTGAAGGCAAAAGCCTCCTCTGCAGGCTCCTTGACTGGCTGGCCAACCTCGCCTTGCATCCCTCTGTAACTGGGAGCTCAGTCCCTCCCAGGGCAGCCCTTTCCTCTCTACTTGGGAACATCTTCTGTCCCTCAGAGCTGATCCATGCCCCGTCCTGGCTCTGCAGGACTCCATCTCCCCTATCTGGCCAGAGGCCCAGGACAGGCCACCAGAGCCCTGCTCCTGTGCATAACGGGGTTTCCTAGAGAAAATCTCATTATAATAATAATAATACCAAAAAAAAACCAACCAAACAAACCCAAACTAGTTGCTGACGAGTTGACTCCAACTCATGTCGACTCCACATGTGTCAGAATAGAACTGTACTTCATAGCGTTTTCAATGGCTATGACGTTTCGGAAAGGAGCCTTAGCTGCTAACCAAAAGGTTGGCAGTTCGAACCCACCAGCCACTCTGCGGGAGAAAGATGTGGCAATCTGCTTCCATAAAGATTACAGCCTTGGAAACCCTATGCAGCAGTTCTACTCTCTCCTATAGGTCACTATGAGTTGGAATTAACTCAGTGGTGACTGGTTTAGTTTTTAGTTTTTGACCTTTTGGAAGTAGATCACCAGAACTTTCCTCCGAGGCAACTCTGGGTGGACTCAAATCACCAATCTTTCAGTTAGTAGCCAAGCACTTAACTGTTTGCACCATCCAGGCAACCTATAGTAATAATAATTTTTAAAAACAATAATAAGTCTCAGCAGATCTAACTGCTAAGCTGTTGTTTGAGAAACCTAAAGGAAGCCTGTGGCATGGGGAGTAGCTCAAAATGGCAGCTCCTAAGGCCTGGTGTGTTGGGGTGGAATATTAAAATAACCGTGTTGTTCAGTCCCCGCCCTCCATCTCTATCTGGCCAGCTTCGGGAAGGGATCAAGACTGCAGGGAGAGGAGTCTGGTCAGGCACACAAAACTTTCAGGTTGGGAATGATTGCTAAGAGATCCATATTTATGCCTATTCCAAAGAAAGATGATCCAACCGAATGCAGAAATTATCAAACAGTATCATTAATATCACACACAAGTAAAATTTTGCTGAAAATCATTCAAAAGTGGCTGCAGTGGTATACCAACAGGGAACAGCCAGAAATTCAATTACTGCTGCAACTGGTTTTTGTTTTAATTTTATTGTGTCTTAGGTGAAAGTTTACAGCACAAATTAGTTTCGCATTCAAATATTTACACAACGGATCTCTTCCAGTCAGTTGGCCAGGTAGCTGTCTGCCTAATTTCTTGGCGTATAGATGAGTGAGCGCTTCCAGTGCTGCATCCGTTTGTTGAAGCATCTCATTTGGGATTCTGTCGATTCCTGGAGCCTTGTTTTTCTCCAATTCCTTCAGTGTAGCTTGGACCTCTTCCTCCAGTACCATTGGTTCTCTTAGTCATATGCTACCTCATGAAATGATTGAATGTCGACCAATTTTTTTTTGTATAGTGATTGTGTATTCCTTCCGTCTTCTTTTGATGCTGTGTCACTTAATATTGTTCCCGTAGAATCCTTCAATATTGCAGCTTGAGGCTCGAATTTTTTCTTCAGTTCTTTCAGCTTGAGAAATGCAGAGCACGTTCTTCCCTTCTGGTTTTCCACCTCCAGGTCTTTGCACATGTCATTATAAAAACATGGTAAAACCCTCTACATGGTAAAGTAGAGGGTCAGCGAAAAAAAGGAAGACCCTCAATGAGATGGATTGATACAGTGGCTGCAACAATGAGCTCAAGGATAACAATGATTGTGAGGACGGCACAGGACCAGCAGTGTTTCTTTCTCTTATACGTAGTGTTGCTTTGAGTTGGCACCAACTTGACACCTAACAACAACAATATGTGGTCTTAGTTTGTGTCTGGCTTCTTTCACTTACCATAATGTTCTGAATGTTTCTCCATGTTGCAGCATGTACCAGTAATTCATTCCTTTTTATGGCTGAGTAATATTCCATTGGATACCCTGGTGGCATAGTGGTTAAGAGCTATGGCTACTAACAAAAAGGTCAGCAGTTCAAATGCACCAACTGCTCCTTGGAAATTCTGTGGGTCAGCTCTCCTCTGTCCTATAGGTATCTCTGAGTCGGAATTGACTCTACAGCAATGGGTTTGGTTTTTTTTGGTTTGATATTCCATGGTATGGATACACCCTTTTTTTTTCTTCATCCATCCTTTGATGGACATTTGCGTTGTTGTTACTTTTTGGTTATTATGGATAATGCTGCTAGGGACATTCACACACAAATTTTTATGTGGGCATATGTTTCCCTTGGGTATATACCTAGGAGTGAAATTTCTGGGTCATATGGTAACTTCATGTTTAACTTTTTGAGGAACTTCCAAATGGTTTTCCACAGCAGCTACGCCATTTTGCATTCCCACCAGCCATGTTTTCTGGTTCCAGTTTCTCCACTTCCTTGACAGCACTTGTTTGTCTTTTTTATTACACCCATCCTAGTGGGTGTGAAGTGGTTATCTCATTGGAGTTTTCATTTTCATTTCCCTAATGACAAATGATCAAGAGCATCTTTTCATGGGCTTATTGGCCATTTGTATATCCTCTTTGGAGCCATGTCTATTTAAACCCTTTGTTTTTTAACTGAATTATTTGTCATTTTATTGTTGAATTGTAAGAGTTCTTTATATATTCTGGATACTAGACTCCTGTCTGACATATGATTTGTAAATATTTTCTCTTGTTTTGTGAGTTTCTTTTTTTTTACTTAAGAGTATCATTTGCAGTACAAATGCTTTTTCATGAAATCCAGTTTATTTATTTTTCCCTTTGGTTTTTTGTGCTTTTGGTGTCATATCTAAGACACCGTTGCCGATCCAAGGTCACAAAGATTTACATATATGTTTTCTTCTAAGAATCTTTTTATTTTAGCTCCTACATTTAGATCTTTGATCAATTTTGAGTTTTTTTTTTTTTTTTTAATGGTGTAGGAGGGGTCCAGCTTCATTCTTTTGCATGTGGATCTCCAGTTGTCCCAGCACCATTTGTTGAAAAGACTATTCTTTCCCCAATTCAGTGGTTCCCTACCCACTGCTTTCTCACTATCCTCAAAACACCATTCCTACCCCTCAGATCCCTTCTCCCCCAGCAGCCAAACAGACTTTCTAAAATATATATTGTAACAATTGTGTGGGCATGGTTTCTGACCTCCTCTACCTTCACAAGCGAAGAAAAGAAGAATCAAGATCAACAGCCCAAGGCTGATTCCTATGAAGCAGAGGTTAAACATACCTCCACCCCCCAATCTTTTTACCAATTTTAATAGCAACTGTCCCTCCCACAGCACTCTCTGCTTGTCTGCTGGGTTCAGTAATTCATTGTAATGGCCACACAGAACTCACAGACAATACTCATGATTATGGCGTCTGTCTTAGTCATCTAGTGCTGCTACAACAGAAATACCACAAGTGGATGGTTTTAATGAAGAGAAGTTTGTTCCCTCACAGTCAAAGCAGGCTAAAAGTCCAAATTCAGGGCATCAGCTCCAGGGGAAGACTTTTTCTCTGTCGGCCTTCTCATCAATGTTTCCCCGGACTAGGAGCTTCTCCACACAGGGACCCCGGTCCAAAGGAAGTGCTCTGCTCCTGGCACTGCTTTCTTGATGGTTTGAGGTCCCCCTGTCTCACTGCTCACTTCTGTCTTTTATATCTCAAGAGATTGCCTCAGGACACAATCCAGTCTTGTAGATCAGGTCCTGCCTTACTAACACAACTGCCACCCATCCTCCCTCATTAACATCATAGAGACAGGTTTACAACATACAGGAAAATCACACAGTACCAGGAATCATGGCCTAGCCAAACTGATACACACTTTTTTGGGGGGGACATAATTCAAACCATGACAGCGTTTATTAGGGAAATAACAGGTTACAATTCAGGATCAGAAATGACTCAGGATACAGGATAACCTCTTCTCAGCTGTGCCTGCAGGCATACCTTTCTCTGGCCCTCTGACTCTTGGGCCCATTGGCCCATCCTCTGCCCTGCTCCGGCAAGTGTTATAAAGCTCTTTAGCTCCACCAGTAAGTGCCTGGAGGCACCCCACTCCACCAGCAAGCCTCCTGCCCGAAGACACTCAGCTTTCTTACTCCATGTCCAGGAAGTCCACAGTGCCGTCTCCTGCCAGTCTCCTGGTTCTGCTGCCGCCATTTCTCTGCCACTGCTTCTTGTCATCTCTCGCCAACTTCGGTGTTACAGCTCTCTCTCTCAGTCTTCTCAGTCTAAGAGGTTCTTAGCTCAGGGATCCCGGGTCAAAGGATGGGCTCCACTCCTGGCTCTTCTTTTTTGCTGGTTGTGAGGTCCCTTCTTTCTGCCTCTGGGATGGCTCATTTTAAGACTAGTAGGATGGCAAAACTGACCAATCCCCTTGTTAGGGTTCCATACACCTCATTTGCATGGTCCCACCCCCCCCCCCAAGAGTTCCATGCACCTTATTTACATTATTAACAAGCTATCCAATCCCCTTGGTGGGCCACAAGCATGTCATTTGCATAGCCCTACCCAGTCATTTGGTGGAAGTTACAAAGACTGTGTCTAGAAGGACCATATTAAGTAATTCACTGCACTGCACATATCTAATCCCTTACTCCATTGCTTAAAACTCTTGAGACCAGGAATAAAGAATAAAGGATGACATTTTAAAAAACTGATGTCATTTCTGCATTCTTGGAAGCATCAGAATTAACCTTCTTGAAAGACTACCCTTCTGTTGGAAAAATACCCTAATAGAATTGTTTGTTATTCAAGGGAAAGGCTGAGTCTAGGTTGGAGGGGAGAGGAAAGTCATCATACTACAGACTAATTCTGTAAATGACTGTCCCAGGGTGGGGAGGGCTATCTCTAAAGAAATCATTAGGATGATGATTTAATACTAAGTAAGGAGTTGGCGGTTTTCCCTGCTGTGTGGGGCAAAAGGAGAGCCACAGAGCTGCAGGGCTGACCCTTCTGAGACTTTTCCTGGTCTGCTGGCTTCAGGCCAGGCAGTACACACCTAGCCTTGGGTAGGGGGTGTCTGCAGGGACTGAGGGGGGCTATGTCCTCACTTTATGCTTGGGCAGTTAAGGGCCACACAGCCATCCCAAGGGTGTCTCCTAAAGAAGCAGGAGAGCAGGCAGGGTCTTTGATATAGCAGAGGCCAAGTTGGGAGGTAGCTGCAGAGTCAGCCCAACCCACTTGCCCCCATATACCCAGTCCCAGTATAATAGATGTGACCAGCTTCTGCAGCCTCAGAACGAACACAGGCCTGCCTGGAGTAGCAGAACTTCTACTTTCTCTATATTGAAGCTCCTACCCCCCATCCAATTATAGAAGAACCCAGTGGTGAGGGTGCTTTCTCTATCTGAGGGGCTAGCTGTGCTTCCAAATGCCTTCTGGAGAAACCCGAAGAAAGAGCTCTGTGCCCTTCATCTGTGGAACATGAGTGCCAGGGTGGGGAGGGAGAGCCCCCAGGTGACACTGAGTGCCTTTGGGGTATCCTGGGCATTAGGCAAAGCCCTGTGGGGTTGCTGCAAGGCTGGAGGCCAAGGTGGGCAGGGGTCTCTTTGACCCCACTTTTCAGTTCCTCCAGTGCTCTCTGTGCCTGGACAGCTCCCCTCCTCCTTCATGACCCTTTTCCCTTGCCCCCAGCCTTAGTATGTAGGCTTATAGGAGAACAAAAAAACAAAAAACAAAAAACCCAAACCGTTTGCTGTTGAGTCAATTCCAACTCATAGTAACCCTGTAAGACAGAAGAGAACTACCCCATAAGGTTTCCAAGACTACATCTTTCTCCCGCAGAGTGGCTTTTGGTTACCAGCCAAGCTCTTAACTACTGTACAACCAGGGCTTCTTACATTTATAGAAGAAGCCTCCATACCCAACTCCACACACAGTGACTTCGTGTGCTGGTTTGGACCCAAGGGGAAGAAGGTGATCTGACCACTCCTCAGTCCCTGGCACACATCACCTCTGGTTGGCACCAGGCCCTGTTCTGGCTTATTTTTTTATTCCCCGTTCCTATGCCTTTCTTGGCAGAGGCAACCATTCCGCTGTGTTTAGTGTGCATCTGTTTGCATGTGTTCTAAGATAAGGTCTTGTTTATTTGCATAAATGTAATTTTATCTCCTCCTGTTTCTGACTTTCTGCAGTAGGTTTTTAAGATCCCTCCTTGTTGCTGTGTGTAAAGTCTAAACTGTGTAGTGCTCCATGATGCTTCTCTACCACCCTTTACCCATCTACTTTCTGGAGGATGGACACCCAGGTTGTCCGCAGCACTCCACCCCAGGGAACCAGGCTGTAATGAATATCCTCACACATGCCACTATGAGACATTCTGTGGGCTATTTACCTCAGAGTCCAGTTGTCAGGCAGCATGATACCCATGCTACTCAATTTAATGAAGTAGGTGGGACATTATTCAGAACACCCGCCACCCAACATCCCCCCACGCCCCCGCTGGCCTATATCATTCAAGCCTCAAAGCATCACTAACTGCCCCCACTATAGGGCTGGATTCTGAGCTGGGGTCATGCCTGGGCTCCAGCTCTGCCACAGACCTGGGTGTGATGCTTGACTGGCCACTGCTCCTCCCTGGGCCCACTTTCTTGCCTATTGGGGTAGGAACAGGGAGGCCATTCTTCAAGGCCCTTCAGGCTCTGACTTCCTGTCTCCCTATAATCACAATCTGCTCTTTATTCAGGGTTTGAGGAGTTGGGTAGGCGTGGCGTTGTTATTTGGCGAAATGAGGTGGGGACTTCACCTTTCAGCTCTGCCCTTCTTCCTGCCTGATGCCTCATCTCCTGCCTTAGAGGGCTGCTGCCACCTGCTTCCAAGTGCCACTGAGATGGATGGGGGTTGAGACCGTTTTTCTCCCACTGAAGGCATGAACAAGTTTTATAGGAAAATTGGGCAGAAACTGCAGAGAGTTCCCATATATCCCCTCTCCCCACTGCTCACTGTTTCTCTGATTATTAACATCTTGCATTCCTGTAGTATATTCGTTACATTGATGAATCACTGTTGATGCATGGTTATTATTAGCACATTTAAGGTTCCTGTATGTCTTTTCATAGCTTGATAGCTCATTTCATTTTATTTCCCAAATAGTACTCCACTGTATGGATGTACCACAGATTGTTTATTCATTCACTTATTGAAGAACATCTTGGTTGCTTCCAATTGTCTTTTATTTTTAGTAAGTTTTTATTGAAGTTTGGGATAAAATGGGAGATAGAATGCCCCCTAGGACACCCGCATGACTAGGTGTCCAAGTCATTGTCTGCCTCCTCCTCTCTAGAGCCCAGAGACCTTGCCTCTGGCTTTGTGCGAGTCCAGCATTTTGGACTCTGGTGGTGGTGGATGTCAGGCATGGTGGCTAAGGCAGTGGTCAGGGCCCAGCAGTGGCAGGCAGGAGGCTGGGGCCCTTAGCCCTTGATGCCTAGCAGATTTGTATGACCTCAAGCAGATTATTCTCCTACTTGGGCCTCAGTCTCCACATCTGCCAAATTGGGATGATAATAATACCTGTTCCCTTGTTGTAGTAAGGATACAAAGAAGTCAGGTGGTTTATAACATGTTATCTCTCTACATTAATTTAGGTGTTTTTTAAATACCTTAAAATAGCTTATCATTTTCTTGCATATCTTTCAGATTTAGTCCTAGGCGTCTTTTTATTTCTATTATAAATGGTAGATTTTTAAAATGACTTTTCTTGACTGCTTGTAACTAGTATATAGAAGTTAAATTCTATTTGGACCTTAATTTTGTATCTGGAAAACATGACAAATTTTCTTATTAACTTTAAACAATTATCTGAATTTGCGGGGGAGGGTGGGGTGTTGGTTTTCTACCCAGACCAATGGTTCTTAATGGGGTGTACTGCCCCCTAGGGGGAGATTTGAAATTTACAGGGGAGTTTTTTATTTCTAAGAATTTACACATCAAAATGCACATTATTTTAAAGTATTTTTCTTTTATCTATCTCTCACATTACAACTAGGAAATTATATTGATTTTTCAAAATAAATATGTAGGTATATTATATTATTTTTATTGTACTTTAGTTGAAGGTTTACAGAACAAATAGTTTCTCATTAAACAGTACACATATTGTTTTATGACAGTGGTTAACAACCTCACGAGATTATATTATTTAAGAATTTCATTTCATAATAGTGAAGATAGCAATAATTTGTTATAGCAAGAGGAAAGTTGGATCTGATCTGGTTGCAAACCTCTGAGATGTTAATGTTTTCTTTCTTTCCAATCTTTATATTTTTGTACCTCTTTCTTGCTGTACTGTGCCAAGAAATTTGGAAGACAGCTACCTGGCCTACTGACTGGAAGAGATCCATATTTGTGCCCATTCCAAAGGAAGGTGATCCAATGGAAAGCAGAAGTTATCAAACAATATCATTAATATCACATGCAAGCAAGATTTTGCTGAAGATAATTCAAAAACAACTACAGCTGTACATCAACAGTGAACTTTGAGAAATTCAAGCCAGATTCTGAAGAGGACGGGGAACGAGAGATATCATTGCTGATGTCAGGTGAATCTTGGCTGAAAGCAGAGAATACCAGAAAGATGTTTACTTGTGTTTTATTGACTACTCAAAGGCATTAGACTGTGTGGATCATAATAAGTTATGGTTAACATGGTGCAGAATGAGAATTCCAGAACACTTCGTTGTGCTCATGAGGAACCTGTACATAGACCAAGAGGCAGTCATTTGAACAGAAAAAAAGGATACTGCATGGTTTAAAATCGGAAAAGATGTGCTCCAGGGCTGTATCTTTTTTACTGTACTTAGTCTGTTTGCTGAGCAAATAATCCAAGAATCTGGGCTGTATGAAGAAGAATGGGGCATCAGGATTGGAGGAAGACTCATTAACAACCTTTGATATGCAGATGACACAATCTTGCTTGCTGAAAATGAAGAGAACTTGAAGCACTTACTGATGAAGATCAAAGACCACGGCTTTCAGTATGGATTGCACCTCAGCATAAAGAAAACAAAAATCCTCACAACTGGACCAATAAGCAACATCATCATAAATGGAGAAAAGATGGAAGTTGTCAAGGATTTCATTTTACTTGTATCCACAATCAACACCAGCAGCAGTCAAGAAATTAAATGAAGTATTGCATTGGGCAAATCTGCTGCAAAAGGCCTCTTCAGAGTTTGTTAACAAGCAAAGATGTCACTTTGGTGACTAAGGTGCACCTGACCCAAGCCATGATATTTTCAGTCACCTCATATGCATATGAAAGCTGGACAATGAATAAGGAAGACCGAAGAATTGATGCCGTTGAATTATGGTGTTGGTGAAGAAAATTGAATATACCACGTACTGCCAGAAGAATGAACAAATCTGTCTTGGAAGAAGTACAGCCAGAATGCTGCTTAGAAGTGAGGATGGCAAGACTTTGTCTCACATACGTTGAACACGTTATCAGGAGAGACCAATCCCTGGAGAAGGACATCATGCTTGGTAAAACAGAGGGTCAGTGAAAAAGAGGAAGACCCTCAACGAGATGGATTGACACAGTGGCTGCAACAATGGGCTCAAATATACCTACCATTGTGGGGGTGGCACAGGATAGGGCAGTGCTTCATTCTGTAATGCATGATGTCATTAAGAGTTGGAACCTACTTGACAGCACCTGACAACAACTGTGCTCTCAACTCCTGTATGATGTTGACAAGAGGTAGTAATGATTGGCACATCTTGTCTTGTTCCTACTCTTAAAGAGAATGCTTTTAAGGTTTCACCTTTTACTAATAGTCTCTTTACAATTATGAATAAATGAAATTTTCCACCTCAGGGGGCAGTGAATTCATATTAATGAGAGAAGAACAACTCAGAAAAGGGGAGTGAGAATGGTTGCACAACTCTGAGAATGTAATTAATGTCTCTGAATTGTACATGTACAAAAAGTAGCATTGGTGTATGTTTTGCTATGTATGTTCTCAACAATAATGAATTTTTTAAAAAAAATTGCCAATAAATGAATTTCATCCAATTTTTAAAAAAATTTCCTGGATCCAAGACTATTATAATTCTCTAGATGTGATGCACTGCATTGATTGACCTTCCTTTTTATATATTTTCATGGGTTTTCTAACGTTAAACCCACTCGAACATCTGGGATAAACCCATCTCCGTTCTGACATTGTATCCTTTTAACCTATGGCTGCATTCCGTTTGCTAGCATTTTGCGTAGGATTTTTGCATCTATGTTCGTGAGTGAGGTCGGCCCATCATTTTCTGTGCTCTTGAGGCCCTTGTCAGGTTGGGTACAAGGTTATGCTGATTAATGGGATACGGGAGCACTCGCTCCGGGGGCACAGGTTTGCCTCTCCAGCATCCCGCAGTCGCCGGAAGCGGGTGTGCAGGGTTGGCGGTTGAGGCCCCGGGGGAGCAATGTCTGTCCTCCTCTCCAGCGGCAAATCCTTGTGGACTCCACAGTGGTCCCCGCAGAGCGAACGTCTCCGAGGGCGCCAGGGGCCGTGGCTGCCCATTGCTCCTCCCCCGCGCCCCACTCCCATCCCTGCGCCGCCCGAAATCTCCCATAGCCAGGACTGGTGGCTGGATCGACCGCCCCGAGGCCTCAGGTCTGCCCGACCCCCACGCGCTCCCCGAGGGAAGGACAAGGCCATAGGCTGCCGAAGCAGAACTCGAGGACCCGGAGCATTACCACCGACCCGCGGACAACGCGCCCGGCGGGCCCAGGGGCCACTCTGCGGTCAAAGCTCGCTTCCCAGGCGGTCTCCGCGCAGAAACCGTGTGCGAGGCGCGCCCCCTAGCAGAACTTCGCGCAGGGGTCAAGGTCAAGAGGTGGGCACGATGCCAGGGCTGCAGGAGCGCCCCACAACCTTCCCCAGACCTGGTGACGCGAGCAGCTCAGCTTCAGAGACGAGGTAACCAGTACCCCAGTGTCACACAGCAGGCTCATAACTGCGGCGGTTTTGAACCTTCTGAGCCGTGACCTTCCTGAATGTTGACCTCTTCATTTTAACTGTAAAACGGGGATTATCTACTGGCCCATCATAGAGATGGGAAGAAGTTGTCAACGCATAGATGTCACACTTTCTGGAGGATATGAAGTTTCTCCTCTCCTGGCCTCAGCATTCTTGTTTTCTTATCTCTTACAAGTACTAGATAAACAGCAGCTGCTCATTGTAAACCAAAAAACCAAACCCACTGCCATGGAGTTGATTCTGACTCATAGCGGCCCTGCAGGACAGAGTAGAACTGCCCCATGGGATTTCCAAGGTTGTAGTCTGTATGGAAGCAGACTGCCACATCTTTCTACTGCAGAGCAGCTGGTGGGTTCAAACCCCTGACCTTTCGGTTAGCAGCTGAGCACTTAACCATTGTGCCACCAGGACTCCTTTCTGCTCATTATAGGAGGAAGGAATTCAGGGTTAATGATATTCAGTTTTCCAGAATGGGAGTCTGCATAAGGGGTGTCTGTGTGAGGGAAGCAGGGCAATGTTTCTTCGCTTATTTAGCAAATACTTATTGGGCACTGTGATAGGCAGGATGGCCCCTCCAAGATCTCCACATCCTAGTCTCCAGAACCTGTGAATATGGTAGGT
Source organism: Dugong dugon (assembly GCA_030035585.1). NCBI lineage: Eukaryota > Metazoa > Chordata > Mammalia > Sirenia > Dugongidae > Dugong > Dugong dugon. Next base: position 69,938,118 of record CM057467.1, read on the forward strand.
TACATGGCAAACGAGAGTTAGGTTGCAGAATGAGTTAAGGTTGCCAATAAGCTGACCTTAAGATAGGAAGATGATCTTGGGTAATCTAGGTAGACCCAATGTAATCACAAGGGTAGGGAGTTAGAGAAGGATACGTGACAATGAAGCAGAGAGGTGAGAACATGCAATTGCTGGCTTTAAAAATGGAAGGAGGGAACAAGCCGAGGAACTCAGGCAGCCTCTAAAAGCTGGAAAAGGCACGGAAATGGATTCTCTCCTATACCCTGCAGAACTCACAGCTGCTGACACCTTGATTTTGGCCCAGTTTGAGACCTATTTTGGATTTCTGACCTCTAGAGCTGTAAGATACTAAATGTATTGCCACTAAGCTTGTGGTAATTTGTTACAGCAGCAATAAGAACAAATACAGTATCCTAACAGATACAGTTACACCATTAGCACAAATGAGCACTCATCCACTCATTCACTTACCCCTAAAGCAAGGCCAGCAAGGGAGAAGCGGCCATGGCTATTGGGGTTCCAGGGCCCGGGCTGCAGAAACGTTGATTAGATGGTATTTACTTCTCCTGCCTTTTTTGACCTCCTGGAGCAGAGAGTAAGCCTGAAGAACAACAGTGCCCTCCCACTGGGCCTCTGACATGGGCTATCGCCATGGAAAAAGAAGCTCAGAGAGGTGAAATGACCTGCTCAAGCTCCCAGAGTGGGGATGCTGGGATTTGCTATTGGTTCCCTCCCAGTAAATCTGTGCCAGCCCTGATAAGAGTCAGACCCTCTCTCTGAGAGCAGCCAGTCTAGTTGGGGAGGAACAGGAGAACAGAGAGAACACAAGGGGTTACCTGGAGTAAGGCAAGGCTGCTGCACCAGAAAGCTGGCAGAAATCCAGAGGCTCAAAACCAAAAATGTTTATTTTGTTCTCCCACAATAGTGTGCACTGAGTCAGTAGTGGGCATCTCTGCTCTGCACAGTAACTCAGAAACCCTTTTGTTTTTCTGCCATCCTCTGCTCTCGCTATCTCTCAGGAGCTCACAATCAAGTGGGGAATGGCCCCTTAAACAGGCAAGTGGCTTGCAATCAGGGACGAATTTGCCCACCAGAGTACATTTGGCAATGTTTGGAGACATTTATAGTTGTCATGACTTGGTGTGTGCTACTGGCATCTAATGGGTAGAGGACAGAGATGCTGCTAACCATCCCACAATGCACAGGAAAGCCCCCACAACAAACAGTTGTCCTGCCCCAAATGTCGCTAGTACCGAGGTCGAGAAGTCCTGGCTTAGGCCTAGGGTATTGTCCTCATTTATCAGGCCAGAGCTGTGTCACAGGCCCATCCATGTTCCAACTCAGGGGAAGGAGAAAGTGAGCACAGACAGGCATGGTCCAGAAGCAGTCCTCAAGGGGTCTGCTGCTTCCATTGAAGACAGCTTGACCACATGGCCACACCTAACTGCAAGGGGTGCTGGGAAATGTAGTCTAGTTTTGTTCCCAGGAGAAAGGGGATGGCAGATTTTGGTGGGCAGTTAGCAGCCTCTGCCACAGACGTCCTAATTGATACAAGACATGGTGGTGGTGGTTGGAGGGCATTTTGGGTGAAAGGATCAGAGCTTGTGCAAAGATGTAGAGGTAGGAGGGAGCCTGACAGACCAGGGGCACCATGATGGTTCTGCCTGGATAGAGTCTGAAGTGGGGAGGAGTGGGGTTGGGGGCAAGGAGGGAATGGTGAGCAGCAGCCAGGTTGCAGGATCCTTAAATGCCAGGCTGAGGAATCTGGACTTTCCTGCTCAGGCTCTTTCCTCCTTAGCCCTTGTCCATCTTACACAGTCGGGACCTTGATAATGCACATTTCTGCCTTGCCCTTAAGCCGTTTCCTTGATTTTCCTACTTTGTGAAGCTCTAGGAGTCCAGTGCTGATCCTCACAGGCTCCATCATAAACCCCAGCTGACCTCCCCAGTCACTGACCTCCAGCCTCCTAATCACTATTTACCACAGACGCTCCAGTCACCCCTGCACACTCCCTAATCATTGTCCTGGTTACTAATCAGGTCCCACTCCCAAACACAGTTCTATGCATGACTCCACAGGCTTTCCAAACACTGACAGACTCCCCAGGCATCGCCTTTCATGGCATCCCCATGGTGGCCTCCCCAGAACCCCCAACTTGGCTCTCCAAGGCTGACTGACCCTGATGCCCAGACCCTGGCAAGGACCAGGTCTTTTTTCCTGGGAGTGCATGCTGGCAGGGCAGGTCTATGTGGGCAGGACTCAAACAGGCCATTAGCTGTGGTCAGGCTGAGCATGGAGGGGGCTACAAGGGTGTGTTGTCTGGGAGTGACCACACGACCCTGGATTAGTCAGGACCCTGACTGGGCTGCATGTTTCCACTTTGCACAGTGGGGAGACTGACCTCACAGGGTTCTGGGGTTGGGGGAAGAACTGGGTGCTGGGTGGGAGGAAGACTGCCAGGGACCTCTCTAACTCTAGGGGTGTGGCTTTTAGGTCTCGACGCTAGACTGTCTTCTGGGAGGGGGTAGTCATCTGCTGACTGTCAACCCAGCTCCAGCCAAACCCATTTGCAGAGGAAATGATAACCCCTCATATTTGTACTACACCTGACAGGTGACATTTGGTCCTGGCCCCTCACACCTCCCTTGCTCCTGGCCCACACTGACTCAAGTGTCCACTCTGCTATAGAATGAACCAGGCCAGGTGCTCTCTCTACCTCTGAGGAGCTGGAAATTAAATAATAACGGCCTCTTAAACAGGCAGTGACAGTCTGCCGGGACCAGTCTAGGAGAGTACAGATATGGCACTGAGGTGGGAGTGAGGTGAGTGGAAAGTTTCTTGGAGAAGGCAATGCAGCTGGGTTTGGAAGGATGGACAGCATTCTGGTGCAGTGGTCCTCAATCCTGGCTGCCCATTAGAATCACCTGGGGAACTTAAAAAATATTCAAATGCCTGGGGCCACCCTAGACTAGCAGAATCAGAACCTCTGGGATGAGGCCAGGGCATAGGTATTTTTTACTACCCCCATCCCCACTTCCCCAGGTGATTACAATGTGTAGCCAGGTTCAGATCCACTGAGTCAGGTAAGACAGAGGTATCCAGAACTGGAAAGGCACGTTTTCAGTAGGGAAAACATCATGTGCGGAGGCCCAGGGTCTGAGCCCCACATGCACCCAGCGCCATCCATCCAGCCTCAGGAGACCCTGCGACCCCGGGAACAATTCAGCTTGGGGTTGTGCAGTGCCTTCCACATGAGGCGCATCTCGTAGGGCACGAAGCGGTGCACGAGCAGTAGCTCACGGTATATGCAAGGGTCAAAGGAGGACCCGTGGGTGCCTGGCAGCTGCACGCCGTAGAGCCCGATGCCTTCGTGGCTGCTAGGCGCCAGGCCTGCACGCTGCAGGCACATGCCCATGTAGGCATCATCGATGGGGAAGAGTGGCGTGTGGCGGGCGGCCCTGCGCAGGGCCTGGGCCGTGTGGCTGGACAGGAGGAAGCCGCCGCTGCTGCGGTATATCGGGTAGGCCGTCCCAGGGAATATCTGCGGAGGCACGAAGTACTTGCTCCAGCTGTCGCGAATGGGCATGGAGCCGTCCATGAGCTGCCCGGTGAAGAGGTGGCGGCCTGGCCGCTGCTCTTCCAGGAAGCGCAGCATGTTGGCCGTGTGCACAAAGACGTCGTCGTCGCCGCTGAGCAGAAAGCGCGCCTGTGGGCAGCGCGCCGCCAGCCAGTCCAACAGGTGCACGTGCTTGAGCGAGAGGTTAAGGAAGGTGTTGGCGAAGGCCCACTGCAGCACGTCGCCGTGCTCCCGCGCTTCCAGGCTCACCAGGGCGTCCAGCTGCTCCGAGCGCTCGCGGTGCTCAGGCGCCGGGTGCCCAGGTGGAAGAGACGGCGCACTGGCAGCCCGCGGTAGCTGTGCTCCTGTCCCCACGTGCGGCGGATAATCTCGCGCCGCTCGTAGTTTTCGGGAGATGACTTCACCGCCAGGAGCAGGAAGACGCCGCGGCGGCCCGCGCACTTGGCTGGCGCGTCCCAAAGCAGCGGAAAGTGGCGCAGTGGCGGTACCGCAGAAAGTCTTGGATCCGGGCAGGCAGCTGCTCAAAGTCGGGCGTGGAGTTCACAGAGGCGTTGGCCACACACAGGGGCCCTGGGCTGAGAGCTGAGGGCTGCGCAGCAACAGCATCTATCCGGAGATCCCACGCCTCCTCCTGCTGGGACTTCTAGGCCTGGAGGTGCAGTGTCAAGAAACTCAGGCCTACCAGAAGGAAGAACGGAGTCTTGGATCTTGATTTCATGGACCTGTGGCAGGGAAAGGCCATCTGTGGGGGAAACTAAGTCAGAGGTGAGCCAGGAGTTGTTTGACATTAGTGTAACTCCACCCTTACCCCTTCACATCTTTCCCAGAACCAAGCCCCTTCTCTGTTAATAAGAAGGAGTCAGAACTCAAGATTACACTGAAGCATCCCATGTCTCCCACATCCCAGAGCCTTCTTCTGATCTTCAGATCTGTGTATCCCATTGCCTTCTGGACATCTCCCCCTAACTCCTCTTAGGCCATGTGGACTACTCATGACCAAAGCCAAATTCTCCATCTGTCATGGATTGAATTGTGTCCCCCTAAAATATGTGTATCAATTTGGCTAGGCCATGATTCCCAGTATTGTGTGATGGTCCACCATTTTGTCATCTGATATGATTTTCTTTTGTGTTGTAAATGATGTTAATGAGGTGGGATAGGCAGCAGTTATGTTAATGAGGCAGTACTCAGGCTACTAGATTGGATTGTGTCTTGAGCCAATCTGTTTTGAGATGTAAAAGAGATAAGAGAGCAGAGAGACAGGGGGACCTCATACCACCAAGAAAACAGCACTGGGAGCAGAGCACGTCCTTTGGACTTGGTGTTCCTGCGTGGAAAAGCTCCAAGTCCAGGAAAAGATTGATGACAAGGACTTTCCTCCAGAACTGACAGAGAAGGCCTTCCTCTGGAGCTGACGCCCTGAATTTCAACTTCTAGCCTACTAGACTGTGAGAGAATAAACTTCTGTTTGTTAAAGCCATCCACTTGTGGTATTTCTGTCACAGCAGCACTAGATGACTAAGACACCATCTTACTGTGAATCATTATCCTGCATTTCCCACCTCAGTAAATGGTACTACCACCCACCAGTTGCTCAGCCCAGAAGCATTGACTCCCCACATTCCTCAACTTAAAGCCACTCTCCCCATGCATTGTACAGCTTTCCCATTTTACTCCCTCCTCTCCATCCCTGCCCAGGCCTGATCCTTTTAATCCATTCCCCTCTTGCCATCAGAGTCAAGGAAGTCTCTGGTGATAGTACTGGACTCAGACCCAGGTCAGAATTCTGGCTTTACCATCCAAGCTGCACCATCATGAACAAGTCATTTCAGAGCTCTAGGTCTGGGTATTCTCATCTATAACAAAGGGTTTGTAAATTCCTACTTTGGAAGGTTGTGTGGACATCAAATAAGATGCTATATAAAAACATCTGGCATCAGACTTCTGGGAAGATGGCGGTGTGAACAGATCTGAACTCCTGACCCTCTCAACAAGAACAACAATAAAAGCAACTAGGATTCTGTGTACAGCCCTGCAAAGTCCGAAATGATGGGAAATGAATGGCAGCAAGGAACTGAAAACTGAATAAAAACAAGGACAAATCATAAGATAAGGAAAACAAGAATTGCTGAAAGCAGTTCTTCAAATGGAAAAGAAAGAGCACTAGACACCTGCTCAAAGCTGTACATGAGGAGAAAGTAAAGGTAAAGGTGTGGACAAAAGGGCTAGTTTTATGGTATTTTTGGTTGTTAACTTTAGTTGTTTTAAAAGCTTTATAACAGCAAATGAATAATAAGTGTAATCTTCTGTTAATGGGCATATGAGGTATGAAGATGTAATTGGTGACAACAACAACAGAGAAAGGGCTGGGGGTGGGGGGCAGTATAGAAGTAGAGTTTTTGTATGTTACTGAAGATAAGTAGGTGTCAAGTTAAACAAGGTTGTTGTATATATATGGTGTCAAATTAGTTTTCATGGTAACCACAAGGAAAATATCTTTAAAATACACACAGTAGGTAAGAAGTAGGAAATCAAAAGTGTTTAATAAAAAAATAAACTAAACACAAATAATGACAAAATTGCAGGAAATGAAGGTCAAAGAAGAAACAAGACACACAAAAAATAATTAGCAAAATGACAGAAGTAAGACCTTCATTATCAGTAATTACCATAAATGGAAATGGATTAAATGTTCCAAGTAAAAGGCAGATAGTGGCAGAATGAATTAAAAAACATGATACATCCACATGCTGTCTGCAAGAGACACATCTTAGGCCCAAAGACACAAACAGACTGAAAGTGAAAGGATGGAAATGAATAATCCATGCTAATAATAACCAAAAAAGAGTAAGGGTGGCCATATTGATAGCAGACAAAATAGACTAAGTAAAAATCTGTCACAACAGATGAAGATGTACATTATATAATGATAAAAGAGTCAATTCATCAAAAAAATAACAAATATAAATATATATGCACCTAACATCAAAGCACCAAAATTTATGAAGCAAAAACTTATAGAACTGTAGGAAGTAACAAATAGCTCTAAAATAATAGTTGGGGATTTCAATATTGGATAGAACATCTAGAAAGAAGATTAGTAAGGAAATAGAAGACTTTAACAACACTGTAAACCAATTAGACCTAACAGATATGCATAAAACACTCCACTCAATAACAGAACATTACATATTCTTCTCCAGTACCATGAGTCATTCTCCAGGATAGACCATATCCTAGCTCACAAGTTGTCTTAGGCTAGGTTCTCTAGATAAGCAAAACCAGTGAAGCATATGTGTATGTGTATACATATGCTTCACTCTGTTATATATATAATACAGAGATTTATAGCAAGGAAATGGCTCACACAGTTGTAAAGGCTAAAAAGTCCCAAATCCGTGGGTCAGGCTGGAGGCTTCTCCTGACCCACACAGCTGCAGGGGTGAAGAATCCAAGATCAGCAAATAAGCTGCTAGCTCAAGTCCCAAGAACTGGAGGTCAGATGCAGGATCCAGAGCAAACAAAAGCCATTGACCTTTGCCAGAAAGTCCAATATATTGGATGCAGGCCACACCCCCAAGGAAACTCCCTTTCAACTGATTGGTTGCTCATAGCAGATCTCATTGTGGAGGTGATTACACCATTACATAGCTGCTAAACTACATCATAACTGACAATGCCAAACCACTGAGAATCATGGCGCAGCCAAGTTGACTCACAACTTTAACCATCACATAAGTCTCAATACATTTAAAAAGATTGAAATCATATTAAGTGTTTTCTCCAACCATAAGGAAGTAATACTAGAAATTAATAGAAAAAGGAAAACTGAAAAATACACAAATATATGGAAATTAGACAATACTTTATTAAATAAAAAATGGTCAAAGAAAAAATCAAGAGAGAAAAGAGTCAAACAAAAATAAAAACACAACATACCTTAACCTATGGGATGCAGGGAAGGCAGTGTTAAGAGGGAAATTTATAGTAATGGACACTTACACTAACAAATAGCCTACCTCTACAATTTGAACATCTAGAAAAAGAAGAGCAAATTAAACCTACCAGAAGGAAGGAAATAAATGAAATAGACAATAGAAAAATAATAAAGAAAATCAACAAACCCAGTAGTTCTTTGAAAAGATCAGTAAAATCAACAAACCTTTATCTAGATTGATAAAAGAGAAAATGCAGATAACTAAAATAATGAATGAAACTGGAGACATTACAACTGACCCAATAGAAATAAAAAGGATCATAATAGAATATTATGAACAGTTCTATGCCAACAAACTTGATAAATTCCTAGGAACACATAGTCTACCTAAACTGACCCAAGAAGAAATAGAAAATATCAACAGACCCATAACAAGTGAAGAGATTTGAAACAGTAATAAAAAACTTCCCAACAACAACAACAACAACAAAGTCCTGGACCAGATAGCATCACTGGGGAATTCTACCAAACATTTAAAAAAGAATTGACACCAATCCTGCTCAAACTCTTCCAAAAAGTAGGAGGAAAGAACACTCCATAACTCATTCTGTGAACAGCATTACCCTGATACCAAAGCCAGACAGACATGACGATAAAAGTAGAGGCCAATATTCCTTATGAACATAGATGCAAAAATACTCAACAAAGAACTAGTGAACTGAATCCAACAGCGTATTAAAAGAATTATACACCATGATCAAGTGGGGTTTATCCCAGGAATGCAAAGGTGGTTCAGTATTAGAAAGTCAATCAATATAAGACACCACATAAATAGAACAACAGAAAAGCATCATATGATCATATAAATTGATGCAGAAAAGGCATTTGACAAAATTCAACAACTTTCATGATAAAAACACTCAACAACATAGGAATAGAAGGGAAATTCCTCAATATAATAAAGGGCATTTATGGAAAACCCACAACTAACATCATACTCAGTCAGTGGAGAAAGATTGAGAACTTCCCCATTAAGATCAGGAACAAGACAAGAACTCCCACTCTCACCATTGCTATTCAATACTGTACTGGAAGTCATAGCCAAATCAATTAGGCAAGGGATTAAAAAAAAGTATCCACATTGTAAACAAGGTAGTAAAACTGTCCCTTTTTTCAGACGGCATGATCCTATATATAGAAAATCCCAAAGACTCCACAAGAAAGCTATTAGAGCTAATAAATAAATTCAGCATAGTGATACAAGGTCAACACACAAAAATCAGTCGTGTTTCTATATATCAGCAACAAACAAACTGAAAAGGAAATTAAGGAATAGCATCTAAAAGAATAAAGTACCTAGGAATAAATTTAACCAAGAAGGTGAAAGACTTATACATGGAAAACTATATAACATTACTAAAAGAAATCAAAGAAGACCTAAATAAATGGAAGGACATTCATGTTCATGGATTGGAACGCTCAATATAGTTAAGATATCAGTTCTGCCTAAAGCACTCTATAAATTCAATGTAATCTCCACTAAAATCCCAATAGCCTTCTTTGGAGAAATGGAAAAGCCAATCCTCAAATTTATGTAGAAGGGCAAGGGATCCCGAATAGCTAAAGCAATATGGAAAAAGAAGAATAAAGTAGGAGGACTCACATTTCCTGATTTAAAAGCATGTGATAAAACTATAGTAATCAAAATACCCGGTACTGGTATAATGATAGACATACAGATCGATGGAACAGAGTTAAGAGTCTAGAAATAAACTCATGTATATCCATCTTCAGTTGATTTTTGATAAGGGTGCTAAGTCCATTCAATGGGGGAAAGAAGAGTCTCTTTAATAAATAAATAGTGCTAGGAAAATTTGATTTCCACATGCAAAAGAATGAATCAGGATCCATGCCTCACACCAAAACCAATTCAAAATGTATTAAGGACCTAAATGTGAGAACTAATACCATAAAATTCTTAGGAGAAAGTATAGGGTATGGTTACAGGACCTAGTTTTTAACAATGGATTACCAGATGTGACACCAAAAGCACAAGCAGTAAAAGACAAAAGATAAATGGGACCTCATAAAAATTAAATACTTTCATTCATCAAAGAACTTTATCAACAAAGTGAAGCGACAACCCAGATTGGGAGAAAATTTTGGGGAACCATGTATCTGATAAGGGTCTAATATCCAAAATATATTTTAAAAAACTTCTACAACTTAAAAGACAAACAACCCAATGACAAAATGGGCAAATGACTTGACAGATATTTCACCAAAGAGGACATACAAATGGCCAACAAACATATGAAAAGATGTGCAATGTTATTAGCCCATTAGGGAGATGCAAATCAAAACCACAATGAGATACCATTTCCCTCCCATTAGAATGGCTATGATAGAAAAAAATGAAAAACAAGTGGCGAGGATGTGAAGAAACTGAAACCTTCATCCATTGCTGGTGAAAATGCAAGATGGCATAGCTGCTGTGGAAAACAGTTTGGTGGTTTCTAACAAAGTTGGACATAGAGCTACCATATGACCCAGCAATCCCAGTCCTAAGTATATAGTCAAAAGCTTTGAAAGCAGAAATGCAAACAGAAACCTGTACACCAATGTTCACTGCAGCACTACTCACAATAGCCAAAATGTGGAAACAACCTAAATGTCCATCAGCAGATGAATGGATAAGCAAACTGTGGTATATACACACAATGGAATATTACTCAGCCATAAAGAAAAATGAAGTCACAAATGTATGCCACAACATGGATGAATCTTGAAAACATTATGCTGAGTGAGATGTCAGTCACAAAAGGACAAAATACTGTATGATCTCGCTTATATGAAATAGGCAAATATATAGAAACCGAAGATTATTAATTGTTACCAGTGGTGGAAGGTAGGGGGAAAAGGAGAGTTACTGTTTAGGGGGCACTGAGCTTATGTTAAAGGTGGTGGAATAAATCAGAAAAGGATAGTGACAATGGTTGCACAAATGAAGACTATAATAAATATCACTGAATAATTTATGTAAAAAATGGTTGAATTGGCAAATGTTTGTTAAGTATATTTTTACCACCACAAAATAATAATAAAAATCTGGCATCAAGTAGCTGGCCAATGAATGGCACTAATATTGTGACCTCTTGGTTATCCTCTGGCCCCACCTCCTCCTATTTCTACCTGTTGGTAGTATTTGCTGTTCCCAAAACGTGAGGTCAGGCTCTCTCCCTTATATATCTAAGTCCTTCAGCCTCCCCAGGTGTACCTTAGGCCCCACCTTCATGGAGGCTCCCAGGAAGAATCCCAGATCACAACAACCTTTTCCTTATTTAATTGCTGCCCACTAAATTCAATCACATTGGGTCCTGAACTAGTCACTTCTTGAAACATACTCTTCTCTCTCTCACACAGATTCCACAGTCTCCTGGCTTTCCTTCTACCTTTTTGACCATGTGTCTCATTCCCTTTGCTCGATTCGCCCTCTATTGACCTTTACCACCACGTGTCTGTCAGTTTGTCATACTCAGGTGGCTTGCATGCTGCTGTGATACTGGAAGCTTTGCTACTGGTATTTCAATTACTAGCAGGGTCATCCTTGGTGGACAGGTTTCAGCTGAGCTTCCAGACTAACATAGACTAGGAAGAAGGACCTGACAGTCTACTTCTGAAAGAATTAGCTGGTGAAAACTTTATGAATAGCAGCAGAACATTGTCTGATACAGTGCTGGAAGATGAGTCCCTCAGGCTGGAAGACACTCAAAACACAAGTGGGGAAGAGCTGCCTCTTCAAAGTATAGTCAATCTTTATGATATGGATGGAGTCGAGCTTTCTGAGCCTTCATTTGCTGATGTGGTATGACTCAAAATGAGAAGAAACAGCTACAAACTTCCATTAATAATCAGAACGTGGAATGTACAAAGTATGACTCTAGGAAAATTGTTGTTGTGTTGTTAGGTGCCGTCGAGTCAGCTCTGACTCATAGTGACCCTGTGTACAACACAATGAAAACACTGCCAGGTCCTGCACCATCCTCACAATTGTTGTTATGCTTGAGCTCATTGTTGCAGCCACTGTGTCAATCCATGTCATTGAGGGTCTTCCTCTTTTTTGCTGACCCTCTACTTTACCAAGCACGATGTCCTTCTCCAAGGACTGATCCCTCCTGATAACATGTCCAAATATGTGAGACGTAGTCTCACCATCTTTGCTTCAAAGGAGCATTCTGATTGTACTTCTTCCAAGACAGACCTGTTTGTTCTTTTGGCAGTCCACGGTATATTCAATATCCTTTGCAACATCACTAAGCAAATTGGAAGTCGTCAAAAATTAAATGGAACGCATAAAGATCAACACCCTAGGTGTTACTGAGCTGAAATGGACTGGTATTGGCCATTTTGAATCAGGCAACCATATGGTCTACTATGCTGGGAATGATAAATTGAAGAGGAATGGCATCACGTTCATCATCAAAAAGAACATTTCAAGATCTATCCTGAAGTACAATGCTGCCAGTGATAGGATAATATCCATACGCCTACAAGGAAGACCACTTAATACCGTTATTCAAATTTACACACCAACCACTAAGGCCAAAGATGAAGAAATTGAAGATTTTTACCAACTTCTGCAGTCTGAAATTGATCAAACATGCAATCAAGATACATTGATGACTACTGGAGATTGGAATGCGAAAGTTGGAAACAAAGAAGGAGGATTGGTAGTTGAAAAATATGGCCTTGGTGATAGAAACAACACCAGAGATGGCATGATAGAATTTTGCAAGACCAATGACTTATTTATTGAAAATACCTTTTTTCGCCAATGACTATATACATGGGCTTTGCCAGATGGAATACACAGGAATTTAATCCACTACATCTGTGGAAAGAGACAATGGTAAAGCTCAATATCATCAGTCAGAACAAGGCCAGGGGTCAACTGTGGAACAGACCATCAATGGCTCATATGCAAGTTTAAGCTGAAGCTGAAGAAAATTAGAACATGTCCATAAGAGCCAAAGTATGGCCTTGAGCATATCCCACCTGAATTTAGAGACAATCTCTAGATTTGATGCATTGAACACTAATGACCAAAGGCCAGATGAGTTGTAGAATGACATCAAGAACGTCATACAGGAAGAAAGCAAGAGGTCATTTAAAAGACAGGAAAGAAAGAAAAAACCAAAATGGATGTCAGAAAAGACTCTGAAACTTGCTCTTGAATATCAAGTAGCTAAAGGGAAAGGAAGAAAAGATGAAGTAAAAGAGCTGAACAGAAGATTTCAAAGGACAGCTCAAGAAAACAAAGGAAAGTATTATAATGACATGTGCAAAGACCTGGAGATAGAAAACCAAAAGAGAAGAACATGCTTGGCATTTCTCAAGCTGAAAGAAACTGCAGAAAAAAATTCAAGCTTCAAGTTGCAATATTGAAGGATTCTACGGGGAAAACAGTAAACGACACAGGAAGCATCAAAAGATGATGGAAGGAATACACAGAGTCACTGTACCAAAAAGAATTGGTTGATGCTCAGCCATTTCAGGAGGTAGCATATGATCAAGAACCGATGGTACTGAAGGAAGAGGTCCAAGCTGCACTGAAGGCACTGGCAAAAAACAAGGCTCCAGGAATTGATGGAATACCAACTGAGATGTTTCAACAAACGCATGCAGAGCTGGAAGTGCTCACTCATCTATGCCAAGAAATTTGGCAGATAGCTACCTGGCCAACTGACTGAAACAGATCCATATTTGTGCCCATTCCAAAGAAAGGAGATCCAACAGAATGTTGAAATTATTGAACAATATCATTAATATCACACACAAGTAAAATTTTGCTGAAGATCATTCAAAAGCAGTTACAGCAGTACATCGACAGGGAACTGCCAGAAATTCGAGCTGGGTTCAGAAGAGGATGTGGAACGAGGGATATCATTGCTTATGTTAGATGGATATTGGCTGACAGCAGAGAATACCAGAAAAATGTTTACCTGTGTTTTATTGACTATGCAAAGGCATTCGACTGTGTGGATCACAACAAATTATGGATAAAATTGTGAAGAATGGAAATTCTGTACCACTTCATTGTGCTCATGAGAAACCTGTACTTAGACCAAGAGGCAGTCGTTTGAAGAAAACAAGGGGATACTGCATGGTTTAAAGTCAGGAAAAGTGTGAGTCAGGGTTGTATCCTTTCACCATAGTTAATCTGTATGCTGAAAGTGAAGAGGACTTGAAGCACAGCCTTCAGTATGGATTCCACCTCAACATAAAGAAAACAAAAATCCTCACAACTGGAACAATAAGCAAAATCATGATAAATGGAGAAAAGACTGAAGTTGTCAAGGACTTCATTTTACTTGGATCCACAATCAACACCCATGGAGCAGCAGCCAAGTAATCAAATGACACACTGCATTGGGCAAATCTGCTGCAAAAATCTCTTTAAAGTGTTCAGAAGCAAATATGTCACTTTAAGGACTAAGGTGCGCCTGACCCAAGCCATGGTGTTGGCATGTGAAAGCTGGACAATGAATAAGGAAGACCGAAGAATTGATGCCTTTGAATTATGGTGTCAGTGAAGAAAACTGAATATACCATGTACTGCCAGAAGAACAAACAAATCTGTCTTTGAAGAAGTACAGCCAGAATGCTCCTTGGAAGCAAGGATGGCAAGACTTCCTCTCACATACTTTGGACATGTTATCAGGAGGGACCAGTCCTTGGAGAAGGACATCGTGCTTGGTAAAGTAGAGAGTCATCAAAAAAGAGGAAGACCCTCAATGATATGGATTGACACAGTGGCTGCAACAACAGGCTCAAATACAGCAATGATTGTGAGGATGGCGCAGGATGGGGCAGTGTTTTGTTTTGTTGTACATAGGGTCACTATGAGTCAGAATCGACTTGACGGCATCTAACAACAACAGTGGACCTTTAAGGAGCCCTGGTGGTGCAGTGGTTAAGAGCTCGGCTGCTAACAAAAAGGTCAGTAGTTTGAATCCACCAGCCACTCCTTGGGAACCCTATGGAGCAGTTTTACTCTGTTCTATAGTGTCACTATGAGTCGGAATCAACTCAGTAGCAACTGGAATGGGTTACTGACCTTTAATAGTGAGAGGTCTCCAGGGCTCTGTCCTAGGCATTCTTTGTCTGAGATGATCTTCTTCACCAGTATGATATCCAAGCCCCAGAGCCACATGTCCAACCAGCTACCTGTTCCTTAACAGCTCCATGTGGCTATCCACAGCCACGTCAGATGCAACCTGAGTTCCCATCTTTCTCCCCAGAGTTGCCCCCCAGTGCCACCATCCAACCTGGGTCAAGCCAAAAACCTTTCCCTCCCTCATCCCGCCTACACAGCCCAGCCAATTCTAACTCCTAAATATTTCATCAATCTGTCCAATTCTATTCCCACTGTCAACAAGCTAATTAATCTCACGTTCAGATGTAATAGCCTCTAGACTGGTCTCCCCACACACTTTCTTGCTCTCAGCTGATCTCTCCTCTACAGCAGCTGGAATGAACTTTGAAAACTGTAGATTTGCATGTCACTCCTCATGCTCTTTTGCTTAACTTCCCACCTGCCCTGGCCTTCAGCCGTTCCTGGGACTGTCAAAGCCCTTCCTACCTTGGTGCTTTTCTATGTGTTGTTCCCCTGCCTGGATTGGCCTTCCTCTCCCTCCTTTGCCTAGGTCCACTGGAAAAGGCATACCCTTGGGGAAGCTTTAATGAAGCCCAAAGGAAAAAAGCTTCCCTAATAGACATCTCAGGGCATTGTTTAGCATTCTTACTAGTCTGTGAGCATCTCAAGGGCAGGAATCACATCTGTGTTGTTCACCATGGTATCACCAATGCCCTGCACAGGGTCTGGCAATAAATAGCAGGTAGGACAACACAGTGGTGGAAAATGTTGGGTGCCTGGGTTCAAATTCCACCTCCATCACTTCCTAGCGCTATGATTCTGAACAAGTCTATGTAAGCTCTCCAATATCTACCTCTTAAGAGTCATTGTGAAGATTAAATGTTAAGGTGTGTAAAGAATTTAGCATGGTACTTGGCACTAGTCAATGTTCGGTAAATGTTAGCTATTATGATTGTAATAGGTGTCAGTAAATATTTTTTGAATGAATGCTTTGCCCAGGGTATGTGCTCAATATATCTTTTCAGACTGAGTAATTTGTGCATAATAGGTGTTATTGGATTGAGTCCTACTCTAGTGGGCATGTCTTACAGTCCATACACAATATATTGCATAGGAATGGGCACAAAGCAGGCATTCAGTGAAAGAATGGGAGTAGTCAATTACCAATAAAAATGGGATAACCTGGTAAAGTTGAGTGTATTCACTGAGTGCCCATTAAAAAGATGTAGGTTTCTATTTTAACTTATTCCTGTTTCAGTGTTTGATGCACTGAGAAAAGAGGGACAGCGAGATGAACTATGTCTGTTTTCTTATCACTACGTACTCAGTGCCTAGTCCTGTGCCTGGCACATTTGGGGCATGCAATGATTTTTTTAATGACTGAAAGAATAAAAGAACGAATAAGAATAGAATTTGAAGTCTGGCTTGAGTCCCAGGTCTTTCTTTCATGAGCTATGTGACTTTGGATAATTAACCTCCTGGTTTCAGCTTCCTCACCTGAACAAGTGAGAAAGTTAACACTCATCCCTCAGCGAAATAAGGAGTAAGGAAATAATTTTGTGGATGCTAAAGTGCCATACAAATCTAGTTTTTAAAAACAATAATTAAAAAGCATCTGTCCAACCCTTAGAATCATTTCTAGAAAGGAAAATAATCTCAGCTTCAATGCAACCATAATTCTTTTTTTTCCTAAATTTTATTTATTTTGTTGTTGTTGAGAATATACACAGCAAAAAATACACCAATTCAACAGTTTCTACATGTACAATTTAGTGACATTGATTACATTCTTCGAGTTGTGCAGCCATCCTCACCCTCTGTCTTAGTCATCTAGTGCTGCTACAACAGAAATACCCCAAGTGGATGGTTTTAATGAAGAGAAGTTTATTTCCTCACAGTCAAAAAAGTCCAAATTCGGGGCATCAGCTACAGGCGAAGGCTTTTTCTCTCTGTCGGCCTTCTCTTCGGTGTTCGCCTGGAATAGGAGCTTCTCTGCGCAGGGACCCCAGTCCAAAAGACGCGCTCTGCTCCCAGCACTGCTTTCTTGATGGTATGAGGTCCCCCTGTCTCTCTGTTCACTTCCGTCTTTTATATCTCAAGAGATTGCCTCAGGACACAATCCAGTCTTGTAGATCAGGTCCTGCCTTACTAACACAACTGCTACCCATCCTCCCTCATTAACATCATAGAGACAGGTTTACAACATACAGGAAAATCACACAGTACCAGGAATCATGGCCCAGCCAAACTGATACACACATTTTTGCGGGGACACAATTCAAACCATGACACCCTCCTTTTCTGAGTTGTTCCTCATTAGCATAAACTCACTGCCCCCGCAAGGTTCCTATATAAACTTCCCAGTTGCTATTGTCAGTTTTACCCCATATAGATGGTTCATAAAAGAGCGTAAATACTCAAGGCAGACCTTTTTTAAAACTAGTTAAGCTAAACTATTGTTCAGTTTTAAGATGACTTTAGGAGATATTTTTGGTTTCAGGTTTAGAGATTATCTCATGGCAATTAACAGGTAATTCTTAACTAAATAAAACTGGTAGTTACTTTGATAAGCCTGATCCAGGAAGCCAGCTCACATCCAGCTTTTGATATAAAATTAAGGGAGAGGTGTTGGGCCAGTACCTGCTGCCAGCAAGGTGTTGACTTGTTGGACTCTCTTCCTGGATGCTGGATTTGCAGCCACATGGGCTTTTATTTGCTCAGCTGTGAAGTTTTGGGCATCCTCTCTGTGCTTCTTTTTGCTGAATTCCTCCCTTTTCTCTAAGCACCCTTCCAGGCTCCCTGGAGCCTAGGTACCTTACATACTCAAGGCCTCTGCTGGCACTGATCCTTTTCTCAGGACTCAGCTGAAGTACTACCCCTGCCAGGAAACCTCCTGGTAAGTCCACCTGAATGGAACCTGTCGGCTTCTTGATACCACAGCTGCTGAATAGCAAAGTTGGTGAAAGAGGCAGACCTGCCACTTATTAACTACTCAATCCTTTTGAATCTCATGTTTCTCGTTTTTGGGACCTTGGGCAAGTTGTCTTTGGGCCTCAGAGGATTATATGAGTTGATTTGTATAAGGTACTTAGAATTGTGTCTGGCACATAGTAAGTGCTGATAACATTAGCAATTAGCTAACACAGGGACGTATATAGGGCAAAAAGGATCATGTTTATACGGATTAAGCCCAAGTTTCTCATGCAGTTAACAATCTACTTCTGAAAAATTAGCCACTGAAAATCCTATGGAGTATGTTCTGCTGTGTATATTCTCAACAACAACAAAATAAATTATTAACAACAACAATAAAAGAAAACCCTGTAAAGCACAGTTCTACTCTGACAGACATGGCCGCTATGAGTCAGAATCAACTCCCCGGCAGCTGGTAGGGGTTCTCACTCAGTATGCTATAAAGTTCCTTTGTGATCCTCTCACGGCAGTCCTTTCTCACTGTTCAGTCCACTCACACACTTGCTTGCCTTTGCAATGCTATTCTCTCTGCCTGGAATTCTCCCCATCCTTTCCCCTATTGGGAAACCCTGGCGGTGCAGTGAAGAGCTACCTTTACTAACCAAAAGGTCGGCGGTTCAAATCACCAGGCGCTCCTTGGAAACTCTATGGGGCAGTTCTACTCTGTCCTATAGGGTCACTATAAGTCGGAATCAACTCGACGGCAACGGGTTTTTTGGGTTTCCCCTATTGGGTCCCTGTGAGTTGGAACTGACTTTACGGCAATGGTTTTTTTTCCCCCAGTAGGGACTTTGGCACTCCCCTCCTCTGGCTTGATGCTGAGAGACAGAGGCTGGGGCTCAGATTCCTGGGTCATCCACAGCCCCTGCTACCCCAAGGTCTTCCTGGGGGGATACATACACAGACGATATAGCAGGCAAACAAATCTTTTATTACCTATTAGGACTTTGGCCCCAAACCCCATCATGGAGCCCTAACCCCAGAGGCTGCCCTGGACCCGTGTAGGGTGGGCAACTTTTATCCTGGTTCCTATCCCCTTGGCCTCCCTCTGCTTTTTGCTTGGTGTTCTAAGGAGAGGGGAGCGGGGTAGGGGAGAAAAGGCACTTCCTTCCCAATGGGTAGAAGCTCCAGCCCCTATCTTACCTCATGTGTCTGAGGGAGAAGAAATAGACAGGAGCCATCCCCCAGACTGGGACCAACCTTAAATCCTTTGTTTCACACAGTGAGGCCCCACCCCTCAGGACTGCAACTTAGTTCAACAATCTTGAACCTGACCAATTCATGACACCACTCCTCCTGTCTAGGGGCCGGGTG
Source organism: Dugong dugon (assembly GCA_030035585.1). NCBI lineage: Eukaryota > Metazoa > Chordata > Mammalia > Sirenia > Dugongidae > Dugong > Dugong dugon. Next base: position 69,957,076 of record CM057467.1, read on the forward strand.
AAGAGGGGAGGTGAGCTGCATGTTTCCCTAGCCAACAGTGGCTGCCTGCTTATCTTTTAAAATAAGCCCTTCTAGGAGACTTTTCTTGACCCTTACACACACCAGTTACATAATACTCTTTCAGCAATATATTTTTATGCTTGTCTTAGTCATCTAGTGCTGTTATAACAAAAACATCACAAGTGGATGGCTTTAACAAAGAGAAGCTTATTTCCTAAAAGTCCAAATTCAGGGCATCAGCTCCAGGGGAAGGCTTTCTTTCTCTGTCAGCCTTCTTCTCATCAGTGTTCCCCCGGACTAGGAGCTTCTCTGCGCAGGGAACCCAGGTCTAAAGGACGCGCTCTGCTCCTGGTACCACTTTCTTGGTGGTATGAGGTCCTCCTGTCTCTCTGCTCACTTCTATCTTTTATATCTCAAGAGCTTGCCTCAGGACACAATCCAATCTTGTAGACTGAGTCCTGCCTTACTAATACAACTGCCACCCATCCTCTCTCATTAACATCATAGAGGCAGGATTTACAACATATAGGAAAATTATACAATACCAGGAATCATGGCCCAGCCAAATTGATACACACATTTTTTGGGGGACATAATTCAATCCATGACATTCCACCCTTTGGCCCCCCAAAAATCACATCCTTGCAACATGGAAAACATATTCACCCCATCATATCATAGCAAAAGTCTTAACTCCAAGTCCAAAATCCAAAAATTCCTCTTCATCTGTGAAATCTAGAATACAGGTTATCTGCTTCCAAAGGTACAATGGCAGAATGGGCACAAGCTAGACATTTCCATCACAAATGGGAGAAACTGGAGGGAAAGAAGTGATAACAGGCACCAAGCAAGTCAGCAGAACTCATTACATTAGCCCTCAAGGCTTTGAAAATAATAATCTGTCCTCTGAGACAATTTACACAATGGCCCTGCCCTCCAGACTCTAGGTATTGACCACACTCTCCAGATTCTGAGTGGAGGCCCCTTGGCCCTGGGCTTCAGCTCTGCCTTCCAGGCCCACTGGGACAGCAACTCTGCTCCCTTAGCTTTAAGCTCACCATTCTCCCAGTCCATCTGAGTAGCAACTCCACCCTTATAAACACCAGAGGCCATGGATCCACCCTTAGAAACCCCTGAGGTCATGGCCATACCTTTTGAGACAGAGGCAGCTTGGCTTCTTGTGTCCCTTATCTCGTCAGCTTCTGCTTGTTTCCTGTGGCCTCTTGGCCCTCGGGCCTCTGCCTTGCTGGGTCAGGTGTTCCAAAAGTGCCCAGAGGCACCCCACTCCACCAGAAAGCCTCCTGCACACAGGCACTCAGCTCTCTTGCTCCGTGGGTCAGCTCCAGGGCCATCTCATGCTGGTCTCCTGGTTCTGCTGCTGTTGGTTCTCTGCTGCTGCCGCTTCTCTGCTGCTGCTGGCCTTTTGCTGCTGCCACTGCTCTATCCATTCTCAGTTTCAAAACCGCTTCCACATTTTAGGTATCTGTTAGAGCGGCACCCCACTCTCTCGGTACCAATTCTGTCTTAGTCATATAGTGCTGCTATAACAAATACCACAAGTGGATGGCTTTAACAAAGAGAAGTTTATTTCCTAAAAGTCCAAATTCAGGGCATCAGCTCCAGGGGAAGGCTTTCTCCGTCAGCCTTCTTCTCATCAGTGTTCCCCCACATGACAGGATGTGATTTCTGCTCAGTGCTCTGAATGTCAAAGGGAAGAAATTCAATGAAGCGTGGGTAAACGCAGGAGTAACTATGACTCTCTTAAGGTAGCCAAATGCCTCATCATCTAATTAGTGACGCGTGTGAATGGATGAACGAGATTTCCACTGTCCCTACCTACTATCGAGCGAAACCACAGCCAATGGAACGGGCTTGGCTGAATCAGTGGGGAAAGAAGACCCTGTTGAGCTTGACTCTAGTCTGGGACAGTGAAGAGACATGAGTGTGTAGAATAAGTGGGAGGCCCTGGGTGCCCCTTTGTTTCCCCACGAGGGGGCAGGGCAGGGTCTGCCGGCCTTGTGGGCTGCCAGTGGAATACCACTACTCTGATCGTTTTTCACTGATCCGGTGAGGCAGGGGAGGGGGTGAGCCCCGAAGGCCTCTCGCTTCTGGTGCCAAGCGCCTGGCCGGGGACAGTGCCAGGTAGGGAGTTTGACTGGGGGGGTACACCTGTCAAACGGTAACACAGGTGTCCTAAGGCGAGCTCAGGGAGGACAGAAACCTCCTGTGGAGCAGAAGGGCAAAAGCTCACTTGATCTTGATTTTCAGTATGAATACAGACCATGAAAGCGAGGACCTCATACCACCAAGGAAGCGGTGCCAAGAGCAGAGGGTGTCCTTTGGACCCCGGCTTCCCGTGCTCCTAGTCTGGGGGAACATTGATGAGAAGGCCGACAGAGAGAAAAAGCCTTCCTCTGGAGCTGATGCCCTGAATTTGGACTTTTAGCCTACTTTACTGCGAGGAAAATAAGTTTCTCTTTGTTAAAGCCATCCACTTGTATTTGTTAAAGCAGCACTAGATGACTAAGACAATACTGTATTGTAATTTTTAGTTTTCCTTGATAGAATGAGAGCAACTCAAGGGCATGGGACATATTCTATTAACAAAGCTTGTGCTTAAAAATCTTTGTTGAGTAAGTTGCATGTAAAATGTTCACATAGGCGTACTTTCTAAATACATTTTTAAAAATGGCATTTCAGTATATTGACTTTGACAAATTAGCAAGGGCTTCATCCCATTGCCACCGCGAGTGGTTTGGACACAGGACATGTGGTTGAGACACAGGACATGTGGTTGGGATCCTCGTCTTCAAAGAGCTTACCATTTCTTGGTGGCTTTATAATAATAAAGTGATGTGACATGTACAAAAAACAGAGAGGGAACAAGGAGAAGGGAGCCTGAGGGAGTCAGAAAGGCTTCACACTAGAATTGGATTGTATCGGTTATCTACTGCTGTGTAACAAACCACCCCAAAACTTCATGGCTTAAAACAGTAAGCATTTATTATTTCTTGTATTTATTATAACAAAGACTTTTAAGCACAAGCTATGTTAATAGAATATGTCCCATGCCCTTGAGTTACTCTCATTCTAGCAAGGAAAACTAAAAATTACAATACAGCATTGTCTTAGTCATCTAGTACTGCTATAACAGAAATACCACAAGTAGGCTAAAAGTCCAAATTCAGGGCATCAGCTTCAGAGGAAGGCTTTCTCTCTCTGTCCGCCTTGTGCTGGACCCATCTGGTCTCACTCATGTGGCTATATTCAGGCAGTGGAAGCTGGGGCTGGGCTCACCTGGGCCCCTCTTTCAACATGCTCTTTAATTCTGGGCTTTTCCATGGCGTGGTGGTCTCAGGGTTCTAAGATGGTGAAGGCAGGGGCTACAAGATTTCTCAAGGCATGAGTTCCAGAACTTGCACAAGGTCAGTTAGGCCACAATCTGTTGGTCAAAACACGTCACAGGGCCAGCCAGGTGCAAGCGGTGGGAGTTCCAAAAATATGTGGCTATCTTTAACCTACCACATGGGTTTTGGAAGTGGTAAGGAGTTTTTCCAGAAGACAAGAAGAGGTGTGAAGAGGCAGAGGGACACTCTGGCAGAGGTGGGAATGAACAGGACATGTCTCGGGAACATTCAAGTTCAGTAAAGTTGGAGGGGTAAATATTTGGCATTGAAGATACAAAGATACTTGAGAAGGGCCTTGAATTTCATACCTGGTGTTTCGACTTGACCCTTTGAAAGTTTGGACAAGTCCGTATCTGTTTAGAGTCCATTATAGCAGCCCATATGGTGGTATATATACTGGAGAAGGCAAGATCAGAGGCAGGGAACCCAGAGGGGAGGTTCCCTGTACAGTGACGCAGGGGAGAGAGCTGAGATCCAGGCCTGAACTGGGGCAGGGCTGCCGGAATGGAGGGGATGGGCATCTTCATAGTTTGGTGACTTACTGCACATTCTGTGAGGATGTTCACTTCTCAGGCTTATTGTACTTCTTACTAATTTAGAGGGACCCTGGTGGTGTAGTGGTTAAGCATTTGGCTGCTAACCAAAAGGTCAGCAGTTTGAATCAACCAGATGCTCCTTGGAAACCCTATAGGGCAGTTCTACTCCATTCTATAGGGTTGCTATGAGTCAAAATCGACTCAGTGGCAACAGGTTTCTTTTGGTTTAGGGGGTTCTGGATGACAGAAGAGTGAGCGATGAAGATGAGGGGGAGAGAGAGCAGGAGAAAGGGGGAAAGAAGGAGAATGGGCTGAGTTCAGGTGCAGCTGGAGATGGTGAGGTATATATAGCTAAAGGATTAGGAAAGCCCAAGAGCTTCCTGGCAACTTCCTGGGAGGTGAAGGACTGAAAGGGGCTGCAAGCACCAATTAAATGTTAGGGTAAGTGAGCGCTAGGATGCAGTCCCAGGGAGGGACCTGACTAGATTTCCTCCCCAAATTGTGTCCTACTCATGTCTGAGACCCAGGGCCTGGCACAGACCAGACATCCATAAAAGCTGGCTGGCTGAATGAATTTTACTCACTCATTTTCTTCAAGTTGCCTAAAAACTCATCTTTTCCCTTTAGTAGAAATGTCTTTTGAGGCATTGGGGGATAAAATGGAGGGGAGAAAGTAAAGCAGGGGTAAGGTTACTGGAGTAAAATGAGCAGGCTTTACAATAGACAGCTATAACTTCTCTAAGAGGGTTCTGGAACAGCCAAGGAGGACCTTAGTGAGAAGGGGAGATGAAGCCACGTTATCTGGACACATACTTTGTCTCGTTTGAGCTTCACAACACCCCTGTGGCATGGAGATGACCACCCTCACTTTCCAAGTGGTGGACCTGCAGATCAGAGACGTGAGATGTTTTTCCTCAAGGCCACATAGCAATGGGTGGGTGGGTTGTTTTTTGTTTTGCATTTTAACCATTTTTAAGTGTACAATTCAGTGGCATTACTTACATTCACAATGTTGTGTGGCCATCACCACTAGCTATTTCCAAAAAATTTTCACCGCCCTTAACAGAAACTCAGTACCCATTCAGCAATACCTCCCCATTTCCCCCTCCCACCAGCCCCTGGTAACCACTAGTGAACTCTGGTCTCTATGCATTTGCCTAGTCTAGATATTTCATATAAACGGGATCATCAACATTTGTTCTTTTGTGTCTGACATTTCACTCAGCATAATGTTTTCAGGGTTCATCCATGTTGTAGCATGTATCAGAACTTCAATTCTTTATGGCTTAATAATGTTCCATTGTGTGTGTGTGTGTGTGTATATATATATATATATATATATATATATATATATATATATATATATATACCACATTTTGTTTATCCATTCATCTGCTGGTGGACACTTGGGTTGTTTCCACTTTTTGGCTATTGTGAATAGTGCTGCACTTGACACTGGTGTCCAACTATCTGCTTGAGTCTCTGCTTTCAAGTCTTTCGGGTATATACAGGATGGGCATTTCCATTTAGTGTAAATCCAAGTCTTGGTCCAGTGCTCATTCTGCCTCATCCTACTCTGAAAAACTGGATGTGATAAGCTGTTCTTACCTCCAAGACAAACAGGCTCTGCGGGGCCAGCTGGCACATGATGACCAGGGAGGGGAAGAAAGTTGGATGGTCCCTGGTTCCAGATCATACTGGTTAGTGAGAGGGCCTAGGAAGAGGGGCAGACTCTTGTTTTGTCATGAAGTTTTGAGGTACCACTGGCAGGCTCAAGCCAGGCACTCTTACTCTTGCAGGAAGGATGCTATTCAGAAAATCCATGGCCATTAGATTCACACTATCCCATGGTACACTAATCTTTACAACCCTACGTTTTATAGATACAGAATCCAAAATTTAAAGTTACATGACTTGGCTACAATCACGCAGCTTTTCAGTGGAGGACCAGGATGCTGACCTAGGTCTTTAGACACCCAACAAGGAGCTAATGTATACAACGGTACCCAGTCGGGATTAATGCCAGTGGGCTCCAACCCTGAGCAAGCTGGCTTAATGCAGTGTTGCTGTCAGGGTTACTGCCCTCCACCCCTCATACCACATGAAGGACCGACCACGTAGCTAACTTTGCCAACAGCTATAGCTATACACAGCCCAGCTGCAAGCATCCACAGATCATGAGGAGCTACAACTCAGGCCTTCTTCCCAGACTTCAAAGTGACTGGTGATTCTGTTTCGTCTGAGTTGCCCTGTCCTCTAAAACTCCTCTACCTAATCCTTAAATGGTTTGAATTCTAGAGCTCAGTCTCAAACACACTTCTTTTCGTCCATGATCTCACCCACTCCCATAGCTTCAATCACCACGTATGCCCATGATTCTCAAAATTGTCTTCACCACAGATCACTCATCCAAGCTTCAGATCCACACCTCCCATCCTTCAGTATGTCTCACCCAGACCTCAAACTCAGTATACACCAAATTTACTCTATTACTCACCCCACATCTGCTTCTTCCATATATCTCTGATAAATCTGATTTTCTATCTGCACTGTCACTATCCACCATTATGTCTCACTTGGACTACTACGTTCCCCTTCTTTTATCTGGTATCCCTACATCCATGCTGGTTCCCTTTAATCCATTCTCCATCCTTTAAAACGCTTTTCAATTAAAATTCTTAATGTGAGGCTCATAGCCCTGTGTGACTTAATTCCTGCCCATCTCTCCACTCACCTCTTGACCTCTCTGCTGTAACCATCCTCTTCTCTCCATTTCCTAATTTCACTCATCCTTCAGTTCTTTACGTAGATGTTCATCTTCAGGGAAGTCTCCCCCACTGCAACTCCCTAGCGTACACTCCCAGCGCTCCCTATACCTTTATTCCATGACACTTATCCCAAATGCAACTAGCACAATTATTTGTTAAACACACTAGATTGTGCCATGAGGGTGGGTTGTCTGTCTTGCCCTCCACTGTATTCCTAGCACCTAACACGAACACAGCATTCCAAAGTTTGATGAATGGATAGCTCAGTGCCATATGGTCCCTACATAGGCTGAAGAAATTAATCTTGCTTTCTCCAAAAGAAACTTTGGAGGTCAAGTCCTATTTTTGAGACTAGGCCACCCTACCAATTGAGATAGGTCCTGCTTTCTCTCATCCGGGTAGATTCAGTCTGCATTCCAGTCCAAGGCTGAAGCAGGAAAGAAAGAGCTGAAAAGGCCACTTACAGTAATGCTAAAGCTGATAAAACACACTAAATCAAATGATGGATGCCTATATGTAGGTTGGCAGGGGAGAATGTGGCAGGGTGACGTCAGAAAGGTATTTACTGTCCAGAGGTATACTTAATCCTAACTCCTTTTCACAAAGCACAGCCCAAACTGCTTAGCAAATTCCCGTTTTCTGTGAAGCCAAGGGATTATCTGTTGCCACCATCCTTGTGTTGACTGAAGGAAGCCTGCTCCTCCCTAACAAAGGATTGATTACTTGAAGAATCTACCACATGGTCAACAATGACCAGAACAGTTCAGCAGGCTTGACCAGGAAAGCTAATATTTGAAAAGCAAACTAGGTGAGTTGAAGGAAATCTCCATCTGTTTTATGTCTTGTAGAGGGCAGTCTGGTCACTGCTAACGATAGAAACCAGACACATATGGCTTACACATTGTTTCTTTTGTTTCCTTGATCTGTCCTCCTTTACTACATGAAGCTGAAAGGTTCATGTGTTTACTCCAGAGCTCCTAAATTAAGGATGCTGTGTTTTTATAGAACATAAATGACTAACGGAGCCCTGGTGGCTCAGTGGTTAAGAGCTCAGCTGCTAACCAAAAGGTCGGCAGTTTGAATCCACCAACTGCTCCCTGGAAACCCTGTGGGGCAGTTCTACCCTGTCCATAGGGTCGCTATGAGTTGGAATCGACTCGATGGCAACTGGGTTTAAATGCTTAATTGAAATACTAGCTTTTAGCATTGCAACTTACCTGGGCTTAGAGCACTAAAGTGCTGCAATGCAATGCCAGGACTCCAATGAACAAAAAAGTTACAGCATAACTACTGAGTATCTTTCCCACTGGTGGCCCATACTGCTCACTTCAGCAAATTGGGAAAGAGTGTATTCTCTGAGATGCAACCCTACCAAGGCACTTACCTTGCCAAGCTGAGCACAGGTGAGATATTTCAGCCCCCTACTAACTTTCCTTCTTCAACTGGGTGCCTCTGTGCAGTGTGTAAACTGCACAATGATATATGGTGGCCCTGCCATTTTGTAAACGTAGAGAAATACTAAATATAAACCAGGGATAAAACATTACCAGAAGTCGTATTCGAAACAGTATCATTTAATACCTTCAATTATACAGAGGTAATTAATGTGGAAATATAGCCTAGATTATAGCACATTAGATAAAATACATTAGTCTACTATTTCCTAGAAAAATTGGCAAATCAAATGGAAAAAGTGAATAAGCAGATCTGGGATCACCTGAAAGTGATTAATTCCTTATAAAGATTCCGTACAATCTATATGTTTATTAAATATTGTTAGAGCAAACTCACCTGCAACAAATACGAAACTAGGAAACATATTAGCTTGAATAGTTTATCTGTCGGTCACATTGATAAATGACCCAGAAATATTAAAAATAGGGAAATGCTTGACAGTAAACAATGCCTTATCAGTACACTAAATGGAAATTGATAATAGTTTCTAGATCTCAACTTTCTGGAAGTCAACTCAGAAGCTAAACACAGCTAGCATTTTTGAATTTTATAGTATGGAATGGAATCCCCTTTATAATGAACACAAAATCATTGGCCTTGCTCATAGTAATTTCTTTCAGTGGTTTAGGCACTTTGCAGCAGGCTGTTGCCACTGTAGTAAAATTGATGTGGAAAAATAATTTTATAGTATAAATATTTAAATACAAATCCTATGATTACATTCAACAAAAAAGTGAGAGAAGTCTTAAATGTGTAAAATATTTTCATCCTGGCAAGTACACACTGGAATCATCTTGCAGAGAAGTACCGCTGGGAAGTACTTCCATTGTGGTGTTTACTTGCTGATAGTCTAGAGCATGTGAGGCCAACTCTCAGCAGAGAGCCAGGCAGTAAATATTTTTTGCTTTGTAAGCCGCATCTTGTATCTACCTCATATTCCTCTTTTTTCTTTAAACAATGTTTTTAAAATGTGAAAACATTCTTACCTTGCAGGCCATACACCTGCAGGCCAGATGTGGCCTGGGGGCTGTAGTTTGCCAACCCTTGGTCCAGAGCCATTTAATATTGTAACACATTTTTATCATTTTCTTTTAGGTGCAAATGATTTCAGAATGAATATTTGTAGGGAATCATATTTATATGCTTAAGCATTTCTCTAATGAATGTGCTCTTCTGCAAACCTTAGTGTTACTTCTGCAAGTTCAGTTTGAAAATGATGATCTACAGATGTGGCATTGCCAGGAATTTCAGAAACTAGACGCTTTATGACACTTTTGTGAATATTTAAATTACTAGTGACTAAATCCATTTCAAGCATCAACACTGTGCTCTTTAAAGCAAAAGGCAGGTCTTGCTAATAAGGGTTACAAATGGACTGTCAGCACAGCAAAGCGTGACCTGTGGTTGGTGCTATAATACTGACAGCTGCTGAGCTAAACAGAGGGGAGAAATTTTAGGTCACTTGTAGGCCTGTAACTGAATTTTTTGAGCTAGGTTTCATGGTTTTCTAGTATGAAATATTCTGTGATCATTCCTTTTCCATACTAGCTGCCAATCAAAAGGTTATAATGCTGGATTTAATGATAAAAGAAGGCAACAATACTACATATTAGAATTGTGGAGTACTGCTAAGCTTTTACTCCAAGTGGCTCCATGTGTCTCAACAACAGCAGAAATTCTGTAGTTAGCAATACTGCTTAAATTCTTCAGTGATTTTTTCCCCTCCTTAGCTGTTCTGATTGCCTGTTAGAGAAAGGACTATGGCTTGATGAAAAGTTTTAACCTTGCAACTTCTACTTTTCCCTCAACTATATCAAGGTTTCATATAATTCAAGGCCAGCGTTTATAGCCCAGGGCCAGAATTTTATCTTCAGTTTGAGTTTGAGTGAAGTAGTATCCTTATCTGGGTATATAAAGCTGACTGGGCTGGCAATTTTGGAGAAACGGTTAAGTCCAGTGGTACACTCACACAGACCTCAGCAACAAGGGCAACTCACCCCTGGCAGCAAAACAGTTAGACATTTGGAACAAAATGAAAAGTTTTTTCTTATTTTAAAAGCAGTGCAACAGTTTAAAAACAAACACTGACGTTTTCCAGGCAGATGAGTCACACAGATTCCCTTTTTTCATTTTACATCTCCCTCCACAAAGGGGTTTAACTACTTTGAACCAACTTTTAGTTGATATTTCCAAAGTTACTGAAAAATAAGACAGAGGTGATCAAATGAATTGTACTGTGGCATTGATATGATGCAAAATGTAAGATAAAGGCAGATCTGCAAATTGCCAGAGTTGCAAATTCCAATTATAACTGGCTTTCTTTGATACATCAGTTTTACATAAAAGCTTATGCACTAGTGTAGGGTGTCATAAACCACAGGGTCAAAAGAATTTCTTCTGTCATGTAAATGTGGAGTTGGGAGCTAAAACTGTCAAATTTAGCAACAAATGATTTTTTTTTCCCCCAAGAAAATAGTGGTAACAAACTCACAGGACTCATGGAAAACTTAAAACTAAAATTATTACACACTTTGAGGTACACTGGCTAAATGCTGACGGTTGCTGGCATTGTAACAGAACTTTTCTTTTCCCCCAGGCATTTAAAGATTTTCATGTGCTGCGTGCCTGGAGTTTTTGTTCTTTTAATTTTGACTCATGCCTCCTCTTCTTAGCATAAGGAAAATCTTAGTGTAAGAAAAGCCCAGGTTAGTAGTCCTGGAAAGTTTGCATTACGACTAAACCATAATACTTGATCTATTTCTGCTAAACCAAATGCCACTACTTGGGGTTCTCACTTGCAGATTATTCAAAAATGATTATTTCTCCTGTTAATCATCAATTTATGTAACATCACAAGAATAAACGAGATCACGTCAGGTGGTGGGGATGTTTCACGAAAGAACCCAGGTGGGGAGGAAGTAGGGCGTGATCAGATTGACCCAACCACCTTTCACTTAGTTTTCCTTAAAAAAAAGAAAAAAAAAAGTGCTTTCAATTTTCCAGAGTGAAAATGGCAGCGTAAAAACAGTATTAAAATGTACAAGCAAGTTGCTTCTTTCACGTCCTCACAAAGTACTAATGTTTTCTAACATAATTTGCTATAGGGCTCATTGAAGAAGCACATTTCCCATCAGGTGATCTGTAAACAAACCATTATTTGCTCAGCAGGAAACAGGCTTTTTGTACACTCTAGTTAAACAGAAACTTTTCCGAGAAAACAAAAGAATGGGGGCAGGGGAGTTCAACCCTTTAATGCCCATCCAGGATCTTAGAAAGAAAAAAAATAAAGCCATTGAAATAAAGATGATTCAGCAATATCCAGAAGTCAGCAGTGATTTCCACAATACTTGATATGGCACACAGATACAGTCTTGAGCGTGTTACTTAGGTTGCTAAGGAGAGCCACATGTGAGGCACAGCAGACCTGAAAAATTAAAGTCACTGACTTTAATCTCTGCTTTCTAAAATGTTTTATGCTGAGCTTTCATGCTATTTTCACAATAGAGACAAAGAATTACAAGTTACCCAGGGATACGGATGCCTCCCCCAGTGAGGTGCTAGTTAACTTTACTCAACAAATGACGGCTGGTGGTGGCGGCTGTAGCCCTCACTGGACAAACAGCTATACATTCAGTAGCAGGGTGTGCTCCCTATGTGCTTTACCTGACTGTACTGCAGGGCCTGGGTCTTCCAATGTTAGCAGCACTGTCATGAAGGATGTGCCTTTGCTTCTACATGTAGATACCTTATGCAGAAGTATATTTGAGTGAAATGCCCAAAAAAGATAATGCTGTGGAACGAACTCACTAAAAAACATACTATGGCTGATAGCCTATGTCGCTGCAGGTGAAATGTAGCCAGAAGTTAGGCTCTTCTGGCAAAAAAAAGAATAAATAGTCTCATGGGTGGTCTATTGGAACTCTAGTTTTATATCCTCCTAAGACACAGAGCTCCACAACCAAAGTTCTCTTTGGTTTATGTTTTGGCAAGTGTTTTTCTCTGCTGGAGGCTCGCCAAAGCAGGTGAGCAAAAGGGGGAAGTATCTGCTTAATGGCACATTAGCACGCTAAGAGGAGGAATACAGTATTTGAGCACTACAGGGCTAAAACTAGGGTCATTACGTGAAGAAAAATGATAAATTTTGTTTTGGTTTTAACATGTACCAAGATTACTAACTGAATACTGGAAAAATGATAGACATGTTTTACCACCTTTGCATAAGAAAAAAAGATTTTCCTTTGGAAGATGTAGCTCAGGATTTAACATGGGGTAATGTCTGATGTTGAAAGCTGTTAAGCGCTCGCCTACTAACTGAAAGGCTGGCAGTTAGAATCCACCCAGAAGTGCCTCGAAGAAATGTTTGGCAATCTTCTGAAAGATCATAGCCATTGAAAACCCTACAAATCGCAGTTCTACTCTGAAACACATGGGTTGCTTTGAGTTGGAACTGACTCTGCTGACAGCAACTGGTTAAGGTTTATATCACCATGTGGTAAAAACAATCTGGATATGAAAATAGTGTACAAAACAAGAGAAAAGTTACAAAAATGCTAAACGGTGTAGAGCTACAAATACAGCGATATATGAGCAAACGGGTCAAAGCAGGTTTTTAGTCTAGGCAGGTGTTACTTGTGAAAAGTGATTCAATTTGTTACAGACTCAAACTCAAATTAGAACTAGCTTCTTTACAATGGGAGTTTACTGCCATTTCTTGGCACTTTAATTTTTGGGGGTTCTGCAAATTACAAGTTAAAGAAAACTGTTCTCAATCCTTATATCTATTTCCTTCAAAAAATGAAAAGAGCAGATATTTTAAAAGTTTTATGTAACTAGGATCCTGATCATGTAGCTCTAATTAACCTGACAAACTTTCCTGGGCATAACCATGGTCTCTCTGAGAAATAAAAAAATGTTGCATGAGTTAACACACCAGAGTATAATGATATTCACTGACAATTTTAAATAAGTTATGCTAGATCACCGATCATGTTTGCCTAGCCATAAAACAGTGATAACTGAAAGATGTGCAAAGATCAAGTGAAACAGAGCAACTACTTGTAACTGGCCAGAAATGCAACATTTTATAGGTCTCCTCCTGGGCCTTCAGAAAGGTTACAAGATGACCCACCCATTCTGATTGGCTGTGGCCACACACACACACACACACACACACACACACACATGCCAGAGTCCACTGCAAATCCTGGGAAGTGAAAAGCATACAACTCAGTGGCAGGTCAGAGCTTGCTTATGACACTCCAACTAGCACAGAGGCAGACAGTGAAAAACTATCCAGAATCCCACAGCTAGCCCCTTTTTACCTTGGAAAACCACCCATGAGGTTAATTATGACAGGACTATAAATCAAGGCTGACAGGGCTAAGTGCTGGCTCAGAGCTGACTATCTGGAGATGGGGTTTTGCCAGACTGCTTTCATTATTTAATCAAATATGCATTTCTAATCTTAGGGGAAAGATATAATTCACATGCAAGTCTCGTCCAAAAAAAAAAAAAAAAAAAAAAGAACGTTAATTTCCTATGACCAGGACAGACTGTTAACCTGTTAAGAAAAGCCCATTTTTTTTAGAATTTGCATATATACATAAACATCATATCTGTATCTTTTTAAACATCTATGGTAAGGAGGAGGAAGAGGAATGAGATTAAGACATGAGCTAAACACCCAATAGGCTCCACTCCTTATTCTCTGCATGGCTGGCAGCATTAGTTAGAAAATCACTCCTTTGCTGCAATGATCATGATATATTTGAACATGTAGAACTTTAAGAATTTCCTTATTCCTTCTGTGAGGATGATGGTAGCTGTTTTGTTTGTTTTCTTGGCAGAATAATTCCTCAGTGCTTCCTGAGAGGCTCAAGTAGGATGACTGGCCAGATTCCAAGAATAAACTGTTTGGAAACAAGTTAGGACAAAATGAGAGAAGATAAAATTGTTCCACATTATCCCCGAAAAAGAGTGAGAAAGAACCCATCAGGCTGTGACTATACTGCTTGGTAGGTCTGCTAGTGATTATCTGGTATTAGTCACCTGAGCACACCAAGTACGTCAAAACAAAACAATCCATATTCCTTCCAGGTCTGCACCAGACTGCAGAAAATATTATTATTTAGTGCATTTAAATGTATTAAGCATCTACTTTGTCAAGTACGGAGCTGGGCACTTAAATATCTCTATCCTTAATTCTGCAATATAGATGTTAACAGCTCTTTTTTATTTTTAACTGAATATATATATAAATTGTGGTAAAAGATATATAACAAAACATTTGCCATTTCAACCATTTTCATGTGTACAATTTAGTGACATTAACTGCATTCACCATGTAACAGCTGCATTTTATTTTGAAGAAACTAAGGCAAAAGACCGGCCCAAGGTTATGTAGCAAATAAGTGGAAGACTTAAAGACACAATGCCTTCTGGCTCCAAAGCCTGTGCTCTCTCCAATTCCTCTCCTCCTTCCCTCTTTTCTCCTACCTCCATCCCATCCTACTAATATTCCTTCTGTCCTCTTTCTCTCCCATGGACCTAGGAAGTAGACTTACCTTCACTTTTGGTCTGTATCTTAGGTAAAGTGTTCTGGTATATAAACTGAAAGAAAGGAGGGAAAAGATCTTCAGATTAATTTTTAATCCGTGTAAATGGGCCTACTGACAAATGTAAGCATAGTGTCTTAAGTATATACAAAGAAAAAGAAAGACACAAATAATCAATTCATAGACTGTGACTTCAAGACTTTTCCAGTTTAGTGGGGAGCTTTTCACTAATGCTTGATATGATTCATACCACGATGAGCAGTTCCATCTTTGAAGATATATGATAGTAAGGATTAAAATAGAGTATTTTTATAATACTTTGGAAATGAGTATATCAGCTATATAAGGATTACAATACAGGTATGAGTTAACCAAGAAGGTAACAAAGTCTCCTTCATACTGTCCTTTAAAATGAGTCACCTCTGAAGATGAGATCAGATTCTAAATCAGTGCATACAGCAAAAGTATATTAAATTTATCCTTGGAAAATTCACCAAACTGTCCATAAAATAGCACATACATAGTCTTATGTACAATATACTATTTAAATGTATTTGAACAGTCATGTACAATATATCATGGGTACACATGAAAATATAAATTTTATAGTATTTTAAACAAGAGAAAGAGAATGTGAAAGAACATCCATAGTTGTGCTGTGTAAGTTAATGTGGCTATGATGCCACTACACTGTACCCAAAACTGGAACTGCAAAGAGGAGCATCACATATTTTATTCATAAAGAATACTCTACTGTCTTAAAATACAACCTCACTCTGACAGTTTTTCAGATGTTAGTCTTGAAAATAAAGTTACCATATTTTTTTCTCTCTTCAGGAAAGAGTCCTGGACTGGGGCAGAGAAGCCCTGAATTCCAATCCTCACTGTTACCTACGCTACTCCAACCATTAAGGACTTAAACTGTGGAGCTAGGCAACCTTCATAGACATTTTATTCTTAAACAATCCTACTAGGTGGGTAGTATTATTCCCATTTTGCGTATGAGAAATGGTCTCAGAAAGGTGAAATATTTCATTCAAGGTGACACAGCTTGTAAATGTTAGAGGCAAGATTTGAATTCAGGTTCTGTCTGACTTTTAGCCAATACATCATACTCTACTGCCTGGACACCTAACTGGTAGTGACCTTCAACAAGTCACTTCTGTCTGGGCCCTTGTTTCCTTTACTATCAAATAAAAAAGTTGTATAAGATACTTTCTAAGGTCTCCCAGTTCCATTTTGGAGACAGAAAACTCTGAGCCCAAATCCAGGTGGTAACACTAATTGGCCATGAGATCATGTGCAAGGTACTTGACTTTTCTGAATTTGTCTTTCCTCAAGTGTAAAATAATATATGCTCACAGAATTGCCATGACGATTAAAGGAAGTAATGTATATCAAGTATCTAGCCCAGATGAAGCACTCAGCTACTAACCAAAAGGTTGGTGGTTCAAATCCACCCAGAGGCACCTCAGAAAAAAGGCTTGGCAATCTACTTGTGAAAAAATCAGCCACTGAAAACCCTGTGGAGCACAGTTCTACTCTGACACACATGGGGCTGCCATGAGCCGGAACTGACTTGATAGCAGCTGGTTTGGTTAGCCCAGATGAGGCTGTTAGCTTAAAAATCAAACTTCTTATACTATGAAAATTGCCAAACATAAGCAAAAGTATCCATCACGTATATTTGTTAAAAATATCTTCTTTCTAATATTTGCAGCATCTGTAGTGATATTTCTTTTTGCCTCACCAGCTGTGTCAATCATTAAGTTATTGTAGCTCAGCTCCAAATCTACCTTTCTATACTGTGTTTGTGATGCAGGAGCTGAGATTCTACAAACCGCATTTCTGCACTGCCAGCTGGCTCCCTGATAGCATTAGAGGGAGACTGCAAAGCTGGACAAGAAGGAAAGGACTTGCTCCTTCTTGTTTTATTTTCCTGAGGGGCTGCTGGCTTTGATTGTTGTGAATGGCATCTCAACAATGCTTTGTCACTGTGGCAGCAGCCATTTGTTCCTGTAGCAACAGTGCCCTGAAGAGCCTGGATCCCAGCCCCATGGAGCCTCTCCTCTGAGCTCAGAGACAGCAGCACCAGCTAAGCAGTGCCTCTTCCTCAGGCCCGAGTTTCAGCTTGGCAGGGCCCCAAATTCGAGGTAGATCTGTCTCCCTGACTAAATCTGTGACTTCAACCAATAGAGAGTATGGGGAAAGTGATACCATATGAATTCTGAGACTAGGTCACAAAAGACCCTGCCGCTTCTGCCTGGTTCTCTTAAGATGCTCCTCCTGGGGAAGCCAGCTTCCTGGTAGGAAGGCTGATCACACTGAGGCTGAAGAGACCATGTGTAGGTGTTCCACTGACAGCCCTAGCTGAACTCTTAGTTGACAGCCAGCATCAACTGCCACTCCATGTGAGTGAGCCATCTTGGACGCCCATCCCAGTTGGAACCTTCAGACGACTGAAGTCCCAGCGGACATCTGACGGCAACCCCATGACAGACTCCAAGGGAGAACTGCCCAACTGAGCCCTTCCAAATTGGTGCCCCACAAAACTGTGAACAAAATAAAAGTTGTTTTAAGCTAGGAAGTTTGGGGTTGTTGTGCAACAGTAGTAACTAAAATATTCCTTTTTTTCCCCTACTTTTCTTCTGGAACTCCAATTTAACTATATGTTAGCCTCTCTCCTTTGTCTTCCATTTCTCTTAACCTTACTTCCACATTTTTTGTCTCTGCTGCACATAAGTAATTTTTTTTCTGACTTTCCTTAGTTCAGAATTAGTTCACTAAATCTTTCTTCAATTGCATCTAATCTGTTATTAGTCCTGTACATTGAGTTTTAGATATTGGCGACTATAGTTTCATTCCTAGAGGCTATATTTCATTCTTTTTCAAATCTTTTTTGGGAAACAAAACAAAACTAACACCCTTCTCCATCATCACCAGATTTTCTTGGAAGCTCAGCATGATACCATAACTGATGCCATTTCCTCATTTCCCTAGTCCTTGGGCATTAAATGTTGTCACTTCTGTGCAGAACTACTTCTCCCTCACTGCCATGGCTTGCTTGAGGCTCTTCACACCAGGAGGAGAGGAGAAGGTTAAAGGAAAAGGAAGAGGAAAGTAGAAGGTGATAAGGGGAATGGGAAAGTGGGAAACCCTGGCCTTTTAAAGTAGAATGTAATGAATGTAATTTTACCCCTTCTTGATATTTATTATAGAAATTCATTATTGTATTGTACTATAATGCAGTAATGTTCTTGGAACTTCTTGGGCAGTGTTAAGGTGCTAAGTTCAGAATTCTTGAGTTTGCCTTTATAGTCATTCTGGGTTTTTCCTTCTCGTCATTTGTCAATTGCCCCAAGCATTTTCTCCCATATACCTTCTCTTTTAAATTGGGTATTTCCAATGTGCTATGGGTATAGAATCCAATAATCAATGTAGTAAGAAGTTGCAAAAAGTAAAATAAATACACTTAGAACCAAAATTTAAAGAGTTCTTCCATGACTAGTAACCTCGAGCTCTTTACAGCATGAATTCTGCCCAGAAGCTCTTTTTATGTAATTCTCAGGTAGTTAAATTTTAGATAATACAGGTTATGTGGATACCATGGATTGAATTATGTCCCCCCCCAAATTTTGCTCAACTTGATTAGGTCATGATTTCCAGTACTGTGTGGCTTGTCCTCCATTTTGTGACTGTAATTTTATGTTAAGGAGGATTAGGGTGGGACTGTAACACCCTTACTAAGGTCACATCCCTGATCCAATGTAAAGGGAGTTTCCTTAGGGTGTGGCCTGCACCACCTTTTATCCTACAAGAGATAAAAGGAAAGGGAAGCCAGCAAAAAGGGGGACCTCATACCACCAAGAAAGCAGTGCCAGAAGCAGAACGCGTCCTTTGGACCTCGGGTCCCTGAGCAGAGAAGCTCCTAGTCCAGGGGAACGTTAATGAGAAGGCCGACAGAGAGAGAAAGCCTTCCCCTGGAGCTGATGCCCTGAATTTGGACTTTTAGCCTCATTTACTGTGAAGAAATAAATTTCTCTTTGTTAAAGCCATCCACTTGTGGTATTTCTAGCAGCACTAGATGACTAAGACAAAATTTGGTACCAAGAGAGTGGGGTGTTGCTCTAACAGATACCTAAAATGTGGAAGCGGTTTTGAAACTGTGAATGGATAGAGGAGTGTCAGTGACAGACCAGCAGCAGCAGAGAACCTGCGTGGCAGAACCAGGAGACCCGCGTGAGATGGCGCTGGAGCTGACCCACTGAGCAAGAGAGAGCTGAGTGCCTGTGCGCAGAAGGCTTCCTGGCGGAGTACAGTGCCTCTGCACTTTATCGGTGGAGCTACAGAGCTTTGGAACACTTGCCCCAGCAGGGCAGATGTGGGCCTGAGGCCTGAGGGCCAACAGGCCAAAGGAAGCAGAAGCTGAAGAGACAAAGAACACAAGAAGCCTAGCTGCCTCAATCTCAAAAGGTATGGCCGTGACTTCCGGGGTTTCTAAGGGTGGAGCCATGGCCTCTAGTGTTTCTAAGGGTGGAGTTGCCGCTCAGATGGACTGGGAGAATGGTGTGCCTAAAGCCGAGGGAGAAGAGTTGCTGTCCCAGTGGGCCTGGAAGACAGAGCTGAAGCCCAGGGCTGAGGGGCCGCCACTCAGAATCTGGAGAGTGTGGCCAATACCTAGAGTCTGGAGGACAGGGCTATTATATGAATGGTCTCAGAGAACAGGATTATTTTCAAGCCTTGCGGACTAATGTAACGTGTTCTGCTAACTTGCTTGGTGCCTGGTATTCCTTCTTTCCCTGCAATTTCTCCCATTTGTAATGGAAATGTCTAGCTTGTGCCCGTTCTGCCATTGTACCTTGGGAAGCACATAACTTATATTCTAGATTTCACAGGTGAACAGGAATTTTTGAATTTTGGACTTGGAGTCAAGATTTTTGCTATGATATGATGGGGTGAATATGTTTTGCATGTTGCAAGGATGTGATTTTCGGGGGGACCAAAGGGTGGAATGTCATGGATTGAAATGTCCCCCAAAAATTTTGTGTCAACTTGGTTAGGCCATGATTCCCAGTACTGCATGGTTGTCCTCCATTTTGTGACTGTAATTTTATGTTAAAGTGGATTAGGGTGGGATTGTTACACCCTTACTAAGGTCACATCCCTGATCCAACGTAAAGGAAGTTTCCTTAGGGTGTGGCCTGCACCACCTTTTATCTTACAAGAGATAAAAGGAAAGGGAAGCCAGCAAAATGGGGGACCGCATACCACCAAGAAAGCAGTGCCAGGAGCAGAGCACATCCTTTGGACCTGGGGTCCCTGTGTGGGGAAGCTCCTAGTCTGGGGGAACGCTGATGAGAAGGCCGACAGAGAGAGAAAGCCTCCCACTGGAGATGACGCCCTGAATTTGGACTTTCAGCCTACTTTACTGTAAAGAAATAAATTTCTCTTTGTTAAAGCCATCCACTTGTGCTATTTCTGTTATAGCAGTACTAGATAACTAAGACACTGGATAAGTCGATCTCTAGGCAGGTGAGATGCAAATGTTATTTTGGGAAGGTGTTCTAAAAATTTCACTTGAGTAAATTTTTCACACTTTCTGCCCCTTTCTACAAACATTTTATCTCTCTCAATTCTTGAGAAAGTTAATAAATACTTAACTGGTTATAAATTATTTGAAGAAAAATAAAGCATGGTAAGAGGAGAGAGAATGATATGGTGGTATTATTTGGATAAGGTGATCAGAGAGAGCTCTGATTTCACTTTTGCTGTAAATAGCCACCCTTCAACAAACTTTTCATTAGGGGAGCAGGGGAAGAGAAGTGGCAACTGACTTATTTCAGGGAAGGATAAAGATTAAGCTGGGGACTTCAGGTACTCATGCTTTCCCCGTCCCTTATGCAGGTGATCTGGCTGCACCCACTCTCCCCTCCTTTTCAAATCGTTCTCTAAAACAAAGATATCCTGATCTACAAGAAACTGGAAATGTTTATATCCTACTTGCACTAAAAAAGGAGATGAATGATCTGCTTAGAATGTACATCATGTGTCAGAAGTCAATTAGTGCAATGGCTTCACTTTATGGATGAGAAAACTAACCTTCAGAGAAAGGAAGGAACTTACTTAAGGTCACACACTGGCAGAGGCCAAGTTGGAACAAAGTACCTAATTCTGTCTCTAACTTTTTTAATTTGCTGTTAGTTGCCATTGAGTTGGCTATAACTCATGGTAACCCTATGTATAACAGAATAAAACACTGCCCAGTCCTGCGCCATCCCCATGATTGTTGGTATGTTTGAGTCCATTGTTGTGGCTATTGTCTCATTTTTGTGCCTCATTTTTGTTGGCCCTCTACTTTATGTCCTTTTCTAGAAGTTGGTCTTTCCTGATGTGTGCAAAGTGAGTGAGTTGAAGTCTTGCCGTCCTTGCTTGTAAGGAACATTCTAGTTGTATTTCTTCTAAAACTGACTTGCTTGTTCTTTTGGCAGTCCACAGTATATTCAATATTCTTTGCCAACACCACAATTTGAACACATCAATTCTTTTGTCTTCCTTTTCATTGTCCAGTTTTCGCATGAACATGAGATGATTGAAAAGATCATGGCTTGGGTCAAGCTCCTCCTGGTCAAAGTGTCACCTCTGCTTTTTAAAATTTAAAAGAGGTCATTTGCAGTAGATTTGCCCAGTGCAATGCATCATTTGATTTCATGACTGCTGCTTCCATGGAAGTTAATTGTTGATCCAAGTAGAATGAAATTGTTGATAATTTCAATTTCTTCTCCATTTAACATGACGTTGTTTATCGGTCCAGTTGTAAGGACTTTAATTTTCTTCATGATCAGGTGTAATTCATACTGAAGGCTGTGGTCTTTGACTTTCATCAGTAAATGTTCAAGCCATCTTCATTTCTGGCAAACGAGGTTTTGTCATCTGCATATTACAGGCTGCTGACGAATCTTCCACTAATCTTCATGCCTTGTTCTTCACATAGCTCAGCTTCTTGGATTATGTGTTCAGCATACAGATTGAATAAGTACGGTTAATGGATACAAGCCGGCCACATGCCTTTTCCAACTTTGAATCACATAGTATCCCGTTGTTCTGTTTGAACGACTGTCTCTTGATCTGTGTACAGGTTCTGCATGAGCACAATTAACTGGTCTGGAATTCTCATTCTTCATGATGTCATCCATAATCTGTTATGATCCACATAGTTGAATGCCTTTATGTAGTCAATAAAACACAGGTAAACATCTTTCAGGTATTCTCTGCTTTTGGCCAAGATCTGGTCTGACATCAGCAATGATATCCCTTGTTCCACATCTTCTTCTGAAGCCTGCCTGAATTTCTGGAAGGTCCTTGTCTATGTACGGCTACAGTTGTTTTGGAAATATCTTCAGCAAAATTTTATTAGCATATGATATTGTTAGATAATTTCTGCATTCCATTTGATCATCTTTCTTGGATAGGGGCATGAATATAAATCTCTTCCAGTTTTCTGGCCAGGTAGCTGTCTCCCAAATTTCTTGACACAGACGAGTAAGCACTTCCAGCATTGTATCCATTTGCTGAAACATCTGAATTGGTATTCTGTCAATTCCTGGAGCCTTGTTTTTTTGCCAATGCCTTTAGTGCAGCTTGAACTTCTTCCTTCAGTACCAGTCGTTGTTAATCATATGCTACCTCCTGAAATGGCTGAACACTGACTAATTCCTTTTGGTGCAGTGACTCTGTATATTCCTTTCATGTTCTTCATTTATTTATTATTTTTAAAATAATATTTTATTGTATTTTCAGTGAGGGTTTACACGGTAGTTTAGGTTCCCATTCAACAATTTCTACACAAATTGTTCAGTGATATTGGTTACATTCTTCACAATGCATGAACATTTTCATTATTTCCACTCTGGTTGTTACATTTCCATTAATCTAGTTTCCCTGTTCCCTAACATTCTCATCTTTGTGTTAAAGTAACTGTTGACTGTTTGGTCTCATATAGGTGATTTTTCAAAGGAGTATAGTACTTACAGGTGATATTCATTATTTTTTGAGCCACTTTGTTATTTAACTACAAGGTGACCTCAGAGGTTAGTTTCGATTCAAGGTTTGAAGAGTATCTCAGGGCAAGTCTTGGGGAGTCCTCCAGTCCTCAACTAGTCCAGTAGGCCTGTTTTTCTTTTTTATTTTGGAATTTGAGGTTCCATTCCACATTTTTCTGCCATTCTATCAGGGTCCATCTATTGTGGCCCTGATTAGAACAATTGGTAGAGGTAGCTGGGCACTATCAAGTTCTTCTGGTCTCAGGGTAGATGAGGCCACAGTTCATGTAGACTATTTGTCCTATAGACTAGTTTCTTCTTTGAGTCTTTGGTTTCCCTCTTTCTCTTTTGCTCTGTACAAGCAGAGACCAATAATTGTCCTTCCATCTTCTTTTGATGCTTCCTGTGCCATTCAATTTTTTACCCAAAGAATCCTTCAGTATTGCAACTTGAGGTTTGAATTTTCTCTTCAGTTCTTTTAGCATGAGAAATGCCGATCATGGTCTGCCCTTTTTGATTTCTAATCCAGGTCTTTGCACATTTTATCATAATATTTTATCTTGTCTTCCTGAGCTGCCCATTGAAATCTTCTGTTCAGCTCTTTTACTTCATTATTTCTTACACTATTCTATTTGAAGAGCAAAGCAAAACCCACCAATACTAAGCTAAAAAAGTCTCCACTTCCTACCTGAAAAGGATGTGAAGATAAGAGCCAAGACCAGTTAAAATATGCCACCATGCATGAAACTGGGTGGTAACACCTATGATGGGTGGCATCTTCTTTCTAAAGTTCCTGTGTGGAGATGAAAAAACAAAACGCCATGTTAAATTTTTTACATATATAACAAGTAATGCTGACAGTTTTGGAGCATTTTGAAAAGCCTGTCATTTTTGAATATGGCAATTATTTAATTTTCTTAAGCCTACTTAAGAAAATTACAGTCTGCTGTATTGTTTTCCAAAGTGTATCCTGCTAGTATTCTTAGCAGATGTTCCATGAAGGACTCTGTGATAAAATAAATTTGAGAAAAGGACATAGTTAATTGCCCTCTTTGAGATTTATAATGTATATTAACAGATTAAAGGCTTTGAAAAGTCATTCCATAAATAAAATAGTTTATCTTAATGTTTTCTAGGTAATGTACTAATATATAGAACTCTTTTCTCTAAATACATGCCTCTCTTATGCCCTATGTACAACCATCACCTTAGTACAGCGCATAGAGTCTATAAAGTCCTTTTGTACCTATTATTTCACTTCATAGTCAGTGATTCTTTGAGGAGGCTATTATTAGCATTGCTTTACAAATAAAAAACAAAACAAAACCCATTACCGTTGAGTTGATTCCATCTCATAGTGACCCTATAGGATAGAGTAGAACTGCCCCATAGGATTTCCAAGGAGCTCCGGGTGGATTCCTTTACAGATAAGAAACCTAAAATCCAGAGAGATTAACTGACTTGCCCAAGTCTCTTGCTAGTGGCACAGCTGAGTCTCAAACTCTAGAACTTTGGGTTAAGTGTAGAGCATATTAATATTCTCATTTATTAGAGGAGAAAAACCAGTGTGAAACACCCAATTATTTTT
This sequence comes from Dugong dugon, assembly GCA_030035585.1. Classification (NCBI taxonomy): domain Eukaryota; kingdom Metazoa; phylum Chordata; class Mammalia; order Sirenia; family Dugongidae; genus Dugong; species Dugong dugon. Next base: position 69,981,423 of record CM057467.1, read on the forward strand.
CTAGACATCCTCAGGATATTTCCAGGACAATTATCTTCCCTAAGAGTCTACTCTTGTTTCTTAGGCCAGACTGATTACTGATTCTTACCCAGGGGATGATGATAACCAGTGCAAAAGCTCCCTTAGATCTTAGTTTTCTAAGTCAGCTCTATTACTCGTTTGTCTACATTTACTTAATGTTTTATTATGGAGAATTTCAAACATGCAAAAATAAAACCCAAAAACCCCAAATCCATAGCTGACGAGTCAATTCCAACTCATAGCGACCCTACAGGACTGAGCTGAACTGCCCCAAAGGGTTTCCAAGGAGCAGTTGGTGGAGCTGAACTGCTAACTTTTTTGGTTAGCAGGCGAGCTCTTAACCACTGTGCCACCAGGGCTCCTGTGCAAAAAGGGACAAAATAATAATGTACCCATTACCCAGCTTCATTAATTATCAACTTATAGTCAATCCTGTGTCATCTACACCCTCATCCACTTTCCCCTCCCATATTATTTTGAAGCAAATTCCAGATATTTGACTGCATCTGTAAATATTTCAATATTAAAGCCTGCATCTAAATCAGAATATTTCTGTTCTTCAACGGTGTCAATAGCATACTTAGATACCATATTTTTAACAGGGCAACAGTTTACTTTTAAAAAATAGGACTACTAAAATATAAGAAGTACTTATGTCCCAGAATTATATAAGCTGTTAAGTAGTTACAGATATTTTTAAAAATTTCATTTTAAACATCTTATTATAGAAAAACTTCAAACATATACAAAAGTAGAGAAAAGGGTATAATAAAACTCAATGTACTGATCAATCATCTTCAAAAGTTATCATATCATGACCAATCTTGTTTTTTCCAAAGGCCACCCTCCCAAACTGGATTATTTTGAAGCAAATCCCAGGTAATGTATCATCTTATGTCTAAATATTTTAGTATGTATCTCTAAAAGATGAAAACCTCTTTAAAACGTAACCACAATACCATTTTCATACCTAAAAAGATGAACAATAATCCCTTAATCTCATCAAGTATCTAGTCATTGACCAACGTTCCAATTGTCTCATAGATTTTTTCTTTTTTCTTTATAGCTGGTTTGAATCAAGATCCAAACAAAGGTCAACACATTGCATTTGGTCAATATAGCTAAGACTTTTTTAATCTATACATTCCTCCTCCCTCTCTCCGCACCCTCTGCAATGTTATTTGTTGAAGAAACAAGGTCATTCATGCTGTAGATTTCCTGTAGTCTGAATTTTGCTGATTGTGTCTCTGTGGTATTGGTCAGTATGTTCCTCTATCCTCTGTATTTACACAATACTGCTAGGTCATAGGATTTTGAGTTGGAAGGATCATTAGATTAACCTATTTAATACATTCACTTTATAGAAATTGAGGCCTAGAAAGATTAAAATGCCTTAGTGGCAGACTAGTGTTCAGAGACCTAAGTCTAGGATTCAAACTCCTGTCAATACATAATTGCTGAAAAGATGGTAAAAGAAATGCTTATCTTTCTTAGCAAATAACATTAAGCATATTAAAGTGCAAATTTATATATGTGTATTTCATTTGCTCAGTACAAAGATTTTTATTTATTCAATAAAGCAGATTAGTCAGGCTTCAAAGACCTAGTCAATATTTGATTAACTGTATAATTCTGTGATGAACTGAAAGAAAACAAAAACCCTATTAGATGTTAAGAAATATTCTCAGGTCCAAATTCTTAGGTAATTTAAACAGGAATTCCCTGAATTTAACTTTATTTGCTATACATATCTTTCACATTTCAACAATGGTAAAAATTAATTTCAAGGCACTAGTACTTCTATATGCCTATGAAACTCTTGAATAACAGAATGCTTCTAAAATATTTCTCAAGGAATAAAACTGTATCTTACCTCAGTGAATCACAAAAGATGTTATCTATGTTCCATAATAAAAATCCCAATAAAAATATACTCAAGGATGTATAACCCAGTCCTCTAAGCCATGGATAAACCCTGTTGGGGAGAAAGGGAAAATGAAAATGAAATTGTGTCAATTCATGTCATGAGCAGAGCTTGAAGTCACTGCTCTCACGAGAAGGAAAGGTTTTCATTAGTATTAAAAGCAAACCTATCTATTCAATCCTCTAACATTTGCCTATAATATTTAGCTATTAAAAGGTACTGAGAGAGAATGGGCCACCAAGACTTTGCTACATGTGTCAGGAAGGTAATCTGAAAGTGTCCAATAATCTTTTCAGTCCCACAGAAAAGGCAGGGGCATGGTGGAATAGAATTACTGTTGATTGAGTCACCTTCTCTGCGTCAGGCAGAGTAGAAAAACAATTCATACATATATGCAATCTTTAAATAAACTCTGTGAGGTAGGTACATTCTTTTTATTTCACATATGCAGAAACTGAAGCTTGGTAAGTTACCCAAAATAGTAACAGCAGCTTATATATTTTTACAACTTCAATGAAGTATAATTGACTTACATTAAATTGCACATATTTGAAGTACACAATTTGATGACTACATCTCTACATATCCATAATACCACCACATCTATTACCCTTCAAAAGTTTCTGTGTCCCTTTGTAATCCATCCTTTATTCCTCCCACTCACCTACTCGTCCCCTGCAACCATTGGTCTGGTCTGCTTTCTGTTGCTGTAGCTTAGTTTGCATTTTTCAGAATGTTATATAAATATACTCTTTATTGTAGGCTTCTTTCACTCAGCATAATTATTTTGAGATTCATCCATGTTGTTATACGCATTAATAGTTCATTTCTTTTATTGCTGAGTAATATTTCATTGTATGGGTGTACTACAATTTATCTGTCCACCTGCTGGTACATATTTGTGTTGTTTCCAGTTTTTGACTACTACAAATAAAGCAGCTATGAAAATTCATACATAAGTCTTTGTACGGACATATACTTTTATTTCTCTTGGGTAATAGTTAGGAGAGAAATGGCTGGGTTATATGGCCAGTGAATGTTTAGCTTTTTAAGATATTGCCAAATTGTTTTCCTAGGTGATTATACCATTTTACATTCCTACCAGTAGTGTATGAGTGTTTCAATTGTTCCACATTCTCATCAACACTTAGTATGATCAGTCTTTTTCATTTTAGCTGTTCTAGAAGGTGTGTAGTGGTATCTCCTTTCTCTAATGACTAATGTTACTGAGCATTTTTCATGTGCTTATTTGCCATCCATATATCTTTGATGGTTTGTTCAATCTTTTGCCTATTTAAAAAAAAAAGTGTTGTTCGCCTTATTATTGAACTGTAAGTTATTAATATATTCTAGATGTAAGTCTTTTGTTGGATATGTATTTTCTCCAAGTCTGTGACTTGCCTTTCATTTTCTTAACTGTGTCTTTTCAAGAGCAAGTTTTTATTTTTGATGCTCAGTTTATCAATTTTTCTTTTATATCTTGTGCTTTTTTGTGCCTTATTTAATAAATCTTTGCCTAACCAAAGGTTGTGAAGATTTCCCTTATATTTTCTTCTAGAAGTTTTATAATTTTAAGCTTTTACATTTAGGGATATAATCTACTTCTGGCAAATTTTTGGAATGGGGTGAGGTAAAGGTTGAAGTTCCTTTTTCTCCCCGTAAGAATATCCAGTTGTTCTAGCACAATTTGTTGACAAGACTGCTCTTTCCCCATTGAATTACTTTGGCATGCTTGTTAAAGGTCAAGTAAGTATGTACATATGGGCCTAGTTTTGGATGTTCTACTCTGTTCTATTGATCTAATTTCATTCTTACCAACAGTACCACGTGGCCTTGATTACTGCAGCATAGAGTAAATCAATTAGTGTTAAGTCCTCCAACTTTACTTTTTCAAAATTGTTTTGGCCAGTCTAGATCCTTTGCATTACCATGTAAAGTTCAGAATCTGTTTCTCAATTTTTACCAAAAAGCCTGCTGAAATTTTGACTGGGATCGCATTGACTCTATAGATCAATTTAGGAGAATTCACATCTTAATAATGAGTTTTCCAATCCATGAAAATGGTATATCTCTCCATTAATTTAGATCTTCTTTCATTTCTCTCAGTAATGTTTTGTAGTCTTTAATGTGCAAGTCTTGTACATATTGCTAAATTTAATCCCTAAGCATGATTTTTTAAATGCCATTGTAAATGATATTTTAAAAATTTCCATCTTACAATTCTTTGCTCCTAGTATATAAAAATACAATTTTCTTTAACATCGAAAACAAATTTTTAATTGTACTTTAGATGAAGGTTTACAAAGCAAACTAGTTTCTCATTAAATAATTAATACACATACTGTTTTATGACATTGGTTGCCAACCCCATGACATGTCAACTTTCCTCTTCTCAACCCTGGGTTCCCCATTACCAGCTTTCCTGTCCCCTCCTGCCTTCTCATCCTTGCCCCTGGGCTGGTGTGCCCCTTTAGTCTTGTTTTGTTTTATGGGCCTGTCTAATCTTTGGCTGAAGGGTGAACCTCAGGAGTGACTTCATTACTGAGCTATAAGGGCGTCTGGGGGTCATATTCTCAGGGTTTCTCCAGTCTCTGTCAGACCAGTTAAGTCTGTTTTTTTTTTTTTTTTTTAATTATACAATTGATTTTTGAATACTGATGTGATGTTGCTAAATTTACTTACTACTTCTAGTAGGTTTTTTTTTTGTACATATCATTTGATATTTTCTATACATGATCATGTCATCGGCAGATACACATTGGATAGGATTTCTAACAGTATTATGTTGAATAGAAGTGGTAATAATATGTATCCTTGTTTTATTCTTGATTTTAAAGGGAGAAAAAAATTTTTTTGACATTTCATGATTAAGTACGTTATATGCTATAGAGTTTATAAGTTAAGGAAGTTCCCACCTATTATTAGTTAATAAAGGTTTTTATCTTCTTTTTTAAAAAATCATAAACAGGTGTTGAATTTTACAGAATACTTTCGCTAAATCTATTGGTATCATATGGTTTCTCTCTCTCTCTTTTTTTTAACATGTTCAATGACAATAATAGATTTCCCCCAAAATATTTTGTTATTTTAAACTACAAGTACTTGGTTGTAAGTGAATGCAAAAGGTGATTTATTTAAAAATCACTAGGCAAGTACAAACCTGGCTGTGTATGAAAAGGGCATTATTGCCACTGTTCGATAAAAGTTCTCAAGAGCAGATGAATTTAAGACCGTCATAGTCTGGCTTCAGCTTTTCAGAGAGTTTATCATATCATCATTTGGAAACAACAGTGGGTGAAGGCAAGAATGAGTCCCAGGATACACAGAGCTCAGCATAGTGAAGGCATCTGGCAAGGTTGCAGTGTGGGCCAGGCGCTGAAATTTGTCAGGAATATGATCAGTGGAAGTAGGATGCTCTCTATTTTCTGCTTCTAAGCTTACTTACCATGCCAATCTTCAGCTCTCAGTAGTTCAAACAAAATTCTTCTGTTGGGTGAATGAATGTCTTTGGTTATCCAGGTAGCAGGGCACGGAGGAGAGAGCAAGAACTTCATCAGCATATGTCCATGCAAGCTAAGTACAGATAAGATTCTGGGGACAGGCTACCCCTGTATTATCAAGTGCAAGAATGTATAATGCAGAAGGACCTCAACATATCTGTGTGTGGAGTTAACCTGTTACTTTCTGGAATGGTTTCCTGTCTAGTGTATGTCTATAATCTGGGAAAATCCCTTCCCTTCACCTTGGGAATTGCTTTTACCTTTCTCCTGTGTTGTACCTCCTAAGCCTCATATCTCATGTCTTCTTCCATTTTGGATAATATTCTCACTTTGGTGTAAACACATCCTCCAATAGGTTCCTGAGTAATAGTTTATGGGACATAATTTTTTTCCAGAACTTGAATGTATAAAAATGTGTTTTGTCCCCATATTTTATTGATAGTTTAGCTGGGTACTGAATTCTAGGTTAGAAATAATTTTCCTTTAGAAAATTTAAGGCATTGATCTACTGTCCTCTAGCTTCTGGTTGTTGCTTTAAGTATAAAGCCATTCTGACTCCTGAGCCTTTGTATGTATACCTGCTTCCCAACTCTAAAGATGTGTGGGGTCTTCCTTGTTTTAGTATTCTGAAATTTTATGATGCTGTATTTTGGTGTGGGTCTATTTCCATCCATTGTGCTGGGTATCCAGTGGGCTCCTTCCATCTAATAATTCATGTCCATCAATTATAGGATGTCTTCTTGAATTATTTTATTTTGGTGATGGCTTCCTCCATTCCATTTTTTTCTGTCTACCCCCCCCCCCCTTTTTTAGTGTTGGTCCTTCTATTCTGGCCCAGTAATACCCCTATTAAGACTCTTGTACTTTCTATTTTTCTCTTTTTTGATCTATACTCAGAGAGACTTCTTTAACTCCTTCAGCTGACTTTTTCATATTTTGAATTTCTAAGATCCCTTTTTTTTTGATGTGTGGATATGGATTCTCTGACTTTTCCTTTTTTATAGCATACAATTCTTGGTTTATGGAGTCCCTGGGTAGTGCAAATGATTAAGGCACTTGGCTGCTAAACAAAAGGCTGGCAGTTCGAGTCCAACCAGTGGCCCTCAGAAAAAAGGCATGGCAACCTAATTCCAAAAAATCAGCCACTGAAAATCCTATGAAGCAAGTTCTCCTCTGACACACATGGGGTCACCAGGGTTGGAATCAGGTTGATGACAACTGGTTATTCTTTAATCAAGGTTACACAATTTCCCTGATTTCTGTATGGTATTTACATCTTTGGTTGTGCCTGGCGAGTCTAGACATTGTTTACCCTTTCTGAAAAACGGACCTCCAAACCTCTGCAGTTGCCCAAATGGTATGGTATAGGTAACAGGATCTACAGATCTAACAGTTTATTAAATAGCTTTTAACCAGTCTACTTATTTTAGACCCATCCTGTACCCCTTTTCCAAACTGCCTGTTGTGCTAATGCCTGAAACTTGAGAATATTCTATAATGCAAACTGGATTGGCTCCTGGCTTAGGATTTGGATGTCTTGGATCAGTAAATCAGTTAACAGTAGTTCATCTACTTTCCAGCTTCTAAAATCTGGTTAAGTCTTTTCTTTGTGGGTTTATCCTTTTAAATGAATCTCTTTGCCCTAGTCTTAGCAGGGTGACGAAGGGAGCAGAATTAGATACTTGCTGATCTTCAATATTGTATCTTTATTTTCTCTTTCATTAATTTCTGCCCTTATCTTTACTGTTTTCATTCTTTGTTTCTGTTTGGGTTTATTCTAGTGATATGTTTTCTAATTCATGAAGTTGGATGCTTAGTTCTTTATTTTTTTGGCTTACCTATTTCTAATGTAAACATCTAAGGTTATAAATTTCCCACAAAGAACTACTGTAGCTACATCCTACTTTGTAGTATCTTTATTGTGATTCCATTTTAAGTATTTTTAAATTTCCGTTACGATTTCTTTCTTTTTTTACTTGTGAGGCATTTAGAAGTGTGCTTTTAAATTTCAAAATATTTGGGCTATTTTGAATAATCTTGTCTTGTTTTGTTTAAATGAACTGCACTATGGTTAGAGAACATATGCATGACACCAATTCTTTAAAGTTTGTTGAGCCTTCTTATAAAGCCTAGAACCTGGTTAATTTAACAATTATTTTACATATGCTGAAAAGACTGCATTCTCTAATTATTGATTGAATGGTTTGAAGGTCCATTAGATCAATTTTGTTACTGTGTTACTCAAATATCTATGTCCTTATTAATATTTTTTGAGCGAGCTAACATTTACTAAGTAAGCTGTGTTAATGTAAGTCAGCACAATGGAGTGCTTATCTATTTCTCTTGGCAATTCTTAGAATTTTTGCTTAAAATTTTGAGTAAAGTTTTAGAATTACATTTCTCTCTAGTAAATAGAATCTTCCCTTAATGCAGCCAACACATTTATTTTAAATAATGCCTTATGCCTTAACATTTTTTTCCTGTTATTAAAATGGCTAATCCAGCTTTCTTATAGTCAGTATTTATGTGGTATATATATTTTTATATCCCTTTCTTTCAAAATTTCTATGTATTTATGTCTTAACTATGTTTCTTATGAATATCATGTGGCTGGATTCCTCAACCCCCGCCTCCATTTGACAGTCTTAACTGCTTGGTTTTTGTCTATATATATTTACTGTGATTACTGACATACTTTGAATTATTTCTACCTCTCTGTTTTCTGCTTTGTATTTGTCCTGATTTTCTCTGCTGCCTTTTTTTGCCTTCTCATACCTTCCTTTAGATTCACTCTTTAAAATCCAGTTTACTTTGCCATGTTTTTAAAAGTTATTATATATTGAAATTTTATTTTTAGTGGTTACTGAAAATGCAAATTTAAAATCTAAAACTAATCAATATATGTATCTTCGTCCCAAATGAAGAGGAACTTTGAAACTATAGGGTTACTATGAGTCAGAATCAACTCAACGGCAACAGGTCTGGTTTTTTTTTTTAATCTATGTAACTTCTACTATCCTCTTCTATCTTACATTTGTCCAGTGTTTTAGTTCCATTTTACTTTTTGTAACCTCTTAAATTAGATATTATTTTAAAATAAGTCAATATTTTGTTCAGATACTCTCATGGGTTTATAATTTTTTCTCCTTCACTATTCCTTCCTGCATTTCAGATCTTCCTAAAAAATATCTTTTTGAAGGTCTTTTAGTAAGGGGCACTAGTAAACTCCATCCATTTTCGTTTCTCTGAAATGTCTTTATTTAACCCTTATTCTTAAAAGGGTATATACAATTCTAAGTTGATGGTTAATTTCTCCCAACATTGTGAGGATAATAATCCACTGCATTTTGGCTCCCATTGTTGTTTTTGATAAGTCTGCTGGAGACTAACTGCTATTCCTTTGTTGATAATATGTCTTTTATCTCTGGATGTGATGTTTTTAAGATGTTTGTCTTTGGTTTTCAGTAATTTTAGCATATTTATCTAGAGGTATCAACCAGGATTCAATTGCATATAATAGAAATTACTCTATTTTAAGTAGAAAACAACTTAATATTGGCATTAGATGCTTTCAAAACCAACAGAAATGTTGAATGAGCAAGACGTAGGCTCTCCAGAGCCATAAGGCACAACCGAGCTCAACACTAGTAAATGAATGCCTTACATACTACCACTCCTCTCCCTGACTTAATCTGGTTCTGAATTCACATCAAGACACACCATAGTCTAATTTCTGAAAATTAAAGACAAAGGAAAAATCTTGAAAGCAGTGAGAGAGAAACAACAGGTTATCTGTAGGGGAAAAACAATTAGAATCACAGAGGATTTCTCATCAGAAAATCTTAAGGCCAGAAAAAAGTGGCACAATTTTTCAAGTTCTGAAAGAAAAGAATTATCGACCTAGAATCCTATATCTGGTGAAAATATCCTTCAAGAATGAAATGGATGTGAGCAGCCACCTAAAATACTCCACTGGTCTCACCCCTTCGGGAGCAAGACAGAATGAAGAAAACTGAAGACATAAGGGAAAATTAGTCCAAAGGACAAGTAGACCACAACTACCACGGCCTCCACCAGACTGAGTCCAGTACAACTAGATGGTGCCCAGCTACCACCACTAACTGCTCTGACAGGGATCACAATAGAGGGTCTCGGACAGAGCTGGAGAAAAATGTAAAACAAAATTATAACTCACAAAAAAGGACCAGACTTACTGGCTTGACAGAGACTGCAGAAATTCTCAGAGTATGGCCCCCGGACACCCTCTTAGTCAGTAATGAAGTCACTCCTGAGGTTCACCCTTCAGACAAAGATTAGACAGGCCCATAAAACAAAATGAGACTAAAGGGGCACACAAGCCCAGGGGCAAGGACTAGAAGGCAGGAGGGGACAGGAAAGCTGGTAATAGGAATTCCAAGGTCAAGAAAGGAGAGTGTTGACATGTCGTGGGGTTGTTAACCAATGTCATAAAACAATATATGTACTAACTGTTTAATGAGAAGCTAGTTTGTTCTGTAAACCTTCATCTAAAGTAAAAAAAAAAAAAAAAAGCCTTATTAAAAAAAAAAAGAATGAAATGGAAATCAAGACATTCTTAGATGAAGGGAAACAATTTGTTGCCAGCAGATCAACCCTAAAAGAATGACTAAGTTATCTGAACAGAAAGGAAATGATAAAGAAGGAATATTGGAATGTCAGGAAGGAAGAAAGAACAACAGAAAGAGTAAAAATATAGATAAATACATTTTCATTCTCCTCTTGAGTTTTCTAAATTATGTTTGATGGTTGAGGCAAAAATCATAATCTTGTCTGATGTGGTTCTAAATGCGTGTAGAGAAAATATTTAAGACAATTATATTTTAAACAGGGAAGGGTAAAGGAGATGGGGGGGTAAGGTTTCTGCACTTCATTAGAACTAGTAAAATGTTAATACCAGTAGACTGTAGTAAGTTATAAACATATAATGTAATAGTGAGAGTAATCACTAAAAAAGCGAGACAAAGAGAAACACTCACAAACACTATGTCATTGTTGTTGTTAGGTGCTGCTGAGTCAGTTCCGACTCATAGCAACCCTATGTACAACAGAATGAAACACTGCCCGGTCCTGGGCCATCCCCACATACTTTTGTTATGCTTGAGCCCACTGTTGCAGCCACTATGTCAGTCCATCTCGTGGAGGGTCTTTCTCTTTTTTGCTGACCCGCTACTTTACCAAGCATGATGTTCTTCTCCAGGGACTGATCCTTCCTGATAACATGTCCAAAGTATGTGAGATGTAGTCTCGCCATCCTTGCTTTTAAGGACCATTCTGGCTGTACTTCTTCCAAGACAGATTTGTTCGTTCTTCTGGCAGTCCATGGTATATTCAGTATTCTTTGCCAATACCATAACTCAAAGGCGTCAATTCTTCTTCTTTCTTATTCACTATCCATGGCTTGGGTCAGGCGCACTTTAGTCTTCAAGGTGACATCTTTGCTTTTTAACACTTTAAAGGAGTCTTTTGTAGTAGATTCGCCCAATGCAATGCGTCGTTTTGATTTCTTGACTGCTGCTTTAATGGGCGCTGACTGTGGATCCAAGTAAAATGAAATCCTTGACAACTTCAATTTTTTATCTGTTTATCATGATGTTGCTTACTGGTCCAGTAGTGAGGATTTTTGTTTTCTTTATGTTGAGGTGTAATCTATACTGAAGGCTGTGGTCTTTGTTCTCCTTCATCAGTAAGTGCTACAAGTCCTCTTCACTTTCAGCAAGCAAGGTTGTGTCATCTGCATAACAGATTGTTAAAGAGTCTTTCTCCAATCCTGATGCCATGTTCTGCTTCATGCAGTCCAGCTTCTCATACTGTTTGCTCAGCAGACAGACTGAGTAAGTATGGTGAAAGGATATAAACCTGATGCACACCTTTTCTAACTTTAAACCATACAGTATCCCCTTGTTATATTTGAACGACTGCCTCTTGATCTATGTACAGGTTCCTCATGAGCACAATTAAGAGTTCTGGAACTCCCACTCTTTTCAAAGTTATTCATAATTTGTTATGATTCACTCAGTCGAATGCTTTTGCATAGTCAATAAAACACAGGTAAACATCTTTCTGGTATTCTCTGCTTTCAGCCAAGATCGATCTGACATCAGCAATGACATCCCTCATTTCATGTCCTCTTCTGAAACCAGCTTGAATTTCTGGCAGTTCCCTGTTAATGTACTGCTACAGCTGCTTTTGAATCATCTTCAGCAAAATTTTACTTGTGTAAGACATTAATGATATTATTTGATAACTTCCACATTTAGTTGAATCATCTTTCTTTGGAATAGGCATAAATACGAATCTCTTCCAGTGGGTTGGCCAGGTAGCTGTCTTCCAAATTTCTTGGCATAGACGAATGAGCACTTCAAGCGTTGCATCCATTTGTTAAAAGATCTCAGTTGGCATTCTGTCAATTCTTGGATCCCTGTTTTTCACCAATGCCTTCAGTGCAGCTTGGACTTCTTCCTTCAGTACCATCGGTTCCTGATCATATGCTACCTCCTAAAATGGTTGAACGTCAACCAATTCTTTTTTGTACAGTGACTCTGGATTCCTCCCATCTTCTTTTGATGCTTCCTGCATCATTTAATATTTTCCCCATAGAATTCTTCAATATTGCAATTCGAAGCTTGAATTTTTTTCTTCAGTTCTTTCAGCTTAAGAAATGCTGAGCATGTTCTTCCCTTTTGGTTTTCTAACTCCAGATCTTTGCACATGTCATTATAATACTTTCCTTTGTCTTCTTGAGCTGCCCTTTGAAATCTTCTGTTCAGCTCTTTTACTTCATCATTTCTTCCATTTGCTTTAGCTACTCGACGTTTAAGAGCAAGTTTCAGAGTCTCTTCTGACATCCATTTTGGTCTTTTTCTTCTTCCCTGTCTTTTAAATGACCTCTTGCTTTCTTCCTGTATAATGTCTTTGATGTCATTCCACAACTCATCTAGTCTTTGGTCATTAGTGCTCAATGCGTCAAATCTATTCTTGAGATGGTCTCTAAATTCAGGTGGGATACGCTCAAGGCCATACTTTGGCTCTTGTGGACTTGTTCTAATTTTCTTCAGCTTCAACCTGAACTTGTATATGCAACTGATGGTCTGTTACGCAGTCCTCCCTGGCCTAGTTCTGACTGATGATATTGAGCTTTTCCATTGTCTCTTTCCACAGTGGTAGTCAATTTGATCCCTGTGTATTCCATCTGGTGAGGTCCATGCATATAGTTGCTGTTTATGTTGTAAAAAAAATGTATTTGCAATGAACAAGTCGTTGGTCTTGCAAAATTCTATCATGCGATCTCCAGCATTGTTTCTATCACCAAGGCCGTATTTTCCAACTACCGATCCTTCTTTGTTTCCACCTTTCCCATTCCAATCACCAATAATTATCAATGCATCCTAATTGCATGTTCAATCAATTTCAGACTGCCAAAGTTGGTAAAAATCTTCAACTTCTTCATCTTTGGCCTTAGTGATTGGTGTGTAAATTCAAATAACAGTGGTACTAACTGGTCTTCCTTGTAGGCATATGGATATTATAGCTAAAGCAATTTTGAAAGAGAAGAATCAATCTATGTGATTTGAAAACTTATTATATACATACAGTAATCAAGACTGTGGTATTGGCAGACAGACAGAAAGACACACAGGTCAATGAAACAGAATAGAGAATCCAGAAAAAAATGCACACAAATATACCTAAATGATTTTTAACAAAGGTGAAAAAGCAATTCAATGATGAAATAATAGCCTTTTCAACAAATGTTTCTGCAGCAACTGGATATCCATAGGCGAAAAAAACAAACAAACTGTGACTTAAGCTTCAAAGCTTATACAGAAATTAACTCAAAATGAATCACAGTCTTAACTGTAAAACATAGAACTATACAAACTGTCTCAGGCTGAGTTATCTAGAGAAGCAAAGCCAGTAAAGCATATAAGTATATATATATAGTTCTTGGACCCATTCAGAGAGATCTATCCACATACCTCTTCCCCATACCTCCTTGTCTCCAATTTTGCAATCATGTTCCTTCCAAGTCTCTGACCATCCAGCCAAACCACTGGCCACAGCCCATGAATCAGAATATAATCACACATCTGGACATCTCCCCTTCCAAGTAAAATGAACAACCGGGTGCACTGCTTGAAGTTCTGCCCGTTGGGAGGATTTCCCTCCACCACTGTCCTTCAGGGAGGTCCCAGAAACGGGCTGTAGTGCTGCCGCTGTCTACTTTCGAGTGCTGCATGCATATCGCATAGAACTATCTGTAAATCAGGCACAAGTTTTCTCTTCTTCAGTCAACTGATCATAAGGAACTATCCATGATGCCACAGGTGCAGACTGGGAGATGGAAGTACGTAATGTGACAGGAGGGGAGACCATGGGTATTTGGGCCAGTTCCTCATGTAACTTACTTGTGCCTTCAGGTCCTGCTGGGCCCAATATCATATATACCACTTTCATTTAATGATGGAGTGCTGCTGTGTACAGCCAACTTTATGACTCTGTGGGTCAGATGACACCCAGTTCATGATGGGCAGCTCAGGCCGCATGGTGACTTGGTTTCCAATGGTTAAGCATTCAGTCTCTACTAAGGCCCAGTAACAAGCCCAAAGCTGTTTCTCAAAAGGAGAGTAGTTATCTGCAGAGGATGGCAGGGCTTTACTCCAAAATTCTAAGGGTCTGCACTGTGATTCACCAATAGGGGCCTGCCAAAGACTCCAAACAGCATCTCTACCTGCCACTGACACTTCAAGCACCATTGGATCAGCTGGATCATACAGCCCAAGGGGCAGAATGGCTTGGCGCAGCAGGCTGAACCTGTTGCAGAGCCTTCTCTTGGTCTGGGCCCCGCTCAAAACTAGTGGCTGTTTGAGTCACTTGATAAATAGGCTGGAGCAGCACACCCACATGAGGAATATGTTGCCTCCAAAATCCAAAGAGACCCACTAGGTGTTCTGCCTCCTTTTTAGTTGTGGAAGGGGCCAGATGCAATACCTTATCTTCCACTTTAGAAGGAATATCTTGACATGCCCCACACCACTGGACCCCTAGAAATTTCACTGAGGTGGAAGGAGCCTGAATTTTTGTGGGATTAATTTCCCACCCTCTAGCACACAAATATTATACCAATAAGTCCAGAGTCATTGACACTTCTTTCTTACTAGGTCCAATCAGCATAACATCATCCATGTAATGGACCACTGTGACATCCTGTAGAAGGGAAAGGTGATCAAGGTCCCTGAGGACTAAATTATGACATAGGGCTGGAGAGTTGATGTAGCCCTGACGTAGGCAAGTACAGGTATATTTCTGGCCTTGCCAGTTGAAGGCAAATTGCTTCTGGTGGTCCTTCAAAACAGGTATGGAGAAAAAGGCATTAGCCAGATCAATGGCTGCATACCAGGTGCCAGGAAATGTATTAATTTGCTCAACCAATGAAACCACATCTGGAACAGCAGCTGCAACTGGAGTCACCACCTGGTGACCCTGTCATTCTCCAAGATCCATCTGTTTTTTGTACAGGCCAGATAGGCGAGTTGAATGGAGATGTGGTGGGAATCACCACCTCCACATCCTTCAAGTCCTTGATGGGTGGCAGTAATCTCTGCAATCCCTTCAAGGAGGCAGTATTGCTTTTGGTTTACTATTTTCCTAGGTAGGGGCAGTTCTAATGGCATCCACTTGGCTTTTCATACCATAATAACCTTTACTTCATTTGTCAGGGATTCAACATGGGGGTTCTGCCAGTTGCTGAGTATATCTGTTCCAATTATGCATTTCTGAACCGGGGAAATCACTATAGGAAGGATTCAGGGGCCCACCGGACCTACTGTAAGATGGACATAAGCTAAGACTCCATTAATAAACTGACCTCCATATGCCCATACTCTGACTGGCTGGTCATAGTGATGTTTCGGATCTCCTGGAATTAGTGTCAGTTCAGATCTGGTATCCAGTAATCTCCCAAAAGTCTGATTATTTCCTTTTCCCCAATGAACAATCACCCTTGTAAAAGGCTGTAGATCCCTTTGGGAATGCTGGGAGAAAGATTAACAGTATAAGTTTTTGGCAGTGTATTGAAGTCCTTCCTCAAGGGGACCCAGCCTTCCCCTCATTCAAGGGGTTGTGGGTCTTTAAACTCTCTCAAGTCTGGGAACTGACTGAGGGACCGTGATTCTCTATTCTGGCGACTCGAGTTAGACTGCTGTTCACTTGATGTAGAATTCATCTGCTTGTACAGATCAAGTAAATATTTAGTAGATTTCCTATATATTTCACTCCTAGGGACACCATGACTAAGTAGCCAGTGTTGTAAGTCCATACGAGTCAGACTTTTCTGATTACTGCACTGACTCTGCTGTCCATTACGGTAACCACGCCACCTTGTCTTTGTCAAATGAGTGCCACCACTTGTCCCCTACCACCATGGGGTCCAATCAACCCCACTGTAGTTAGGTGTCTTAATTCAGTTAGGTCAGTTGCCACTGTCAAATCTGACTTACATAAAACAGCAATCACAGCAGTCTTCAAGGATGCTGGAGCTCCCTTCACAAATTTGTTCCTCACAGTTGTGGTAAAAGGTATGTCCTCTGGGCATTCCATGTGTGGATCTGTGGGTCTAACCTGATAAATCCATTCCAGCATGCTAATTTCCCTAAGCCTTTGGATACCTTCTTCAACAGTATATCAAGGCAAGTCTGGTACTTCAACTTGATTTAGCGTAAGTCACTATGTAATCCATGCTTCAGCAACCCAACCAAATAAACTATTAGATCCTTTCCTAACTTCTGGAGCTGAAACACTAGATGAAGAATCTGTGCTTACTGAGCCCATATCAGTAAACTCAGACTGATCCATCTTTATGTTCCCTGTACCATTATCCCACACCCTTAATAGACATTCCCATACATATTCCCCAGGTTTCTCTTTGCACATATTAGAAAAGTAAAGTAGTTCTTTTTGAGTGTAGCACACCTCCTCCTGGGTCACACTTTGTACTTAACCTTTTGGGGCTTATTGGGACTTAAGTCTACTTATATGTCTAGAAGCCAAAATAGGTGGTGGGGAAATGTTTTGGAATTTTCAGTATTGTCTTGTAAAGCATCTGTCTCAGGCAAGCCCCAGGCAATGATTCAAACAAAGGCTCTTTAGATGCAGCTGGGTTAATCTCATTAAATGGGGTGAAGGGGCTAATGGTTTTACTGGGGAAGGTGGTTTAGCAGACAAACATGGAGTAATTGCTACAGATGGGAGTGAGAAGGCTGGTTCTGCTGGCAGGAGTGATTCAAAGGAATTTAGGGGCTCAGTGTCTCCAGCTTCCTGATTATCTGCCCATATGTTCCCATCCCAAGTTTCAGGATCCCATTTCTTCCCAATCAATGCCCTCAATTTAACTTCAGATCCGTCTTGAGATTGGCAGTTGAGCTGGCATTGTAATTCAGCCTCTCTTATGATAAGGCTCTAGGATTGGTTTTCAGCAATATCAGACCTGTTACTACAAGAAATAAGGCTTTCTCTCAAGGCACAAGTGGAAACTTTGAGGTCGTTTATGTGGCACTTGAGCTCTGACTCTGAAGCCCTGAGCTCATCTCTTTCTTTCACAAGCTTCCTTATAATTCTCATTATGACAAAAACTTTAGAAAGGTATCACACATGCAACCTCCCAGAGCGTCCCCTTTCACCAATACCTGATGTATTGGTGGTGATATTTTGCGTACTTTTATTGCCACTTCACGCCATGGATTAGCAGTGCCCTCTTTACTACTGAAAGCAGAGTCATCAGCATCTTTAAGACTAACCAGACTTGAGAATCAATTTAGAAAACTCATCTTTACAATTCTGTTTCTCTAGAACCACTCTTGGTACCAAATGTCTTAGGTTAGGTTCTCTGAAGAAACAAAACCAGTAAAGCGTGTAGGTATATATAGAGAGCGATTTATATCAAGGAAATGGCTTCCCCTGATTCACATAATCGCAGGGGCTGGTGAACCCAAGATCAGCAGGTCAGAAAGCAGGGCTCTTGCTCACAGGCTGCGATGATCGACAAATCCCAAGACCAGCAGGCAAGATCCCAGGGAAGCTGCTAGCTCAAGTCCCAAGAACCAGAGGTCAGATGAAAAGGAGCCAGCTGCAGGATCCAGAAGGAGCAAAAGCCCATGAGCCTTAGCAGAATGTCCACTTACATTCGATGCAGGCCACAGACCCAAGGAAACTCCCTTTCAACTGACTCGCTGCTCACAGCAGATCCCGTCACGGAGGTGGTCACATTATATCAAATTTCATCATGGAAGTGATTGCCACATCATACAACCGCCAAACCACTGAAAATCATGGTCCGGCCAAGTTGACACACAACCTTACCCATCACACAAACTTTTAGAAAAAAAAAATAGGAGAAAATCTTTGGGATCTAAGGCTAGGCACAGCATTCTTAGATTTGACACTAAAAGCACAATACAAAAGAGGAAACTTGATATAAACTGGACCTCATCAAAATTTGTACTACAAAAAGATCCTGTAAAGAGGATGAAAAGACAAAGTATAAAGCAGGAGAAAACATCTGCAGACCACATATCTGACAAAGGACTAGTATCTAGAATATATAAAGAACTCTCAAATCCCAACCATCAAAGAAAATAAACAATCCTATTAGTAAATGGACAAAAGACATAAACAGACAGTACTCTGAAGAGGATATACAGATGGAAAATAAGCACACAAAGAGATGTTCAACATCTTTAGTCATCAGGGAAATGCAAATTAAAACCACAATGAGATATCCCTATGCATCTGTTAGAATGGCTAAAATAAAAAAGTGACAACACCAAATGCTAGCAAGGATGTAGAGCAACTGGATCCTCATACAATGCTTGTGGGAATGTAAAATGGTACAGCTACTCTGGAAAACAGCTGACAGTTAAAAAAAAAAAAACTAAACATGCAAAGAACATACAACCCAGCAATTCCACACCTGGGCATTTATTCCAGAGAAATGAGAATTTACATTCACACAGAAATCTATACACAAATGTTCATGATTTGTAGGTTGTTCTCTTTTTTTGTTTTTTAATTAAACTTTTGAGATAATTGTAGAAGCACATGCATTTGTAAGAAATAATACAGAGAGATTCCCTGTACCTTAGCCTAAAACCTGAAACCCAGATGTCCAACAGGTGAATGGTTAAACTGTAGTACATCCATACCATGAATACTACTCAGCAATAAAAAGGAATGAACTATTGACACAGTCAACAAGTTGGATGAATCTTCAGAGAGTTATGCTGAGTGCAAAGCCAATCCAAAGGCTATATACGATGTGATTTCATTTATATAACATTTTTGAAATGATAAAATTATAGAAATGGAGAACAGATTAGTGGTTGCCAGGGGTTAAGGACAGGGGACAGAGGGAGAGAGGCGGGGGAGGCAGGAGGAAGTGCATATGGCTATAAGGACAACTCAGGGACCTTGTGGTGATGGAATTGTTCTGCATCTTGACTATATCAATGTTAAATCCTGGTTGCGATACTGTACTGTAGTTTTGCAAGATGTTACCATTGGAAGAAATTGGGTAATAGGTACAGGGTGTCTCTCTATATTATTTCTTACAAATGCATATGCTTCCACAATTATCTTAAAATTAAAAGTTTAATTAAAAAATAAAAAAGAGAACAAACCCACAAATCATATTATTTATTTATGAGCACCTGCTATACTACGGCCAGGCCCTATTTAAGGTACTCACACGAATGTTATTTCTTTTTCAATCCTCATTAACTCTATAAAAATTATATCCGTTTCCCAAATGATGTTTCAGAATATTGATTCTTTTGTGACAACAGTAGCCTTCCTTGAGAGGTATTACATAAAAGCGTTCCCTAGTCAAGTAGGTTTAAGAAACATAGGATTTTTCAAGTTTTTAAATATATTAATGTATCCTGTACATATTCAAAAGAAGGCCATCATACACAGCCTTCCTCATATTTCTTTGATTTTAGAACTCTTGTTTCATGTAATGCCTATTAACAACTTGCTTGAAGAACCAGTATTCCTTGTAATATGCCATAATAAATGTTGGGTTATAGTTTTCTATTAACATCCCTGCTGGAGCTGGGTTTTTATTGTGTTATTTAAATTTAGGCTATAGTTTTACTGTTATAAGTCTGGCGATACTCTATAATCATAGTGTTGATGATCCAAACTACTTACCATGTAACAATATAAATAGATCGTAGTACTAATGTGAAGACCAACATTCCATACATGACCTGAATAAGAAAGGAAAATGAAATTAGTTGATCATTATTCTTTGGCAGAGGAAGTATACTTTACCCACAAAAATAGCCATCCTGACTAAAAGTGAACATTTCTTACCTTTCATTACATTTTAAAGAGCACAATTAAAAAAAAAAATTATTATTTAAAAAAGAGTCATGTCAACCTTGGAGGAATAATTAAGAGCCTGCCAACTAATATCAGAAGTCCTATGTTAATTTTAATTCTTGAAGGTTAGATGAAGTTTTAAATATCTGTTAAAACCTGAACAAATGTTATAATTTTGCCTCACACTCCCTAGCTTCACTTTCAGCAAATGATTGTGCTTCCTATTTCACAGATTATAAACCTAAACTCTTTAAACTCTCCTCCTAAACATCTCTACATTCTCAAGCATCCTCCCCCTGCATTCTGTCTCCATCCCTAGTCTCTAAAGAGACAGGTGACCACTTCTTGACCAAGGCTAATCTATTCCCCTGGGTTCTTTATATGCTCCCACATCCTCTTAGATTTGGCTCCATCAATTAACCTCTCCCTCTTCTACATTAAGTATTGGATGGGTACTACCACCTGGAAAACTGATCACAGGGGGAAAATTTAACTCTAGTTTAATCCTTCTCTAATCTGTTCTCTATAATGCTGCCAAAATATTCTTTTTAACAAGCAAATCTAACCCTTGCATTCTTTTTCAGTCTCTATCTCCTGTCCTACAGGTTACCATCTAAATTAGCATGGCATTTGAGGCCTTGATCTGATTCCTGCCTACCTCTTGAGCTATTATCTCTTATCTCCAGGATCTTATAATATAGCCATAGAAACTATTTGTGGTCTCTCTATTAAATAGAATCCAACAAATATTTATTGAGAATTGTACTAGGCCCTGGGGATATAATGGTATGAGTAAAAGGTTAACATCAGGCCTGGGCTAATGCAGGCCTGCCAGAGGATGACCTTGGTTTTCCTGTACATCGGTTACAGCAGAGTTAAAATAAATGGAGAATGTTGTGTCTGCTTTGGTTGTTGTGAAGGACTGCACCCAGGTTGGAGGCTTTGGGCCTGCATGAGAACAATATAAAAGATACTCAATATAAAGATAGGTAGGAAAAAAGGGCTGTAGCTTCTATATGTTACAACAACCCCCACTATACTTAGCTCTCATCCTTGGCAACTATATATACCCTGTGTGGATGAGGGGGCAAAAGAAGCTGTGTATACAGATAGTTCTGTGACTCCTGATGAAATGAAGATGCCATACCTCCTGTATCCCTGACCCTGTACCTTCTACAAAGCTAAGTAAACATATTATTAGATTAAAACCTATTAAAGTCTTATTGCCATCTCGAACCCATAACTGCAGCTGTACTTCTGTAAATGGTGAACAAGAAAGGCGTGATCCCTGCTCTCAAGGCAATTACAATCTAATGAGAGACAAGTAACTAGGCAATTATAATACAGTATTATAACTCCGTGACAGGGACTGTATAGAGTACTTTGTGAGCACACAGGAAGGCCACCTAATCTAGACTTAGGGAATTCAGGAAGATTTTCATGGAGGATGTTTAATTTTGTATCTAAAGTATGAGTAGGAGTTAGTCATTGCGGTGACTAACATTTGTGTGTTGCTTTTCTAGCTATG
The DNA here is from genome assembly GCA_030035585.1 of Dugong dugon. NCBI lineage: Eukaryota > Metazoa > Chordata > Mammalia > Sirenia > Dugongidae > Dugong > Dugong dugon. Next base: position 70,002,811 of record CM057467.1, read on the forward strand.
ATCTTGTAACTCCCAACCAAGTGATTGGGTGGGACTATGTGATAGGGTAATTGTGGCCTACCAAGGGGATTGGTCAGTTTTGCCTTAAAAGAGAGCCAATTCCAGAGCAGAGAGGAGGAGGAGCCCACCACCACCAAAGATGGAGAGATCCAGCAGCAGGAGTCAGCACCGTGGGCTTCCCAGCCCAAGGAGTGAAAAAGCTGAGTGCCTCTGGGCAGAGACTGATGGCCAGGGAGAGACATGCCTGTGAGCACAGCTGGGGAGAAGCTATCCTGATGGAAGAACTGTGTATTCTGAGCGTTCCTGAGCCTGAATTTTAACTGTTACTTCCCTTATAATAAACCCCATAATTGTTAGTATGGTCTTTGAGTTCTGTGTGGCCACTGCAATGAATTATCGAACCTACCAGAAAAGTAGAGAGTACTATGTGAGGGATGGCTGGTATGAGAATTAGTAAAGATGGTGGAAAGAGCAGGCTTGTCTGGCCTCTGCTTCATGGGAGTCAGCCTTTTGCTGTTGATCTTATTTCTCCTTACCCCTTGTGGTGCTGGAGGAGGTCAGACACTGCCCCCATGCTGGTTTTTACAGTCATATTAAAAGGTGGAAGAGGGTTACAAGAATAACTTATTCTGGGGACTAGAAGAAAATAAAGGAGCCTAGGGTATACTGTTGGAGGGAGGAGTGAGAAAAATGAAGAGGTAAGCAGAGTTCAAGTATGGCCTTTCAAGTAACGTTAAGGAGTAGGATTTATTTTAGGAGCCATGGGAAGTCAACGAAGGTTTCAGCAGCAGTTCAGTGTGATCAGACTTGTACTAGAAAGATGTCCCTGTCTTGCTGGTTGGAGAATGAATTAGAGGGAGGTAAGAGTGACAGGAAGCAGACCAGGTTATTGCAACAATCTAGGTGAGAGATGGTGACCCGAATGAGGAATGTACCAGTGGGAATGGAGAGAAGTGGACAGACTAGGGAGATATTTAGGGCTTGGACTGATTTGATACGGGAGTTAGGAAGAAGGAAAAGTTAAGGATGATGGCCTGGTTTATAGCTTAGGCAATTAGGTGCATGGTAAAATTGTTTACTGAAATTGGGAATATATGAAGAGAAGAAAAACTGGGGAGAAAAATGGTGAGTTCATTTCTGGATATGCTCAGAGTTTGAGGTGTCAGTGAGATAACCAAGTAGAGATCTCTAGCAGAAACTCGATATCCGGGCTTAAAGTTTAGAAGAAAAATTTGAGCTGGGGAAACAGATTCCTACATCATCAGCATACAGAAATCATGGGAAATGAGTTACTCAGGGAGTATCTGAACATACCAAATGACAGGTTAAGAAATGAACCTATATTGTGGTGGTACAATGGGGCTTTTTCAAAATGACTCTCTTTTCTTCAGAACCTTCCCCCTCCTCCCATGCCCATTACCTCGCCACCCCCCCCCCCGCCCCCCACCGCACTGCTAGTGCTTTATCCAGTAACCATTCTCTTCTGATTTTATGAAGACTGATTTTATTCAGCTGGCAATATGTCCAGGTATAAAAGCTTGATTTCTCAGGCTTCCTTGGAGCTAGATAGCCACATGACCTTAGCAACTTTTTTCTAAGACAATACAATACTATGGATAATCACTAGTTTAATATTAATTAAAAAATAAAAATAGAATCAAGTATGGCCTTAAAAATTTCATCTGGCAGTATGTATTTTAAAGTGAATTTTGATATCTTTCCATATTAATTTTTTTCAGTCTCCAAGCTCTAAAGACTATGCAAATATTATTTATTTTCTTTCTGCTAAAGCATCCTGGAAATATGCTGTGTGTAAACCAAGACCTCAGAAAAGGAGAACTAAAGCACACTGAGGAAAACAGAAAAAGACAAAACTGTTTTTGTTCTGTGAATTGGCATTATGATGCCTGTATGGAAAGAAATGAATATGGATGAAACTGAGAGGTTAAAAGGGAGTATTAAGTGGGATCTAGCTGTCATACTGAATATTGAATATACTATGGTCTGCCAGAAGAACAAACAAAACTGTCTTGGAAGAGGTACAGCCAGAATGCTCATTAGAAGCAAGGATGGCAAGAGTATGTCTCACATACTTTAGACATGTTATCAGGATGGATCTATCTCTGGAGAAGGACATCATGCCTGCTAAAACAGAGGGTCAGTGAAAAAGAGGAGGACCCCCTACAAGATGGACTGACACAGTGGCTGCAACAATGGGCTCAAACATAACAATGATTGTGAGGATGGCACAGGACTGGGCAGTGTTTTGTTCTGTTGCTCACAGGGTCTCTATGAGTTGGAAGTGACTCGACGGCACCTAACAACAACAACTGTCACATGGGAACTTAGAAACAGCAGATATACAGCAAACATTTTGAAGATAATGGGGCAGAATGATTTCCAATATTTCCTCACAGTTAACATTCCCATGATTCATTCCTCTGGTATGTTCCTTGGATTAAAACATGGTGAAGAGTTCCAAATAACTCACTAGTTTATTTTTTACCAAATATTTATTGAACACCAGGCACTGGACTAGGCATTCATCATTCAAAGATGAAAAGACAGTATTCCTAACCACAATTAGCTCAGTCTAACAGAAGAGAGATGTAACTGAGTACCTAGCACCTGAATCTGGCTTCTAAATTACATTCTCCACTAAAAGGAACCAGGGCTCCATGGAGAAATGGCTGATTTCCAAGCCTAGGCCAAAGAAAGAACAAAATGAGCCTAGAACATCTTGTGTCAAAAAGTACTCAGAAAATAGAGACTTCCAGGCAACATGGCGCTATAGTCAGAAGCACCACGCTGTCCCTCTGCAGCAAAGATCTGAAAAACTAAGTCAAACAGAGTCCCACGTCAATCCTGAAATCCTAAGCATCAAATGAAGAGATAAAGAACTCACCCTAGCACTGAATGGAATAAGAAACTGACTGAGAACGGAGAGCGAGGAGTGATGCACGCAGAGGTCCCCTATCAGCTACCGCAGCACGGATCCACCATCTTGGACTCCCATCAGAGATCAGTGAATAGGGGGACAAGAAAGCAGCTTCATGGAGCTTCCAGCAGGAGACAGAACCAGTAAGCAGTGATATACACTTTCCCACCCCCACCCTTCTTTACCCCCACTAGGCCTCCTCTGCTTCCTGCAGGCACAGTCTCTTGGCCGGAAATACCAGCTTCAACCTGGTGTTGCTTGGATTCCACCTGCCGACATTGGCTGGCTCCCTGAGAGCCATTTGTTGGCTGCTGGTGTTGCTTTTTTCTGCTTCTTTAGATTTCTTCCTTATCTCTCACCACCTCTCCCTCCTTTCTCTCAAATACCTGGCTCCATGCGCCATCTTTGCCTCTTCCTGAGAGGCTGCAAAACACCACTCGACTGTGAAACTGCTTCCTGGCCTGTGCCGCCAAGCTGGTGGGACCCCCGGGTCTTTTTTTGTTTGTTTGTTTGCTCTGATTTGTTCTGTTTTGATTTGTTTGTTTTCTTCTTCTTTTCTTGGCTTGGGAGCCCCTTCTAGCCAGGCAGTACACACAGCTTGGAAGCTACTCCTTTACTCTGTGCAGACGCACAGGGACATCCCTGGTGGCATTTCTTTTTTCTTGTTTTTTTTTTTTTTTAATTTTATTTCTTTTGTTTTCTTCTCTCTCTTATTCCCTTTTTGTCTTTTTTCATTTCCAGTTTCTCTCAATTTATTCATTTTTTTTTCTTTTACCCTTTTCTTCCTTCATTTTTGTTTTTCCGCATTTCTCAGTCTATCATCTCTCCACTCCAATAGCAAGCTCCTTTAGCACTCTTTTCTGCTTGTGTGTATGTTTTTGATTACTGTTCCTCTCTCCTTTTTCCCATACTCATCTTAGCTCCACACATCGCAATCTCCCCCCTCCTTCCTGCCTACCTGCACTGTACGCTGAACATCACACTCCCAAGCAGCACAGGCATGACCTACTGAAACCTGCCCTGTACTGATTCCCTGACTGCACTGTCAGCCCTAGTACATGCCAAAAACAACCCATCCTAGCAACCCCCCTTCAGCTGGACCTGCCCTGCTGTACCATACCTGAGTGACTGACCTTGCCCATTGGACAAGGAAGTGAAAAGTATTGTGCCCACAGACAAGCAAACAACAAAGAATGCACAGCCCACCTGTTCAGACATAACCAAATAAAACAAAATAGCAGGACGAAATAAACAAATATCAATAAACGAGGAACATAACTACTGAATGGCCCGAAGACAGCAGACAATATTAAAACATTTACAAAAACAGGACAGGATGGTTCCATAGGCATCCAAAATAAAACACAAGATGACTTTCCAGGAGAAGAAAAGGCACTAGAACTACCTAATAGGGAATTCAAATCTCTAATATTCAGAATTGTCTAAGAGTTGAAGCAAAAAGCAGACAGAAATGAAGAAAAAATAGAAAAATTCATGGAAAAGGCAGACAAATTCATGGAAAATACAAAGAAATGGAAGAATTCAAGAAAATAATACAGGAACAAAATGCTAAAATAAATTCACAACTAGAAACCATACAAAAACAACAATTAGAAATCCAAAAGATAAACAGTAAGATTTCAGAAATGGACAGTGTCATAGAAGGGCTGAGGAGCAGGTCTGAAACGATGGAAGACAGGATCAGTGAAATTGAAGACAAACACTTAGATACAACTCTGAAGAAAAATCAGAAAAAAGAACGAATAAAAATGAAGAAACCCTGAGAATCATGTGGGATACAATCAAAAGCAAAAATCTGTGAGTGACTGGAGTTCAGAACAGGGGGAGAAAACAGAAAACACAGAGAGGATCATTGAAAAATTGCTGATAGGAAACTTCCCCAATATCATGAAAGATGAAAAGCTGACCATCCAAGAAGCTCAACGGACCCCATATAGGACAGACCCCAAAAGAAAATCACCAAGGCATATCATAATCACACTTGCTAAAACCAAAGACAAACAAAGAATCCTGAGAGCAACTCGAGAAAAACAAAAGTCACAAACAGAGGAGAAACAATAAGACTAAGCTCGGATTATTTGACAGAAACCATGCAGGCAAGAAGGCAATGGGATGACATATATAAAACCTTGAAAGAAAAAAACTGCCAGCCAAGAATAATATATCCTGCAAAACTCTCCTTCAAATATGATGGTGAAATTAGGTCATTTCCAGATAAACAGAAATTAAGGGACTATCTAAAAACCAAACCAAACTTACAAGACTTATTAAACAGAGTCCTTCAATCTGAGAACAAACAACATCAGTCCACAGGCTGAATACAGAACCCAGGATTGTACTAGCCAGATACCAACCTAGGAAATAAGTCTTAAAGACTACTCAAAACCAAAAGAATTACAACAGGGAACCAGAGAGGTTAACCTGTAAATGACAACAGCATCAGAACATAAAAAAGGGAATAAATGGTATAGGGATAGAACCTTCTAATGGAGAGGAAAGAAAGGTGATACTAAGTAATAACAAACTGGTTCAAACCTAGGAAGATAAGGGTAAATTTCAAGGTAACCACAGAGAAAGTTAACAAACCTATTCATCAAAATGAAGAAAAACATAAAGTCTCAGTAAAAACAAAACCTACAAAAACAAAAGAAGTGCAAAAAAAAATCCACAAACAAAAGGAACTCAGCACAGGAGAGTAAGAGGAACAAAGAAAACGTCAGCACCACAAACAAAAAGGCACTACAAAATGACAGCAATAAACTCACACCTACCAATAATTACAATGAATGTAAATGGCCTAAATGCACCCATAAAGAGACGGAGAGTGACAGAATGGATAAAAAAGCAGGATCTATCCATATGCTGTCTACAAGAGAAACACCTTAGCACACGAATAGACATATGCACACCCATATTCACTGCAGCACTGTTCACAATAGCAAAAAGATGGAAACAACCTAGATGCCCATCAACAGATGAATGGATAAACAAACTATGGTACATACACACAATGTAGTAGTATGCAACGATAAAGAACAATGATGAATCTGTGAAGTATCTCATAACATAGATGACACTGGAGGACATTATGCTGAGTGAAGTAAGTCAATCACAAAAGGACAAATATTGTATGAGACCTCTACTGTAAAAACTCGTAAAAATTTACTTACAAAAAGAAACAATCTTTGCTGGTTACAAGGGATGGGAGGAGTGGGCGGGACTATATAGACAATAGATAGGTAACTTTGGTGAAGCGTAAGACAGTACACAATACTGGGGAAGCCAGAACAACTTGCACAAGGAATGGTCATGGAAGCTCCATAAACACATCCAAAACTCCCTAAGGGACTGAATTGCTGGGGGGAGGGCTGTGGGGACCATGGTCTAGTGGAACATCTAGCTCAGTTGGCATAACACAGTTTATAAAGACAATGTTCTACATTCTATCTTGGTCAGCAGCGTCTGGGGTCTTAAGGCCTGTGAGCAGCCGTCTAAGATACTCCATTGGTCTCACTCCTTCGGGAGCAAGGGAGAATGAAAAGAACAGGATACAAGGAAAGGATTAATCCAAAAGACTAATGGACCACAGCTACCACAGCCTCCACCGGACTGAGTCCAGTCTAGTGGACTAGATGTCCACAGCTAGATGGTGCCAGGCTACCACCACTGATTGCTCTGACCAGGATCACAACAGATGGTCTTGGATAGAGCTGGAAAAACATGTAGAACAAAATTCTAATCCACAAAAAGAAGACCAGATTTATTGGCCTGAAAGACTGGAGAACCCCGAGAGTATGGGCCCCGGACACCCTTTTAGCTCAGTGGTGAAGTCACTCCCAAAATTCACCATTCAGACAAGGATTGGACAGCCTCAAAAAACAAAACGGGACTAATGAGGCACAGCAGTCCAGGGCCAAGGACTAGTAGGCAGGAGTGAACAAGAAAGCTGGTAATAGGGAACCCAAGGTTGAGAAGGGACACTTGACATGTCGTGGTGTTGTTAACTATTGTCATAGGGCAATACGTGTACTAACTGTTTAACGAGAAACTATTTGTTCTGCAAACCTTCATCTAAGGTACAAAAAAAAAAAATTTGTGTGAGATCAAATTGACAACAGCAACTCAAAAAGTTTGATGGGAAGCCTAGGGGGCAGTGAGTTGAAGACAATGGTGATGGAATAATTTGGAAAAGGATAGTAAGAATAGCAGCACAACTGGAAGAATGTATTCAGTGCCACTGAATTGTACATGTAGAAACTTTTGAAATGGTGTAAAGGTCAAGAAGGGAGAGTGTTGACATGTCGTGGGGTTGTTAACCAATGTCATAAAACAATATCCATACTGAATGTTTAACGAGAAACTGTTCTGTAAACCTTTATCTAAAGTACAATAAAAAAATATATATTAAAAAAAAGAATAAAAAAAAAGTACTCAGAGAATGATGAGGACATGTCAAAAGGATATACCACCAGCTTGAAAGGGCACCACTGGCCAAATTGACAATCTGTACACCAAAGTAAAAAATGATAGTAACAAATTACAACCCATTGAATAAAATAGGAATACATGGGCTCACAGAGATATAAAAAGAAAGAATTCATGGAATACTTTCATAAGTCTCACAGTACTCCACTACAAAATTCTTGTTAATCATGAAGAGACAGAGTAACCTTACAGTGAAGTCTGGGAGATGCTACTTTAATCAAGTAATCAAAATTAATATCACCAGTAATGGGACAAATCAAAATTGTGTCCCACCTAATAGCATGCAATGACAAGAACACAACATCATTTCCGTGCTGGTCCTGCTAAAAATGCACAACTTGAATGTAACCATGAGAAAACATCAGGCAAATCCAAACTGAGGGATATCCTACAAAGTAACTGACCTAAATCAAAAGTGACAGGATCATAAAAGTCAAGAACAGACTAAGGCACTGGTTCCAGATAGGAGACTAAAGATGCACGAAACTAAAGCAATAAATTAAAATTATTGGGACAACTGGCAAAATGTGAATAAATTCTGAGGATTTTGATGGTTGTGAGTTGTGAAGGAGAATAACCTCATTTGTAAGGAATAAACACTGCAGTATGCCCCAACATGATAGCAACATAATATCAAATGGTTCAGGGGAAAACAAGTTCTTAGTACTGTTCTTGGCAACTTTTCTCTAAGTTTGATATTGTCTAAAAATAAAAACAGGAGAATTTACGTTCCAATCCATCTGAGTAATTATTAACTTTATACTCTAACCTCCAGAGGGAGCTCAAGCCTTTCATTCTAGAAGAAAAGCATTCAGTTCACCAGTATAGTTCAACAGAACAGTTCACTAGAGTGGAAGATCAGGTAGGGATGTGTGGACAAAGTTCCAGTGAGTGGGAACCCACAGTGGTAACAGGTAAAGAGATTTAGGCATTTCGAGTTTGTAATGGCTTTACTCATTATATAAATGACAACCAATTGCCCAGCTGTTAATGAACCTTTAATAGAAAAAGCCATGGGCTGTATTTGGTGGAATCTAGATCTTTCTACTTTCTTATCACTACACCTCACTATATAACCTTGAGGAGTCCCTGGGTGGTGCAAATGGTTAACATTTCAGCTGCTAACTGAAAGGTTGGGGGTTTGAACCCACTCAGAGGCACCTTGGAAGAATGTCTGGTGATCTACTTTTCAAAAAATCAGCCACTGAAAACCGTATGGAGCACAGTTCTACTCTCACATACCTGGAGTCACCATGAGTTGGAATCAACCTGAACAGCAACTGGAATATAACCTTGAACAAGTCACTTATTTTATCTTGGCCTTGGACTCCCATTTGTAAAATGTAGGGACTGAACTAGGTGACTGTGGTTTTCTATTCTATAACCAAAAAACCAACTGCTATAGAGTCGATTCCAACTCATAGTGATCCTTTAGGACAGAGTAAAACTGCTTCATAGGGTTTCCAAGTCTGTAAGTGTTTATGGAAGCAAACTGCTACATCTGTTTCCCACAGGGCGGCTGGTGGGTTTGATCTGCCAACCCTGTGGTTTGCAGCTGAGCTCTTTAACCACTGTGCCACCAGGGCTCCTTTCCTATTCTATAATTATAGTCAAAATATGGACTTAAGAGGCATTTTCTTTTCAGGAGTCAATATAGGTTACTGTCGTATGATAAGGCTAAAAGGTTGGTGCTTCCTACATAATTAGATAATTAAAATGGCAGTTAAGTTAAATATAGATTGTACTTTATAAAAGAATTTCATAATTTCTAAGAGCAATGTTGTCTATTGGTAAAAATCAGTTTTTGTATACATTCAGGACTGGTTTAAAATCCTAATTCTGCCCAAGCCTTACAGTCTACTAATCCATCTTACATATAACTGCCAAAATCATCTAAAATAGATCTTAATGACATGCCTCTGTCAATGGCAAAAACATAAGCTCCAAACTTTTTTTTTTTTTTTTTTTTTACCATATCCAGTGTTTTTCATAATTTAGTTCCAATCTTCCTTTCTCATCTCATGTTCTGCAGTACCTTGTATTTTAGCACAGGATTTCCCAAACAGTATCCTCCAGAACACTACTGTGCTGGGAGATGTTAAAAGATATTCCATGAAGAAGAGTTCTGTGGTTAAGTAGCTCAAATGCCATCTCCTGTGTGAAGCCTTCCTGAAATGGCTCCTATACAAATTATTTATTCTCTTTTACTCCCAAAGTACTTCACTTATATTTGGTTTGGGACAGTGTTTAAAGTTGATATCTGCATTCTGATTTACTTAAAGTGAAACAGAGCTATGCTTAGGTTTTACATATTTGGTCTTCACATTTTTTTCTGTTAAGTTCATTATCACACTAAAATCCAAGTAACATCTTTTCATTCTTTTAAAAACTGACCTTTATGATAATATATTAGATTACAAAGTAATCTGCTACAAGGGCGTCATAATTTCATGGAAAGAATATGGGCTTTGGAATAAAAAAAAATCTGGGCTCAATTTTCATCTCTGTCACTAACTAGGTAGGTGAGAAACATTGTGTGAATTACTTAACTTTTCTGAAGATGTTAGTTTCTGCACAGTCTTTTTGATATTTTAGTCAGATAATAGGTAAGTCAATCTATATATATATACGTTAAAGAATATATAATACCTAGCACATAGCAGATACTCAAAAATATCAGCTTCTTTTCCAAAGGTACCTATATAGTTTCCTTAAATCCCTAATTTGTAATAAAATGGCACAAATGAAACACAACAGAATGAAATTTAAACAAATCTGCTTATATTCCTGTTTTCCAAAGTGTGTTGTTTACAGAGTGTAACTCCTTCTTAAAAACCTTGAAGGTCATATTAGAAGGGAGAGGTAATAAATAACATACTAACATGTCATGTCTAGAAACAATCTTTAGGAGACATCTACTTTGGCAGGGAGATTTTAAGCAATAGCACTCTGAGACATCAGATGAGTTCTCATCTGAGATATTGAATTACTGATTTGTCAACGAGCTGCTTAAAGAGAGTCCACTAACTTCTTAAACATTCTTTTCATCTACTCTCATGTATGCTTGTCTTTCCATCTTCTTGTCTAAGATATACTGATGTTTCTAGCAAATGTGGCAGCTATGTGATTTGGGTATCACTCTTTGCAAGGCCATCAAATTAAATAAGTGGCATTTGAGTCTCATTTGGAGATGTTTAGATTACCTTAGATTTAATACAGTCAAGCAGAACTGTTATCAGTATTTTCTCCCTCAGGGAGGCTAATCTGGTTGGCAAGACAATATTGCTGGCTGTGCAGATACTTTTAGATATCTTTTAACTCCTTCCTTCTAACTCTGTCTTACTACTTATCTTCCTAGGACCAACTCAAAGACCTCCTTTCAGAAGCTTCCCCTGATTATCACAAACACATCATGTCATCTTATATCTTAATATGTACTTTTATTATTATACTTTATTATTTTTATTGTCTTGTGCTTTCCATCTCTTACTTTATTATCATTTATTTTTATATTACCCTTGTGAAATAATATCTCTCCTTGTTTTGAACATTTTACAGATGAGGAAAGTGAAGAATAGAGACAGCAAGAAACTTGTCCATGAATAACAAAGGGGCAAGAAATCAAAATTCCAAACTTCATGATTCTAAACTCTCAAGTGCTCCTTTAGATTGGACAACATTGCTTTCTACCCCCCTTTTCCATTAGTTTTAAGACCTTGAAGATTATTGTAAATCTGGTCACTTAAAAAATCCCATAGAATTTTTCTTAAGTTTCTGCACATAAAAATACCAAGTTATATGAAAGAATAAGAGCAATACTCTAAACTCTGACAAACAGAAGATTCTCATAAAAACCAGTTCTCTTTTCTTAAGAATGATACTCAGAAGAGAATAACTAGGGATCGATTTTTTAAACTGTGTAGATAAGTAGAAAACATCAATTTTAATTACTTACCAGAGCAGCAATAGGATAGGCTAGATTAGATATCTGAGGCAAAAGCATCTTCAAATAAAGCTTAAAGTAGTGAGAAATACTATAATAAATCACAAAAACAGGCCATCTTCCCTAACTTGTTTTTCAGTACTAAAGCAAAACATGCTTGTGTTTGAAATAAAAAGGTCAGTGTGACCAGAGAAAGTGAACAAGGGGGCAAGTGGACGGAGATTCCCTCTAGTCCAATCTAGTTTTTCTTTTTATATAGCACTTATTACCTTCTAACATATAAATTTACCTATTTGTTATATCTATAATTTATTGTTTTATATCAAACTGTAGCACTGTTGCATTTTTTTCATCCTTTTTCAATGGATTAGTGTAAGACTCATTAACAACCTGCATTATGCAGATGACACAACCTTGTTTGCTGAAAGTGAAGAGGACTTGAAGCACTTACTGATGAAGATAAAGACCTGTGATTACACCTCAACATAAAGAAAACAAAAATCCTCATAACTGGACCAATAAGCAACATCATGATAAATGGAGAAAAGACTGAAGTTGTCAAAGATTTCATTTTACTTGGATCCACAATCAACACTCATGGAAGCAGCAGTCAAGAAATCGAATGACACACTGCATGGGGCAAATCTGCTGCAAAAGACCTCTTTCAAGTGTTAAAAAGCAAAGATGTCACCCTGAAGACTAAGGTGTGCCTGACCCAAGCTATGGTGTTTTCAACTGCCTCATACGTGTGCAAAAGCTGGACAATGAATAAGGAAGACCAAAGAAGAACTGATGTCTTTGAATTATGGTGTTGGCAAAGAATATTGAATATATCAAGGACAGCAAGAAGAATGAACAAATCTGTCTTGGAAGAAGTACAGCCAGTATGCTTCTTAGAAGCAAGGATGGTGAGACTACGTCTCACATATTTTGGACACGTTATCGGAGGGATCAGTCCCTGGAGAAGGACATCATGCTTGGTAAATAGAGGGTGAGCGAAAAAGAGGAATACCCTGTACAAGATGGACTGACACAGTAGCTGCAACAATGGGCTGAAGCATAACAATGATTGTGAGGACCGCGCAGGACCGGGCAGCATTTCGTTCTGTTGTACACAGGGTCGCTATGAGTCAGAACGACTTGATGGCACCTAACAACAACAGTGCCATAAAACTAAACTTGTCTCTTTACTTCCCCTCTTACTTCCTTAACTCCAACCCCTACGTAGCTTTCCAGTGAACCTTTCTAAAATGAAAATTGAATCTGGTCAAACTCCTGCTTAAAATCCTTCAATGACTCCCCACTGCCTAAAAATTCAAAGCTTTTAAGGAAAGAATACAGGGCTCTTCATGATATAACCCCTCACCAGTAATCCAATCCTATCTTCTACAGGTAAGGGTGAGCTATACCAAATATTTACAGGATACTAGTGCTTTTTAAACTTTTCTACCAAAGTATTCCAACAGCAGAGGGATGACTTACACCTGAGGGACAGAGCCAAGAAAGTCACAATGAAAACACAAAATTTCTTTGAAGTTTCCTATTTCATCCTAAAAATTCATGTGGTCATTGAACTCTATTCTGTAACATGTCTGCATTTGTTGCTGGGTACTTAGCATGTGCCAAGGGTTTTCTATGTATTTCATTTAATCCCCAGACAACCTTAGGAGGTTATTATACCAATTTTAGAGATGAGGTATAACAATAAGCTCCTTGAGAGCAAGGATCGTCTTACTTTGTTCTCTAATATATCTCCTGTGCCTAGTGCAGAGCCCAGAATTTAAAATTGTCTGTTGAAATTAAGGGCATTTGTACAATGCCAACAGCCAACATCATCCTAAATGGATAGAGTTTGAAAGCATTCCCCTTGAGAATGGGAACCAGACAAGGATGTCTTTTATCACAACTCTTATTCAACATTCTGATGGAGGCCCTAGCCAGAGCAATTAGGCTAGAAAAAGAAAGAAAGGGCATCCAAATTGGTAGACAAGAAGTAAAAGTATATCTATTTGCAGATGATATAATCTTATACACAGAAAACCCCAAAGAATCCACAAGAAAACTAATGGAACTAATAGAAGGTTTCAGTAAAGTATTAGGATACAAGGAAAAGATACAAAAATCAGTTGGATTCCTCCACACCAACAAAGAGAACTTCCAAGAGGAAATCACCAAATCAATATCATTTACAATAGCCCCCAAAAAGATAAAATACTTACGAATAAATCTAACCAGAGACGTAAAACACCTATACAATGAAAACTACAAGACACTACTGCAAGAAACCAAGAGAGACTTGCATAAGTGGAAAAACATACCTTGCTCATGGACAGAAGACTCAACATTGTGAAAATGTCTCTTCTACCCAAAGCGATCTACAGATACAATGCAATCCCGATCCAAATTCTAATGGCATTTTTTAATGAGAGGGAGAAACAAATCACCAACTTCATATGGAAAGGGAAGACGCCCCAGATAAGTAAAGCATTACTCAAGAAGAAGAACAAAGTGGGAGGTCTCACACTACCTGAATTTAGAACCTATTATACTGCCACGGTAGTCAGAACAGCCTGGTACTGGTACAACAACAAATACATAGACGAATGGAACAGAATTGAGAATCCAGGTGTAAATTCATCCACCTATAAGCAGCTGATATCTGACAAAGGCCCAAAATCCATTAATTGAGGAAAAGACAGTCTCTTCAACAAATGGTGCGGGCACAACTGGATATCCATCTGCAAAAAACTGAAACGAGACCCATACCTCACACCATGCACGAAAACTAACTCAGAATGGATCAAAGACCTAAATATAAAATCTAAAACGATAACGATCATGGAAGAAAAAGTAGGGACAACGCTAGGAGCCCTAATACATGGCATTGACAGAATACAAACCATAAGGAACAATGCACAAACACCAGAAAAGAAACTAGATAACTGGGAGCTCCTAAAAATCACACACTTATGCTCATCAAAAGACTTCACCAGAAGAGTCAGACTGGGAAAAAAATTTTCACTACGACAAATCCGATCAGCATCTAATCTCTAAAATCTACAACATACTGCAAAACTTCAACAACAAAAAGACAAATAACCCAATTAAAAAATGGGCAAAGGATATGAGCAGGCACTTTACCAAAGAAGACATTCAGGCAGCTAACAGACACATGAAGAAATGCTCATGATCATTAACCATTAGAGAAATGCAAATCAAAACTACAGTGACATATCATTTCACCCCAACAAGGCTAGAATTAATAAAAAAAATACAAAATAATAAATGTTGGAGAGGTAGTGGAGAGACTGGAACACTTATACACTGTTGGTGGGAATGTAAAATGGTACAACCACTTTGGAAATTGATTTGGCGCTTCCTTAAAAAGCTAGAAATAGAAGTACCATATGATCCAGCAATCCCACTTCTTGGAATATATCCTAGAGAAATAAGAGCCATCACATGGATAGATAATATGCACACTCATGTTCATTGCAGCACTGTTCATGAGAGGAAAAAGATGGAAACAACCTAGGTGTCCATCAACAGACGAATGGATAAACAAATTATGGTATATTCACACAATGGAATACTACACAATGATAAAGAACAATGATAAATCCATGAAACATAACATGGAGGAATCCGGAAGGCACTATGCTGAGTAAATTTAGTCAGTCGCAAAAGGACAAATATTGTATAAGACCACTATTACATGAACTCAAGAAAAGGTTTAAACACTGAAGAAAACATTCTTTGATGGTTACGAGGGTGGGGAGAGAGGAAGAGGGGTATTCACTAGCTAGACAGTAGACAAGAATTATCTTAGGTGAAGGGAAGGACAACACACACTAAAGGGGAAGTCAGCACAACTGGACTAAACCAAAGCTAAGAAGTTTCCTGAATACAACCAAACACTTTGAAGTACAGAGTAGCTGTGGCGGGGGTCTGGGGACCATGGTTCAGGGGACATCTAGGCCAACTGGCATAACGAAGTTTATTAAGAAAATGCTCTGCATCCTGCTTTGGTGAGTGGCATCTGGGGTCTTAAAAGCTAGCGAGTGGCCATCTAAGATGCACCAACTGGTCCCAACACACCTGGTGCAAAGGAGAATGAAGAATACCAAAGACACAAGGTAAATATTAGCCCAAGAGACAGAAAAGGTCACATAAACTACAGACTTCATCAGCCTGAGACCAGAAGAACTAGATGGTACCTGGCTACCACCAATGACTGCCCTGATAGGGAACACAACAGAGAGACCCTGATGGAGCAGGAGAAAAGTGGGGTGCAGAACTCGAATTCTAGTAAAAAGATCAGACTTAATGGGCTGATTGAGACTGGAGGGATCCCGGAAGACATGGCCTCCAGACTCTGTTAGCCCAAAACTAAAACCATTCCCGAAGCCAACTCTTTAGATAAAGATTAGACTGTACTACGGGACATAAAATGATACTCGTGAAGAGTGTGCTTCTTAGCTCAAGTAGATACTTGAGAGTAAAGGGTAGCTCCTGTTCAGAGGTAAGATGAGAAGGCAGAGAGGGTCAGGAGCTGGTTGACTGGACATGGGAAATCCAGGGTAGAAAGGAGGAGTGTGCTGTCACAGTACAGGGAGATCAACTAGGGTCCCTTAACAATGTACATATAAATTTCTGTATGAGAGACTAACTTGAATTGTAAATTTTCACTTACACAACAATAAAAAAAAAAAAAAGCTGAATAATGAGGAAACCAAAGCTCAGAGATGTTAAGTAATTTGTTCACAGTGTACAGCTAGTAAGCAGAGGAAACTAGATTTGAATCCACGTCTGTCTGATTGTAGATCTTGAAGTTTTTGCTCTACTGCTTCTCTGTCTCCAATTTCCCGCTCAGAATGTGGTAACTGAGAAGGCACACAGTATTGAATGAATGAATGTGTTCCACCTTCAGGCTGATTATCTGCTTTACCCTAGCATACCCTTGGTCCTTCATTTCTCTATCTTAATTTTTAATTTCTAGGCCTAGGACTTAAGCCATTGTGGGCATGGATGGACCTAGCTTTCATCCCACCTCCCTTCCTATCAGTAAACATAGCCACTACATATAGAAAGAAAATATTAATTATTGGGAAAACACATGTAAATTGCTACAGAGGCAATTACATTAATGGTTTGTTATTTCTATTACAAAAACATAGTGTCAAATAGGTCTAAAACACAAAATGGAAAGTTGATGGTCATAAATTTACAAAATCTATCTGAAATGCCCTAATTTTTTTTTTTTTTTTTTTGTGGCTGTGAGTTTTCTTTCTTAATAAAGGCAAACAAGGGATTTACAAAAACTGAAGTCTTCACACAAATCAGTGTATTTCATTTTTTACACTGTCCCAATAAATCTTCTAAACAAAGGCAGAAATTACATAGTGACATCATTTCAAGTTACAATAAACAGGAAAGTGATGATGTCTCTTCCTGCAGCATCTACTTTAGTACATCTGCTTTCAGCTGGCATGTAGAAAAGCAAGACACCATAATGTGGTTTTGGAATTTATTTCAAAAAACAGATTCCAGTTAGATGATTATTGTATAGTTTGAGTTTAAAAAGCTACAGAAACATTTACTCTCTATATAAGCACAACATATTCTGACACAAGGCTTCTAACACTCCTGAAACGTGTGCTTATTTATTTTTGTGTATTAGTCTATTAAAATAATGGTGACAAAAGTCAGACAAACCTAGCTTATAATCCTGGTTCTGCCTCTTAATAACTGTGTAACCTTGGGGCAATTTAGTCTCTTTCTGACCTCCTTTCCCATAAAATGTGGATAAAAACCCCTAATTTGTAGAACTGTTGGGAAGATAAGAGAAAATATTTGTGTAGTAATGAGCATCGTACCAGGCACATGGGTGACACTCAATAAACAATAGCTATCTCTATTTAAAGGCTGCTACTTTATTTCACTCTGGCTCCATCATGCGAGGCACTTAAATCATCACTTCCAACAACAAAGTTTTCCTGTGTTTGCTTCCTTCAATGTAAATAAACCTCCCACCTCAATAAACTTATTCAAATATACTAGAAAAAAAATATTTAAGAAATTTTCAGTTCTGTCTTTTCTAGACCATAACGTCATGAGAAGACTCTGTATGTGTGCAATGTTTCTGGGTTTTGTTTTGCTTATATGAGTGATGCTGCACCCGTATTACTGAATACCAACAGGCAGCTGGATCTGGATGTTGGCTGTCCAGTAACATTTCTGTTACCTATACCTGGTTCCTGTAGGCACCTGTATTTGCAACCTCTGTTTTAAATGCTGAACTTTCCTAGGGCATCTACCATTTCATTTTCAAACGCTGTATGTGCATATATAATTTACTAAAAAATAAAAATCACAAGGCAGGCAAGTATTGTTAAATAATCAAATGTATGATAATTTTAAAAAATTACCTGATGGAATACAGGCTCTTTTACCTTAAGGTAAACCTGCAAAGTATTAAAAGAAACACATGTGAACAAAGTGCATTACAGGAAAAAAAGTTTTCCAATTACTCTGCAAATCCCAAACCTCTCCTGTTTCCTTCATCCTACTACTTACATCTGATTCCAGCCACGTAAAACCAATCAGATTAGATGGCACGCCATGGAAAGGTTAGTACCTACAGGTGGGTCTACCTCCCAGGTCTAGCTCTGCCATGGTAAACTAAACATTTCAAAGCTGTGTGGACTATTCTGGCCTCTTCAGCAGCACCAAGGAGGAGCAAGGAAGCACAAATATGTTGATAATCCCTGTAGCAGCTTTTTCTACAGTAGAAAGAACACTAAACTTAGAAACGAGAGTTAAATTTCAAATTCTCCCATTTACTTGCTAAATGCCATAAGCAAGTTATTTAACCAAAGACTCATTTTTTTGTCATCTGGACAATGGGCATAATAGTGGTAAGGAATGATAAGCTAAAATATGTGAAAGTGTCTAGCACATAGTAGATGCTCAACAAGTGAACCCAGTTAAAACAAGTTTCATATGCTCTCTTCTGGTTCCAAATACCTCTCACTCACTCACTTAGATACATTTCCAGTTCTGCAAACCCTAGTTTTAGGCTCCAGTGTCATTGGGTGATTAAGCTAGATGCCTGTTTAAGACTGAACATGCATTTATTGCCCTGTAAAACCAAACCCACTGCCATCGAGTCGATTCTGACTCAGAGTGACCCTATAGGGACACATTTTTTAAATGACATGGTACAGAGGAGGCAAAATTCAAATCATGACCCTGAAACGACTCCCATCACTTGAAAGATGAAGTTCAAACTTCTTAGCCTGGCCTTCCGTGATCTGGCCCCTGCCTTTGGTTTGGCTTCACTGCTCTCCTCTTGTCTCTTTCTCCTCCTAGGTTCCAGAAAGTACTGTACTTCCCCAAATGTGCTAGTTTCAAGCTTCTGTGTCTTTAAACGTGCTGCTCTCTACTTTCTCCAGAAATGTGCCCCCCGCTGTGCCCCCAGCAAACACTCATCTTTCAAGATTCAGCTCAAACTATAACTCCTTTTTGAAGCCTTTTTTCTATATAAACTTGCCTTGCCAGGCAAGTCACTGAAACTATCTGGACTTTATTCTCTTCTTCTACACAGTCACAAGATTCCTTTTGATCTCTGAAATTCTAGAATTTTTTCATGATTAATGAGTATGTAGTTTATGCAGGGCAATGTAGAGGCCTAAAAAAATAGTGTATTCGTGCTCTTTCAACCTCCTGTTCACCCTCTCAACTCACTTCAATTTAGCTCCTGTCTCCAGCAAGCTGCTCCTGACAGTATCTTCATTAAGATTACCAGGTCTTTTAAATGGAAATTCTATGGGTCAAAGCTTAATCTTAATTTTACTTATCCTCTCAGAGGCAATCACTACTGTTAGTTACTCATCACTTCTAGAAATCTCTTTGTATTCTGTGATATCAGGCTTTCCTAGCTTTCCTATTACTTGTTCTCAGTCTCCTTTGCTGGCTCCACTTCTTCCACCTGACCCTCAAATGTCAGGGTTGTATATTTAGTCATCTTAACAGTCAATACTATCTCTGTTCAGGTTCATCAAGCCCCACATTTCTAGTATTGCCTGTACCCTGACAAATTCCAAATCTACATCTTCAGCCCACTTGCCTGTTAAGACTCATGTTATTAATGACAGGCACCTCAATCTCAATACGTTCCAAACTGAACTCATCTACCTTTACCCCACGGTAAAAACCTACTCATCTGTCTTGCAAAATCTACCCTTCCTAACTAGCACAACTTATACAAGGAAAGGTCATGGAAGCCCCACAGACACATCCAAACTCCCTGAGGGATTGAAGTGCTGGGCGGAGGGCTGTGGGGACCATGGTCTCGGGGAACATCTAGCTCAACTGGCATGACACAGCTCATAAAGACAATGCTCTACATTCTACCTTGGTGAGTAGTGTCTGGGGTCTTAAAAGCTTGTGAGCAGCCATCTAAGATACTCCACTGGTCTCATCCCTTTGGGAGCAAGGGAGAATGAAGAGAACAGGATACAAGGAAAAGATTAGTCCAAAGGACTAATGGTCCACAGCTACCAAGGCCTCCACCGGACTGAGTCCAGTACAGCTAGATGGTGCCCAGCTACCACCACTGACTGCTCTGACCAGGATCACAACAGAGGGTTCTGGACAGAGCTGGAGAAGGACGTAGAACATAATTCTAACTCACAAAAAAAGGACCAGATTTACTGGCCTAAAGGAGACTGGAGAAACCCGGAGACTATGGCCCCCAGATACCCTTTTAGCTCAATGGTGAAGTTATCTCCGAGGTTCACAGTTCAGCCTGGGAGTGGACAGCCCCGTAAAACCAAATGAGACTAACGAGATACAGTAGTCCAGTGACAAGGGCCAGAAGGCAGAAGAGGACAAGGAAGCTGGTGATAGGGAGCCCAAGGTTGAGTAAGGATATTGCTGATGTGTTGTGAGATTGTTAACCATTGTCATAGGGCAACATTTGTAGTAATTGTTAAATGAGAAACTATTTTGTTCTGTAAGCCTTCATCTTAAGTGAGAATAACAGCACAATTGGAAGAGTGTAGTTAATGTCACTGAACTGTGCATGTAGAAATTTTTGAAATCGTGTATCTTTGGCTATGCGTATTTTTACCAAGAAAAAAAAGGTTGAGAAGTTAAAGGGTTAACATGTTGTGGGGTTGTTAACCAATGTCATAAAACAATATGTGTACTACTGTTTCATGAGAAACTATTTGTTCAGTAAGCCTTTACCTGAAGCACAATAAATGAAAAAAAAAAAAAATCTGCCCTTCCTCAAGTTTCCTATGTTGGTTAAGGACATTATACGTATCCTGATAGCCAGGCCATAAACTGAGGGTTTGTTCTAGACAACTCTCTATTTTCACTCCACTTCCATCCATCTCCACTCTAGTTGGTGACAGATCCTATTAATTATGATAGCTTCTTTTCATACCTATGGCTATTCTACATTAGTCTTTAAGTCTCATATCTTGCCTAAGTAAATGCAAAAGTCCCTCGGTTTAGACACTGGTATCCCTGGGTCTAGCCTCATACCCCTCTAATCTATCCTTCATAGTCAGAGTACTCTTTCAAAAATATATGTCTGGTTATGTTTTTCTGGTACTTTAAACCAGTTAATGGCTCCACACTGACTTCAGGATAAAAATCCAAATTCTTAAACATGCATACAAAGGTCTTTATAATTTGACATTTGTCTAATTAACTAGACTCATGTCTCCCCACTTACCATGTGCTCCAGCCTATACCATCCTTTACTAAATTGTTCCCAATTCCACTGGCAGAGATGACGTAATGAGACCATAAATGTAGAAGTACTCAGAGTACAACATCTGACACACAGTAAGCACTTAAAAACGGTAGTTCACTATGTTGTTCCATGGTTCTATGCCCATGGACGTGCAATAGTCTCTACTTAGAAATGTTTTACCACAGTCCTAGTCATTAGTTAAAACTCAGTTCAATGCCTCCTCTCTGAAGCTTTCCTTTACCCACTCAAGCAGTCTTGATGGATCCTCCTTTATTTCATCACTGTATAACTAGTTTTTACTTCTATTACGGCAATTACCATCCCTTGCTGTTAATTCTTTGTCAACATGTCTGACTTCCCAACTCAAATGAACCCCTCAAGGATATAACTGCTTCTTCATCATCTTTGTATTTCTAGTGCCTGACATGGTAGGTTTTCAATAAATGCTGCATTAAATTGAAATGAATATTCTCTTAATACAAAATGAAAGTCACTTGAGGGAAAAAAAACACTAAAGTAGGGTCAGAAGTGACTAGCTATCTCAATTTATTAGGAAAAGGTATTAAAACAGTCACACTACGCCTAAAAGAGCAGAGTCAATCTCTTGTTTTTAACAAATAGGAGGTAATATGTTCATCCATGATGAAAGATTAACATTTTTTCCCATTGCTACTAAGTATTTACTTTTTTGACTTTTCCCTTTTTAAAAAATAAACAGATTTAAAAAGTTATTCCAATTACAATGAGAAATGACACTTGAACAGGAAACAAAGGAGCAATATCCATAAGTGAGATATCCCAGTTTTGTGAAAAGACATTTCAGTCTGAACAGCATGAAGACAACACTGGAAAAAAAAGTTCCAAACTGCATAAATGGCTAGTTTACATGCTTAATCTGGTAGAAACAAAATATGACTTACTAGGGTCACTATTAAACTGAACAGAACTAATATAAAAAGCAGATGGTAGTTTACTGAATTCTTCGTCTTGAAACATTCAAACCTTAAAAAAAAAGAAAAACTTGTTTTAGAATATATAATGAGGAAAACAAATATAATGTTGCTTTACCATTTGCATACATATCTCTGTGATCTAGTAATGTCCATCATTTCTTTCCACCTGCACTCTCATCTTAGAGAACCTGCACTGCCTTCAGCCTGCAAGAGGCTGAATGGACCAGGAATAGACATCTGATTTAAGCTGGGCCAATGAGAGGCGGTGGCCTGAAAATCTGAAGTTTGGGGCCCAGAAACTGAATTAATTATGTATGGGGAGTCAAAGTACGAAGTCATACAGACTCAAGATCTGAGGCTAATATTTGCAGGTAGCTATAATGAACAAGAGGAGCCCTGGTGGCATAGTGGTTTAGCACTTCGCTGCTAACCAAAAAGTTGGAAGTTCAAACCCACCAGCTGGTCCACAGAAGAAAGATGTAGCAGTCTGCTTCTGTAAAGATTACAGCTTTGGAAATCCTATGGGGCAGTTCTACTCTGTCCTGTAGGGTTACTATGAGTCGGAACTGACTCAATGGCAACAGGTTTTTATAATGAACAAGTGAATGAGTGAACAGAGAAGTGATTGGCAGGGAGAAAAAAATAAAGCAGATATACAGAGATTTGAAGCCACATGGAGAGGAAGGAATGGAGGAAAGAGTGGTGGGGGGAGAAGCTGCCTTTCTAGTTCTAGTAAAGTGAGGCTATACTTCCCGCTATTATGTTCCATAAGATTTCCCTAACGTCCTTACAATAATTAAATCTCTCAACTCAAACTGGCTTGAGTAGGTTTCTATACCTTGCAACCAATGGTCCCTGGCTAAGGCACACTATTATAGAAAACATGACTCTATTATAATTACTTCTTTAGTTATCTTCCCCCCCACATCGAGACTATGAATTCCTTGTAAGTAGGGATAAAATCTTATTTTTTTCATATACTTAATCACCAGGATAGTGCCTGACACACAGAGATGGTCAGTAAATAAGGAAATATGAATATCTGATTATCAGTAACTATCCAACCTCTGAGGACTATGTCTTGGTACAGGACAGTTCTCTCAGTTTACTAACTGGGTGTCGGAATTAGGCACAACTCCTATTTCATCATCTGTAAAGACAGGTGGTAGAAACAGGTGATCTCTTTTACCCTTAAATTCTGTGACTTTATGACTTGAAAGATGATGAAAAATTAGGTGGGATATTTGTTTTTACATTTAAATTCTATAACTTTAGGGACTGAATAGTGATGAGAAAGTTAGATGGGTATGTGTGGGCTATGTACTCTTCATTCTATCAATAATTTACAAATTTCTGTTTAGTACTTCAAATCTCCTCAAAATATGCTATCTGTTAAGAAATCAACGGTCTATAGGAGGCCTGGTTTGTATTTATTATAATAGTTATTTCACTATATTATATACAGCCACTTTCTTATCAGTCTTCCTTTCTTATGAGTTCCTTGACTCTTTGCATTTATAGAACCTAGTATCATGCCTAATACAAAGGAGGCTTTCCAGTACATGTTTCCAAACACAACCACATAGAAGGAAAGGCAGGTTTAAAAATGGTTAGAGGTCTAGATTGCTTTGCATATTTGATATGTATTCTGTGTGTATTCCATCTATACAGATTTCATTCAGGATTCTAGGAAATAGACAGGTTCCTTCTGTCTGACAGTAGGTGTTTGGGCAATGAACAGATCCTCCCATTTTCTCTCAATACTGACTTTCAGAGTTCCAGAAGGGCAAAAGATTGACTAGCACATAGGCCCCTGCATCAGGGTTGTATCAAAATACTACTATTATTGTTAGTAACAAAAGCTAACAACTAACATTTTCTAGGTCTTCATAATTAGGTCAGATGCTTTATACATATTTATCTATAACATATAATGCAACACTTGAAAGTAGGTTTATGATGTCCTTCAATGTAGCAAGTGGTTAAGCTCTTGGTTCCTAACTGAAAGGTAAGGTTGGAGGTTCAAGTCCACCCAGAAGCACACTGGAAAGCCTGGAGATCTACTTCAGAAAAATCTGCCATTGAAAACTCAATGGAGCACAGCTCTGCTATGACACACATGGGGTTGCCATGAGTCGGAATCAAATTGACGGCAGCTGGTTTGGTTTTACAGATTAAAAAAAATCTCAAGATTTGAACCCAGAGCTATTTGACTTCAAACAGAAGAGTATTCTCACTATGGCAAGCTGTTCATTTTCTCCTAGTTTCTAGCCCCTTCAAAGTACATGAGATTGGGCAGAAGCCTAGCCTTCACCTACTACCACAACTGGTCAATTTTGTGTCTCTGTTTAGGCAATACATATGCTCCCTAAAAACCATACATAAAGAATCAAGAGAAAAACTATTATAACTAATAAATGAAGTTAGCAGGCTCATAGGATAAAACTCAATATACAAAAATCAATAGTATTTTGAAATGCTAGCAATGGACAACTAGAAAAAACAAAAACTTAAAAGCAACACTATTTAAAATAGCACCCAAAATCACGAAAAACTTAGGGACAAATTTAACAAAGTATGTGCAAGATAACCTCAAAATCACTGAAAGAAATTAAAGAAAATCTAGATAAATGGAGAAATATACCAAATTCATGGACTGGAAGACTTAATACTGTGAAGAGATCAATTGTCTCATACAAATCTTAGCAGCTAAATGGGCATTCTTTCTTATGTTGTTTTTGGATAAAAATCAATCTTAGTAAAGGTAAGAGCCAACAGTGGCATGGTTTCTTATAGCCCACTAAAAAAACAAAAAAACTTTCTATTACTTTAGTGTATACTACTAACTTTTGGAAGCAGTGTTATAAGACAGATATGAACTGGTTCAAATTATGGCTCTACCATTTATAAGCCTGGTTACTAAGGCCAGACTTAGATGTGTGGGTTCCCAACACAAGCTAGTAATTTGTTGCCCTTCCAGACACAAATTCTTTACATATTTTTTCAACATTTAAAGTGACTGAAAGCATACTTTCATGGGGATGTGTGGAGGCTCTCCTCTAATATCTCCAACAACTTAGGTGGAGCCCAGACTTGCATACCCTACTCAAAAGTCCTCACCCACCCTCCTTAGAAGGCATATTTAATGATCATCTGTTGGTATTTGATCACACACTACAGGGAGGGTTCCACTTCGCCATTTCTACCACATCCCAAGCAGCCTATCAAAGTATTTTTCCAAATTCTCCTTGAGAAGACTTCTGACAATTGTAATGTTCTCCATCGTGATATATTTACAGGAATATTTTAGTGCCATCTAGAAACTGGTTACCTGGATAATGGCCTAGCTTCTTAACCAAGCTCTGCTTATGTCCTTAGACAAGTTACTAAATCTCTCTGTGGTTCATTTCCTCGTCTATAAATTGGGGACAATACCTACTTATCATATACATTTTGAGAATTAGAGATGCTGTACTAAGCTGTCTAGCACAGACCCAGGTACAAACTAGATAAACATCAGCACTTATTAATGTTCTTATTATAATCACTTGTTTTTCCCTGTCATTCAGGAAATGCAAACTAATTTGATATTGAAGTGAATAAAATATGATCCAGGAAGGGAACTTTGAATTGGTAATGGCTGGTGAGCTGTCTGTGAATAATCAATCAACTTGAATATACTCTTGACAGCATTTACTCTGATTTAGAATAAGGAGAATTTAAAGGACGCAGGTATCTATTATGTAACAGATATGAGCATGCAATGAGAGATTAAAAGGACACAATCACTTCACAACTAGTAGAAGTCTACTTCACTTTTCAGGTAAGCTTCTGGTAAGAAACTATACTGTAGTATACAGAAACTTTATCTAAAATTTTTATGGCATAATATAAAAAATCTTTAAGTTTGTACACATTCATCACTCAAGAAAAGACAAATTACACAATTTAACTCATATTAAGTCAGATTCTATCTAAATTGGTTACAGGATTTTGAGATCACAGAAGTTAATAAACAACATTATAACTTTTAGAGATTATACTCACTTTGAGATCACAAAAGTTACAATCTTCTACTTATTACAATCTCCCAGTAAAAAACTGAAATAGTTATATTACTTAATTCACTAGGAGGTAAATATAAATTTTTATATCAGATCACTGAATTTTAAACATTAAGTACTTACATGCAGTACACAAATATACAACAGCTGTAAATCATTGGGAGTTCATCCAGTAGCTATAAGAAATAAAGACAGATAATAGGACTTGAAAATCATAGAGCTGCAATCATTATGCAAATCAAAATGAAACAGCAGAATGATGAAGACTGTCTATTCTAATTATCTCCTTACAATTACTTTATATATTTATCATCATCTAATTTACTCTGTGTATATTTATTGGTTTTGAACAAACACAATCTTATCCATCCATCCATCTGTCCTATGTACACACCTAAGTAGGATGCCTGACTCACTATTCCTGGAGGACAGTCTTGCAATCATGCTGTGCTAGCATCATTCTGTACCACAAACTATAATATCAGTACCTCTAGGAAATAATGATGTCCACCATCTACAGGTCTGTGGGTCCTATCAGAATTCACGGGCATTTCCCTTCTTCCTTGAACACCTTAGGTAGATAAAATATCCACTAACACACATAAGAAGAGATATCACAGCAGAGGAAATAATTTAGTTAATTAAGGTAACCTGTATCTCTCAAAAATAACATTCATCATTATTATTGTTGCTATCATATATTAAACTGCAATCTAGGCACTATGCTAGATGTTGTAGATAAGTTATTTCTAATCTTTAAACCAATACACAAGTTTACTTATTCACTATATACACATTTAATTGACCCCATAATTATTATGTCTACTATGTGTCAGGCAATGCGTTAGGAGCTGAGGATACCATGAAAAATAAGAAACAGTCATGTCACTGCCCTCAAGGAGTTTACACTGTAATTGGGGGCAAACACAAATAAGATAATTTCAAATGGCAGTAAGTGCTATGAAAACCATGAAATAAAATAGCAGTAATTTGTGGGAGAGACTGCTTTAGATAAACTGGTCAGGGAAGGCATCTCTGAGTAGGTAACATTTGAACTAAGGAGTCAGAAGAAACCAGATGTGCAAAGATCTCAAAGAAAACTGCTGCAGGCAGAGCAAAAAGCAATTCCACCCCTAGGTATATACTCAAGACAAATGAAATCATACATTCACACAAAAACTTGTACATATCCTATCCATAGTGGTATTATTCATAATAGCCAAAATGTGGAAACAACCCAAATACCCATCAACTGAAAAATGAATAAACAAACTGTGGCATATCCATACAATAAAATATTATTTGGCTGTAAAGAGGAATGAAGTACTTCATGCTACAACATGGAAGAACCTTGAAAACATTATGCTAAGTGTAAAACACCAGATACAAAAGGTATGATTTCATTGCGTGACTCCATTTATATAAAATGTCCAGAACAGGGAAATTTGTAGAGACAGAAAGTAGATCAGTGGCTGTTAGGTGCTGGGGGTGGCGATAACAGGGAGTGACTGATAATGGATATGGGGTTCTTCTTTAGGGTGTTGGAAGTGTTCTGGAATTAGATAGTAGTGATAGTTGTTCAATTTTGTGAGTATACTTTAAACTACTGAATTACACTTTAAAAGAGTAAATTTTACAGTATGCAAATTATATTTCAAGGAAAAAGAAAGATATTCACCTACACATTCACAATACAACCAGCAAAATCAGGAAATTAACACTGATTTATTACTACCATGTAGTCTTCAGACCTCATTCAAGTTTTGTGAAGTATTCCAATAATATCATAAATATAAATATAAACACACATAGGATCCAGTCTAGAATCACACACTGTATTTAACTGTCATGTCTTTTTAGTCTTCTTCAATCCGGAATAGTTCTTCAGATAAACTCTGACTATTGTGGTCATGACACTTTTGAAGATAACCAGCCAGTTGTTTTGTAGGATGTCCCTCAATTTGGTTTTGCCTGATGTTTCCATTAGATTCAGATTATGCATCTTTGGCAAAAATATCAAAGAAATGATGCTATGTTCTTATTACCAGATTCTATCAGATGATACACAATTTTCGTTTGTCCCATTACTGATGATATTCATTTTGATGGCCTGATTAAGGTCTGCTAGGGTTCTCCAGTGAAAAATTACTCTTTTTTCCTTTATAATTATTTTATGGGGAGGTACATTGAGATTATGTACAGTATCCTATCTGAGATCAAACTTATAATTTGTCATATATATGTATACATTTATATATATATATGATCTCCTATTTTATTCAATGGGTTATATTAAAACTGTTATAATCCGCTTCCATCATTATTTATTTTGACACTCAAGTGTCCCAGATTTGGCCAATAAGAACCCCTTTGAGTCAGCTTCAATGTCCTTCTGACATCCCCAACATTCTTTGAGCATTTTCATTCTTTCTGGCACAAAAAGTTATTCAAGGCTCATATTGTCTTTTCCTTGCCCCAGTTCTCGGAATCAACCCTGGTTCCTTTTAATGAAGAATGATTTTTAGAAACAAATATTTGGATGCTAGATATTGGGGTTCTCTGCTCCCAGGTCTTTTCATGGACAGAACTAGAGAATATATGCATATACATATGTATAGAAATATGTATGTATATATAAATATACATGCATGCATATCACATATACCTTTACATTTAAATTTATTTCTATATATATCTACATATATTAAAAACATGAGTTCACACTGATATCTCCAATTTCAATTCATCACCACAGGGTTCATTCTAGTTTTCATCTTTTCCATATTTGCAACTCTATTCTGTAACAGTAAGAAACTTGGCTTTCATTATCCTTAAAATATTTACTTATTTGATCAATTCCCCTGTGTGTAACCAATATCCCATTGCTGCCACCACTCTTTCTCCCAAGAAATTCCCTCCTCACCCCACTGAGGCTCTAACACACTGCACTGGGTTGCCAAACTTCCACATGGATGGCCTCCTCACCCCACCCATGCTCCATATCCTGCCCTGGGCCACTCTGCCATGTAAAAGCCATCTTCACCTTTCCAGGGCTCTGATACCCAGAACAAAGCTGTCCCCCTGCATGGGCACCCACAGATTCCAACCATGTGCCAACCACTTCCCCCACTTGTGTGGAAAAAAACAGTGGCCATCAGGTCGAGTCCAACTCGTGGTGACCCCATGTGTGTCAGAGTAGAACTGTGATACATAGGGTTTTCAATGGCTGATTTTTCTAAAGTAGATCATCAGGCCTTTCTTCTGAGGCGCCTCTGGGAAGACTCAAACCTCCAACCTTTTGGTTAGCAGTCGAGTATGTTAACTGTTCGCACCACCCAGTGACTCCTACTTGTATGGACACCCTTCTTATTCTGTGCTGAGCGACCCCTCCACATGGACATCCTCTTTACTCTGGTCTCTGATGCCCTGCACTTGGCTGTCCTGCTGTGCCAGCACCCTCTCACCCCTGGTATGTGAGTACCATCCTCACTCCTCACACCCTGTACCAGACTACTCTCCTATGTGAACACTCTCCTCATCCCACTCAGGCTCCAATGCCCTGTGCTGTGCACCCCTCATATGGTACTCCTCATGTGGATATACTCTGTACGCAACTCTGGGCTGGAACACTCCCCCTCTGTTTTTAAAGCTTATGATAGTGTTGATTTACCACAAATTTTAGTAACTCCTTACCTTTGCTTATGTCATAGCGCAAACCTGGTATGTCCTTTCATCCCTTCACTGCCTAAAGAGTCTAAATTAATTCCTTCAGATTCTGTTTAAATGTCTTTAATTTTTATAGATTCTTCCAAGCTCTACCATGTTGCCATAGTAGATTATTTATATTTCTTTAAAAAATAATTTTCATATTATATCACTGTTTATAAGCCTGTTTTCCCGGCCAGAATGTGTGAGAATATGTGTGTTCTATACGTGATGAGAGTCAGACCAGTGTCATATTCATTCATGTATTCTCAAGTCAAGCATAGCACACATAGTACACGTGACATTTTATTATAAATATGTGTTGAATGTCAAAATCAATTCTAAGAATTAATTCTTTAATGTTTAATACAGCTATAATTAGTAGTTCATAGATGGTTATATATACAGCTCCTTCTAGAGTGACACTGTCCAATATGGTAGTCACAAGTCATACATGGCTACTGAGTACTTGAAATAGGCCTAATCCAAATTATGATGTGCTGTAAGTGTAAAATAAACACTGAATTTCAAAGACTTTGTGTGAAAAAGTATTTAAAATATTTCATTAAAAATTTTTATATGGATTACATGTTGAAGTGATATTTTGAAAATACTGGGTCTAATATTAAAATGAATTCTACCTATTTTTTACTTTCCCACTAGAAAAATATAAATTACATAATGTGGCTACCAGAAAAATTTAAATTACATAATGCAGCTACTAGAAAATTTTAAATTATGTTACATATGTTTACATTATATTTCTACTGGACAGTACTGTTCTAGAAATTTGAGTTAGTGATGAGGAACCGAAAGGTCAAAAGATTGAGAGCTAGACATACGGCCTCCTTAGAGCAAAGACAGTTGATAAAATCCTTGTATAGCTCTAAAACTTTGCTAGTTAGAGAGACCATTCAAATGAATATCATAAGACAGGAAGGAATGTGGGCATCTAAGAATAAGAATATATTGCTTCAGTAAACTAATTATGTCTTTTTAAGACATCTCCATGTAACTTTACCCTCTAATACTGATCTAAAATTGTATATGCCTGCACAGAGGTGGTCAAAAAGCTACACTCTTTCAACTTGTTTCCTCTATGGATAATTTGTCTGCTTTCTTTTTTACTTAATTTGGATCCTCTGGCCTGAAGAAAAAACTCCAAAATTACAACCCCCTCTCCGCCTTTTTTATTTCCTTGTCTCAACACCATCCTCTAGTTACCTTCTTTTCTCAAATCTGAAGTGCTTCTGGATTAAGAGAAATAAGCATTTAGTCAATTTTGTTATTACTAACCTGCATTTCATATTTCAGAGTCATGTGGAAGCACCAGGATCCCATTCCTACCACTGAAATTAAAACAAACAAATAAAAAAAAAAAAAATTAGCATGAAATTTTTGGGGGATGGCCACGGTGACTTGAAAAGACAATAAGATATTTCAAAGCATTGAGATTCAGAGAGAATAATGTTTATAAAGTCTTGTTAGTATCTGTCTCTTTGATTATAGCCATCCTAGTGGATGCGAAAGGAGCCCTGGTGGCGCAATGGTTAAGCACTTAGCTGCTAACTGAAAGCTTGGCAGTATGACTCCACCAATGGCTCCATGGAAGAAACGACCTGGTGATGTCCTCCCATAAGGACTACACCCTAGCAAACTCTATGGGGCAGTTTTACTCTATCATATACTGTCGCTACGAATCAGAATCGACTTGACTGCATACAACAACAAAAAACAAAGTGGATGTGAGGTGGTATTTCACTGTGGTTTTGATTTGTATGTCCCTAATGACTACCCCATTCCCTTTTCAACAATATTTACTGAGCACTTAACAATGTTCCAAGCATTTCTACTTGGATATAGGAGCGAACAAGAGAAATACGTCTTTTGTCCTCAGAACTTCAAACAAGTCATTAAAAATACGAAAGAAGTTAGAGAGCTATGGTAATCTATGCAAATTGGTCAGAAAGGCCTGTCTGGGGAAGTAACACTTACGCTAGGACTTGAATAATAAATTGGAGTTAACCAGTTGAAAGGATAAAAAAAGAAAAGAGAGATCATTTTATGTAGAAGATCATCCAGAGTAAAGGGAAGATAGCGCATTCAAATAAGTAGAAGAGCTTGGCTTAGACAATGGACAATGTTGGAGTAGAGATCCAGTGATGAGGTTTGAACGGACTGTAGGAGCTAGATTGAAGAGAGTTTTTAAAGCCATGTTAAAGCTTGGTTCAGATGTGGACTTTATTGTAAGGACAAAGGAAAGTTGTTGAAAACACACACACACAAATACATATATACATACAGAAATAAACATGATCACTTTTTCACATTTAAAAATATCATACTGGTTACAAGGTGAAAAAAAATTTCTAAAGGAGTGGTCTCCCAACTTTGATGGCAAAAACAATTTTGAGTAACCCCATATACGTTATGTTTATTTATGAATTGTACATATGCTGATACATACTAAGGTACTGTATATATTTTTAAGCACATAAAACAGAAGTTTAGAAAAACGAGGTAAGGAAGTAACAAATACAAACAGAACTTACAAAATTTTCTTCCTGTATCCCAATAGATAATTTTTCTCACCCCCTGGGTGTGAGCACCCTAATTGGTGACTGCTGGTTTAAAGGATAAAGACAAAATTACTTGCAAGGTATACATGGAACTTCATGATCTGGCTCCACTCATTTCTTCCACTGCAATCTATAGTTCCAGTACACCTGACTGCTTACTGTCCCTGATCTCATACTATAAACTTGCTTTGGCTTTGCTCATTCTCTGCTCACCCTGTCATTTCAGCCTGGAATACTTATCCCACCTCATTATCCTATCCTATCCGCCCTCAAAACTATGTCTGCTTATTGAAATTCTATGCAACTGCTAAATCCATTTGATTTTTTGCTCTTTATCCTTTTAAAATTTGTTTATTTTGAAATAATTTAAAACTTATAGAAAAGCTGAAAGAATAACAGTGACTTTCTGAACCATTTGTGAGTAGGTAGCATATATTATGTCCCTTTGCCCCTTAATACTTCAGTGTGTATTCCAGATCTATTTTATATGTCACTTCCTAAGTGAAATCTTCCTCAGCTTCCTCCCCAGTTAACTCCACCACATGAGGCATCCATGAGGCTAGGCCAGAAGTTATCAACTTTTGGAGTGTGTTGTATTGTCTACAGAGCTTTATAAATTCTAGAGTCTCAGTTCAGAAACTTCTGGTTCAGTGTTCAGCGTATTCCCTGGTACCTGCATTTTAAAGGTCTGTCAATGCTTCTGTTGCCCATCAAAACCCAGTGATCATTGTTAGATTCTAAGCTTAATAAAGGCATGGTCCAGGTCTCATAGTTCACTAAAGAATCTCCATAACCTGGCACACGGACTTCCGGGCAACATGACGCTGTAGTCAGAAGCACCACGCTGCCCATCCACAGGAAAGATCTGAGAAACTAAGTCAAACAGAGTCACACGTCAATCCTGAAACCCTAAGCATCAAATGAAGAGATAAAGAACTCAGCTAAGCACTGAATGGAGTAAGAAACTGACCAAGAACAGAGAGCGAGGAGAGATACATGCAGAGGTCCCCTATCAGCCACCACAGCATGGATCTGCCATCTTGGACTCCTATCAGAGATGAGCAAACGGGGGGTAAGAGAAAGCAGCTTCACGGACCTTCCAGCAGGATACAGAACAACTGGCAACCAGCGATATACACTTTCCATCCCCCACCCTTCTTCTCCCCCACTCGGTCTCCTCTGCTTCCTACGGCCACAGTCTCTTGGCCGGGAAGCACCGGCTTCACCCCAGTGTCACTCAGATTCCACCTGCCCGCAGTGGCTGGCTTCCTGAGAGCCATCTGTTGGCTGCTGGTGTTGCTTTTTTCTACTTCATTAGATTTCTTCGTTACCTCTCATCACCTCCTCCTCCTTTCTCTCAAATACCTGGCTCCGTGTGCCATCTTTGCTTCTTCCTGAAAGGCTGTGAAACATCGCTCAACTGTGAAACTGCTTCCTGGCCTGTGCCGCCACGCTGATGGAACCCCCAAGGCTTTTTTTGTTTGTTTGTTCTGATTTGTTCTATTTTGATTTATTTGTTTGTTTTCTTTTTCTTTTCTCGGCTTGGAAGCCCCTTCTAGCCAAGCAGTACTGTGCAGCTTGGGAGCTACCCCCTTACTCTGCGCAGACACACAGTGACATCCCTGGAGACATTTCTTTTTTCTTGTTTTGGGTTTTGGTTTTTTTGTTTCTTTGTTTTGTTTTCTTCTCTCTCTTACTCCTTTTTTGTCTTTCTTCATTTCCAGTTTCTTGATTTATTCATTTTTTTGTTTTATCCTTTTTTTTTTTATTTTTGTTTTTCTCCATTTCTCAGTCTCTCATCTCTCCATTCCAACAGCAAGCTCCCTTAGCACTCTTTTTTTGTTTGTGTGTATGTTTTTGGCTCCTGTTCCTCTCTCTTCTCTCTCCTCTTTCCCATATCCATCTTAGCTCCCCACATCACAACCTCCCCTCTCCTTCCTGCCTACCGGCACCATGTGCTGAACATCACACTCCCAAGCAGCACAGGCATGGCCTACTGGAGCCTGCCCTGCACTGATTCCTGGTCTGCCCTGTCGGCCCTAGTACATGCCACAAACAACCCATCCCAGCAACTCCCCTTCAGCTGGACCTGGCCTGCTGTACCATACCTGAGTGACGGATCCTGCCCATTGGAGAAGGAAGTGAAAAGTATCGTGCCCACAGACAAACAAACAACAAAGAACGCACAACCCACCTGCTCAGGCATAACCAAATAAAACAAAAAAGCAGGACAAAACAAACAAATCTACAGTCAAAACCTAGCACAATGCCAGGAACATAAATAACGCTTATGTACTTGCTGATGGACTGATTATTTTTCCTCCTCAATGATCTAGCATTTCACATTAAAGTGGGTGAAAGAGAGAGTGTGTGTGTATATTTGTAAAGTAGGGGTTGGTGACGAATGTTCCTGAATTGAGAAAATAAATAAAATAGGAGAGATGAGTTTTGAAGAGGACAAAATGTTATCTGAGTGGAAAATGGGCAATAAGAACAGACAGGCTTGCCGGAGAAGGTGACATTTAAGAGAGAACTCAAAGAGATTCTACGGTGGAGACAGTGAGGGAGAACATACAGTATGAGTAAAGGTATGAAGATGTGGAAAATGTTTAGGGACAAGCATGTCATTCAATTTGGCTGGAGTGTAAGAGAGGAATAGAAAATAAGGCAGGGGGTGAGCTGAGTGCATATACAGGGCTTTTAAAATTTTGCACCTAATAATACCAGTGCCAAGCATGGTACCTTACATACTGTAAACATTTCAAAAGTCCTACCAGGTAGACACTATTATTCCCATTTTGTATAGGAAGAAAGCAGAGTTCAGAAAGGTTAAGAAAATGGCCAAGGTCACATAGCTAATAAGTGGCAGAGCTGACATTAGAAGCAAAGTCTGCCTGGCCCTAAAGCCTTTCCTTATATCACATCTACCCTTGGAGGCAATGGAAAGAAATTTCAGAATTTTGATAACGCTGGAGGGGGAGGGGTGTCCAAAAGAATAGAACCTTCACATACAGAGGAGAAACAATAAGACTAAGCTCCGATTATTCAGCAGAAACCATGCAGGCAAGAAGGCAATGGGATGACATATATAAAACATTGAAAGAAAAAAACTGCCAGCCAAGAATAATATATCCTGCAAAACTCTCGTTCAAATATGATGGTGAAATTAGGACATTTCCAGATAAGCAGAAATTAAGGGAATATGTAAAAACCAAACCAAACTTACAAGAATTATTAAAGGGAGTTCTTCGATCTGAGAACAAACAACTTCAGCTCACAGGCAGAATCTAGGACACAGGATCGTACCAGCCAGATACCAATCTAGGAAATGAACTCTCGAGGACTATCCAAAACCAAAAGAAACACAACAGGGAATCAGAGCAGTTAATCTGTAAATGAGAACAACATCAGAACAATAAAAGAGGGAATAAACGGTATAGGTATAGAACCTTCTAATGGAGAGGAAGGCAAAGTGATACCAAGTAATAATGGACTGCTTCAAACTTAGCAAGATAAGGGTAAATTTCATGGTAACCACAAAGAAAGTTAACAAACATACTCATAAAAATAAAGAGGAAAAACATATAGTCTCAGCAAAAGAACAGAACCTTTACTTAGGAAAAGAATCTACATTCTCCCATGTTACCTGTGAGGTTAGTAAGAAATCCAGGTAAGAAAAACCAAGGTCTCAATTAGAGTGACAACAATAAAAATGGAAAGCGGCAGATTCCAGGATCACAAAGACAGAACTTGAAGATTTGGCAAATGAACGAATGTGGGAGACCACAGAGGAGGAGAGAGAGGCATAGTCAAAGATGAAACTGTAGTTTTATGCCCAAGGTCTAGGAAATTTGTGGTATAGGAAACAAGGGCAGGAGGAGGTAGTTTGAAAGGGTAAGGAGCGATAAATAAACTTCAAGATGCCTGAAATGTCCATCAGCCCTCTAACATGAACCAGATGGGAAAACACATTTCATAAATAAGCAAAGGGGAGTTTAGGAAGCATTTTGGCCACTGCCTGTCTAATGTGTAGCTCAGTGATTAACTCAAGCACTCTCCAGACACATTAAAATATTGAAAAGAAAATGAGACCAAGAGGATAAACACTGATATTGTGAGCATCTTAAAATACTTTATCATGATGACCACACCTAGATCCAATGGAAAACTATGATATGCTTATGTGCTTTAATGGTGTTGGGGTGGGGAAGAATCCTTTTAGCTATAAAAATAAACAAGTCACAAAAGCAAAAGAACAACAAAACCACCAACAAAGTTAGCAATGTCTGTATGATTTATTTCAGTAAAGGATTTTTACTTATGAACCTCATGATGAAAATTAAGTTGTAACTTAAAGCTGAACATAAAACTGTCTTGAGAAGATATAGGTATTTTGGAAACTATTCTCCAGAAATTACTCCTCTAATGTATAAACTTTAACAACTCAGGGATGTCCCAAAATTTAGAAGAGGACCCCTTTGTAGTAAGAATATGAATCAAGACAAAAAGAAAGGTGTCAAAATCAATTTAAAAGCCATTAAGAATCAAACATTTTCACCCAAATACACAGAATTAACAGGATGTAAACCATAACAATACACAAACAACAGAAGATAAGCTAGATAACTGATATCTACTAAAAATTAAACATGATCATCAAAAGATTTCACCGAAAGAGTAAAAAAAGAACCTACAGACATGGAAAAAATTTTTGGCTATGACAAATATGACAAAGGTCTAATCTGTAAAAGCTACAGGAAAATCACACCTTTACAACAAAAAGACAAATAATCCAATTAAAAAATAAGCAAAGGATATGAACAGACACTTGACCAGAGAAGACATTCAAGTGGCTAAAAGATACATGAGGAAATGTTCGCAATCACTAGCCATTACAGAAATGCAAATCAAAACCACAATGAGATACCATCTCACCCTGACATTACTAGCATGAATCAAAAAAAGAGAAAATAACAAATATTGGAGAGGCTGTGGGGAGATTGGAATGCTTATGTACTGCTGGTGGGAATGCAAAATGGTACGACCATTTTGGAAAATGATATGGCGCTTCCTTAAAAAGCTAGAAATAGAAATATAATATGATCCAGCAATCCCACTCCTAGGAATATATCCCAGAGAAATAAGAGCTGTCATACAAATAGACATATGCACACCCATGTTCATTGCAGCACTGTTCACAATAGCAAAAAGATGGAAACAATCCAGGTGCCCATTAACAGATGAATGGATAAACTATGGTACGTACACACAATGGAATACTACACAACAATAAAGAACAATGAGGAATCTGTGAAGCATCTCACAATATGGGTGAATCCGGAGGGCACTATGCTGAGTAAAATCAGTCAATCACAAAAGGGCAAATATTGTATGAGACCACTACTATAAAAACTCATGGTAAGGTTTACACACAAAAAGAAACAATCTTTGATGGTTATGAAGGAGAGGAGGGGTGGGAGGGAAAAACACTAAACAGACAATAGATCAGTGGTAACTTTGATAAAGGGTAAGACAGTACACAACACTGTGGAAGCCAGCACAACTTGTTCAAGGCAAGGTCACGGAAGCTCCATAGATACATCCAAACTCCCTGAGGGACCAAATTACTGGGCTGAAGGCTGTGAGGACCATGGTCTCAGGGAACATCTAGCTCAACTAGCATAACATAGTTTATAAAGAGAATGTTCTATATTATATTTTGGTGAGTAGTATCTGGGGTCTTAAAAGCTTGTGAGCGGCCATCTAAGATACTCCACTAGTCTCACCCCATCTGGAGCAAGGGACAATGAAGAAAACCAAAGACACAAGGGAAGGATTAGTCCAAAGGACCAATGGACCACAACTACCACAGCCTCCATCAGACTGATTCCAGCACAACTAGATAGTGCCCAGCTACCACCACCGACTGCTCTAACAGGATCACAATAGAGGGTCCCCAACAGAGCTGGAGAAAAAGGTAGAACAAAATTCTAATTCATACAAAAAAAGATGAGACTTACTGGTCTGATAGGGACTGGAGAAACCTCGAAAGTATGGCCAAAAAATCAACCATGTTCCTTTAAGATTAAAGTACCTGATTAGTTCACTTCAGATAACCAAGTTACACGTACTTGTATGTCAGGAAGAATATATGACTAGAACTTGAGATGACTTGGATTCAAGCCCCAATCCTATTCGATGGGCAACCCTAAATCTATTCCACGCTTAAGCCTCAGTTTCTCATCTATAAAATGTAAAATAATATTTTTAATCTCTTTCAGTACTATGAGACTATGACTACAATGTGCTCTTCATGAAAGCTGTTATCAGAGTTTTACAGATTAAATTCCAAACACACTATATTTAACCTAAATAAATCAACATTTAGTCTAAATATTTAGTCTAAGATATCTCTGTGGTTTTGTGTGAACACTGTTGATTCCCATTTCTGTTAGTATTCTGTGTTGTCCACGTCAGGACACCATCTGCTTTCTAAGACCTTCACTTCATTTATCACCTTACTCTTCCGTACCCTCAATCTCTACCTATCCTGTAGATTGTTCAAACATTCTCTAATATCTCCAAAACCCACCCTCATGCATAATTTACCTGCACCTCTTCACTTTCATAAGATCTCAAAGGAACTTCCTCCACTTCCTCCTTCTGTATCCACTCCTCAAACCTATTCACATCACTGAAACAAATCTTTTCTGTCTTCATCTTACTTAATCTCTTGAAACATTTCCCTCTCTAGTTTTCTGTGACACCCTATTCTCCTGGCTTTTCTATCTCATTAATTGCTTCTTCTCATGTTCCTTTGTTGGCTCCTTATATCCTTAACTTCTAAATCAGGAGCTGGAAATTCAAATGCCCCAAAAGGCATTTGAGGAGACTTCCAGGCAATATGATGCTACAGACAGAAGCACCATGCTGCCCCTCCAGAGCAAAGATCTGAAAAACTAAGTCAAACAGAGACATGTCAATCCTGAAACCCTAAGCATCAAATGAAGAGACAAAGAACTCAGCCAAGCACCGAATGGAATAAGAAACTGACAGAGAACAGAGAGCAAAGAGAGATACATGCAGAGGTCCCCTATCAGCTAACATAGCATGGATCTGCCATCTTGGACTCCTATCAGATATCAGCGAACAGGGGGTAAGAGAAAGTAGCTTCACGGAGCTTCCAGCAGGAGACAGAACAACTGGTAACCGGTGATATATGCTTTCCCACTCTCCATGTTTCTTCAACCCCACTCGGCCTCCTCTGCATCCTGTGCCCACAGTCTCTCGGCCAGGAAACACCGACTTCACCCCAGTGCTGCCTGGACTCCACCAGCACTGGCCAGCTCCCTGAGAACCATTTGTTGGCTCCTGTTGTTGCTTTTTTCTGCTTCTTTAGATTTCTTCCTTACCTCTCACCACCTCCCACTCCTTTTTCTCAAATACCTGGCTCTGTGTGCCATCTTTGCTTCTTCCTTAAAGGATGAGAAACACCAATCAACAGTGAAACTGCATCCCAGCCCATGCCACCACGCCGGTGAGACCCTCAGGGCTTTTTGTTTGTTTGTTCTGTTTTTATTTGTTTGTTTTCTTTTTCTTTTCTTAGCTTGGAAGCCCCTTCTAGCCAGGCAGTACTGCACAGCTTGGGAGCTACTGCCTTATTGTGCGCAGACGTGCAGTGGCATCCCTGGGGGCATTTCTTTTTTCTTCTTTTTTTGGTTTCCCTGTTTTGTTTTCTTCTCTCTCTTTTTCCCTTTCTTCATTTCTCAGTTTCTTGTCTCTATATACTTACCTTTTTTTCCTGTCTCCTGAATACCTGGCGCTGTGTGACACCTCTACCCCTTCTAGACAGGCTGCACTTCATGGCCTGGGAGTAACTTCCCCAGTCCTTGCAGCCATACCAGTGGGATCCCTGGGAGCTTTCCTTTGCTTCTTTTTTCTAATTTTTATTTACTCATTTTTTTTTCTTTTACCCTTCTTCTTTTTTTTCCCTTTTTGTTTTTCTCCATTTCCCAGTCTCTCATCTCTCCACTCCAATGGCAAGCTCCCTTAGCACACTTTTTTGTCTGTTTGTTTGTGTGTATGTTTTTGTCTCCTGTTCCTCTCTCCTCTCTCTCCTCTTTCCCATACCCATCTTAGCTCCACACATCACAATCTGCCCCCACCTTCCTACCTACCTTCACTATGCACTGAACATCACACCCTCAAGCAGCACAGGGCCTACCAGAACCTAACCTGCACTGATTCCTGGCCCACTCTGTTGGCCCTAGTATGTGCCACAAACAATTCATCCCAGCAACTCTCCTTCAGCTAAATCTGCCCTGCTGTACCATACCTGAGTGACTGACCCTGCCCATTAAACCAGGTGGTGAAAAATATCATGCCTACAGAGGAGCAAACAACAAAGAATGCGCAGCCCGCCTGCTTAGAAATAACCAAATAAAACAAACAAGCAGGACAAAACAAACAAACTTACAATCAGTAAACAAGGAAAACAACTACTAAATGCCCCAAAGACAGCAGACAATATCAAAACATATACAAAAACAGGACAGGATGGTTCCAGAAGGCATCCAAAATAGAAGCACCAGATGACTTTCTAGTAGCAGAAAAGCCACTAGAACTGCCTGACAGGGAATTCAAATTGCTAATATTCA
This sequence comes from Dugong dugon, assembly GCA_030035585.1. Classification (NCBI taxonomy): domain Eukaryota; kingdom Metazoa; phylum Chordata; class Mammalia; order Sirenia; family Dugongidae; genus Dugong; species Dugong dugon. Next base: position 70,043,925 of record CM057467.1, read on the forward strand.
GAGCTATTCAAGAGTTAAAGCAAAAAGCAGACAAAAATGAGGAAAAAATAGACAAATTCATGGAAAAGGCAGAAATTCAGAGAAAATATAGACAAAAAAATGGAAGAATTCAGGAAAATAATACAGGAATAAAACACCAAAATAAATTCACAACTAGAAATCATACAAAAACAACAATTAGAAATCCAAAAGATAACAAGATTTCAGAAATGGACAAGGTCATAGAAGGGCTGAGGAGCAGGTTTAAAAAGATAGAAGACAGGATTTGAAAACTGAAGACAAACACTTAGATACAACTCTGTTTGAGGAAAAGTCAGAAGAAAGAAGGAAGAAAAATGAAGAAACCCTGAGAATTATGTAGGATACAATCAAAAGCAAAAATCTGCCAGTGATTGGGGTTCCAGAATGGGGGAGAAAACAGGAAACACAGAGAGGATCACTGAAGAACTGCTGACAGAAAACGTCCCCAATATTATAAAAGAAGAAAAGCTGACCATCCGAGAAGCTCAATGAACCCTATATAGCATAGACCCACAGAGCAGTCAGGGTGACCTTTCAGAAACATAAATAGGATCAGGTCACTCTTCTGCTTAAAAGCCTCCATTGGCTTTCCACTACTTTTAGAATAAAATCCAGATTCTTTACTCTGGGCTATGGTAAGACCCTGCATGATCTGGCCCCTGCCTAAATCTCTCCAACCTCATTTTATGTCATTTTCCCCTTTGTCTACTAGAGTATACCAGAGGAAAGAATGAAAGTAAACAGATAATTACAACACAGTATATTGAGTGTTGTAAAAATAAGAACTGTATGCAGTGGGAACAAAGAAGATCATCCAATCCTGTCAGGAAGTTTAGAAGGTTTAGGAAGTTTTTTTTAGAGGACAGATATGCTGGGTTTACCAGACAAACAGACAAGTAGTTTGATACAGCTAGAGTGTAGGATACATGTGGGAAAGTTGTGCAAGATGAAGTTAGCAAGGCAGGCAGGGCCCAGATTAGGACCAATCTGCTAAGGAATTTAGATTTCAAATAGGTTATCTCATTTAAAGAAAAAATTGTTGAATTAGAAGAGCCATGCATGGCTAGAGAACACTGGTGAAATTCAGCACAGTAAACCAGTTTTCACTATTAATATACTATATCAGTAAATGTATATTTTCTGAAAAATTATCCAAATCAGCACAAATAAATTTAAGAATGCAGAAGTTGAGTTTTTTAAGCCAAAGAAACATGTCCAATGTGTGGGGAAAAAATCCATTAATCCTTAAATTATAAAAACTAAAAATTCTGGAGATACTTAGCTGACATTTTATCATGATGTTTCACTTGAAGAGTTTAATTTGATTTGCTTGTTTGAGGCATCGAAGTTAATACAAAATTCATATTTGTAGGAATTACCCAGGGTATTCCAAAAAACAAGTAACAGGGACAAGTTTCCCCATGTGGTCATGTCCAAAGTGAAGATAGAGGCCATCAAAATAGTAACGGGATTAGAATAAGGTCAACGGACCATCTGCATCCTCTAATTAGATGTTCATATTCACATCACTTTACTACAGTTTTAAGAGTCTCTCAAGCATATAATAGAACTTCACTGAGTTGGAACATCTTGATTCAAATATTTTGGCAAGTTACCAGCTGAAGTTTTTCAAGGTTGCAATAGAATACAGATATGCTCTGATACACGTTTAGTTTGATCCATCTCATCACACTGTAGAAATCAGACCTAGAACAGAATCCCAGGTCCATCACTTATTACTTAAACAACTTCGGCAAACTATTTAAATCTCTTTGAGATTCAGTTGTCTCACCTATAAATTAAGGATAATAATATTTATCATGAAAGGCTGCTGTGAGGAGTACCTAGCCCACTGCCTGGCATATACTGGGTACCAGCAAATTTTCTTATCTAGTCCCTACCTCAAGCTATGAAAAAAATTCATGTGCAGACAGCATGGAGTCATTACATTTTGGAAGTAGGCTGGCTGATTTTCTATAAGAGAAAATTAAAGGCCCAAGAAGTACTACGAGCTTCTTTTAAATCACATCATGATTTACCATGATGCATGAGAAGGAACCTAGAATAAATGATACGAGAAGGCTATCTTTCTGCAAAATATCAAAGGCATTAATGGCTTAGTGTGTGATTACTCTACTCAGGTAGAGTTTTTAGTGTTATTGGTGGTGTCAAAACAATGCCATCTACAATTTCTAGGGCATGTATGACTGTAGCTTTCCAGGTGAAGTTGGCATTCACAATAGAAACAAAATGTGCTATCATTATCAAAGACTCATAACAACCCTATAAGACAGAGTATAACCGCCCCATTAGATTTCCAAGGAGTGCCAGGCGGATTCAAACTGCTGACCTTTTTGTTAGCAGGCATAGCTCTTAACCACTACACCACCAGGGTTTCCATCAAAGAGGCAGTAGAGTGTAATGATTAAAAGCATGAGATCTGAAGCCTGATAACCTAAACTCCAGCTCTGCCACTTACTTGCTAAATTACCTTGAGTATAGGCTCTCTAAGCCTCAGCGTGACTCATTTGTAAAACTGGGATAACAACAGTTCGTATCAGTTAGGAGTTGCTCTGATGATTTTGAAAGATAATACAAGTAAAATCAAGTGCCTGACATACCAGTTAAGCATAAAATAAATGTTAGTTGTTATTGTTGCTATTTTAGGGAATTTAGTAGGAGTCAATGAAATCATCCCATAACCTCTTAAGGGTAGACCTTTACATTAGAAAATAAACAAACAAACAAACAAAAAACCTGTTGCAGTTGAGTTGATTGCAACTCATCGCGATCCTATAGGACAGAGTAGCTCTGCCCCATATGGTTTCCCAGGAGTGGCTGGTGGATTTGAACTGCCTATCTTTTGGTTATCAGCTGAGCTCTTAAACCACTGTGCCACCAGGGGGCCTAGAAAATAGCATGTCTTTTTTTCGTGATTTGGTTTTGAGGAAGAATATACTAATTTGAGAATGACTCAATGTTAAAACTACTGATTTGTACTTTCCTGGAGTTTTTTTTACCACTTACTTCAAAATACCTAATTCTTGTTCTACATATTCTCTCCAGAAACAGAATTAATAATGACTGACTTATTCATGAAAAGATTATAACCATAAAGAGGCTCTCAGAGAAAAGTGATTCCTGATTCCTTACAGATCCCAATAGAATATTAGATTTGGTTTCTAACTTCTAGTACTAGGTTTCAATTCTGCTTCTCATTAGCTGTGTGAACTTGAAAATTTCTAAGTTAACTGAGTCTCAATTTCCTCAGCAGTAATAAGCAGATGTTCTTGTTGCTGGTAGGTGACATCGAGTCCATTCTGACTCCGTGACCTTACGTGTAACAGAATGAAATGCTGCCAGGTCATGTGCCATCCTCACAATCATTGCTATGTTTGAGACCAGTCGCTGCAGCCACTGTGTCAATCCATTTCATTGAGGGTCTTCCTCTTTTTTGCTCACCCTCTACTTTACCAAGCATCATATCCAATAGTGCTAGAAAATGAGCCCCTCAGGTTGGAAGGCACTCAAAATACAACTGCAGAAGAGCTGCCTCCTCAAAGTAGAGTCAACCTCAACAACGTGGGTGGAGTAAAGCTTTCTTGGGACCTTCATTTGCTGATGTGGCACTACTCAAAATGAAAAGAAAACAGCTACAAAAATTCACTAGCAATAAGCAGATAACACCAGCTTAACTAAAAGGTAAGGCCATGTGGTCCTTATTAACTGTGGAAGAGTCTTCTTTCCTAACCCTGTCTCCTTGAGTCTCAGTCTAACCTACCTCAATCTATATGCTACACATTTAGCAGAGAAATCTTTCTAAGATACAAATCAGGTAATACCACACTAGCAGAGTCATTTTTCTAAAACACAAATCTGCTCTTCTTTAATTAAACTTTTTATTTTGAGATAACTGTAGATTCACAAGCAGTTGTAAGAAATAATATACAGACATCCCATGTGCCCTTTACCTAGTTTTACACAATGGAACTACATACAGAATACTTATAGTACAATAACAACCAGTATATTGGCACTGATACTGTCAAGATACAGAACATCTCCATCACAAGAAGGATCCCTCGTGTTGCTTTTTTAGAGCCATACCCACATCCTTCCTGTCCCCAACCCTTCCTCAACCTCCTGGCAACCACTAAACTGTTCATTTCTATAATTTTATCATTTCATAAATGCTATGTAAATGGTATTATATAGTATGTAATCCTGGGGAATTGGCTTTTTTTCCACTCAGCAAAAGTCTCTGGGGATTCATCCAGGCTGTTGCATTTATTAATAGTTTCTTTTTATTGCTGAGGAATATTCCTTGGCATGGAAGTACCACAGTTTGTTTAACCATTCACCCATTGAAGGACATTTGTGTTATTTCCAGTTATGAAGTATTACAAGTAAAGGTGCTATGAATGTTCCTGTACAGGTTTTTGTGTGAACATGGTTTTCATTTCTTGGGATAAATGCCCAGGAGTGCAATGCTGGATCATACAGTAACTGCACGTTTAATTTTTAAAGAAACTGCCACACTGTTTTCCAGAGTGGCTGTACCACTTTACATCCCTACCAGCAAGGTATGAGTGATCAGTTTCTCTGCATCCTTATCAGCATTTGGTGTTGTCACTACTTCTTATTTTAGCCATTCTGATTGTGATTTTAATTTGCATTTCTCTAATAGCTAATGATGCTGAACATCTTTTCATGTGCTTATCTGCCATCTGCATATCCTTCTTGGTGAAATGGCTATTTATGTCTTTTGCTGATTTTCTAATTGGATTGTTTATATTTTACAGTTGAATTTTGGAGCTCATTATATATTTAAGACACTTGTCCATTGTTGGATATATGGTTCACAAATATTTTCTCCCAGTCTACTGCTTGTCTTTTCATCCTCTTTCTTTCACAGAGCAAGTCTGTAATCTCAATGAGGTCCAATTTATCAATTTTTTATAGGCTGCCTTAGTAACTACACTAGTGTAGCAGGCAGAATAATGGCCCTCAAAGATGTCCAAGTCCTAATCCTCAGAACCTGGGAATATGTTACCTTACATGGCAAATGGACTTTGCAAGTGTGATTAAGTTAAGGATCTTGAGATGGGAAAATTATCCTGGATTATTAGGGTGAGTCTAACCTAATCACATGAGTCCTTAAAAAGAATCTTTCCTACCTGAGTTCAGAGTCAAAGGAAGATGTGACTTCAGAAGAATGGTTAGAAAGATGAAAAGTTACTAGCTTTAAAGTAGGAGGAAGAGGGCCACGAGCTAAGGAATGTGGCACCATAGAGGCTGGAAACAGCAGGGAAACAGAATTCCTCTAGAGCCTCCAGGAAGGAACATAACCCTGTATTGGAATTCTAACCTACAAAACAGTAATAAATTTGTAATGCTTTAAGCTATTAAGTTTGTAGTACTTAGTTACAGCAGCAATTGGAAACAATTATTAACAGATGCACTATTACATTAATTACTAAACCAGTATCTGAAGTACCTTTTAAAGCTCTTGCCTAAGAACTTCTACTCATCCAAAGACCCCATTAAAAAAGAAAAAGACAAGCTACAGACTGTAAGAAAATATTCACAAAAGAATCATATCCAGAAAATATGCAATACAAAATCAATAAGAAAAAGATGAACAACCCAATTTAAAAATAGGCAAGAGGCTTGCACAGGTATGTCACCAAAGATGATATACAAAGGGCCAATAAACACTGACAGAATTGAAGGGAGAAATAGACACTTCTACAATAATAGTTGGAGACTTCAATATACCACTTTCAGTAATGGACAGAACATCTAGAAAGAAGATCAATAAGGAAATAGGATTTGAACAACACTAACCTAACACACATTATACTATAATACATGACCCAACAAAAGCACAATACACTTTCTTCTCTAGTGCACGGGGATCAGTCTCCAGGATAGACTATATGCTAGACAACAAAACAAGACTCAGTAAATTTAAAAAGACAAACCATACGAAGTATTTTGTCTGACCACAATGGACTGAAACTAGAAATTAGTAACAAAAGGAATACTGTAAAACAAATGAGTGGAAATTAAGCAACATACTATTAAACAGCCAACAGATCAAGAGAGAAATCAGAAAATACTTATAATTGAATGAAAATGGAAGTATAACATACCAAAACTTATGGGATGTAGCAAAGACAGTGCTCGGAGGAAAATTTATAGAAGTAAATGTCTATATTAAAAAAGCAGAAAGATCTTTAATCAGTAACCTAACTTCACAACTTGAGGAGCTAGAAAAAAACAGAAAACAAACTAAATCCAAAGCTACCAGAAGGAAGGAAATAACAAAGATCAGAGTAGAAATAAATGAAATAGAGACTTTTTTAAAAAATCAACAAAGCCAGAAGTTAGCTTTTTACAAAAAAAATCAACAAAACTGACAAACTTTTAGCTAGACTGACAAAAAGAGAGAGAGAAAACAAATATCTAAAATCAGAAATAAAAGTGGGGACATTATACCTGACCCTACAGAAATAAAAAGGCTCATAAGAGAATACTCTAAACAACTGTATGACAACAAATTAGATTACTTTGATGAAACAGATAAATTCCTAGAAACATATTAACTGTCTAAATTGACTCAAGAAGAAACAGACTCACAGTAAGTAAAACGACTGAATCAGCAATTAAAAGTCTCTCAACAACAACAACAACAAAAAGTGTTGGACCAGAGAGCTTCAGTGAGGAATTCTACCAAATATTTATAGAAGTGACACCAATCTTTCTTAAACTCTTGCATAAAATAGAAGAGGTGGGAACACTTCCAAACTCATTATATAAGCTCAGCATTACCCCAAGACCAAAGCCAGACAAAGACACCACAATTAAAAGAAAACTACAGACCCTTATAAATATAGATGCAAAAATATTCAATAAAATACCAGCAAACCAAATCTAACATAAATCAAAAGTATTATACATCATGACAAAGCGGGATTACTCCAGGAACGCAAGGGTGGTTAAACATTAGAAAATCAATCAATATAATACACCACATTAATAGAACAAACAAAAAGAACCACATGATCACCTCAATCAATGCAAAAAAGGCATTTGATAAAATCCAACACTTTTTTTTTTAATTATTTTTTTACTGTACTTTAGGTGAAGGTTTACAGAACATATAGTTTCTCATTAAATAGTCAGTACACATATTGTTTTATGATATTGGTTAACAATCCCACAACATGTCAACACTCTCCATTCTTGACCTTGGAGGACCTTTTTTTTTTTTTCTGGTGAAAATATACATAGCCAAAGATAGACCATTTCAAAATTTTCTACACGTGCAATTCAGTGAGGTGGATTAAGTTCTTCCAGTTGTGCTGCTATTCTCACTTTAGATAAAGGTTTACAGAACAAAATAGTTTCTCATTAAACAGTTAGTATACGTATTGCCCTATGACAATGGTTAAGAACCCCACTACATGTAAACACTGTCCTTACTCAACCTTGGGTTCCCTATCACCAGCTTTCCTGTCCCCTTCTGCCTTCTAGTCCTTGTCCCTGGACTGCCGTGCCTCACTAGTCACGTTTTGTTTTATGAAGCTGTCCAATCCCCAGCTGAATCCTCCAATACCCTTTCTTGATAAAAACACTCAACAAGCTAGGAACACAAAGGAATTCCTAAATATGATAAAGGGCATTTATGAAAAACCCACAGCTAATATCGTAATCAGTGGAGAAAGACTGAGAGCATTTCCCTTAAGATCAGGAACAAGACAATGATGCCCACTTCTACCACTGCTATTCAATATTGTACTGCCAGTTTTAGCCAAAGCAATTAGGCAAGAAAAAGAAATAAAAGGTATCCAAATTGGGAAAGAGGAAGTAAAACCAGCCCTTTTGCAGATGATATGATCCTATATATAAAAAACCCCAAAGCATCTACAAGAAAGCTACTAGAGCTAATAAATGAATTCAGCAAAGTGGCAGAGTATGAGGTCAACACACAAAAATCAGTTGAGTTTTTATACATCGGCAATCTGAAAATGAAATTTAAAAAAAAAAATCCATTTACAATAGCATATAAAAGAATAAAACACCTAGGAATAAATTTAACCAGGGAGGTGACTTTTACACTGAGAACTCTAAAACGTTGCTGAAAGAAATTAAAGAACTCTAAATAAATGGAAGGACATTTTCTGCACATGGATTGGAAGACTTAGTATTGTTAAGATGTCAGGATTACCCAAAGCTATCTACAGATTCAACACAATCTTGATCAAAATTCCAACAGCCTTCTTTGCAGAAATGGAAAAGCCCATCCTCATATTACTCTGGAACTGCAAGGGGTCCTGAATAGCCAAAGCAATCTTGAAAAAGAACAAAGTAGAAGGACTCACACTTCCTAATTTCAAAATGTACTATAAATCTACAGTAATCAAAACAGTCTCGTATTGGTATAATGGTATACATATAAACCAATGGAACAGAATTGAGAGTCCAGAAATAAGCCCATACATCCATAGTCAATGGATTTAAAAAAAAAAAAATTATTGTGCCTTAGGGGAATGTTTACAGAGCAAATTAGTTTCCCATTCAAAAATTTATACACAAACTGTTTCATACCATTGGTTGTAATCCCCACAATGTGTCAGCACTCTTTCCCTTTCCACTCCGGTTCCCCATTTCAATTCCTCCAGTTTTCCTATCCCTTCCTACCTTCTTGTCTTTGCTTTCAGACAGATGTTGCCCGTTTGGTCTCATATACTTGATTGAACTAAGAAGCACATTCCTCATGTGTGTTATTGTTTGTTTTAGAGGTCTGTCTAATCTTTGGCTGAAAGATGAACTCTGGAAGAGGCTTCAGTTCTGAGTTATAAGGGTGACCAGGAGCCACAGTCCTGGGGGTTCCTCCAGTCTGTCAGACCAATAAGTTTGGTCTCTTCTGTGAATTTGAATTTTGTTCTGTATTTTTTTTCCGCTCTGTCCGGGACCCTTTATTGTGATCTCTATCAAGAGCGGTTGGTGGTGGTGGCCGGCACCACCTAGTTCTTTTGGGCTCAAGCTGGTGAAGGCTGTGGTTCGTATCATCCATTAGTCCTTCGGACTAATATTTTCCGTGTGTCTTTGGTTTTCTTCATTCTCCTTTGCTCTGGGCGGGATGGGACCAACAGATGGCTGCTCACAAGCTTTTAAGACTCCAGATGCTACTCACCAATTTAGGATGTAGAACATTTTCTTTATGAACTATGTTATGTCAAGTGATCTAGATGTCCCCCAAGGCCATGGTCCCCAGCTCTCAGCCCCAGTAACTAGACTCCTCAAGACATTTGGATGTGTCTAGGAAGCTTCTATTACTGCACCCCCTTTGCGCTCTATTGTATATATGAATATATATGCTGTACATACAAATGTGTATGTAAAAATATCCACAGCCTAACCTCTATATGCACAAGTATAGTGCTATACACCCTCCTCCTATTCAGCATATGTATCTGCTTGTAAGTTATTTGCTTTTACTGTATATGCTATAGTATTTACTGTTGTTGCCTCCCCACCCCCCCCCCCAAACCCATGTACTCCTCTAAGTGTCTTCCTTTGCCTTGGCCAAGTTGTTCTGACTTCCCCCATACTGTGTATTGTCTTCCCCTTCACCATAGTTAACACTTGCCTACTATGTAGTCAGTGATTTGCCCTCCCCGTCCCTCCCTTCCCCCATAACCATCAAAGATTGCTTCTGTGTGTAAACTATTTCTTGAGTTTTTATAACAGTGGTCTCATACAATATTCGTCCTTTTGTGATTGACTTACTTCACTTAGCATAATGCTCTCCAGATTCATCCATGTTGTGAGATGTTTCCTGGATTCATCATTGTCCTTTATTGCTGTGTAGTATTCCATTGTGTGTATGTACCCTAATTTGTTCATCTATTCATCTGTTGTTGAACATTTAGGTTGTTTCCATCTTTTGGCTATTGTGAATAATGCTGCAGTGAACATGGGTATGCATATGTCTATTTGACAGCTATTTCTCTAGTATATATTTCTAGGAGTGGGACTGCTGGATCATATGGTATTACTAAGGTTCTCACTTTTTTAAGGAGGTGCCATGTCATTTTCCACAGTGGTTGTACCATTTCACATTCCCACCAGCAATGTATGAGAGTTCCAATCTCCCCACACCTCACCAGCATTTACTGTTTTCTGAATTTTTGATCAGTGCCATTCTTACAGAGGTGAGATGGTATCTCACTGTGGTTTTGATTTGCATCTCTCTAATGGCTAATGGGAGCTCTGGTGGTGGAATGGTTAAGAGCTATGGCTGCTAACCAAAAGGCTGGCAGTTCGAATCCACCAGCCACTCCACAGAAACCCTATGAGGCAGTTCTACTCTGTCCTATAGGGTTGCTATGAGTCAGAATTGACACGATGGCAACAGGTTTGGTTTATTTTTTTTAATGGCTAATGATCACGAGCACCTTTTCTTGTCAGCTGTCTGAATGTCCTCTTTGGTGAAGTGTCTGTTTGTGTCCTTTGCCCATTTTGTGACTTGGCTGCTTGTCTTTTTATTGTTGAGTTGTTGAAGTTTTCTGTGTATTTTAGAGATTAAACCTTTATCAGATATGCCACTGCCAAAGATTTTTTCCCAGTCTGTAGGTTCTCTTTTTACTCTGTTGGAAAAGTCTTTTGATGAGCATAAACATTTAATTTTTAAGAGGTCCCAGTTATCTAGTTTATCTTCTGGAGTGTGTACATTTTTAGTTACGCTTGATATTCTATTTGCGCCATAAATTAGGGCCCCTAGCATTGTCCTTATGTTATCTTTCATGAACTTAATAGTTTTAGGTTTTACATTTTGGTCTTTGATCCACTTTGAGTTAGTTTTTGTGTATGGGGAGAGGTATGGATCCTGTTTCACTTTTCTGCAAATGGATATTCAGTTTTGCATTTGTTGAAGAGACTATCTTTTCCCCATTTAATGGATTTTGACCCTTTGTTGAAGATCAAGTGTCTATAGGTGGATGGACTTATTTCTGGGTTCTCAATTCTGTTCCACTGGTCTGTGTGTCTGTCATTGTACAAGTACCGGGCTGTTTTGAATACCTTAGCTGTATAGTATGTTCTGAAATTGGGCAGTGTGGGGCCTCCTACTTTGTTCTTTCTCAGCAATGTTTTACTTCTCCAGGGCCTCTTTCCTTTCCATATAAAGTTGGTGATTAGTTTTTCCATCTCATTAAAGAATGTTGTTGGAATCTGGATAGGGATTGCATTGTATCTATAGATTGCTTTGGGTAGTGCTGACATTTGCAAAATGTTAAGTCTTCCTATCCATGAGCATATATATTTTTCCATTTATGAAGGTCTCTTTTGGTTTCCTGCAACAGTGTTTTGTAGTTTTCTTTGTATAAGTCTTTTACGTTCCTAGTTAGTTTACTCCTAAGTATTTTATCTTTTGGGGGGCTATTGTAAATTGTATTGTTTTCCTGATTTCCTTTTTGGAGTTCTCTCTGTTAGTGTAGAGGAATCTGACTGATTTTGCATGTTGATCTTGTACCCTACCACTTTGCTGAATTCCTCTGTTAGTTCAGTGGCCTTCTTGTGGATTCTCTGGGATTTTCTATGCATATGATCACATCATCTGCGAATAGGGATAGTCTTACTTTTTCCTTACCAATTTGAATGTCCTTTATTTCCCTTTCTTGTCTTACTGCTCTAGCTAGGACTTCCACTACAGTGTTGAATAAGGGTGGTGTAATAAAGGGCATCCTTATCTGGTTCCTGTTCTCAGGAAGAATGCTTTCAGTCTCTCCATTGAGAATAATGTTGGCTGTTGGTTTTGTGTATATGCCCTTAATTATGTTGAGGAATTTCCCTTCTATTCCTATTTTGTTCAGTTTTTATCAGGAATGAGTGTTGGACTTTATCAAATGCCTTTTCTGCATCGACTGAGATGATCATGTGATTCTTTTCCTCTGTTTTATTTACGTGGTGGACTATGTTGATTGATTTTCTAATGTTGAACCATCCTTGCATACCAGGTATGAATCCCACTTGGTTACGATGTATTGTTTTTTTGATATGCTGTTGGATCCTATTGGCTAGAATTTTGTTGAGAAAACCTGTCTCAATGTTCATGAGTGATACTGGTCTATAATTTTCTTTTCTAGCGGTGCCTTTGCCTGGCTTTGGTATCAGGGTTATGCCGGCTTCACAGAATGAATTCAGAAATATTTCTTCCTTTCCTATATTCTGGAATATTTTAAGTAGTATTGGTGTCAACTTTTCTTTGAATGTTTGATAGATTTCTCCAGTGAAACTGTCTGGGCCAGGACTTTTTTATGTTGGTATTTTTTTTTATGACCTGTTCAATTTCTTCTCTCATTATGGGTCTGTTCAGATTTTTTACTTCAGTTTGTGTTAGGTAGGTAGGTAGTGTGTTTCTAGGAATCCATCCATTTCCTCTAGGTTTTCAAATTTGTTGGGAATATAATTTTTCACAGTATTCTGTTATGATCCTTTTTATTTCGGTTGGTTCTGTTGTGATGTTGTCCGTCACATTTCTTATCTGGGTTATCTGCATCTTCTCTTTTTTTTATTTTATCAGTTTGGCTGGTGGTTTGTTGATTTTATTGATCCTTTCAAAGAACCAGTTTCTAGTCTTGTTGATTGTTTCAACTGTTTTTCTGTTTTATTTATTTCTGCTCTAATCTTTACTATTTCCTTTCTTCTAGTGGCTGTGGGCTTCTTTTGCTGCTCTTTTTCTATCTTCGAGTTGTAGGGTTAAGGTACTGATTTTGGCCCTTTCTTCTTTTTTGATGCGTGCGTTTATTGCTATAAATTGGCCTCTGAGCGCTGCTTTTCCTGTGTCCCAAAGGTTTGGTATGTTGTATTTTCATTCTTGTTTGATTCTAGGAATTTTTTAAATTTCATTTTTAATTTCTTCTATTATCCAGTGGTTTTTAAGCATGGTGTTGTTCAGTTTCCAAGTATTTGATTTTTTTTTTTTCCTTGTTCTTCCTGTTACTGATTTCTGATTTTACAGCACTGTGGTCTGAGAAGATGCTTTGTATTATTTCGATACTTCTGAATTTATGGAGGCTTACTTTGTGGCCTAGTGTATGGTCTATTCTAGAGAATGATCCATGTGCATTGGAGAAAAATGTGTACTGCACTGCTGTTGGGTGGAGTGTTCTGTGTATGTCCAAGAGGTTAAGTTGGGTAATTGTGTTATTTAGATCTTCTGTAGCTTTGTTGTGTTTCTTTCTAGTTATTCTGTCCATCATTGAAATTAGTGTGTTATAGTCTTCTACTATTACTGCAGAACTGTCGATTTCTGTTTTCATTTCTGTTAGGGTTTGTTTTAAGTATTTTGGAGCTCTGTCACTGGGTGCCTATATATTTATTATGGTTATGTCCTCTTGGTGGATTGATCCCTTAATCATTATATAATGTCCTTCCTTGTCTCTTATGATGAAGTTTGATTTAAAGTCTATTTTATCAGAGATTAATATTGCCACTCCTGCTCTTTTTTGGTTACTGCTTGCTTGCTACATTTTTTTTCCATCCTTTCATTTTGAATCTATGTCTTTGCATTAAGGTGCGTCTTTTGTAAGCAACATATTGGTGGGTCATTTTTTTTTTTAATCCATTCTGCCACTCTCTGTCTCTTGACTGGTGCATTTAACTTGTTTACATTCAGGGTGATTATCAACAGATATGAATTTACTGCTGTCATTTTGTTATGCTTTTTTGTGTGTGGCACTGACAGTTTCTTTGTTCTGCTTAATTTTCTATGTTGAGCTCTTTTTTCACGGTATCTTTTCACTTCCTTTGATTTTGTTTTTTGTGTTTACTGAGTCTTTTTTATTTTCTTCTTTATTTTTGGTGAGTAGGTTTGTTCTCTTTGTGATTACTGTGAGGTTTACATTTGTCATCTTATATTTAAAACAGTCTGTTATTTTTAGATATTGCTTTGACATCCTCTCCTTATGGAAGTTCTGTCACTACGCCATTCGTTCTCCTCTGTTTTTTGAAGTTGTTGTTGATTTCAGATTGACATCTCCAGTTCCCTGTTTTTGTTTCTGTACCTTTATTTTACTTTTCAGATTTCTCTATCTGGGTTGGCATCTTGGTGACGCTGTCATGTGGCTTGCTCTCAGGTTGTTGTCTGCTGTCACTGGTTCTCTATCCGAAGGACTTCCTTTAATATTTCTTGAAAGGATGGTATGGTTTTTACAAATTTTCTTAATTTCTATTTATCTGGGAATGTCCTAATTTCATCACTGTATTTGAGAGAAAATTTTTCTGGGCATATTATTCTTGGTTGGCAATTGTTTTCTTTCACAGTTTTATATATGTCATACCATTGTCCTCCTGCCTGGATGGACTCTGCTGAGAAATCAGAGCTTAGTCTTATTGGAATCACTTTGTAGGTGATATTCTGTCTTTCCTGAGCTGCTCTCAGAATTCTTTATCTTTGACTTCGAAAGTTTGATTATAGTCTTAGTGACTTTCTTTTGGGGTCTATCCTGTATGGTGTTTTATTAAAGCCATGATGTTTTCAATTGCCTAATATGCATGCAAAAGTTGGATGATGAATAAGGAAGACCAAAGAACAACTGACACCTCTGAACTGTGGTGTTGGCAAAGAATATGGAATATACCATGGACCACCAAAAGAATGAACAAATTTGTCCTGGAACAAGTACAACCAGAATGCTCCTTAGAAGCAAGGATGGCAAGATTATGTCTCACATACTTTAGACACGTCATCAGGAGGGATCAGTCCCTACAGAAGGACATCATGCTTGGTAAAGCTGAGGGTCAGAAAAACGAGGAAGACCTCAACAAGATGGACTGACACTGTGGCTGCAACAGTGGGCTCGACTGGATGGCACCTAACAATAACAACAACCTGTATGAGGATCATCAAGCTTCTTGGATGGAAATTTTCTCGTCTTTTATGACACTGGCAAAGTTTTCTTCTAAAAAATCTTAAAAAATTCTCTCTGTGCTCTTTTTTGTTTCTTCCTGTTCTGGGATTCCCATCATATATAAATTATTCCTCTTCATAGTGTCCCACATAATTCTCAGTCTTTCTTCATTTTTTTTATCATCTTTTTAATAATTGTTTCTGAAACTAATTGGTATCAAGGGATTTATCCTCTATTTCGCTAATTCTTTCTTCCATTGTTTCAATTCTACTTCTACATCCTTCCATTGAGTTATTTCTGATATTTCACTGTTAATTGTCCATATTTCTAGTTGCCATTTTTTATGATTTCTAATTATCTATTTGATTTGTCGTTTTTTGTGTTGTTTTCCTGAATTCTTCTAGGGTTTTGTCTGTGTTTTCCTTAATCTCCTTGAGGACCCTGTACATAAGCCTTCTGAATTCCTTAACAGGCAGTTCCATTACCATCTCTTACTCAGGAAGATGTTCAGTCTCTTTATTCTAGTCATTTGGTTGACTCATCTTGTTTCTTTGTATGATTTGATATTTTCTGCTGTCTCCAAGGCATTAAGGTGTTTTATTTATGATTTTGTGTTGTTTTATCAGAGTAGGTGGGTCGGGTATGCTTTGGTGATCGCTTGTCTAGCAGCACAGGGGTGTTCACTTCCTGCCCCCATTGAACAGGGCAATGGCAGGCAGGGCAAGCTCTCGTTGCTATTCACTGTACATGTGAGAGGGCTCAAAGTATACCGGGTGGGCACTATCTGGTGATAGGGGAATGCTCAGAGTTGCTCACCAGGTGGGTAGGCAGCAGAAAAGGAGCAAGGAGGGCATCTGGGGGGTACTGAGGCAATCCCTCCATGGGGGGAGGGGTCAGCCAGTGCACCCGCAAGCACTCTCCCCAGTAGGGGAGGGTCGGGGTGGGTGGCCAGGGTCTCATATAGGTGCTCTCTTTGATGGGACTGGTGTGGGGTGGATGGCTAGGAGTCACGCAGGAGCTCTCCTGGGCAGGAGAGGGGCAAGATGAGTGGCCGTGGGCTACTCAGGCGCTCTCTCAGGGGGAAGGGCAGGGTGGAAGGTCAAGTATCACACAGGTGCTCTCCCAGATGGGGGAGGGGCAGGGTGGGCGGCCAGGAGTTGCATAAGCACTCTCCCTGGTGGGGGAGGAGCACGGCAGGCAGCTGGGAAAGGGAGGAGAGAAAAAAGAAAAAAAAAAGGATGTGGGGGTTTGTCTATTGCTCCGTGCTCACCACCCACTCTACTGGTTAGGTACCGCTGCTGGAGTGTCGCCCTATCTCTGGGTTCTGGCTCCCTCCCTGCTCTATGTATGTCAGGATCACTGAAGCACTCGTCCTCCTTCCTGTACTTTCCCTCCTTAGTTCCAGTTCATGTCCTCCTCACCTTACTTCACTCTGGGTATGTCGACACAGTTTCTCTGTCTCCTACTGGGAGTTCTATGTTGTCGTCTTCCTGTGCTCCTCACCCAGGGTTGCTGCTGGCTTTGTCTCAAAATGGCTCCACTGTGCTGTGCTATGCTGTCTACTCTGTATCTCTCCCCATTTGCTGCTGTTATTCAGTTTCTTTTTTCCAGTCAGTGTTTGATCTAATTCTATATTCTTTCATTTGATGCTCAGGGTTCCAGGGTTGTCATCTGCATCTGTTTCACTTTGTTTCTCGGGTGTCTGCTGTAAGAGAGATGGTATGGGGTGTCTGACTAGGCTGCCATCTTGAATCCTACCAAATGATTTGTGACAAGGGTGCCAAATCCATTCAATGGGTAAAGAATAGTCTCTTCAATAAATGGTGCTGGGACAACTGGACTTGCACATGCAGAAGTTATGAAGCTGAACAGAACCTCATACCATATAGAAAAGTTAACTCAAAATGGATCAATGACCTAAGTGTAAGAACTAAAACCATAAAATTCTTAGAACAAAACACAGGGGAACAGATAGTGGTGATGCTTGTACAATATGGTAAATTTAATTAATATCACTAAATTGTACACATGAAAGAGGCTGAAAAGGCAACTGTGTTGTTATATATTTTTTTACCATAATAAAATAAGAATGTCCACAGAAACTTTATTCATAAAAAAACTAAAAACAATCCAAATATCTATTAACAAGAAAATGGGTAAATAAATTGTATTATATTCACATAATGGAATATTACACAGCAGTAAAAAGAATCAACTACTGATATAAACAACACAGATGAATCTAAAAAACATATCAAGCAAAGGAAACCAGATGCAAGAATATATATTATTCCATTTATATGGAAGAACATACTAATTAATCTTTGGGATAGAAGTAAGAATAGTGTTTATCTTTTTGGAGATGCATGGACCTGGAAGGGGCACGGGGGAACTTCTTGAGATGATAGTAATTTTCTGTATCTTGATCTGAGTGGTGGTTACCTACATAAAATCACATTGAGCTGTATATACTTAAAATTTGTGTGTCTTCCTGTATGCAAAATACATCTCAATTTAAAAAAGAATTTAGAGGAGACCTCTTGCCTGCTGTGCTCCAAGTATACTTCGCCTGACAAACTACTCCCACCTAACTGATTTGCTTTAATATTATTCATAATTTTTCTGAAACATACATCCAAAGATTCCAGGCCCTTTAGTTAGTAAAAACAAATACTTTACAGGTAGGGGAAAAGAAATACAAAACAGCAATGATAAAAATGGATAAGAAATGATATGGCAATTGAATGGAGAATCAAGATATTCTGTTCAAGGATATCAATAACAAAATGAGGGGAATGTTTGGACTGCTAGAGAGGTCAAGCTATGTTAAAAAGACTGGAGCTAGAACAACAATAAAAGATATGACAATACAGAAACGAGACTAGATGTTATGACATTTTGTACCCATTTTCTTGGTAAATAATTATTTGTCATTCAATTATTGTCTTATTTTGGCTACAGCTTAATACTCTGAAATGCATGCTACAGCTAAGGCCCACGAGAACTGGATTAAGAACTACTGTAGCTGTCTGCTTTCTGGCTTAGGGAATTTTACTAGGCTACTTCCCTGGCCATTTCATTTCTTTTCTTAATTGACTATACAGGCTACTTACCTATCAGTGGTTCCTGCTTCTCTGGTTGATCCTATCCCTGGGCTTTGGCTACTAGGATGAACATGTTTACTCAAAGGGTAGTCATATGAAAACTACACTGGCATAAGCACAAAGATTGGAAAATATTAACCCAAACATGGAAATACTGTTTCTGTTCAGTGATGGAATTATGATGTTTTGCATTATTTTCCCAAATGTTACTACCACATTGCTTTTTCAGCAAACTAGAAAAAAAAAATCATTGTTTATGTTTCTGGCAATGTCTGGAAAACTGCACTAAATAAAGGGTTTATGAATAAACAAGCAAGTAACGATTTCCAAAGGTCCTTTCCATGGCACATTGATTTAATGTCTGTTTCATTACTAAGTATAATTGCTGCAATTTAAAAGGTTATTAGTCCAGTACACAGTATGCTAAAGCATCTACTCAATCTCCCCTTGATAAGAAGTATAGTGTTGTTAAGATCATTTAAGATGACTCTGATTTAGTCTAGCAGTGGCAGTGACAGACTGTAGGTATGATCACACTAACTAAAGCTGACTAATGCAAATAATTTCCAGTGCTCCTCTTCTTTGGAAAGTGACTTTGTGTCTCTGTGACATTTCCACTTTAGTAACTTTCTATGTCAGTATCTGCAGAGCGATTAATTACTTTTGTGTGCGGGCTGTCTAGCAATAGGCTTGTAACTCCCACCCAGGTGACTGTGTGATAAGGTAACTGTGGTCTACCAAGGGGATTGGTCAGTTTTGCCTTAAAAGAGAGCCAATTCCAGGACAGGGAAGAGGATCCCACAACCACTAAGGAGGGAAAGACCAGCAAGAGGGACCTGGCAGCCGGAGATGGAGCAGCGGGCTTCCCAGCCCATGGAGAGAGAAAGCTGAGTGCCTTTGAGCAAAGACTGAGGGAAGGGAGAGGCGTGCCTGCGAGCACAGCTGGGGAGAGGCTATCCTGATGGAAAAACTGTATCTTGAGTGTTCATAAGCCTGAATTGTAACCTGTTACTTCCCTAATAAACCCCATAATCGTGTGGTCTGTGAGTTCTGTGTGGCCACTGCAATGAATAATCAAACCCAACAGAGAAGTAGGGAGTGCTGTGGGAGGGACAGCTGGTGTCAGAACAGGTGAAGATGGCAGAGAGAGAAGGCATGTCTGACCTCCGCCTCATGGCAATCAGCCTTGGGCTGTTGATCTTGATTCTCTTTTCCCGTTGTGAAGTTACAGGAGGTCAGACACTGCCCCCAAGTCGTTTCTACACTATTGGACTTAGAAAAAATAATAAAAGTCTTTAATATATTTTTTCTGCTTTATTTTACTTGTGTTTTGACTATTTTACAATTTTGTTCTTCTTGTTGCCAATTATCTACTCACTCAGATAATTACACAACTACAAACAGACTGCACAACAAATACATCTGTACGACTACAGATTTTTTTGTTGTTGTTTATTTATTTACAGTTCCTCTCGCCGTACTATAACATAAGTTGCATGAGGACAAGGACTTTGCCTTTTTGGCTGGCACACTGTATATACTCAAGAAATAACTGTAAAGAATGAATAAATGAAAACATTTCTATTTTAAAGAAATAAGATAAATCACTATTTGTGACTTCTGGAGTAAAGAGAAGTTAAATCTCACGGAAAATGTTTCTTCTGGCTTGGTTCTATATTAGATAATGCACAGTTTTAGTTATTGGTTTATGGCAAAATGAACATACAAATCTGGGCTCAAGGCCTGGCCCCGCCATTTAGTAGTTGCATGATCTTGGACACGTGACTCCTCCTGGTTTCAAATATTAGGTTTATACAAACAGGTTAAAAAAGAATTCTTCATAGATTGTCGGTTTTAAATTAGATAGTATAGATTAGTGCAATTACCACGGACTCTAGTATATAATAAATGCTCTATGAATGATGATTATTGTTGTCTTTCCAAACTCTTAATATATAAATGATAACAAATTTTATGGCCTCATAAAAATTGACTAATTGAACATCACAGGAAATTGGAAAATTCTGAGTCCTAATATCAAATACTAAATACAGGCAGAATTTACCTTCAAATAGCTTGTCTTTACTTTTCAATTTTCTCTCCAAGTGTTATTATGGCAAGAGGAGTATTAAACTTATTTGAATTCTCTCTCATCTTCCTCTACATATAAACAGAATTTTTTTTGCTGATTTAAAAAATGTTTACTTAAAAAAAATACTAGGTTTTTATCATTCCTTCTTCAATTCAATAACAGTAATTTTACTGAAACCTATTAGAAAAATAATCAGGGAAGTCACTTTTGATTGGTTCTTCTATTGATCGGCTATGAGCATCTCCTCCTTGCATAAAATTTTTACATTTATAATATGATGTAGTAGTAAAACAAAGAAAGAAGAGGAAGGTACAAAAATATTACATTCAACAGTACCAAGTACAGTGATCTAAGCGCAATCACAAAAGTAAGAATAGGTATAGAAGTAATTTATCACCAAGGAATTGTTAAATCAGCAAAAACA
Source organism: Dugong dugon (assembly GCA_030035585.1). Taxonomy (NCBI): domain Eukaryota; kingdom Metazoa; phylum Chordata; class Mammalia; order Sirenia; family Dugongidae; genus Dugong; species Dugong dugon. Next base: position 70,064,487 of record CM057467.1, read on the forward strand.
TTCCTTCTATAATCACTATCCACTTCTGCCCCTATCTTTACTTCCTTCAAATCTCATTCATTGTTAGATTACTTGGTATACTACCATACAGACAGTAAGTGCTCAATGAAAAAGTTTTGTTTTTTTTAAATTGTTGTGCTTTAAGTGAAAGTTTACAATTCAAGTTACTCTCTGATACAAAAATTTATACATACATTCTTTTGTGACCCTAGTTGCTCTCCCTATACGCGACAGCACACTCTTTCTTTCCACCTCGGATTTCCCGTGTCCATCAATGAGAAAGTTTTTAATGGAGTATTTTATTTTGAAAACATTCAAAAATAGTTGTCTTTTCATCTGGAACAGTTCCTTCAAGCTTTGTCTTTTATATTAACATTTTTTTTGAATCATATAGGACAGGTATTTTATAGAATGCCCCTCAATTTCAGTTTTTATGACTATTTTCTCATGATTTGATGAGGTTATTCATTTCTGGCAGTAATACTGCATAAACAATGTTGTTTCCTTTCCAGCGCATCACAACAGGCCACACCTGATGTCAGCTTTACCATAACTCTGACTACTTGATGAAGATGGTATCTGCCAGATTTCTCCAGTTACTTTTTTCCCTTAGTAATTAATGAGTAACCTGTGGGGAGTTGCTTTGAGACTGTGTAATTATCATGCTCCCTAAACACTTTCATTAGTTTCATAGTTTCAGCATTCATCCATGACTCTTGCCTGAATCAGTTATTACTATGATGACTGCACAATGGTGATTTAAAAAAAAGTAACAAAAAACCTCTATCATTAATAGGGAACCCAAGGTTGAGAAGGGACAGTGTTGAGATGTCATGGGGTTGTTAACTATTGTCATAAAACAATATGTGTACTAACTGTTGGCATTTACTGTTAAAAAAAAAAAAAAGCTTCCTCTTCTCATCCCATTTATTAGTTTTTTATTATCAGTATGAACTCATGGATTTTTTTTTTTTTTTGGCCTTTTCTTGTCTTTTCATATAATTCCTTTAGTGATTGGATTTATTTCACTATTTCACTCAGCATAATGTCTTCCAGCTCCATCCATATTGTAGCATGTATCAAGAATTTCTTTCTCCTACTGGCTGAGTGGACTCCATTATATCTATGTACCACATTTTGTTTATCCACTTGTCTGTTGATGGGCATTTAGGTTGTTTCCACCTTTTAGCTGTTGTGGACAGTGCTGCAACGAACACTGGTGTACCAGTCTCTGTTTCAGTCTCTGCTTTCAAGTCCTTTGGGTATATACCCAGGAATGGAATTACTGGGTCATATGGCAATTCTGAGTTTTTTGAGGAATCACCACAGTTTTCAACAATGACTGTACCATTTTGCATTCCCACCAGCAATGCATAAATGTTCCAATTTCCCCACATCCTCGCCAACATTTGTTATTTTCTTAGCCATCCTAGTGTGAGTGAAATGGTATCTCGTTCTTTTGATTTGCATCTCTCTGATGGCTAACGACATTGAGCATTTTCTTATGTGTTTGGTGGCCATCTGAATGTCCTCCTTAGTGAAATGTCTATTCAAGTCCTTTGCCCATTTTATGACTGGGTTATTTGTCTTTTTGTTGTCAAAGTTTTATATATATATTGGTTATTAGATTCTTATAGGCTATATGGTTTCCTAAGATATTCTCCTAGTCAGTAGCTTGTCTTTTCACTTTTTTGGTAAATTTTTTTGATGAACAAAAGTTTTAATTTGTATGAGGTCTCATTTACTTATATAGTCCTTTGCTGTTCATGCTTTCGTTGTTATATTAGATAATCCATTGTTAAAAGCTAGGTCTGACATCATTGCCCCCTGCATTTTCTCCTAAGAATTTCATGGCTCTAGTTTGCACATTTAGGTCCTTAATCTATTTTGAATTTGTTTTTATGTATGGTGTGAGGCATGGATCCTGTTTCATTTTTTTGCATATGAAAATCTAGTTTTCCCAACATCATTTATAGAAAAGATTCTTCTTTCCCCATCGAATGGACTTAGCACCCTTGTCAAAAATTAGTTGACCACAAATGTGTGGGCTTACTTCTGTACTCTCAACGCTATTCCATTTGTCTATGTGTCTATTGTTTTACCAGTTCAAGGCTGTTTTGATTATTGTAGCTGTATAGTATGTTTTAAAATCAGGAAATGTGAATCCTCCTACTTTGTTCTTCTCTTTCTACATTGCTTTAGCTATCAGGGGTCTCTTGCCCTTACATATAAAGTTGAGGATTGGTTTTTCCATTTCTGTAAAGAAGGATGTTGGGATTCTGATTCAGATTGTGTTGAATCTATAGATCACTCTGGGTAGTACTGACATCTTAACAATATTAAGTCTTCCAATCCATGTCATGGAACATCTTTCCATTTAATTAAATCTTCCTTAATTTCTTTCAGTAGTGTTTTATAATTTTCATTGTATAAGTCCTTCATGTCCCTTGTTCCTAGGTATCTTATTCTCTTAGATGCTACTGCCTAATTTCCCTTTCAGATTTCTCATTGCTGGTGTATAGAAACCCAACTGATTTCCGTTTGTTAACCTTGTACCCTGCAACTTTGCTAAATTCCTCTACTGGCACTAGAAGTTTTTTTGTGGACTCTTGGAATTTTCTATATATGGGATTATATCATCTGTGAATAGAGATAATTTTACCTCTTCTTTTCCAATCTGTATCCATTTTATTTCTTTTTCTTGTCTTATTGCTCTGGCTAAGACTTCTAATACAATACTGAATAGAAGTGGAGAGAGTGAGCACACTTGTCATGTTCCCAATTTCAAGGGGAAAGTTCTTGGTCTTTCTCGATTAAGTATAATGTTGGCTGTTGGCTTTTCATATACGGCCTGAATCATATTGAGGAATTTCCGTTCTATTCCAATCTCCTTTATAGCGTTTTCATCAAGAAAGGGTGTTGGATTTTATCAAATGCTTTTTCTACATCCACAGACACGATCATGCAGTTCTTCTCCTTTGTTCTATTGATGTAGTGTGTTATGTCGATTGATTTTCTAATGCTGAACCATCCCTGCATTCCTGGAATAAATCCCACTTGGGTCATGGTGTATGACTCTTTTAATATGCTGCTGGATTCTGTTCACTAGTATTTTGTTGAGGATTTTTGCATGTATATTCATAAGAGATTCTGGCCTGTAGTTTACTTGTGGTGTCTTTGTCTGGTTTTGGTATCACGGTTATGTTTGCTTCTTAGAATGAATTAGGGAGTATTCCTTCCTTCTCTATCTTTTGGAATAGTTTCAACAGTATTAGCATCAATTCTTTTCTGTTTAGTAGAAGTTCCCAGTGAAACCATCTAGTCCATGACTTGTTTTTGTTGGGAGGTTTTTGATCACTGATTCGATCTCCTCACTTGTTATGGGTCTGTTGAGAGTTTCTACTTCCTCTTGAGTTGGTGTGGGTACGTTGTGGGCTTCTAAGAACGTCCATTTCGTCTAGGTTACCCAGTTTGCTGCTGTACAGTTGTTCATAAAATTCTGCCATAATTCTCTTTATTTCTACTGGGTCAGATGTAATGTCCTCTCTTTCAATTCTTATTTTGGTTATTTGCATCTTTTCTTTTTCTTTGTCAGTCTAGCTAAAGGTTTATCAATACTGCTGTACAGTTGTTCATAAAATTCTGCCATAATTCTCTTTATTTCTACTGGGTCAGTTGGAATGTCCTCTCTTTCAATTCTTATTTTTGTCATTTGCATCTTTTCTTTTTCTTTGTCAGTCTAGCTAAAGGTGTATCAATTTTATTGATCTTTTCAAAAAACCAACTTCTAATTTTATTGATTCTATTATCTGTTTTCAGTTTATTTATGCTCTGATTTTTGATAGTTCCTTTCTTCTGGTAGGTTTAGGCTTACTCTTCTTCTTTTAATTCCTGGAGTTGTTGAGTTAGGCTGTTGGTTTGAGATCTTTCTTCTTTTTTCATGTAGGCATTTATTGCTATAAATTTTCCTCTGAGTATTGCTTTCACTGCATCCCGTAAGTTTTGGTATGTTGTGCTTTCATTTTCATTTGACTCTAAGAAATTTGTGATTTCTTTCTTAACCCATTGGTGGTTTAATAGTGTGTTGTTTAATTTCCATGTTTGTGTATTTTCCAGTTTTTTTTTTCTGTTATTAATTTCTAGCTTCAATCCACTATGATCAAAGAAAATACTTTGTATGATTACAATTTTTAAAAAAAAAATTTATCAAGACTTCCTTTGTGATCTAACATGTGGTCTATCCTGGAGAATGATCCTGTGCACTGGAGTAGAATGTATGTTGTGTTGTTGTTGGGTGGAGTGTTCTATATCTGTGTTAAGTCTAGTTGGTTTATACTGTCATTCAGGTCCTCTGTTTCCTTGCTGATTTTCTTTCTAGATGTTCTGTCCAATATTGAAAGTGGTGTATTGAAGTCTCCAACTATTATTTTAGTGTACCTATTTCTCCCTTCAAGTCTCTCAGTGCTTTCTTTATATATTTAGGTGCTCTAATGTTGGGTGTATATATGATTGTTAAATCTTCTTGATTAATTGACCCTTTTATCACTATATAATGTCTATCATTATCTCTTGTAACAGATTTTGCCTTAAAATCTACTTCATCTGATATTAAGATTGCCACCCCAGCTTTCTTTTGGGTTATTATATGCATAGAATAATTTTTTTTACCCATTCTTTCACTTTCAACGTATTTGCATCCTTGAGTCTAACATGTGTCTCTTGTAAACAGCATACAGTTAGGCCATGGTTTTTCTTAATCCATTCTGCCACTCTCTGCCTTCTGACTGGAGCATTTAGTCCATTCACATTCAGTGTAATTACTGATTTAAAAAAAAAGTGACTTACTTCTGCCACTTCGTTGTTTTTTGTGTCTAAAGCCTTCTTTGTCTTTGCCCTTTACTACTGTCTGCTTTTGTGTTTTGTTGGTTTATGGTAGTGAGTCATTTTGGCTCCATTCTCTTTTCCTTTTGTGTATGTTTTTAAGATATTTTCCTAGTCCTTACCATGAATGTCACATTTAAAAGCTTGTATTCATAATGTTCTAGGGTATGGATTCTTTTTTGATATCATGTCATTTTTTATTTTGAAGCGCAAATTATCCCAGGTTTGGCCAAGTTGACTTCTGTGTGATTTTCACATCATCCTCTCATTTTTTTGTGGCATGGCAAGGTGTTCCGGACTCATCGTTGCCCTGCCTCAGCCCAGGAACCAGCCATTTCTCCAAAAAGCTTTGGTTCCTTCAAGTGAAGAAAAATTTTTAGAAACTAAGCCCAGTGTTCAAGGTATGTTCATTGCTACTAGTGAGTCATCGCTCCCAGGCCTTTTCAAAGGATAGAGCATTTTAAACAGATTTTTTAAAAAATCATTGTCTTAGAAATCTAGTGCTGCTCTAACAGAAATACCACAAATGGATGGCTTCAACAAGCAGAAGTTTATTCTCTCACAGTCTAGTCGGCTAGAAGTCCAAATCAAGGGTGCCAGCTTCAGGGGAATGCTTTCTCTCTGTTGGCTCTGGGAAAGGTCCTTGTCATCAATCTTCCCCTCATCCAGGAGCTTCTCTGCGCAGGGACCCCAGGTCCAAAGGACATGCTATGCTCCCAGTGCTTCTTTCTTTGCTGGTATTAGGTCCCTGTCTCTCTGCTCACTTCTCTCTTTTATATCTCAAAAGAGATTGTCTTAAGACACAATCCAATCTTGTAGATCTCATCAACATAACTGTCACTAATTCATTTCATTAACGTCTTAGTGATAAGACTTACAACACATAGGAAAATCACATCAGATGACAAAATGTTGGACAATCACACAATACCGGGAATCATGGCCTAGCCAAACTGATATATATATTTTTGGGGGACACATTTCAATCCATGATAATCATGTTGATACTGCTAATTCCAGTTCCACACCACAGGGTTCTTCCTTGCCTTCCCCCATTCCAAATTTGTATCATCCTTCTCCAACAGTGATAATCCTAGCTCCCAACAATATCAGTGTATTTCCTCATTTGCTCAGTCCTAACATACACACAAAAATAGTTTCAGAATTTCTATACACATGCCACTACCAACAATAAACATACTAAGTGAGGTTCAAGATTTATTTTTATTTCCTTTTGTCTTCTATCAGGGGCATGTAATAAGAATACTATTTTGAAAGTTACCTGGGTTAGTTCTTTTGCTTTCATCCTGTGTGGTTATGTTCTCCATTTGATATATAGTACAATTCATTTGTTTTTCAATTTCCCCTACCCCCATCCTTGATCTAATTTTATTTTTTGAATATGTGAAATAGCAACATAGTTCCAAAAGTGAGAACACAGAATGATAATATTCAGAAGTGTCATTCCCTTCTCTATACTTTCCACCCCATCAACCCACCCCCTATAGTAACTAATTTCATTTTCAGTTCATCTTTTCTAAGCTTCTTTTTGAAAAAATAAGCAGATGTATGTATATTTTCTTATTGTTTCAACCTAACAAAAAAGGCTGCATACCATATATATTATCTTACACTCTGCATCTTTTGTTTAATAATATATCCTAGAAATCACTCCAGATCAGTTCAGAGATGTTCCTCATTCTTTCTACATATGCATGGTACTTACTGTGTGAATATACCAGTTTATTCAAACAATTTCCTATGTATGGGCTTTTAACTTGTTTACATTATTTCATAATTATAAATAATCCTGCAATAAATAACCTTGTACACATTTAACTTTGAATTGTTGGAGATATATCTTCACAGAAAATTCTTAAAAGTGCGATTGCTGGGTCAAAGGGTAAATGCATATATAGTTTTGTTACCAGTTGCTGTTGAATCAATTCCAACTTATAGTGACCCCATGTGTGTCAGAGTAGGACGGTGCTCCACAGGACTTTCACTGGCTGATTTTTCAGAAGTAGATTGCCAGGGCTTTCTTCCTAAGTGCCTCTAAGTGGACTGGAATTGCCATCCTTTCTGTCAGCAGTTGAGCTGTTAACCAACTGCACCACTTAGGACCTTCATTCAGAAATTAAGGTCTCTCATATCCAATGACTAATCTAATTATGGCAGAATCTGATACGATATACTATAGCTTACAGTTTGTGGTAATTAGAGGTCCTTTCTACTTACGTGTAAATAATATCTATCTTGAGCTAAAACAAAAGAAAATGTGATTAGAGTTAACAAACAAGAATCTACTTTCGTTGCTATTTTATTTTCTTTATTATGATGATGCAGGAACATGGCAGAAGTGATTTCCCTATGTTAGGCTCTGATAAAGCTCATTCATCCATCCATCCAGTATTTACTGAGGACCACTATATGCCAGACAAAGATGACTAGGACACAATCCCTGCCTCACAGACAGGTAAAGGAGATAGATAGAAAGAAATACGTAAAACGATGTGGAACTTGAGTTATATATTTTGTTCACTGATATAGTCTAAGTGCCTAAAACAACACATAATGGTATTCATAGATGTTCAATAAAAGTTTTCTAAACGGTTAAATGTACATTTATACTTTTTCTTTAGTCAGTCTCATCTGTACTTAAGTCCAAAACCGAACTCATAACTTTCACTGAATGTTCATCATTATTTGTAATACTGAAAACTTGGGAAAATATCTGTAAAGAGAATGAATAAACTGCGGTATATTCACACAATGGAATACTACACACCAGTAAATATGAATTAGAACTACATGTATTGATATAGTTCAATTTCTAGTTTAAAATATAATGTTGGGGAGGGGGGCTGGAATAAGTTGCAGAAGGTTAAATACAGTATGGTAGGCTTTACAAAGAGTTTAAAATATGCAAAATCATACTATATGTACTTTTTAAGGATACATATATATGCAGTTTAAATATAACAATGTGTAAAAAAGTGATAAACATCAAATTCAGGATAGATGTTAATTCTGGGGGATGGACTAGGAGGTTGAGGCAAAAAGGATTGGGCAGGAACACAAAGGATGTTTCAATTGTATAAGTAGCAGTTTATTTCCTTATTTTAAGTATTTAAAACCTAGAAAAGGAGTAGTGCGAAATGAGGGTGGAAAGGTAAACTGGGCCCATGTCATGATGGAGTTCATATGAAGTGCCAAGGAATTTCCTGAAGGCAGTACGCAACCACTGAGGGACTTTAATCAGGAGCAATATGACTCAATTTCCTTTTTAGAAGTTCAGTTTGGCAACAGTGAGAAGGAATTATTAGAAAAGAGCAGTCAGTGATATTGCCTTAGTTTTATATGATAGACTTTACAGAGCACTTTCATGTGCACTGTCTTATTTCATCTTCATACAAGTTTTATATACAAGTCTTATGAAATAATATTCTATCCTATAAATGATATTAGGAGGCCTGGTGGTGCAGTGATTAAGCACTCAGCTGCTAACCAAAAGGCTGGTGGCTCAAACCCACCAGCCTCTCTGAGGGAGAAAGATGTGGCAGCTTCTACTGTAAAGATTACAGCCTTGGAAACCCTAAGGGTACAGTTCTGCTTTGTCCTATAGGGTCTCTATGAGTCAGAATCGACTCAACGGCAACGTTTTTTTTTTTTAAGTAGATGATATTATCTACATTTTATAGTGGAAGGGTTTCATGAGGTTAAATGATGTGCCCGGAGTTGCCCTGGAAAAATAGAAAAATATTTCCTAACACCAGATCGATGAAGTTCATGTTCCTCCATCATGTGGTCTCTGTCTACCTTTTTACTCCACTTCTTGCCATTCATTCCCTTAAACATTCAGTCAGCCAGTCAACAAAGTACCCTTATGAGTCAGGAACTGTGTTAAAACCCAGGGATTAAATGATAATCAAAACAAACCTCATGTAGCTTGATTTGATAAGGAAGAAACACTAATCAAATTATAAATGTCGAATTGGATTAAAAAAATCAAGCTGTATGTTCTTAACAAGAGACCCCTAAAAATAAAGTGAAGTAGAAAGGATGAATGTGAAAAGATGCTAAATACACACACACACTATATATATAAATAAATATTATATATATATTATATACATGTATACGTAATATGTATATACAGGTAGTCCTCGACTTACTGAGTTATAACGAACCACACTTACAACCATCCTTTTTTTTTGTACATCTTATCATTAGTAACATGTATTACATACAATGTTGTAGCGTGTAATTTGCTGATGTTATCATTCTCAGACGCAATGTTCCAACCCTCAAAGATAAGTAGAGATCAAATTTATAAAGGTACAGACAATAAAAGGCAATAATAATGAAACTAAAAAAAAAAAAATGAGGCATTCAACTTACGTCAGAACCAACTTACAATGGAGTAGTCAGAACGGAACCCTGTCTTAAGCTGGGGACTACCTGTATATACTAGGCAAATACTAATCAAAAGGAAGGTGATGTACTCATATTAATGTAAGACAAAATAGTCTTTAAGGAAGAAAAATCACTTCAATAATGATCTGAGCCTTAAGTTAGGAATAATGATGGTCAGGACATGATGTCAAATAAAAATTTCATCAAGAATATGCAATTATACACCTATATATATCTAATAGGAGCCCTGGTGGCGCAGTTAAGTGCTTGGCTGCTAATCAAAAGGTCAGCAGATCACACCCACCAGACGCTCCATGATAAAAAGATGTGGCAGTATGCTTCCATAAAGATTACAGCCTTGGAAACCCTGTGGTGTAGTTCTACTCTGTCATACAGGGTCGCTAAGAGTCAGCATCAACTCAACAGCAATGGCTTTGTTTTGGGTTTTGGGATATATCTAATAAAATAGCTACAAAACAGAGCAAAAATTGACATTGACAGGTAGAAACCGAAAAATCCACAATTGCAGTGATGAATTTAACATAATAATAAGATTAAGAATGTAGAAAATTTGAACAACATAATTCACAAGCTTGATCTTATTATATATTTCATAACTCTGAAACCAACAATAAGAAAAAACACATTTTTGCAACCACACACATAATATTCACAAAAACTGTCCAAGTATTAGGCCTCAAGTAAGTGTCACCAAATATCAACAAATCTGTATGGCTCAGACTACATTCTCTCACAACAGTGCAATTACTTTGGTAATAAAAACATCACGTAGTAAAACTTACGGGATATGGTCAAGGTGTCACTTACACAGAATTTAAATGTTTGTACTAAAAATTAAAATTAATAAGTTAAATATTCAACTCAAGCAGTTAGTAGAATAAACAATTAAAATAACAAAAAATATTTTAATTATTAATTGTATTTAAATAATTAATAATTACAGCATGAACTTAGATGAATAAAACAGAAAACAAAGATTCACAACAAAGAAAATAAATGAAATCAGAAGCTGCTTCTTTAGGAAACCTAATAAAATAGACAAAACCTCCAGCAAGGTGGAGCAAGAAAAAAGGAGAGAAAACAGAAATAAACAAAATTAGGAATATTAAAAGGTTATACCAACAGATGAAAAAGAAACATCAGGAAAAAAATAGGAGAAAACTATGAATAACTTTATGACAAATCTGAAAGCTTAGATGAAAATAGATAAAATTAACTCGAAGAAATAGAATACTGGATAGGTCCATAAGTATTAAAGAAATTGATCAGTAGCTTAAAACAACTTACAAAAACAGAGAAAGAGAGAACCCTTAGTCTAAACAGTTTTATAAGCAATTCTACCCAATATTCAAACAACATATATTGTCTGAGAAAATAAAACAAGGGAATACTTTTCAGCATTTTTCATGAATCGAATATATACCCTTGGTACAAAACAGTAAGAGGAAAATTACAGGTCAACATTTCTAATCTACCCAGACTCCTAAATAAAGTTCCCCCAAACAAACCTAACAGTAGAAATGTTCTGTACCTTAATCTGGATGGCAGTCGCCCATGTAAAAATTCATCAAGCTATATACACTTAAGAGTTTTACACTTTTCTGTATTTTTGTTTTACCACAATTAAAAAGAAAAATTTTAAAAACCTACACCAACTCAGCCATGTATTTTTAAAGAACACATAAGGACGAAGCCAGATCTATCTCAGGATTGCAAGAATAGCTTAACATTAGAAAATCTATCAATCTAATTAACCATATTTGCAGTTTAAAGAAGAAGAGACACATGATCAGCTATAAGCATAGAAAAAAAAGGTCTGAAAATTTCAACATGTTTTCATGGGACAAATTGTTTAAAACCTCTGAATGGAAAAAAAAAAAAATAAAGCCTTAATCTGGTAAGAGGTATCTTTAAAATGTTATAGCTAACATCATAATGATGAAACTCAGTACAGTTACCTTTAAAATCAGGGTAAGATAAGGATGCCAACTGTTGCTACCTTCTATTAAACGTTGTACTAGAAATCTTAGCACAGTAAGGCAATTTAAACAAATAAATACAAAAAATTAATTTATTGAGAAGAAAGGATCAAATCTATCATTTTACCCAGATAATACAACAGTCTATATACATAATCCAAGAGAATTTATGGTCAAAACTATTAGAATAAAAAAATTTCAGAAAGTTTCTGAGAACACGTTTAATAAACAAAAAAATTATGATTATATACCTACCTGTGACTGATAACTAGAAAATGTAATTTTTAAAATATCATTTACAATGGCATCAAAATGAATTACGCAGCTAGGATAAGCATATCATAAGATGTGCAAAGACTTCAATGGAGAAAATTATAAAACTTTTATTGAAAGACATAAAAGTCGACCAAATAAATTGAAGAGTTTTACATTGTTCTTAAATGGGAGGACTCGGTATCTCCTGAATTCCTCTGTAAATTTAATACAATTTCAATCAAAATTCCATAGGGTTTTTTTTTTTTTTTGGGGGGGGGGGAGTAGTACTTGATAAACTGATCCTCAAATTGATATGGAAGGACAAATAACTAAAAATAGCCAAGACAATTAAAAAAAAAAAAAAAAAAAGGGTGGGGGGACTTGATGCACCAGGTATTTTTAAAAAGCTACAGCAATTAAAGCAGGGCTATCTTGATAAAAGGAATGACAAATGGACCTACACTGATGGTTGAAGAGTAAATTAGTAGCTATTTTGGAGAGAAATTTGGTTATTAAAGATGTATGCATACATCTATGACCCAGTAATTCCACTTTCAGGCATAAACCCTAGAGAAACTCGTAAGAATATTCATTTCATCATTATCTATAATAATGAAAACTTGGGAAAATGTCTATAAAGAGAATGAATAAATTGTGGTATATTCACACAATGGAATACTAGACACCAGTAAATATGAATTAGAACTACATGTATTGATATAGTTCAATTTCTAGTCTAAAATATAATGTTGGGAGGGGCTGGAATAAGTTGCAGAAGGTTAGATACAGTATGGTATGCTTTACAAAGAGTTTAAAACATGCAAAATCATACTACATATACTTTTTAAGGATACACATATACGTAGTTTAAATATAACAACATGCAAAAAACTGATAAACATCAAATTCAGGATAGATGTTAATTCTGGGGGATGGACTAGGAGGTTGAGGGGAAAAGGACTGGGCAGGAACACAAAGGATGTTTCAATTGTATAAGTAGCAGTTTATTTCCTTATTTTAAAAAGAAAATCTGAAATAAGTATTATAAACCGTTAAGATCTAACATGAAAAAGCTGGGTGATAAGACACATGAGTATGTTTGTTATACACCCACACTTCACTCATCCACAAGGTTAGGTTCCAAAGACCAGATCATTATGCAAAAATCGGCATTATGCAAAATACTTGCGATTTCCTGCCCCAGCCTCCCCTCCTCCCCAGCCCTCCCAGCTGGACAGCCATAGCCCCTTCTCTACCTGTGGCAGTCACAGGCTCACTCTCACTCTACCTGCCAGAAGCCAAATCCATGCTGTGGGCTGCTAGCCAGGTGTCCTCAGCCACCCGCAGTCCCAGCTCGGGCTCCGCGGGGCATTCAGTGGGTGAAGTGGGGCAGCGTGGGCTGGGTGGTGTGCGGCAGCCTCAGCCAGGGGATGGCTGCCACCACAAGCCACCCATGCTGCTCCTGGTACCTGCCAGCCAGTGCCCGTGTGCAAGGCAAGCTGGAGGGGGCGGGGCGCACCAGGAGAGAGCTTGAAAGAGGGAGCAGAGGCAAGAGCCAGTCAGAGTCGGAGCTAGGGCTACCAATGGGTTCCAGACTGTGGTTAAATACCCTGGCAGGGGTGGTGCCACTCCTCCCTCTGCACAGCCTGAACCAGCTGTTCAAGTGAGGGTGTGCAGGGTCGTTAATGCACAAAATAGTAGGACAGTGGATTTTTTACTATTGTGGTAAACGTGAAATGTCGGGTAACGAGATAGTCAATAAGAAAGGAGTAGGTGTATTACCTCTATTCTTTTCAGTATGCTTGAAACAGTTCATGATTTTTGTTGTTGTTATTTGTTATTACTCAAAATGCAGTTCAATTTACTGGCAAGGTTTGTGGCATTTCAATTCAGAAATTCCTGAATGTGGTTAAGATGTGTAACAGACGGCACAAAATAGAGAACCACATTTAGAAATAAGAAAAGCAACTGTCTGAATATTATGTCATTTTGTCAGATGAAAGGTTATACATACCTGTGAGTGCTAAATAAGAAGCAATGTACCGCTTTTCCAGTCCATCTCTAACACTCTGAATTGCACCAAAGAGTGGAGGTATGATCATAATCAGATTACTCACTGTATTCCCTAAAACAGAAAAAAAAGAGAAGGTATTTAGATTAATCAATAACACTTTAAATAAGAATACATTCACTTGATTTAGAATAAGCCCTTAACCATTTATAAAGGATCCAGAAGAACCTGGTGAATTCAGTTACGTACAGCGTCCTCTATACTTTTTTTTCTTAATTCTTACAAGTCTTTGTATAAATATTTCCAAATACACTTATCAGAAAACTAATTTTTTAAATAGCAAGTCCAAAAGTCATGTCAACAGTACCGACTCAAGATACTTCAACTAGAATTTTCTTAAACAAATAGAAAAACTTTCCTCACTGTCTCAGTTATTCAGTGCTGCTATAACAGAAATACCACAGTGGATGGCTTTAACAAAGAGACATTTATTCTTTCACAGTCTAGTAGGCTACAAATCCAAATTCAGCTGGTCGGCTCCAGGGGAAGGCTTTGTCTCTCTGTCAGCTCTGGAGGAAGGCCCTTGGCATTAATCTTCCCCTGGTCGAGGAGCTTCTCAGCACAGGGACGCCAGGTCCAAAGGACGTGCTATTCTCCTGGCTCTTGTTTCTTGGTGGTATGAGGTCCCCTGTCTCTCTGATCATTCCTCTCCTTTATATCTCAAAAGAGATTGACTCAAGATACAACCTAATCTTGTAGATTGAGTCCTGCTTCATTAACATAACTGCCTCTAATCCTGCCTCATTAACATCATAGAAGTAGGATTTACAACACACAGGAAAATCATATCAGATGACAAAATCTCACAATACTGGGAATCATGGCCTAGCCAAGTTGACATACATTTTAGGGGGACGCAATTCCATCTATAATATTCATTATACTAAAAGTTATATTTTTCTTGTCATGCTTTTCCAGAGTAAACTTTTGGTCTGACCGTGGCCGACCTGGTAATGTTAACTAACTCTCCCACTGAGGGCAACTAAAAAAGTGGGAGCATTGAGGTCCTAACAAAGTATCAATAAATGACCAGGCTGAAGACACAAAGATGATTAGAGTTCAAAGAGGCTGAAAGGCAGCACAGAAAGGGCTCTATTGTTAGTTGCCATAGTCAGTTCTGACTTACACAGACCCCAAGTGTGCAGCACTCCATTGGTTTTCAAGGTTGTGACCTTTCAGAAGCAGACTGATGGGCTTTACTTCAGAGGTACCTCTGGGTGTGTTTGAAATGACAACCTTTCAGTTAGTACAGTGCTTAACGATCTGCACCACCGAGGGATTCCTAGAGAGAGCTCTATGTTTAACCAACTAAGTGTGTTAGGGGCAAGACGGCAGGAATAGATTGAAGATTTATGGCTGCCAGGGCAGAGATTGTGGTGAATTTCATCCCACTCCCTACCTGTGGACCCTGAAAGGCTGCCACTTTTGCCCTATGCAGATCTGAGCACAGTTGCTGCATATTTGGTGGACTTGTCAGGCTAGAAGGACCAGTCAGAGTCTAGCGTCAGTCAAAAACAAAGACCCTTGAGTAACACCCCTTGCTGTTTTCTGAAGCCAGAATAGACTGTACTCTAGAAGGTCATTTAAGTGGTCCAAAGAAACTTCAAGCCTGGTCTGCTAGTACCCTCAGGTGCCTACAAGAAAAAAAAATAAAAGTATTTCTAAAAGTGATTTTTCAAATAAAACGTCTAGTGAACAAAGTTTATGGGGCACGTGAAAAGGCAAGGCAATAAAAAAAATCAACAGAAACAGACCCATAAGGGGTTATCAGACAGGCTGCTGTTTGTAAAACAACAAAAACAAAAGCTAAGCTTACTATGCTCACAGAGATAAAATAAAGACATCCGCATATAGACATATCATGGTGAAACTACGGAAAATGAAAGACAGAAAGAAAATCTTAAAACTAGCCAGAGAAAAAGACAATTTTACCCTCAAAGCAACAATTAAATAGGTGACTTCTTAGAGAGTAAAAAAATATTTTTAAGATGTTGCAGAAAAATAATTCTCTATTTAGCAAAAATTTCTTTCAATAATCAAACTGAAATAAAGATACTTCCAGACAAATGAAACTAAAAATTTGCCACCATCCCACCCATTAAAGGAAATTCTCAAAGCAGGAAGGAAAAGAATTTCAGAAAGAACCTCAGATCTGAGATTCAGCAAAAAATGAGTTAGAGAAGGCAGCCTACACCAATGTTACTGAAAATGTGATCGACAGATGCGGTGGAAAAAGAACTGAGTTAATTTTGTCTGTTGAACTGAATAGCAACAAATTGGGGTTTGAATTTTGCATGCCTTTTTAAAATTTCATTTTTCTAGTTAATGTTTTTAGTTATGTTTCTAGTAAAACGTGAAAGGAAATGGTTCTTAATTTCATTTTCACTCCTGTCTTTACAAAAACAAATCCCAAGCATGAATAGCAAAGGAATGCTAAAAACCTCCTTAGCAGAAATAAGCAGGTAAAATGGGAAAACAAATGACTACAGTATTTTATAAATTATATTCTGGATAGAATAATGTGGCACAATACTTTCAAAATTTCAAATGAATGACTTCCAACATAGAAGGTGATATCAAGACAAATTACCAACTAACTGAGGGGGCAGAATGAGATATTTTCAGACATTCAAGGATTCAAAAAAATGTACTTACAACATATCTTTTCTCTGGAACCTACTAAAGAATGCAATGAACCAAAACAAGAAAGTAAAACTAAGAGGAAATTGACATAGGATCTAGGGAACAGGGGCTGCAACACAGGAAAGTGGTAAAGAAAAGCCCAAGATTACAGCTGTACAAGACCCGAGAATCACCCAGTGCAGACTGAAGCAGAAGCAAGAGCTGCAGGAAAGAAATCCCCAAGAAGAAAAAGAAAGAAAAGGATAGGCTATGTGATAAGTTAAAATTTTTAGAAAATAATGTTGGTAGGCATATGATAGAACTGTTGGAAAATTTGTACTATGGTTTATTCAACCACTCCTGTATTGTGAACATTTAGTTATTTCCAATTCTTGCTATTAATAAACAATACTGCAATGAATACACACACACACACACACACACACACACACACACACACCATTCTGAATAAGTGCAGATATATCTGTAAAAGAGATTCTCAAAAAATAGACTGGTGAGTTAGAGTAAATACATCTATTGACCAGAAACGTATTAGAAGAAAACATGGACGCATTGTTCTTTATCTTACAATGAGCTAGGCTGAGCATCTTTTTATACATTTAAGGACTATGATGGTGCAGTGGTTAAGATCTTGGCTGCTATCCAAAAGGTCAGCAGTTCAAATCCACCAGCTGCTCCTTGGAGACCCTATGGGGCAGTTCTGCTCTGTTTGATAGGCTCGGGATGAGCTGGAATCAACTTGCTGGCGATGGGTTTGGTTTTTTTTTTTTAAGGACCATTTGTATTCCATTTCCTATGAACTGAATATTCATGCTTTTTTTTACCACTTTTTCTATTGGTCTTTTCTTCTTCTACAAGAAGGAGCACTTCACACCAAAGCCACAAGGAAAGCAGTAGCCCAAGAGACAGAAAGGGCCACATAAACTGGAGACTGCAACAGCCTGAGACCAGAAGAACTAGATGGTGCCTGGCTACCACCACTGACCCGCCCTGATGGGGAACACAACAGAGAATCCCTGTTGGAGCAGGAGAAAAGTGGGGTGCAGAACTCAGATTCTAGTGAAAAGACCAGACGTAATAGTCTGACTGAGACTAGAGGAACCCCAGAGACCATGGTCCTCGGACTCTCTGTCAATCCAGCACTAAAACCATTCCTGAGGCCAGCTCTTCAGTCAAAGATCAGACTGGACTACGGGACATAAAATGATACTTGTGAAGAGTATGAGACTAAATGGGTAGCTCCTGTCCGGAGGTGAGATGAGAAGGCAGAGACGGTCAGGAGCTGGATGAATGGGCACGGGAAATCGGGTGGAAAGGAGGAATGTGCTGTCACAGTATAGGGAGAGCAATTAGGGTCACATAACAATGTATGTACAAATTTTTGTATGAGAGACTACCTTGAATTGTAAACTTTCACTTAAACTACAACAATAAAATAAAATTTAAAAAAAAGGAGCACTTCTTGTATAAGGGATATTAGCTCTTTGCTATGAGTTGCAAACTCTTCTAACTTTGGTTTTGATATATATTTTTTTTCTATGTAGAATTTTCTTAATATTTTTATGCAGTTGAATTTACCAGTCTCTTCTTTTGCAACTTCTGGATATTTGAATGGTTTTAGAAAGGGCTTCCCCACTCCAAGATGCTATAGGAATTCACCCATATTTTCATCTACTGCTTTTATGATTTTACTTTTTCAAAATTTAAATCTTAAGATTCAGGGAGGGGAGTAGATTTTCCTGGTATGCACTGTGAGTGTGGATTCAACTTTATCTTTTTTCCAGTGGCTACCCAGTGGTGCAAACAAATGCAATTATTAACCATAAAGAATAATCAAAAAAGTCTACATAGCAAGAAATGTTACCATTGAATATACTATTTGGTTACATAGTGATATTGATGTTACTGAGGTTAAATCCTAACTACTTATTTAATAAAAATTATATTCTAACTTTATTGAGAAAATGTAGTGACAGATATATATGTATGCATAAATATCTACAGGAAGGCATATATGAATATATGGATGTGCATGTACAGATGTAACTGTAGGCATATGCATATAAATACATATATGTATTTGTTTGCCACATGTATTTTCAAATATAAAATAAAGCACATAGGGGGCACAGTTATGGGTACTTCCTAGATACAACCAAACACCTCATGGGATTGGTCTACTGGGTTTAAGGACTTAGGACCATAGTCTCGTGGCGCAACTCGGTCATTTGACACAATATAGTTCATAAAGACAATGTTCTACATCCTAGTTTGGTGAGTAGCATCTGTAGACTTAAAAGCTTGCGCATGCCATCTAAGATACAACTATTGGTCTCTACTCATCCAGAGCAAAAGAGAAAGAAGAAAACCAAAGACTTAAAGAAGAAACTAGTCTATAGAACCAATAGTCTACACAAATGATGATCCCACTTAACCTCGAGACCAGAAGAACTAGATGGTGCCCAGCTACTGCTATCAACCGTTTCAATTAGGGGCTCATAGATGGTTCCGGATAGAATGCGAGAAAAATGTAGAACAAAACTCAAATTCCTAAAAAAAGCCGAGATTTACTGGACTAGTAGAGACTGAATGAATCCCCAAGACTATCACCCTGGGATACTCTTTAAACTTGGAGCTTGGACTACTCCCAGGGGTCACCTTTCAGCCAGGTAACAGATTGGCTCATAGAATAAATAATATCACCTGTAAGTGCTTTGCTCCTCAAAGTTATTGTCTAGATGAAACCAAATGGTGAACATTTACCCTAGACCAAACATGAGAAGGTGGTGGTGGGGGGGAGTGAGGAGGGCAGGGAAGCTAGATTGATGGAAACAGAACAATCAAAATGGAAATAATGAGAACGCTGATATACTGTGAAGAATGTAACCAATGTCACAGAACAATATGTATAGAAATTGTCAAATGAGAAGCTAATTTCCTGTGTAAACATTTACTGAAAACACAATAAAATATTTAATATATATATATATATAGCAAGGTAAGGCAGGGATGGTTATAAGAGAGATAAATCTCCAACCATAACTGGAAGACAACAGATAATATTTTAAATTTACAAGTGCAGAAATAGCGGTATAAGCACATTATTTAGAAATTTGGAGCCAAATTCTAGAAAAAAATAGCTAAACGTTAAAAAAATTATTGCTAGACTTCCACTTCTGCCCAAGATGGCGAAACAAGGACGAGATTTACCTCTCACCTGAAACAAACAAACAAACAAAAAGACAAAATATATGAAACAATGGTTTTCAAGACATTGAACGTCAGACAATGAAGGAAAGTGATCCCTGAGAGACAGGAAGAAAATGGTAAAGCCCTGCGATTGCCCTAGCTTACCGCCTAGAGTACCGTTGCCATGGTGTAGGGATGAAGAATACAGGAAGAGCCTGGCAGACTCCTTAAATTGAGGAGACAGAGCTGAGACTTTAGGAAGACCAAGGTGACTAGATTTCATAGGAGAGAGTACGCGAGAGATAGCTGCACAGAGAAAGAACCCCGTAAGTTTGCAGAGGACATCCTCAAGCATCAGCAGAGGACCAATCAGCATATACTTACAGGAAACTACCTGAAGCTAGGGAAAGAAACATCTGTGACCACACGTGGCCAGAAACTGGGGTTATGCCCACCAGCTAGTAAGAGTTTAATTGGATTTTGAGTTAACTGCTACCAGAAATCTCAATTTAAGCAGTTTCTTTTCTGGAAATAAAAACTAGAGGGGTTCCGGCAAGATGGCGCTCTAGGCAGAAGCACCACGCCGTCCCTCCACAGCAAAGATCCGAAAAACTAAGCCAAACAGAGAATGCAACAATCCTGAAACCCAAGAACATCAAATGAAGAGATAAAGAAGTCAGCCGAGCACCAAATGGAGTGAGAATACTGAAAGAGGACGGAGAGTGAGGAGAGATTCATGCAGAGGTCCCCTACCAGCTAACGCAGTGCAGATCCACCACCTTGGATTCCTATCAGAGACCAGCAAACGGGGGTACAAGAAAGCAGCCTCACAGAGAGTCCAGTGGGAGACAAAACAGCTGGTAATTTGCGGTGTGCGCTTTCCCACCCTCCACCCCTCTTTGCCCCAGCTCGGGCTCCTCTGCTTCCCGCGGCCACAATCTCTTGACTGGGAAGCGCCAGCTGCTTGGATTCCACACACCCAAGCAGGCAGCTCTCTGGGTGCCATTTGTTGGCTTCTGGTGTTGCTTTTTTTTTCTGCTTCTTCTGATTTCTCGCTTGCCTCTCGCCACCTCCCCCTCCTCTCACTCAAGTGCCTGGCTCTGTGAGCCATCTTTGCTTCTTCCTGAGGGGCTCCAGAGCGCCGGCAATTTGTGATATACACTTTCCCACTCTCCACCCATCTTCATCCTCACTCGGCCTCCTCTGCCTCCCACAGACACAGTCTCTTGTCCAGAAACACCAGCCCGCACTGGCTGGCTCTCTGAGCGCCATTTGTTGGCTGCTGGTGTTGCTTTTTCTTTTTCTTTTTCTGCTTCTTTGGATTTCTTGCTTGCCTCTTGCCACCTCCCCCCCCTTTCGCTCCAGTGTCTGGCTCCATGCGCCATCTTTGCTTTTTCCTGCGGGCTGCGGGGCTCCATTCAAGTGTACAGCTGCTTCCCGGTCTGGGCTACCGTGCTGGTGGGATCCTGGGGCTTTTCTTCATTTTGAATTGTTTGTCTGTTTTCTTTTCTTTTTCTTGAGTTGGGAGCCCCTTCTGGCCAGGTGGAGCTGCGTGCCAGGGAGACTCCCCTTCGGCTTCCACAGACGTGCAGAGGGATCCCTGAGGACATTTCTTATTTTGTTCATTTTTTTTTTTTTTCCCTGTTTTTTTTTGGGGGGGACTTTCTTGTTCCTTTTTTGTTTGTTTGTTTTCTTTTCCCTCTTTTTCCCTTTTATCTTTCTTCATTGCTCAGTTGCTCGTTTCTATATCTTCCTTCTCTTTCTGATCCCTGAATACCAGGCGTTGTATGACTCTGTGCCTTCTGGCCAGGCTGTGCTGCAACACCTCAGAGAGACTTCCCCAGACCTCACAGCTGCATCGGTGGGATCCCTGGGAACTTCGCGGTTCTTTAACCTTTCTGATTTTTATTTGTTCATTCTTTTCTTTTCTTCCTCTTCCCCCTTCTGTTTTTCTCCATTTCATAGTCTCTCATCTCTCCATTCCAACAGCAAGCTCCCCTAGCATTCTTTTTTGTTTGTTTCTATGTTTTTTGGCTCCTGTTCCTCTCTCCTCTCTCGCATATCCAGCTTAGCTCCACACATAACCATCTCCCTGCTGCATCCTCCCTACCTGCACCATGCGCTTGACATCACACCACCAAGCAGTGCAGGCTCGGCCTACTGGAACCTGCCCAGCACTGATTACCAACCCGCACTGGTGGCTGTAGTGAGCGCAACAAACAACCCGTCCCAGTGGCTCCTCTTCAGCTAGACCTGCCCTGCTGTACCATATCTGAGTGACTGAACCTGCCAGTTGGAGAAGAAGGTAAAAAGTACTGAGTGCAGAGATGAGCAAACAACAAAGAGCATGCAGTCCGCCTGCTCAGACATACTCAAATTTTTTTTTCTTAAAAAAGGGACAAAACAAACAAATCTACAATCAATAAATGAGAGAAATATCTACTGAATGCCCCAAAAACAGCAGACAATATCAAAACATTTACAAAAACAGGACAGGATGGTTCCAGTAGGCGTCCAAATTAAAACACCAGATGACTCTCCTGTGGAAGAAAATGCACTAGAAGTACCTGATAGGGAAATCAATCTCTAATACTCAGAATTCTCCAATAACTGAGGCAAAAAGCTGACAAACATGAAGAAAAAATAGACAATTTCATGGAAAATACAGACAAAAAAATTGGAATAATTCAGGAAGATGATGCAGGAACAAAATAAATTCACAACTAGAAATTATACAAAAACAACAATTAGAAATCCAAAAGATAAACAACAAGATTTCAGAAATGGATGATGTCATAGAAGGGCTGAAAAGCAGATTTGAAACCGTGGAAGACAGGATTAGTGGAATTGAAGACAAACACTTGGATACAACTCTGTTTCAGGAAAACTCAGAAAACAGAACAAAGAAAAATGAAGAGACCCTGAGAGTTATGTGGGACACAATTAAAAGCAAAAATTTACGAGTGACTGGCATTCCAGAACAGGGGGAGAAAACAGAAAACACAAGAGACGATCACTGAGGAACTACTGACAGAAAACTTCCCCAATATCATGAAAGATGAAAAGCTGGCCATCCAAGAAGCTCAACAAACCCCATATAGAAGAGACCCCAAAAGAAAATCACCAAGGCATATCATATTCACACTTGCCAAAACCAAAGACAAACAAAGAATCCTGACAGCAGCTCATGAAAAACAAGAAGTCACATACGGAGAAGAAACAATAAGACTAAGCTCAGACTATTCGGCAGAAACCATGCAGGCAAGAAGGCAGTGGGATGACATATATAAAATTTTGAAAGAAAAAAATTGTCAGCCAAGAATAATATATCCTGCAAAACTCTCGTTCAAATTTGATGGTGAAATTAGGTCATTTCCAGATAAACAGAAATTAAGGGAATATGTAAAAGTCAAACCAAACTTAGCAGAATTATTAAAGAGAGTTCTTCGATCTGAGGACAAACAGCTTCAGCTCACAGGCATAATCTAGGACGCAGGATCGTACCAGCCAGATACCAATCTAGGAAATGAACTCCCGAGGACTATCCAAAACCAAAAGAAATACAACAGGGAATCAGAGTAGTTAATCAGTAAATAACAACATCAACACAATAAAAGAGGGAATAAACGGTATAGGTATAGAACCTTCTAATGGAGAGGAAGGCAAGGTGACACCAAGTAAGGGTAGGCTGCTTCAAACTTAGAAAGATAAGGGTAAAATTCATGGTAACCACAAAGAAAGTTAACAAACCAACTCATAAATAAAGACGAAAAACATAAAGTCTCAGCAAAAACAAAAGAAATGAAAAAAAAAATCCACAAACATAAGTAACTCAGCACAAGAGAGTAAGAAGAACAAAGAAAACTTCAGCACCACAAAAAAAAGCACTACAAAATGACAGCAACAAACTCACCCTATCAATAATCACACTGAATGTAAATGGACTCAATGCACCCATAAAGAGACGGAGAGTCACAGAATGGATAAGAAAACAGGATCCATCAATATGCTGTCTACAAGAGACACACATTAGAAACAAAGATGTGAATTTATTAAAAGTCAAAGGTTGGAAAAAAATATATCAAGCTAACAACTACCAAAAAAGAGCAGGAGTGGCAATTCTAATCTCAGATAAAACAGACTTTAAAACAAAATCTACCATAAAAGACAAAGAAGGACACTATCTAATGATCAAGGGGATGATGCATCATGAAGCCATAACCTAATAAACATCTATGTGCCCAATGACAGTGCTCCAAAATACATAAAACAAAATCTAACAACACTGAAAAGAGAAATTGACAGTTCCACAATAATACTAGGAGACTTCAACACGCCACTCTCAGTAAAGGACAGAACAACTAAGAAGAAACTCAGCAAAGATAGAGAAGACCTAAAGGGCACAATCAGCCAACATGACCTCGTAGACATATATAGAACATTCCATCCAACCGCTGCAAAGTACACATTCTTTTCCAATGCACATGGAACGTTCTCCAGAAGAGACCACATCTTAGGCCACAGAGCAATCCTCAACAAGATCCAAAACGTTGAGATAATCCAAAGTATCTTCTCTGACCACAATGCCATCAAGGTAGAAATTAACAATAGAAAGAGCAAGGAAAAAAAATCAACTACATGGAAACTGAATAATACCCTGCTTACACATCAGTGGGTAATAGAAGAAATCAGAGATGGAATCAAAAAATTCCTAGAATCAAATCACAATGAAAACACATCATACCAAAACCTATGGGACACAGCGAAGGCAGTCCTCAGAGGACAATTTATAGCAATAGATGCACATATCAAAAAAGAAGAAAGGAACAAAATCAAAACATTAACTACAGAACTCAAACAAATAGAAAGAGAACAGCAAAAAAAGCCCACAACCACCACAAGAAAGGAAATAGTAAAGATCAGAGCAGAAATAAATAAATAGAGAACAGAAAAACAATAGAAAGAATCAACAAAACCAAAAGTTGGTTCTTTGAAAGAATCAACAAAATCGACAAACCACTGGCCAGACTGACAAAAGAAAAACAGGAGACGACACAAATAACCCAAATAAGAAATGAAATGGGGGACATTACAACAGACCCAACTGAAATAAAAAGGATTATAACAGAATATTATGGAAAACTATACTCCAACAAATTTGAAAACCTAGAGGAAATGGGTAAATTTCTAGAAACACACGGCCTACCCAAACTACAACAAAGTGATGTTGAAAATCTGAACAGACCCATAACAAGAGAAGAGATTGAAAAGCTAATAAAAAAAACTCCCAACCAAAAAAAGCCGTGGCCCAGATGGCTTCACTGGAGAAGTCTACAAAACATTTACAGAAGACCTTGTACCAGTTCTACTCAAGCTATTTCAGAGCACAGAAGAGGAAGCAACACTTCCAAATTCATTCTATGAAGCCAGCATAATGCTGAAAACCAGGCAAAGACGTCACAAAAAAAAAAAATACAGACCAATATCTCTCATGAATATAGATGCAAAAATTCTGAACAAAATTCTACCCAACAGAATTCAGCATCATATCAAAAAAATAATACACCACGACCAAGTAGGATTCATACCAGGTATGCAAGGATGGTTCAACATTAGAAAATCAATCAACGTAATCCACCACATAAATAAAAGAAAAGAAAAGAATCACATGATCATCTCAATTGACGCAGAAAAGGCATTTGACAAAGTCCAACACCCATTCCTGATAAAAGCTCTCAATAAAATAGGTATAGAAGGAAAATTTCTCAACATAATAAAGGGAATCGATGCAAAACCAACGGCCAACATCATTCTTAATGGAGAGAGGCTGAAAACATTCCCCTTGAAAACAGGAACAAGACAAGGATGCCCTTTATCACCACTCCTATTTAACATTGTGCTGGAAGTTCTAGCTAGAGCAATAAGGCAAGAAAAAGAAATCAAGGGCATCCAAATTGATAATGAAGAAGTTAAACCGTCCCTGTTTGCAGATGATATGATACTATACATAGAAAACCCTAAAGACTCCACGAGAAATCTACTGGAACTAATAGAAAGATTCAGCAGAGTAGCAGGATAGAAGATAAACATTCAAACATCAGTTGGATTCCTATACACCAGTAAGGAGAATGATGAAAAGTAAATCAGGAAATCAACACTATTTTAAATAGTCCCTAAAAAGATAAAATACTTAGGAATAAATCTGACCAGGGTTGTAAAAGACCTATACAAAGAAAACGATAAAACACTACCGCATGAAACCCAAAGGGATCTACATAAATGGAAAAACATACCATGCTCATGGATAGGCAGACTCAACATTGTGAAAATGACAATTTTACCCAAAGCAATTTACAAATACAATGCAATCCTGATCCAAATACCAACAACATTCTTCAAAGAGATGGAAAAACTAATCATTAACTTTATATAGAAAGGGAAGAAGCCCCGAATAAGTAAAGCACTACTGAAGAAGAAGAATAAAGTTGGAGGACTCACACTATCTGACTTCAGAACCTACTATACAGCTACAGTAGTCAAAACAGCCTGGTACTGGTACAACGACAGATACATTGACCAATGGAACAGAATTGAGAACCCAGATGTAAATCCATCCACCTACAGTCACCTGATCTTCGACAAGGGCCCAAAGTCCATCAAATGGGGAAAAGACAGTCTTTTTAACAAATGGTGCTGGCAAAACTGGATATCCATTTGCAAAAAAATGAAACAGGACCCATACGTCACACTGTATACAAAAATTACTTCAAAATGGATCAAAGACCTGAATATAAAGCCTAAAACTATAAAGTTCATAGAAGAAAAAATAGGACCAACATTTCAGGCCTTAATACACGGCATTAACAGGATACAAACCATAACCATCAACGCACAAACCCCAATAGATAAGCTAGATAACTGGGTCTTCTTAAAATCAAACACCTATGCTCTTCAAAAGACTTCACCAAAAGAGTAAAAAGAGAACCTACAGACTGGGAAAAAATTTTTGGACAGTACAAGTCAGACAAAGGTCTAATCTCCGTATTTACAAGAAAATCCAACACCTCTTCAACAAAAAGACAAAAATCCTATTAAAAAATGGTCAAAGGAAATGAACAGACACTTCACCAAAGAAGACATTCAAATGGCCAACAGACACATGAGGAAATGCTTGCGATCACTAGCCATTAGAGAAATGCAAATTAAAACCATAATGAGGTACCATCTCACCCCGGCATTACTGGCATGAATCAAAAACACTGGAAATAACAAATGTTGGAGGGGCTGCGGGGAGATGGGAACTCTTATGCACTGCTGGTGGGAATGCAAAATGATACAACCATTTTGGAAAATGATATGGTGCTTCCTCAGAAAGCTAGAAATAGAGATACCATTCGATCCAGCAATCCCACTCCTAGGAATATATCCTAGAGAATAAGAGTTGTCACTCAAACAGACATAGAACATAGCACACCTATGTTCACGGCAGCATTGTTTACAACAGAAAAATGATGGAAACAACGTAGATGCCCATCAACAGATGAATGAATAAACAAACTATGGTACATACACACAATGGAGTACTACGCAACGAGAAAGAACAACAATGAATCTGTGAAGCATCTCATAACATGGATGAAACTGGAGGACATTATGCTGAGTGAAATAAGTCAATCACAAAAGGACAAATATTGTATGATACCTCTATTGTAAAAACCCATGAAAAAGTTCACATGCAAAATGTAACAATCTTTGTTGGTTACCAGGGATGGGAGGGGTGGGGGGGGGAATACTAAATAGGAAATAGATAAGTGGTATCTTGGGTGAAGGGTGAGACAGTACAAAATACAGGGGAAACTAGCAGAACCTGTACAAGGAAAGATCATGAAAGCCCCATAGACACACCCAAACTCCCTGAGGGACTGAGTTGCTGGGCGGAGGGCTGTGGGGACCATGGTCTCGGGGAACATCTAGCTCAATTGGCATGACACAGCTTATAAAGACAATGCTCTACATTCTACCTTGGTGAGTAGTGTCTGGGGTCTTAAAAGCCTGTGAGCGACCATCTAAGATACTCCACTGGTCACATCCCTTTGGGAGCAAGGGAGAATGAAGAGAACAGGATACAAGGAAAAGATTAGTCCAAAGGACTAATGGTCCACAGCTACCAAGGCCTCCACCGGACTGAGTCCAGTACAGCTAGATGGTGCTTGGCTACCACCACTGACTGCTCTGATCAGGATCACAACAGAGGGTTCTGGACAGAGCTGGAGAAGGATGTAGAGCATAATTCTAACTCACAAAAAAAAAGACCAGATTTACTGGCCTAAAGGAGATTGGAGAAACCTCGAGAGTACGGCCCCCAGACACCCTTTTAGCTCAGTGGTGAAGTTACCTCCGAGGTTCACTGTTCAGCCTGGGAGTGGACAGCCCCGTAAAACCAAATGAGACTAACGAGGTACAGGAGTCCAGTGACAAGGGCCAGAAGGCAGAAGGGGACAAGGAAGCTGGTGATAGGGAACACAAGATTGAGTAAGGATATTGTTGATGTGTTGTGAGATTGTTAACCATTGTCATAGGGCAACATTTGTAGTAACTGTTAAATGAGAAACTATTTTGTTCTGTAAGCCTTTACCTGAAGTACAATAAAATATTAAAAAACAAACAAACAAAAAACTAGAGACTCATTCATGTATCACACAATAGTGTACTAAAACATTAAAAAGAAACCTTCCCTCCCCCGAGGGGAATCCTGTTTGGATATACACTTGAGGGATTAAAAAAATCTGACAACTACTGGTCCCCTTCAACGGTATTTTTATACCCTCAAACATTCTTCTTCTATGGATAACACAAATTATAGGCAAGGCTAACAACACTGCAGTAATGTCAGGATTTCTTAACAGATAAAGTCATCATTCAGCAAAGGAAAAGAAAATTCAAGTACCAAAAGTATGGGAAAGAATGTTAGGGGAAAAGAGCAATGTGCAAAAGGGTAAATGTGAAACATAAAACTCTGAATGAAGATGCAGTACATGTTTTCCTCAGCATGACGGTGGAGCCAGCGTCATCAGCAGCCTCAACAGTTCTCTAACATTTGAAAGAATACACAGGGCCCTGAGGCATCTGGATAAACAATTTGAGCTCAGTTGTACTTAGAATTGTATAACCACCACCCGGTGCTAAAGATAAAAAATAGAAGCATTATAACCTGGTGAAGCTGAAAAAGTGATCTACACTGCTTCAGTGCCCCGGCGAAGTGCCCCTGCGAAGGGCCCTCCTGCAAAGTCAGCAAATGAGCTAGAAAAAAGCTGTAACCCGTTCGAGCCTGAAAGCAACTCAGCACTTTGCCCCAAACTAAGTTCATTGTACTAATTATTTTACTAATTATTCCAATGTTCAAACAATGTTGAAGATTCACAGAACTTCAAAGACTTCAAAGCTGGAAGAGGACAGGAGATCATCTAATGTAATCTCAGTAGACAACATTTTACTAATATCTACTACCACTTTACAGCTGTGTGAATCTGGGCAACTTATCTATTTCCTGAGCCTTAGTTTCCTGATCTACAAGATGGGTAAAAAAAAAATCTAAATAATTAAATATGATGAAAGTAATAAATTAGTAATAAAAAATGCATATAAAGTTAATTTCTGATATGAGAAAGAGCCACTGAATATTCTACAGGAACTTCCGTAATCTTGCCCTAACTTATGTTAATAGGTGCCACCTGGGAACTGTCTTGGTACTCAGACAAGTTCAAGAACAGTGGTCACAGGGATAAGATTTGCCTTCCAATCCAGAACAGTAACAAACTGAGTTGTAGGGTATGATGGTTCACCCAAAATTAAAAAAAAAAAAAAAAAGCATCATACAAATGCATACTACAGTATTAAGGAGCCCTGGTGGTCCAAGTGCTTGGCTTCTAACTGAAAGGTCAGTACTAAGTACTCCTTACAGTAGCTTTTAATTAAGATCGTTATCAGAATAAAAACAAAAAACCAATACAGATATGTCTTAGTTTAAAAAGTAATAAACACAAATTCAGTTCAATTTGATAAACATTTATTTTCTATGGGCAAAGTGAGGAGCCCTGGTAGTGCAGTGGTTAAGCGCTTGGCTGCTAGCCGAAAGGCTCGTGGTTAGAACCCAGCAGTTTCTCCGAGAAAGATGTGGCAGTCTGTTCTGTAAAGATTTATAGCCTTGGAAACAATGTGTGGCAGTTCTACTCTGTCCTGTAGGGTCACTATGAATCAGAATCGACTCAATGGCAACAGTCGAGAGCTGGCAAGAAAGGTTAACAATAACCCTGGTACTAGTCCTTGGAGCCCTGGTGGCACAGTGGTTAAAGATCTCAGCTGCTAACCAAAAGATCAGCAATTCGAATCCACCAGCCTCTCCTTGGAAACCCTACGGGCCAGTTCTTCTCTGTCCAATAGGGTCACTATGTGTCATAATTGACTACGTGGCAACGGGGTTTTTCTTTTTTTTTCCAACTTGTCCTGAGGAAGTACATATACAATTTAGTGAGAAATATAGATAGGTAACAACCAGCAAGGAGAATGCAATTACCAAAGAACACAAACAAACAACATACTTAGGGGGAAGGAGGATAATCCAAGATGGCTTCTGTAGGAAGGCAGCACTTGAGCTGTGCCTTGAAAGATGGAACGATAAGCAGGATTTTGATTACTACTAACATAAATGTCATCCTATTTTCTTTGGAGTTTATATATTTTCTTCAACAAATTATTAACTTTATGAAAATCGGTTTTTCACAGTATTTTTTCGAGCATATTTTATACTTTTACCTTACTGCATGTAAGTTATAACACAAAAAATGAAAGAAAAAAACATGTATTGTAAAAATGAAAATGTTCATGTTAAAGTCAAGAAGTACATTCTATATTTGGGGGGAAAGGCCAAGTATATAGTGGTAGAGAAATAAGAGAAGAACTGGGGTGCTCCGTATCAACTCTGTCATAAAAAGACAGAAGTTATAGGGGAGGGGAAAGACCCATAGCAAAAGAGCACTGTTGTTTATAGGTATGTAATGCTGCTTTGAAGAAGGTTCAAAGATGAGCATTGAACAATGAGAAGCACTTTAAACAGATAAGCATGATGAACACAAGAGTCAGAGAAGAACACGGGAAGTGAGACAGTCTTGAACTCCCTGGAGAAATATTTGGTGAAATGAAGACTTGAGATTTATCTAAAGGTCATAAAAGTGAAGTTTCCAAAGCATGCTCAGGAGTGAAGGGGCATTACTGAAATGACAGAAGCTGAAAATGATTATTTTGATAATCCCTACTTCCTCTCCATTTTTATTAAAACTATCCTTTCAGGGCCCAACTCAAATCCTACCTACCCTTGGTGAAGTTTTTTTCTAATCACCCTACTGAAAATGACACTCCCTCTTCTTACAGCACTTCTTGTTCGAACCTCTCACCTGGCACTTAGCACAGATTACCTTGCACAGTTAGTTCTCACTAAATCAGATCAATAAATATTTATGTCTTATCTTCTCGGTGAGATTTCTTAAGGGCAGTGGCAAATACTTACTGAGAACTGCTATGAAAGACACGATGGGGGAATACCAAGGAAAACCAGACAGATTCTGCCCTCATGAAAATTAAGCTGGTACCAAATTTACAAAACAGTGAAGTTATTTAAAATTTACTAGACATTATTTTAAATGTGGTACAATTATGATGTAATGGAATTATTCTTTATCCCCAAATTAATGTGATCTAAGAGATTCATCCTTTACCCCAAACTGCTTTCACTATACTTTTTCCTTTACTCTTCATTTACTTTACATTGAAATGTATCAGTTAAAAATCATGAATGTCTTAACTCTTTTAAAAATAAATTTTAAATTTTAGACTAATTTTAATCAATAAAAATGCAGGCTATTTATTACTATTAAGATCTCACCAAGAAAACCTTCCATATTGTTTATTTTCATTAAGTTCATTACAGTGGCATAAAAACTTCCTAAATTGCCTTAAAACATCCCCCAGAAAAGTTTTTTACACAGCTCTTTCTTGTATGTAGTAGGAATAAGGAATTTTTTTTCCCTGACTGCTGCACTGCCCCCCAAGTTATCTAATAAAGACTCTTAAGGATACCCAAAGATGAGTGATATATGGATGTAATTTGTGTAATCAATCACTTACTGGTGGCAATTATGTTGTTTCTAGGTTATTACTCTGAAAAAAATACTGTGTTGAACACCCTTGAACATGTTTCTCTGTGCACACACTTTATTAAGTTCACAGGATGAATTCCTAGTAGAATCTCCTCTTGAGGAAACTGCAGCATCTTTTTAGAGTTTGCTCCTTAGCCCCTACTGGTGTGGTGACAAGTTATAAGACCTTCCCCATTTCCTCATCCCCGGACTCACCAAATCTTAAACTAATCCCAGACTCTACGGCTGGGAAATTAGAATTAGAATGTAAATAAAAAGTACACTCTTTTGAACGCTTGTATTGGAAGGTGGTGTAAAACTAAACCTGAGGCACCCATATTTAGGCCAAGTGTATAATGAAGCAGAGAAAGCTGTTTTATAGAGAAAAGAAAAAGGCAAACAGGACAGAAAGTAGCAGACATAAAACATCATATGGTAGCAAGGAATGTAGAGAGTAATTTCAATAACTATAAGTGACTTTCCAGCTCTAAAAATTGTCACCGATTTTATGAATATAAAAGTTGTAAAATAGAAATATATAAAATCAAAATCATCCATAAGCCTCTCACAATACTGCTAATATTCTCATATATTTCCATTTAACATTTAAAATCAATTTAGAATCATACTATAATTTTAACATGTACAGCACTGAATACTGATCTTTTTCCCACTTGGCATTATCACATGAGTATTCATCCAATTTAATAATCTTTGAAAATACCATTTTAATGGCACCATAATAATCCACCATATGATAATCACTTTATTTAACCATTTTCTTATTTGTAGACATATTACATAGTATAACCACACTGTTTTCCAGAATTGTTGGACCAATTATACTTCTATTTAGAGAGTGTAAGGGTGATTGTTCCACACTATAGCCTTAGTAACATTGAAAAATATTATTTAAGAGATGAAAAATAATATATCAATGTTTTAATTTGCATTTCTTTGAGTTACTGAAATTTTCTATATTTTTTATTAATTTTTATGTTTATTAACGGCATATTCTCTTTTGTGAAATGTATATTCAGATTATCTAACTACCCTGAGCCTTAATTTTCTCATCTGCAGATTAGGCACAATACCTATTGCTGTGATGATGAAATACTGTAAAAATAAATGTTAGTTACCTTTTAAATATTTTATTTCATAATAAAGTAAAACAGTTGTATTTTAACAAGGTAAAACAGTTTAGAAAAATGTGTATTCTATAATAATTTGTTAGAAAAAACAATAACAGATTCACTGGAATTACATGTAGTCTAAATTTTTTTTAAAACAAAAAGAAACAATTTTTCTAAGACCCATCTGTGAAGATTATAGTTGTACATCATGATAAACAACAATAGTTTTATATAAAGCTAGACTGGTTGGCTTACTTTCTTGAATTAAAAAATAATCCTGAAAATATGAACAGTTAAAAACCTATACGAAAATAAAAGCACTTAAGAAAAGTCAACTATACATACATAATACAAGGTTCACATGAGTTTAATAGTCATTCTTCTCACCAACAATACGAAAGAAGCAACCACAGAGGCAGAGAGAGAGTCATTGCAACAGCATGTCCACTAAGAATAAATTAACTAAGTAACACAAGTTTCACAATAAATTCATTTGAAATAGTGTCTAGTGAGTTGCAACCTACAGTGCAAAAGCAATAACCAGGTAACAACACAAAGGTTGCTGCATAGGGGTCACTGATATTCCTGCTAAGAACTGGTTCCTGACCTTATCAATCATGAGTGTTTCCTAAATTTATACCTAAGAATGTACCATCACTGGGAGGACTTACGGTGGCAAGAAAAGCTTTAAGTAACTAGATATTAAACTGGCTGTCTAATGTAAGTCTGGAGTTCCTGGGTGGCGCACTTGACTACTAGCTGAAAGGTTGGTGATTTGAACCCACTCAGAGGAACCTGGGAAGACAGACCTGGAGCTCTGCTTCTGAAAGGTCACAGCCTGGAAAACCCTATAGAGCAGTTCTACTGTGCACACATGTGGTCGCCATGAGTCAGAATCAACTTGACAGACACTAACAACAACAATATAAGTTACTGATCCACTCCTCTTGTAGTGAAAAAAAAAAAAAACAAAAAAACAGAGAACTAAAATTCATTAAATATCTATTTGTACTAGATGCTATACAACATGCCCTTTTAAAAATTTTGATAAACTTAAAAATTCAGAAAGGTACAAAGAGTAATGTAACAAACATACTCACTACTTAGAATTAATCACTGTTTAAATTTTGTCATGTGTGCTTCAAGCTTTTGAATCAGTGAGCAAATACTGATTAATAACCTTCTATATGCCAGGCACAATGCTAAGCCTGTGAAAACCAGTGGTAAAATCTTTATGGAGCTCATAGTTTAGTGTCGGAGAAGTACCTTAACAAATAAATACTTCAACTCTTCAAAGCACTGTGAAGGAAAAATACAGAAAAAGCAAACATAGAAAATGAACATCATCAATAATCACTCTGCCCAGCATGCCATTATAAAATAAAATTGGTAAAAATGGGACTAGACCTGAGCAGGTCCATTAAGGCACACTTAAACGATATGAGCAGGTGGCTTAGACTCCACGTTAACAGCTCCTACTGCTTTGCTACTTCAACCCACATCTATGGCCTCATGGAAAGTTCCTTATGACCAGTTAATTATTTGCTATATATCCTCCAGACTGTCCTCTCTCTCTCCTCCCCTGCCCCCTCATTCTGTGTGTGTGTGTGTGTGTGTGTGTGTGTGTGTGTGTGTAAAAACCAAACCTGTTGCAATCGAGTCGATTCCGACGCATAGTAACCCTATAGGACAAAGTAGAAATGCCCCACAGAGTTTTCAAGGGTGTAATCTTTACGGAAGCAGACTGCCACATCTTTCTCCTGCGGACTGCCTGGTGTGTTTGAACCTTCCACATTTCGGTTAGCAGCCAAGCGCTTTAACGACCACACATCTCCAGGGCTCCATGTATATATATATATGTACACATATATATGTGCATGTGTGTATTCCACTGCTATTTATAAGGTTTTCACTGGCCAATTTTTTTAGAAGTAATTACTTTCTAATAAGAAAAACAATAAATGCTGTTTTCACAAAAGAAATCTATATGAATATAACATCAGTTAAAAAAATACAACACACTATAATGGAGGTTGATGTAAAGTGGTATCAACTAACTAACCCTTGGCTTGGCACAGTCAATGAAAATTCCATGGAAGAGATAATATTTGAGTGTGCCTTAAAGGAGAAGGAGTTAGGCAAGTGCAAAGAACAGTATTTAGGGCAGAGATAACATACCCATGTGCAAAAGCAAGAAAGAACATGGTGTGCCTAGGAAACCCAGAAGGGTAACTTATATTATGTCCGGGGGCAAGCTGAAGAAGCAGATAAAGCTATTAAGATAAACTGGAACTAAGATAAACATGGATAACATGTCTCCCTACCAAACTCGAAAAAGTTTGCACTCTATCCCAGAGGGAGCAAACAGAGGTTTTTTGGGTTTTTTAAATTAATTTTATTTTGTTGTTGTTGTTGTCGACAATATACACAGCAAAACATACACCAATCCAACTGTTTCTACATGTACAATTCAGTGACAATGATTACATCCTTCAAGTTGTGCAACCATTCTCATCCTCCTTTTCTGAGTAGTCCCTCCTCCGTTAACATAAACTCACTGCCTCCGTAAGATTCCTATCTGATTCTTCGAGTTGTTGTTTTCCATTTGACCCCATACAGATAGTTCTTAAAAGAGTATAATGCTCAAGGCAGGCATTTTTAATTAGTTAAGCTAAACTATTGTTTGCTTTTAAAAAGACTTCAGGAGATATTTTTGGTTTAAGGTTTAACGATTATCTCAGGGCAATAGTTTCAGGGGTTCATCCAGCCCCCTTGGCTACAGAAAGTCTGTAGTCCATGAGAATTTGAAAGTCTGTTCTGTACTTTTTCCCTTTTGACCAGGATTTTTCTATAGACTCTTTGATGAAAATGTTCAGTAACGGTAGCCAGGCTCCAACAAATGGGGGTTGTGATGCAAAGAAATGATTAAAAACAAAGAAAGAAAGAAAAAGAAAAACAATTAAGATAAGGCTGGAGACGGTAGCAAGAGGACAAAATAGGACACTACTGCAATAATCCAGATAAATGAAGATGAGGGCTTGAACTAAGACGGTTGTGAGATGGGTAAGAGGGAAGAAAAGAAGACATGAATTTGCCCAATTTAAGAGAGATTTCTATGATGAAAGAATACATTTCCAATAGGTATATGTCATGCAAAATATAGTCAAAAGCATGCAAATACGTAACTGTTATTCTCCTGAGAAACTAACAAAATGTCAGAAGTCTTAAGAAAGTTACCTGCTTTCTTTCCATAAAAGAAAGGGATAACTTTAAATATGCAGTGTCTTCATTATAAATATTCCTTAGACAAGTTTTTCATTATCAGTAAATAAGATACTTAGCATGATGGCTGGCACATAATAATAAACCAGAAAACCAAACCTATTGCTATAAAATCGATGTGTTACAGAGTGGAATTGCTTCATAGGGTGTTCTTGGCCGTAATCTTTACGAAAGCAGATTGCCAGGCTTTTCTTCCATAGCACCACTGGGTGGGTTAGAACCACCAACCTTTAGGTTAGTAGTTGAGTGCAAATCACTCAAGGATGTTGACAGATTGTAAGTACCAATAAACATAAGCTGCTTATTAATATTGTTGTTTATAATAGTAACAAAAGGAACTCACTTTTCCTGGAAACCCACCCACATATTCTGTAATTAACAGTCAGTGGTTCCTCCTTGAAACTCCTTGGCATGAGTTCTCAGAATTTATTTTTTCCTGCTGCCTAGGACACATGAAATTTCATCAGATCTGGCTGTTGAAGGAACGTTTAAATAGAAAAGGAAGTACATAAAACCATTTAACAGTATTAGGGAGATCACCAATGAGGATTTTGGACATGTTTGTGCATACAGTAGGACCCATTATCTGAAATGAGTAACTAATTATATCTTCTTATTTCTTGTCAAAAAGACACTCCATTAAACTCCTGCTGCAAAGTAGCGGACTACAAAAAAATGTTAAATACTATGTGCAAGGGGACAGATCTTTTTTCAGTAGATTAGAACAACAGTTCTCAAACTGTGGTCCATGGACCCTTTCAAGGGGTCCTGAAGTCAAAACCATTTTCTATAATACTAAATGTCAACTCGCTGGGTTGACATCTGCATTGATGACACAAAAGCAATGGTGGCTACAACTGCTGGCGCCCTTACACAAATCAGGACAGTAGCATCCAAACTATACTACAGTCGTCATATCCTTCACCGCCACCATACAATCACAGTTAAAAAAAAAAAAAAAAAATGCCAATGTCCTTGGTGAAGCAATACAAATTACTATTTGTGTTAAATCTCAACCCTTGAATACATATCTTTTTAACAGTCTCTGTAATGAATCGGAATTGGAATTGACTCTATAGCAACTGATCTGGTTTTTGGGGTAAGGAAACAGGAATTTGAATAAAGAACTTTTGCTAAATACCAAAGTAAGACAGTTGTCTCAGGAAAAACACTTGTGTGACAGAGCTATCTTCTTCTCATGGAACACCATTTTTATTTAAAAGAAGAACTGACAGGTAAACTACGACAATTCATTCTTGAGCACTTGGAAGATATTTTCCTGCAAATGTGCAAAAGGAGTCTGTTACTTCAAGGAAAACAACTGACAATGTTTGTTGCCAATGATAAAATTTCAGCTATCAGGCAAAACTCAGAATTCTGTAAAACTTGCATCTCCCACCATGAGCTTGACAGCTTCCCAATTCTTAAAGACTTTTCCAGAGGTCGTATTAACAAATGTGGTTTTCTGATATTATATAAAGAAATATGTCACCACTTGGAAGAATTGCATAACTCAGCACACCAATATTTTCCAAATGACTAATGCATGATGTTACAAAAAATCCATTCAGAGTGCAAAACAGATCAAAGGATTTAAATGTGACATAGTAAGAAAAGTTCAACGATACAACCTCAGATTTCACATTCCAATTATCCCTAAGAAACTACCACACATCAAGTTTTGATATATTTTTAAAGGATTACATCCACGATTATCTGAAAAGGCTATTAAAACACCCCTTCCTTTTTCGACTACACATGTCTACGTAAAGCCTGATTATCTTCATATGATTCAACCAAAACCACATATTGCAACAGATTAAATGCAGAAGCAGATGTGAGATTCTAGCTGACTTAGCTGACTTCTATTACACCAGACATTAAAGAGACTTGCAAAAAAGTAAAACAATGCCACTCGTATCACTAAACTTTGTTTTGGAAAATAAAGTTATTTTTCATAAATATATGTTATTTATGTTAACATATGATAGGTTTGGAAACCCTGGTGGTATAGTGGTTAAGAGCTATGACTGCTAACCAAAAGGTCAGCTGTTCGAATCTACCAGGCACTCCTTAGAAACTCTATGGGGGCAGTTCTACTCTGTCCTACAGGGTCACTATGAGTTGGAATTGATGTGACAGTAACAGATTCGGTTTTTGTTTTTGTTTTTTTGGTATAATAGGTTTATTGTTATTTTAAATGAATTAAAATAAGTACTTTAAGGTTTTTTCTCTGTTTTAATTGTAATATGGTAAATATTGATAGATACAGTACACACAAACAAAAGCTCTTCAGGGTTCTCAACAATTTTAAGAGTGGAAGAGAGTCCTGAAACTAAAACATTTGAGAACTGGAGAGCATTAGGCTAACACACTTACCACAGTCTACCACAGGGTCAAGACAATCCTCTTCTATTCAGTGACTGCCCGAATTTGGGGTGGGAGTAGGGAACGGAAGGTGTTTTCCTTAGCAAAGTTCCCATAATGCACTTATGTCTCAAAGGTGTCCATTTAGTGGGACAGTTGTGAGAAAGCCTGGAGGGGTAATTCTATTAGTCTTTTTCATGGCCCTTGACCACAGTAATGGGAGAATAAAAAGGAAGGATAAAACCATGAAAACCCTTAATGCAGCTCCAGAAGCTTGAGCTTTTATACAACAGTACCAATGGATGGTACCTGTGTAAAAGATATTACAAGAATTAAAACATTTTAATGCAATTAATCCCTTTGTAGAGCCCCTCTCCTACCCAAACAGCTAAGAAGCTTTCCTACTCCAACCAGCAACAATTAAAGGGGCAGAATTGAAAATGAGTGGTAGAATTAGGGGTTCCAAAATGGTTCCAGATATGAGAACCCTTTGTAATGCACAACTCGAGGGTTTTCCCAGGTCTTAGCTGGTGATTATGGTTATTTAGCAATGTGACAAGGTAGAAATACAAAGAAGGAAAGAACCAAGAGACTAAGAGAAATGGAGCCAGAGCCTCAACCACCTTTTCAATACATACAGATCACTTCATTCCTTTTATTGGCTGCACAGTATTCCATTATAAAGCTACACCATATTTTATTTACATGAATGTCCTTTAACCAACATATAGTTTGTTTCTAATTTTCACTATTATAGACAATGCTGTAATAAGCAACACAAAAAAAAACTTTCATGAGTTTTTAATATAAAAAACATTTCTGATTTATAGTAGGCTGCTTGTAAGCTTCATCTTCAGACATAAGCACTTGTGTTCACTTTGCTCTGCTCTTAAAAGTATTTCAGTGGAAAAACTGAAGAAGTACTGACTTAATCAATTCTCCTTGCTTTACAAATGATTTCCCTACATTTACACAATAAGTAAACATCAGAGGCCTAATGAAACCAGAGTGCCTTTGTTATTTAAGAGCATCCTTCTTCAACACTATTTTCTCTCTCTTACTCTCTAATTTTTCTCTTCCTGGTTCCAGAGAGTACATAACAAAATTATTTCCTTCCATTTCTGGCCCTACACAAAAATAGAAAGTTTTTAAAGTTTTGTACAGTGTTTCATACTAGTGATATAGAGAATCTAGGTGCCATGGGGTGTAGAGAATGGAGTCACAATTGGAGTAATTATAAAATTATATAAAATCATTAAAACAATGTGATATCGAGGCATAATAGAGAGATTACTAATGAAACAGGCTATAAAGTCCAGACATATACCCAAATACATATGGAATTTAGTAAATAATAATACTGGCATTTCAAATTATTAGGAGTGAAGAGAAATTATTCAGTAAACTGTCGAGGCAGCTGAGTAAAAACCATCTGGAAAATAATTAAGTTGAATCCTTTCTTCACATTTTACAACAGGCTACATTCCAAATAGATTTTTAAAATATATATATATGTAATAATAAAATCATAAAAGTACTAGAGGAAAAAAACCAGAGGAGAAATTTTTATAATCCTGGAGTAAGGAAGGCCTTTCTAAATGTGACAAAAAATACAAAAGCTATAAAGAACAAGACCAATAACTTCAACTAAATGAAAACAAAAATATTTCTGCATGGCAAAAACCACCAAGAGCAAAGTCACAAACAGCAAACTGGGGGGGGAAAATTGCAATTTTTTTTTTTAAATCATAAATGACTAGTTTCTCCAATATAGAGTTCCTATGAATCAATAAGAAAAAATCTTTCTAGTACGGCAGAGTAAGCTCCTAACAGAATGACTCCTGTAGGTAACTACATGTAGTCCCCGACTTACGACGGGGTTCTACTCTGATGACTACTTGGTCGTAAGTTGGTTCTGATGTAAGCCGAATACTTCATTTTTTTTAGTTTACATTATTATTGTCTCTCATTAACAGTATCATTATAAATCCAACCTTTATTTGTCTTTGAGGGTTGGAAACCTTACATCGGAGAATGATAACATCAGCAAATTATGTGCTACAAACACTGTATGTAGTACATATTACTAATGATAAGATGCAT
Organism: Dugong dugon; assembly: GCA_030035585.1. Taxonomy (NCBI): domain Eukaryota; kingdom Metazoa; phylum Chordata; class Mammalia; order Sirenia; family Dugongidae; genus Dugong; species Dugong dugon. Next base: position 70,105,018 of record CM057467.1, read on the forward strand.
AAAAAAAATTATAGTTATAAGTGCAGTTCACCAGAACTTCGATACATCATAAATCAGGGACTACCTGTATAGCCTCTGAACAAAATACAAAAACAATTGACTGAGGGCTCTGGAGAGGGAATAAAGGCAGGCATATTTTGGAGAGCACTGAAAACTTGGAGAAAGGGACTGATACGAGTTTTCTGTTTCTGCAGTTTGGCTTAAGGGCAAGCCACAGTCATTACTGTGTGGTGGACCCCAGGACAACCACTGCCACCTAACAGTGAGGAGAGAATTAGTAGAGAGGGGGCCAAAAAAAGCCACTTGCCTTACTGGTGGCTTGTATCATCATATTTCTCAAAATCTGTATTAAACCAAAAACCAAATCTGTTGCTGTCGAGTTGATTCCAACTCACAGTGACCCTATAGGACAGACTAGAACCACCCCATAGCGTTTCCAAAGAGCAGCTGGTGGATTCGAACTACTGACCTTTTGGTCAGCAGCCTGGGCTCTGTAACCACTGTGCCACCAGGGCTCCCACTTTAGGTGCCCTATAATTAAATGAATCAAATATTAATTGAATGCCTAAGCTGGCCAGGCATGAGGCACCGGTAGTTCAATAGTAGAATTCTCACCTTCCATAAGGGAGATCTAGGTTCAATTCCCTGCCAGTGCACTTCATGTGTACCCACCACCCATCTGTCAGTGGAGTCGTGTGTGTTGCTATGATGCTGAACAGGTTTCAATGGCACTTCCAGGATAACTCTCGTTACCAGTGGCATAAATGGTATGCTAGCCACTTTTTATGCTTCTGGACCTCAGAGGTAAGGTGTTATTCTAGCATCAAGGTGGGTCCCTTTTGAAATGCGTGAAGCTCAACAGACCAGAGTCTGAGCCTCACTGTTGTGTAGGTTGAGCTTTCTATTAGGTGAAGTCTCCTAGATGTGTTAGTTTTGTAAACTTTTGCCTTTCTTCCATTTATTTCTGTGAGACAAGGCTTTAAGCATAATTATGGTTTTCCTGTATAATAGTTAGGGAGCCCTGATGGGCTTGTTTTGGTTTTTCTGTGTCATATTTGGAAAACCAGAGGTTCCACATGTAACCTAATGGAAAGGTGCCTGCAATAAATTACTTATCTAGCTCTCATTGCTATACTGCCATACCACAGACTGGTGGCGCCAGAGTACCACTCGCCTCATTGGTGGCTTGTGTTATCAGATCATATTTCTCAAAATCCACGTTAAACTAAAAACCAAACCCGTTGGCGTCCAGTTGATTCTGATTCATAGCGACTCTATAGGTCAGAATAGAACTTCCCCATAGCGTTTCCAAGGAGCAGCTGGTGGAGTCGAACTGCCAACCTTTTGGTTAGCAGCCAAGCACTTAACCACTGCGCCACCAGGGCTCCTCAAAATCCATATTACCAACCAAAAATTTAAACACACTCAATTAGTAAGCATGCATTCCAATACTGAAGATAAATGCCATCCCCAAAAAAGGGGGGGGGCTAAGCGACTAAGAAGAAAGGCCTGGCAATCTATGTCAAAAAATAAGTCAATGAAAACCCTATGGATCCCACTGAGGCTACATGAACCCCTGAAACTACTGCTCTGAGATAATCTTTAAACAAACCAAAAATATCCACTGAAGTCTTCTTAAAAGCAAACAATAATTTAGCTGAATTAGTAAAGAATGTCTGCCTTGAGCACTGTGCTCTTTGAAGAACTGTCTGGGATCAAACTGACAACAGCAAATGGAAAGATTAGATAGGAAACTTAGGGGGCAGTGAGTTTATATTAATGGAGGAGGAACAATTCAGAAAAGACAACTTGAAGAATATTATCAATGTCACTAAATTGTACATGTAGAAATTGTTGAATTGGTGTATGTTCTGCTGTGTATACTCTCAACAACAAAAAATAAAATAAATTTAAAAAAACAGCAATATACAATTAAACATCCATGGATCACAAGAATCCAATATTCAATCCCCAGCCAATCATGAGGATGGCATAGGACCAGGCAGCGTCTTGTTCCATTGTGCACGGGGTCGCCATGAGTTGGGAGCCAAGTGGATGGCAGCTAACGACAACAACAATTTAACCAAGCACTTATGCTAGACACTGGTAAAATTCTATTTAACATTTAAAACTACCTGAAGTGTTACTTGGTGAAACCTTAAATAAATAAGCAAGAAGCCACCCTGACACCCTACCAGAGTTAGGGGCTTCCTCCTCTAAATTCCAATACCACTTAGTTGGTTTTCTTTTTTTCTCCTCACCAATCTCTGAGCTCCCTAGATTTCAAGGCTGTCTTACTCCTCTTTGAATTCCAAATGCATAGCACAGATCTTGTGCACAGTAGGTGCTCAGAGGCTCCAAATACAGTTGTGTAGAATAGAGTTACTTTACATTTGGACTGAGAACACTCTATTTTTATCTCTGAGGACATCTGGATGTTTGGCTTTCAACTCTTGGACAAGATAAGATTAGTGAGATTTATGATGTGCTGTTTAAAAACTCTCCTGTGACCCCATGAATTCCATTTGTTTACTAATGGTTTTCACCTGACATAACTAGTTAGCCAGCCTGGCTTGACTACATGACCAGAGCAGCAAAAAATACTCCACTGGAAACTTCCTCCTTGAGCCCTCCTGAAGCCAGGATTTGTCACACAGATTTTGGTATGTGAATAAGGATCTTGGGGAGCTTGTCCCTGTATGTCTCTCACATCACCAACACTTGCCTGGCCTCTCTTTCTCTTGCTGCACAGTATCCTTTAACCAAAATATGCTCTATGGAGATTTGTGAGTCCTTGCAAAAATTCAAATTTGTGAAATATTTGCAACAATATTTTCTATAAACTTTAATAAATGTAAAAATGAGCCACATGGTTCAGCTCATATACTTGTCAATACTATGCAATTTTAATAAATTAAATTTTCTACATTATATAGTACTTTATGATTTATAAGTACATTCATATCCATTAACACTGAATTCTCAAAGTAACCCTTTAAAAGAGGAGTCTCACCATTTACTATAGAAACTAAGGCTCAAAGTCTTAAATAACTTGTCCACAGCTGTTCAACCAGTAAGGGGCAGAACTGGATTCAAACTAAGGTCTAAGTATATTAATTATACTATACTGCCTCCTTTGTGTAGTCTGCAAACACATGCCTATAATATCTCTACAATGAAGTTAAGGATTAAAGACAATATCTCTGTATCCTGATGAGGCTTACTGAAGCAAAGTCAAAAAAAAGCATCTGCATTCATCTAATTATTAAAGAAGCAATTTAGTTTTTAGTAAGTATGTAATATTGATGCCAAGAGGTTGAACATATTCATTTCTTTACCCCACAAATACTTCCTGAGTACCTATCATGGGGCTTAGGTAATGTTTTAAAAAGAGCTTACAGTTTAGTGAAAGAGTGAAAGCAGAGAAACAAGTAATTTTTCAGTTTATGGATGAAAAGATAATTTTAATTTACTTACATTATCTGATAATATAAATTCCTTTTTATTTATTTTTATTGTGCTTTAGATGAAGGTTTACAGAGCAAATTAGTTTCTCATTAAACAATTAATACACATATTGTTTTGTGACACTGGTTGCCAACACCACATGTCAACACTCTCCCTTCTTGACCTTGGGCTACCCATTACCAGCTTTCCTGTCCCCTCCTGCCTTCTTGTCCTTGCCCCCGGGCTGGTGTGCCCATTTAGTCTCATTTTGTCTTATAGGCCTGTCTAATCTTTGGCAGTTTGAATCCACCAGGCGCTCCTTGGAAACCCTATGGGGCAGTTCTACTCTCTCCTACAGGGTCGCTACGAGTCGGAATCGACTTGAGGGCAGGGGGTTTGGTTTTTAATCTTTGGCTGAAGGGTGAACTTAAGAAGTGACTTCAGTACTGAGTTAAAAGAGTGTCTGGGGGCCATACTCTGGGGGTTTCTCCAGTCTCTGTCAGACCAGTAAGTCTGGGTTTTTTTGTGAGTTATAATTTCATCCATTTTTCTCCAGCTCTGTCTGGGACCCTCTGTTGTGATCCCTGTCAGAGCGGTCAGTGTTGGTAGCTGGGCACCATCTAGTTGTGCTGGACTCAGTGTGGTGGGGGCTGTGGTAGTTGTGGTCCATTAGTCCTCTGGACTAATCTTTCCCTGTGTCTTTGGTTTTCGTCATTCTCCCTTGCTCCAGATGGGGTGAGACCAGTGGAGTATCTTAGACGGCCACTCACAACCTTTCAAGACTCCAGACTCTCCTCACCAAAGTAGGATGTAGAACATTTTCTTTATAAACTATGTCATGCCAACAGAGCTAGATGTTCCCAGAGACCATGTTCCCCAGCCCTCAGCACAATAATTCAGTCCCTCAGGGTGATATTATAAATTCTTAAGAAAGCCATTAACCAACATTTATACAGTACTTCAGAGTGTATGAAGTCTTCTTTATCTAATTTGATCCTCAAAACAAACCTATGAGGTATTTTTAATACAATCTGACAGCTAAGGAAAATGAAAATCAAAATTAAGAAATGTGTCTTAATATATACAATATCACACAGCTTGTATAGGTAAAGTCAGGATTCAAATGCAAGGGTATTGATTATAAAATCTATTTTCTTTCCACTATATGAACTACTACTTCTCTTCTGTTAATCTGGATTAAAATGTTCTATTTCAGTTTTTGTCAAAAAAATAAATCCATAAAATGAAAATAATTAAAACATTTGTTTTATCATAATTATTAATAATCTTACATCTTAAAGGAAAAGAAAGTAATTTAAATGTGTATTTGGGGACAACTTTATTATCTAATTGATGGTTATAAAAATGTTTCTCAAATATTTACTGAATTATAATTTTTCACCTCCTACTAATTTCAAATATATTTCAAGAACTTTTTTGGCAAATGAAATAAAAATGATTTACTTCTTTTAGTCAGCCTCCAGATCACTACTAATAATGAAAACAAATAATTAAATTTAGATTTGTATTTTCTAAACATGAAAGCTACTTGAGTCGTGGAATTCTTTTTGAAAATGTATAGTTAGTTGACTATGTTTAGCAGTATCTCATTTTTTAACAGTATAAGCAACTAAATATTAGTTCTAAAAGAAAATATTAATTAAAAACAGGTTTATGAATTTATTTAATATGAATTCTTAAGACAGTATTTAATTTAAATGAAATGTCTAAACAGTAAGGAAAACATTAAAGACTACAGAATCCAAGTTTTTAATTTTTTTTTTTTTAAATTCCCAAATGTCTGTTCTAGTTCTACCAGAACACTCTGGGTGAAATTCCACTGGAACAAGATTTTTCTCTATGGTATTCACTGCCCAATGTCAGCTTTTAAAGGTTTGAAAAAACTGCTTTAAAGAAAACCAGGGAAAAAGGGATAGGTCAGCCAAGGCAAGTGCACCATGGTAGCAAACAGAGATTTCTCTGTGATTCAACTAAAACAGCAGTGCTGTTAAACCCGTGCACACCATATAACTGGAATATTTCCATACTCTTTCCCATTAAGCCTTAATCTAAAAATATTGACTTTATTATTTTAGATCTTAAATTTCATTTTATTAAAAAAATATATAAAGAGGAAAAATATAAATAAAGAGAATGAAGGGGGGGCTCCACATAAGTGAGATAATAAAAGAAAAAGAATAAAGCAGAAGGTTACTAACATCTATTGAGTTTATACTCCTAGAGCCATGCTAGTGACTTTATTTACATATGATCTCACTTAACATATCACCTTGTGAGCTGGGTGTTACAGTCTGGTAACTGAGGCCCAAAGAGATTAAAGACCTTGCCCAGTGTTATATAGCTCCTAAATGGAAATATCTGGATTCAGTCTCATGTTTTGTCTCTTATTTCTTCTATCACATCATGCTATAAAGGAAAGCGGGCTCTTCTGAGACACAATAATGGAAGAGTGTTGGTCTCTACTAAAAATTCTTAACAGACTAGCAAACCACATAATTCTGACAACTATACTGGACTCATCTGAACCTCTACAGAATTTATTCATTTGAATTTATTCATTTAATCCATATGATTAAAGAACTAATACTGAGACAACTCTTTCATTGCTGCACCAGATCATTTATCTTTTGTGCTATTTACCTTTTCATATTTTTATGTTTACACTCTAGCTAGCACATAACCTACTGGAAAAAAGCCATCATATAACACTGCAAAGTAATATGCATACAGTAAATATTTACTAAACATATGCTGGCTGAATACTTTGTATATCCACAATGCCTTGAAATCAGTAAGTACCTGAACAGTTGATGATGTGATCAACTTTCAATGACACTGGACTTAAGGTACTGGTTTTGGACTTCAGTCTGGAAAAGGTTCTGGTTTAATCAGTCGTAACTAAGATGTACTACTGGTTAACTGAATTGATTCATCACTTCTCTAGTATCCTCCATTTTATCATACTGGCTTCAAAAGGACAACCAGGCAAAGTAAGTCTCACTTAACATTCTGTAGATTACAATGAGCTGAAAATGCCAAGTAATTCTTCATTCTTTCAACAAACACTTGCTGAGAACTTATTCTGTAGTAGACAGACAAATAGTTGGGTAAAAGAAAATAAAGAAATAGCTAAGTGCCAGTGATACAGAGTTAAGGCTTAAATGTTATTTAGCTTGAGGCATTATCAGTATAGTGGAGAAGACAGACATGTACATAAATGATTACCATACTCGATGAAAAGTATACACACATACCATACTTTTATGCAAACAACATGTACCTTCTACATTTGTTTGCCAACGGCAACAGGAAAATACCTCACAGCCGGAGGGTGCAGTTGGCAAACAAATGTAGAAGGTATGCGTTACTTGCATAAAAATACGGTAATTCATTCATTCAATAAATGTTTGAGAGCCTCACATACTAAACACTGTAACAAGCCCAATGGTGTCACCAGTAGGGTGCAGGGGGTGTGGACTGCACCAGGTGATACTGTCAGAGGGTGTAACACCAAAATTGTGCAGTGTTTCAACAGAAATTTATTATTTTTTTATAAAAATGTCCCTGTTGTTACTTATAACAACAAAAAACTTTCCATAAGCCCAGCTTACATGTATCAACATACCTACAAGACTAAAACGCTATGCTAATGTACTTTTTGAGTAAACGTGCTCCAGTCAGAGATATTATTATTACTCCATTACAACGACGCTTCTAATCACGTGGTTTCATCTGCATGCACTACAGTCATGCACTGTTGTTTTTGTTGCTGCCAGTGTATTTACAGTTGCCGATTTTGTCAAATTATCTGGTGTTTTAGCTACAATACTGTGGAAGCATTGGGGGGGTGACACCATGAGTTACTGCACTGGGTAACACCAACCCTAGCAACACCACTGAACAGGCCTTGGGATACAGTCATGAAGAAGACCATGCCACCTCTGCTTTCACAGGCTTTACAATCCAATGTGGCCTCAAAGATTTCCCAAACCTCCAGAAACATGAGGAAACACGCAACCGTAAGTAAGAATCAGCAAAACAACAAGCAACAGAGTCTGACAAGCAAAGATGAAAGATAATGAAATTACTGGATACGGAGAATTAAGTAAGTATGTTTAGTATCTTTAAAGAAATTTTTTTTAAAAAGGCAAGAAAAAATAACCATGAAAGAAAAACAATTATCAAAAATGGCCAGGCATATCTGAAACAGAAACAAACAGAACCTCTAGAAAGGAAAAATATAATAAAGAGAAAAAGTGAATTGGAAAAAAAGTAAATGCTGAATAAAGCAAGTAAAGAGAGATGGGGATAAAGCAGGACATTCCATACAGAAAGAACAATGGATGCAAGCTCATAAAGCTGAATTCTGTGTTCAGAGAAATAAAAGCAGTAACACATTGCTAAAGTATAAAGTGCAAGTGTTTAGAAGTGAAAGAGATTACACCAGAAAAGTCATCAAGGGCAGACCGTGAAAGTCTTCATATGCTACCCCTCAGCTCTATATTCTACGTGTGCCAACAATGATTATCTGAAGTTCTTCCATATCTATAAGCATATGTATTTTTATATAGTAAACTGTATTTTCAATTTTGAAATACATAAATCCCTGGCTAAAAGAAAATAAAGAAATAGCTATTGAGCAATATGGCAGACAACCCAAAAATCCTGTTATCACAAATACCTAGGTATGCTGAATAATATTTAACAAATATATTTTTTACTGCACAGCCAAGCTCCCAAAAGAATAAACGTAATTATTAGAGTGGAAAAAAGGAGAGGACACTGAAAATCAGTATGATAACTGGGTTATGACTACCCTAAGGAGGGTAAGAGGCAGAGCAGTGAACTGCCTGTCTCAGTACCATGCAAGCTGGGGTTTCAAGGCTCCCACAAGCATAAGAGATGAGGCCTTGGACCATACAAGGACGGGAAACGGATTTGAGATCAACTACATAAAGCCGAGATGCCTGTGGGGCTACTCACTCAGTAGCTAAGTGAAATAGAAAAATATCCACCCAGTGGCAGAGAAAAACAAGAAGTAAGCTGGTCCGTATTGACCTGGTTTTAGGGTTAAAAAAACAAAACAAAACAAAAAACAATAATTACCTCATTTGGGAGTATAAAAACAAGATGTATGATAGATCCTAAAGTGGCCTCCATGATCCTACCCCCTAGTATTCAAGCCCTTGTGTAATACCCTTCCCTTGGTGTGTGGGCAGGACCTATGACCTGTTTCTAACCAATAGAATACAGCAAGGTGACAGGCTACATGTGATTACATATATATATATGATGACATTACATAAGACTGTAGCACCCATCTTGCTGGAGTCTCTCAGTCCTTTGCCGGCTTTGAAGAAGCAAGCTGCCATGTTCTGGGCTGCCTATTTTGGGAGGCCCACGAGGTAGCGAGCTGAGGGCAGCCTCCATCTAAAAGCCAGCAAGAAACTGAAACCTCAGTCCTACAACAAACAGCAAGGAACTGAATGCACCAACAGATCCTTCCCTACTCGAGCCTCACAATCTAAGGGAAAAGCAAAGACATAACAAATAAGAATATAAAACATTAAAAAAATAAAGAAAGAAAGAATATAAAACATTATATACCAAGAGTTGAAGAAGCCCAAAGGAAGGAGCAAGTCCATCTGGAAGAATCAGTGAAGGATTCAAGAAGTAAGCAATATTAAGCTGGGCCTCTTGAAGGTTAAGATTAAGTAGGAGAAAGTGAAATAATAGAGAACAACCCTGTCATGGGATGGGGGTGGGGGGTGGGGGATAGAAGGGAGCAGTAAATTACAAACTTATGCCCCACTAACCTTAGATACAACAAAAAATACAGATTCAAGTCCTGATTCCATAAAAGCATATGTGGGTTTTCTCACAAAAAAGAGTAGCTTCTCCAGAATTAACTGTGTAAGCTTAGGAGAACACACACTGATATTCTAAGCCACATGTAAATACTGCTAGAGAAATTATGCCCTGCAACAGGAGACTAGACATTAAGAGTCTAGTTCTCACTCTGTCATGTCTAACTCACCTCTCTGATCTCATCTCCCATTATTTTCTACTCTCTACCTCCCCATTGCCCAGTCATTCAAGATTAATTCACCCAACTACCACTTTCACTGCCTTTCTGCATTTGTTCTTGCTGTATATAATACCTGTGACCTCTTATAAGATTCTACTAATTCTTCAAAGTCCAGGTCAAACGTTACCTCCTTGATGACTTCACTAACGCCAAGGCAAAGTCAAATTTTCCCTCCCATGTTCTAATCACTTTGTTCACAACATTATTCATAGCATTATCACTGCTTTATAATTCTTGACTTTTGTGTATGTTTCCCCTGCTAGATTTCAGTTTTCTGTGAGTAGACTGTATTGTCAACTTTCTTACACCATCAGAGCATAGCAGCATACTTGGTACAGAGTATTCGGCAGACTCTGAATTGGGATTCACTGTGTGACTTGGGGAAATCATTTTACCTGCATGTGCCACAGTTCTCTCTATATAAAAAATAAAGTCCCTGCAGTACCAAAAAAACTTTTTTAGACAGTGACATACTACCAGGAACATTTTTACCAAGAAAATATAGTCAGGAGTGCTAAAAGAAAACTTATTTATGTTAAAGCCAATCAATCAATCTCTCTTCCCAATTAGCTGAAATATGAAGTGTATGAAGTATTTTTAATTTTCAAGAGAAGTCTAAAGTTTACTATTTTACTAAAATTTGCTGACATTCTTTCTAATGATGATTTTTTTAAGCTTTAAAAATGTTGCCTATAGTGATTGGCATTCCCAGAATCCAAAGCAGCTTCAATAGCTATGGTAATGCCCAGACATGTAGAAGTTTTTTGTAACTAAAGCATGCACCTGTGTGGGCATCAGAAAAATTTAGATATGCTTCTGAACATCATCATCTTAGATTTATAAGGCTTTGCAATAAAAAATCAATTTGTATTAATTTCCTCATTTGACCTCACAACAATCCTGTTATATAGGCAGGGCAAATATTTTATAACAATGTAATGTAATTTTTTTAAAGTGCTTTTTAAAATGTATAGGTTTAAAACACACACACACACACACTTCAGAAAAATCACTGCCAGCAGCTTTCTCACTCCTACATACGTTTCTTTATTTTCATCGTTAAAGTTTTTGAACAGTAACAGTTTTTAGATAGCTTACCAAGTGATTCAAAAGTCCATTAACTAATACCTTCTTTTTCTTAGCCTTTCAACTAATCAAAAAGTTTGAATCCCTTAAAGATTTTTTGTGACAGGGCATTAAACACAAGTAAGATTTATTCTTGTGCTTGCTGTCATTCTTCTTAATTTGCTTATTCTTAGTCTTTAAAGGTGTCCTGGTGGTATAGTGGTTAAGTGACACAGATGCTAACCAAAAGGTCAGCAGTTTGAATCTACCAGGTGGTCCTTGGAAACCGTATGAGGCAGATGTACTCTGTTTTATAGGGTTGCTATGGGTCAGAATCGACTCAACGGCAACAGGTTTAGTCTTTAAAGGTACTGATTAAATCCCTTTTTCTTGAAATAGTTTACTCTTTATATGGCCATCAGTATCCTAAAAGTCACTCCAATTCCTTTCACTGAAATAAAATTTAATTCTAAGAAATGGCAATGAGCACACACAACCTATGGCAAGTAAAATACTTAAAGCTGTAATATGTTGGCTACCAATTACAATTTTCTTTATGAAGATAATGCTCCTGGATCCATTTAAGGCAAGGCATATAAATTCACTTCAAACTATTATCTCTGAGTTTCCCTTTGCTTTCTTATCATCCACTCTTATAACCCTTTGAAAAACCAAAACCAAACCTGTTGCCATCGAGTCGATTCCAACTCATAGTGACCCTATTAGCACTGAGGGTTTCCAAGGAGTGGCTATCTTAACCACTGTGCCACCAGGGCTCCTATAACCCTTTAGCCCCTCTTAAAACCAATCCAGCTTCAGTTTCTCAATCTCTTATTGAAAATACTTTCTAGGACACTGAGGTCACAAGGGCTTTTCTGACCTCTACAGCTATTTTATATCTCCTTTCTCTTAGCACTTATTTTGGCCACCCTAAAAATTTTACCTTTACTTACATATTGTTGACAACAGCAAGTTCTTATACTTAAAAAGTCATACTCAGCATATAGGCCTGCTTTGTTGGATTCCTCTGCTTTAAACTTCGTCACTCTTCATCAATCCTAGTCTCCCACTATGATCAATATCCTCTTTGAAGTCATCTGGTTCATTAAAACTTTCCCAATTTATCAGCATCTTCCTTTGATCATAATAACTGTAGCATGTTAATATATCTCCCAAATGCCACATTGTCATTGGTATTTGTATCTGACTTGTTCTAAACAGTGTAATAAGATTTACTCCCTGGCTAAAACTCTCCAGAAGCTTTCAACTACAAATAAAATAAAAGCCAAACTCCTTATCATGGTCTACAAGGCTAACACAATTAACCTCTGCCTAACTCTCCTAACTATTCTCTTCTTGCCCACCATATTCCAACAACACTAACCTTCTTTATATTCCTGGAATAAACCAAGTCTATTCCAGTTTCAGGGACATTTGCAATACTGCCTGGAACATTATTATCCCAGATTACCACAGGTTCCTTCCCTTTCTTCAGGTCTTATATAGATGCCACTAAGGAGAGTCTTCCCTACTACTCTACCTAAAGAAGTTCTCTAGAGATTCTCTATCATACTACCTTGTTTTATTTCTTCATAGTATTTATTATTATTAGAAATCATTTATTTACTTGCTTATTTATTTGGCTTCTCCCTCATTAGAATGTAAGCTCATGACAACAACAATCATTTGTTTTGTTCATTACCATATCACAAGCACCTAAAAGAGTACCTAGCAAAAAAGGTGCACTTAACAAATGTTGAACATATTACCTGTAGAATGAATTCTGACTCCTTTTAGTTCCTAGCATAGACTGGGAAAAGACTCCGCTGTTAAAAGAAAGGTCGTGTGCCTAACACTGTAACTAGAGAAAACAGTGCCTATGGCCATTAGTTTTAAATTGCTGAATGATCACTCACAGCTGGCAACGGAAACTGGGATGACCAACAGAAACTGCTCATTGTGTTCCCCCTTCCCCTTCCCACCCCGTCACCCCACCCCCAGCGGTGGCCAGGGCAGGTGCCCTACCTGCCATACCTTAGATATGCCTCTGCATGCGCTGCGTAATGTCTGTTCCAGCAATGTCCGACCACATATATATCCGTGGTCCCGTAAGTTCAGAAATCATGACTGGGGAAAGGGATGTAGCAAACCTAACCAGATGCAGCCAGGAGGGGGCCGCCACCTTTGTTCCTTGGATCAGTTCACTCTTAGGGAACCTACCCAGGGCTTGCCTCATGCCCCTAGACCTCATTCTCAAGGAACTGGGCCTGCAGGGCCTAACGCCTTCCTGAGTACCCCAGGGCCTCACCTAAAGATGCAGTCCCCAGGCTCCAACAGCTCAGCGTGCGCCCTCACTGAGCCCTAGCTCACCCAGGATGAAGCCACTGACCCAGGCCCAGAAAGCAGTGGGCTATCTCAAAGTTGCCTAAGAAAATAATATGGGAGACTTCCGGGAAAATGGCGCTCTAGGCAGAAGCACACCCCGTCCCTCCACAGCAAAGATCCGAAAAACTAAGCTGAACAGAGAAAACAACAATCTCGAAACCCTAAAACATCAAATGAAGAGATAAAGAACTCAGCCAAGCACCAAATGGAGTGAGAAAACTGACAGAGAACCGAGAGCGAGGAGAGATTCATGCAGAGGTCCCCTACTAGCTAACGCAGCGCGGATCCGCCATCTTGATTCCTATTGGAGACAAGCAAACAGGGGGTACAAGAGAGCAGCTTCATGGAGCTTCCAGAGGGAGACAAAACAACTGGTAATTTGCGATAAATGCTTTCCCACCCCCCACCCTCCTTTACCCCCACTCGGCCTCCTCTGCTTCCCCCAGCCACAATCTCTTGTCCTGAAAACACCAGCTGCTTGGATTCCACACACCCGAATGGGACGGCTCTCTGAGTGCCATTTGTTGGCTGCTAGTGTTGCTTTTTTCCGCTTCTTTTGATTTCTTCCTTACCTCTCACCACCTCCCCCTCCTTTCGCTCTAATACCTGCCTCCGTGCACCATCTTTGCTTCTTCCTGAGGGGCTGTGGAGCTTCGGTAATTTGTGATATATGCTTTCCCACTCCCTACTCTTCTTCACCCACACTCTGCCCCCACTGCTTCCCGCGGACATAGTCTCTTCTCCGAGAAACACCGGCTGCTTGGATTCCACCAGCCTGCACTAGCTGCCTCTCAGAGTGCCATTTGTTGGCTGCTGGTGTTGCTTTTTTTTCTGCTTCTTTTGATTTCTTCCTTAGCTCTCACCACCTCCCTCTCCTTTCGCTCAAACACCTGGCTCCGTGTGCCATCTTTGCTTCTTCCTGAGGGGCTGTGGAGCTCTGTTCGAGTGTGGAGCTGCTTCCCAGTCTGGGCGGCTGTGCTGGTAGGGCTTTTGTTCGTTTGTTTGTTTTGAATTATTTGTTTCTCTTCTTCTCCTTTTCATGAGTTGGGAGCCCTTTCTGGCCAGGCGGTGCTGCGGGGCAAGGAGACTACCCCCTTGGCTTGCACAGACATGCAGAGGGAGCCCTGAAGGCATTTCTTTTTATTGTGTTTTTTTTTCCCCCCCTATTTTTTTGGGGGCTTTTCTTGTTCTTTTTTTTTATTATTTGTTTTGTTTTCTTTTTCCTTTTTTTCCCTTTTTGTCTTTCTTCATTACTCAGTTTCTCGTGTCTCTATATCCTCCTTCTCTTTCTGCTCCCTGAATACCCGGCATTGTATACCTCTATGCCTTCCAGCCAGGCTGTACTGCAACACCTGAGAGCGACTTACCCAGACCTCATAGCTGCACCGGTGGGATCCCTGGGAACTCTGCGGTTCTTTAACCTGTCCGATTTTCATTTATTCATTCTTCTCTTTTCGTCCTCTTCCCCTTTCTGTTTTTCTCCATTTCATAGTCTCTCATCTCTCCACTCCAACAGCATGCTCCCTTAGCATTCACTTTTGTTTGTTTGTATGTTTTTGGCTTCTGTTCCTCTCCCCTGTCTCCCATATCCATCTTAGCTCCACACGTAACAACCTCCTCGCTACATCTTGCCTAACTGCACCGTGCGCTTAACATCACACCACCAAGCCGCACAGGCACGGCCTGCTGGAGCCTGCCCTGCACTGATTACCAACACGCCCTGGTGGCTGTAGTGAGTGCCACAAACAACCCGTCCCAGTAACTCCTCTTCAGCTAGACCTGCCCTGAGGAACCATATCTGAGTGACTGACCCTGCCAATTGGAGAAGGAGGCAAAAAGTATTGTGCCCACAGACGAGCAAACAACGAAGAACACACAGTCCGCCTGCTCAGACACAGTCAAATTAAAAAAAAAAAGGGATGAAACAAACAAATCTACAATCAATAAACAAGAAAAATAAGAACTGAATGCCCCGAAGGCAGCAGACAATATCAAAACATTTACAAAAACAGGACAGGCGTCCAAAATAAAACACCTGATAACTTTCCAGTGGAAGAAAATGCACTAGAACTACCTGATAGGGAATTCAAATCTCTAATACTCACAATTCTCCAAGAGCTGAGGCAAAAAGCTGACAAAAAGGAGGAAAAAAAGGACAAATTCATGGAAAATACAGACAAAAAAACTGGAAGAATTCAGGAAAATAATGCAGGAACAAAATGCCAAAATAAATCCACAACTAGAAATTATACAAAGACAACAATTAGAAATCCAAAAGATAAACAAGAAGATTTCAGAAATCAATGGTGTCACATAAGGGCTGAGAAGCAGATTTGAAACTGTGGAAGACAGGATCAGTGGAACTGAAGACAAACACTTGGATACAACTCTGTTTCAGGAAAACTCAGAAAACAGAACAAAGAAAAACGAAGAGACCCTGAGAGTTATGTGGGATACAATCAAAAGCAAAAATTTTCGAGTGATTGGAATTCCAGAACAGGGGGAGAAAACAGAAAACACAGAGACGCTCACTGAAGAACTGCTGACAGAAAACTTCCGAAGTATCATGAAAGATGAAAAGCTGGCCATCCAAGAAGCTCAACGAACCCCATATAGGAGAGACCCCAAAAGAAAATCACCAAGCCATATCATAATCACACTTGCCAAAACCAAAGACAAACAAAGAATCCTGACAGCAGCTCGTGAAAAACAAGAAGTCACATACAGAGGAGAAACAATAAGACCAAGCTCAGATGATTCGGCAGAAACCATGCAGGCAAGAAGGCAATGGGATGACATATATAAAATCTTGAAAGACAAAAATTACCAGCCAAGAATAATATATCCTGCAAAACTCTCGTTCAAATTTGATGGTGAAATTAGGTCATTTCCAGATAAACAGAAATTAAGGGAATATGTAAAAGTCAAACCAAACTTACAAGAATTATTAAAGGGAGTTCTTTGATCTGAGGACAAACAGCTTCATCTCACAGGCAGAATCTAGGATGCAGGATCGTACCAGCCAGATACCAATCTAGGAAATGACCTTTCCAGGACTATCCAAAACCAAAAGAAATACAACAGGGAATCAGAGTAGTTAATCAGTAAATGACAACAACATCAAAACAATAAAAGAGGGAATAAACAGCATAGGTATAGAAGCTTCTAATGGAGAGGAAGGCAAGGCGATACCAAGTAATGGTAGACTGCTTCAAACTTAGAAATATAAGGGTAAAATTAATGGTAATCACAAAGAAAGTTAACAAACATACTCATTAAAAAAAAGGAAAAACATAAAGTCTCAGAAAAAACAAAACCTACAAAAACAAAAGAAATGAAAAGAAAATCCACAAACAAATGTAACTCAGCACAAGAGAGTAAGAAGAACAAAGAAAACTTCAGCACCACAAAAAAAAGCACTACAAAATGACAGCAACAAACTCACCCTATCAATAATCACACTGAATGTAAATGGACTCAATGCACCCATAAAGAGACGGAGAGTCACAGAATGGATAAGAAAACAGGATCCATCAATATGCTGTCTACAAGAGACACACATTAGAAACAAAGATGTGAATTTATTAAAAGTCAAAGGTTGGAAAAAAATATATCAAGCTAACAACTACCAAAAAAGAGCAGGAGTGGCAATTCTAATCTCAGATAAAATAGACTTTAAAACAAAATCTACCATAAAAGACAAAGAAGGACACTATCTAATGATCAAGGGGATGATGCATCATGAAGCCATAACCTAATAAACATCTATGCACCCAATGACAGGGCTCTAAAATACATTAAACAAAATCTAACAACACTGAAAAGAGAAATTGACAGTTCCACAATAATACTAGGAGACTTCAACATGCCACTCTCAGTAAAGGACAGAACAACTAAGAAGAAACTCAGCAAAGATACAGAAGACCTAAAGGACACAATCAGCCAACTGGACCTCACAGACATATGTAGAACACTCCATCCAACCGCTGCAAAGTACACATTCTTTCCGAATGCATATGGAACATTCTCCAGAATAGACCACATCTTAGGCCACAGAGAAATCCTCAACAAGATCCAAAACGCTGAGATAATTCAAAGTATCTTCTCTGACCACAATCCCATCAAGGTAGAAATTAACAATAGAAAGAGCAAGGAAAAAAAGAATCAACTACATGGAAACTGAATAACACCCTGCTTACACATCAATGGGTAATAGAAGAAATCAGAGATGGAATAAAAAAATTCCTAGAATCAAATGACAATGAAAACACATCATACCAAAACTTTTGGGACACAGCGAAGGCAGTCCTCAGAGGACAATGTATAGCAATAGATGCACATATCAAAAAAGAAGAAAAGGACAAAATCAAAACATTAACTACAGAACTCAAACAAATAGAAAAAGAACAGCCAAAAAAATCCCACAACCACCGGAAGAAAGGAAATAGTAAAGATCAGGGCAGAAATAAATGAAATAGAGAACAGAAAAACAATAGAAAGAATCAACAAAACCAAAAGTTGGTTCTTTGAAAGAATCAACAAAATCGACAAACCACTGGCCAGACTGACAAAAGAAAAACAGGAGACGACACAAATAACCCAAATAAGAAATGAAATGGGGGACATTACAACAGACCCAACTGAAATAAAAAGGATTATAACAGAATATTATGGAAAACTATACTCCAACAAATTTGAAAACCTAGAGGAAATGGATAAATGTCTAGAAACGCACGGCCTACCCAAACTACAACAAAGTGATGTTGAAAATCTGAACAGACCCATAACAAGAAAAGAGATTGAAAAGGTAATTAAAAAAACTCCCAACCAAAAAAAGCCCTGGCCCACTCTGGGGACCATTGTTTCGGGGAACATCTAGCTCAATTGGCATGACACAGCTTATAAAGACAATGCTCTACATTCTACCTTGGTGAGTAGTGTCTGGGGTCTTAAAAGCCTGTGAGCGGCCATCTAAGATACTCCACTGGTCTCATCCCTTCGGGAGCATGGGAGAATGAAGAGAACACGATACAAGGAAAAGATTAGTCCAAAGGACTAATTGTCCACAGCTACCAAGGCCTCCACTGGACTGAGTCCAATACAGCTAGATGGTGCCCGGCTACCACCACTGACTGCTCTGATCAGGATCACAACAGAAGGTTCTGGACAGAGCTGGAGAAGGATGTAGAGCATAATTCTAACTCACAAAAACAAAAAAAAAGACCAGATTTACTGGCCTAAAGGAGACTGGAGAAACCTCCAGAGTATGGCCCCCGGACACCCTTTTAGCTCAGTGGTGAAGTTACCTCCGAGGTTCACTGTTCAGCCTCGGAGTGGACAGCCCCGTAAAACCAAATGAGACTAACGAGGTAGAGGAGTCCAGTGACAAGGGCCAGAAGGCAGAAGGGGACAAGGAAGCTGGTGATAGGGAACACAAGACTGAGTAAGGATACTGTTGATGTGTTGTGAGATTGTTAACCATTGTCATAGCGCAACATTTGTAGTAACTGTTAAATGAGAAACTATTTTGTTCTGTAAGCCTTCATCTTAAGTGAGAATAACAGCACAATTGGAAGAGCATAGTCAATGTCACTGAACTGTGTATGTAGAAATTTTTGAAACAGTGTATCTTTGGCTATGTGTATTTTCTCCAAAAAAAAAAAAAGGTTGAAGATTTAGAGGGTTAATATGTTGTGGGGTTATTAACCAATGTCATAAAACAACATGTGTACTACTGTTTCATGAGAAACTATTTATTCTGTAAGCCTTCACCTGAAGTACAATAAAATATGTAAAAAAAAAAAAAGCCCTGGCCCAGATGGCTTCACTGGAGAATTCTATATAACATTTACAGAAGAGCTTGTACCAGTTCTACTCAAGCTATTTTAGAGCATAGAAGAGGAATCAACACTTCCAAATTCATTCTATGAAGCCAGCATAATGCTGACACAAAAACCAGGCAAAGACGTCACAAAAAAAGAAAATTACAGACCAATATCTCTCATGAATATAGATGCAAAAATTCTGAACAAAATTCTACCCAACAGAACTCAGCATCATATCGAAAAAATAACACACCACGACCAAGTAGGATTCATACCAGGTATGCAAGGATGGTTCAACATTAGAAAATCAATCAACATAATCCACCACGTAAATGAAAGGAAAGAAAAGAGTCACATGGTCATCTCAGTTGATGCAGAAAAGGCATCTGAAAAAGTCCAACACCCATTCCTGATAAAAAAACTCTCAATAAAATAGGTATAGAAGGGAAATTTCTCAGCATAATAAAGGGCATCTATGCAAAACCAATGGCCAACATCATTCTTAATGGAGAGAGGCTGAAAACATTCCCCTTGAAAACAGGAACAAGACAAGGATGCCCTTTATCACCACTCCTATTTAACATTGTGCTGGAAGTTCTAGCTAGAGCAATAAGGCAAGAAAAAGAAATCAAGGGCTTCCAAATTGGTAATGAAGAAGTTAAACCGTCCCTGTTTGCAGATGATATGATCCTATACACAGAAAACCCTGAAGACTCCACAAGAAATCTACTGGAACTAACAGAAAGATTCAGCAGAGTAGCAGGATACAAGATAAACATTTAAAAATCAGTTGGATTCCTATACACCAGTAAGGAGAACAATGAAAAGGAAATCAGGAAAACAATACCATTTATAATAGCCCCTAAAAAGATAAAATACTTAGGAATAAATCTGACCAGGGATGTAAAAGACCTATACAAAGAAAACTACAATACACTACTGCATGAAACCCAAAGGGATCTACATAAATGGAAAAACATACCATGCTCATGGATAGGCAGACTCAACATTGTGAAAATGACAATTCTACCCAAAGCAATTTACAAATACAACGCAATCCCGATCCAAATACCAACAACATTCTTCAAAGAGATGGAAAAACTAATCATTAACTTTATATGGAAAGGGAAGAAGCCCCGAATAAGTAAAGCACTACTGAAGAAGAATAAAGTTGGAGGACTCACACTACCTGACTTCAGAACCTACTATACAGCTACAGTAGTCAAAACAGCCTGATACTGGTACAACGACAGATACATTGACCAATGGAACAGAATTGAGAACCCAGATGTAAATCCATCCACCTACGGTCACCTGATCTTCGACAAGGGCCCAAAGTCCATCAAGTGGGGAAAAGACAGTCTTTTTAACAAATGGTGCCGGTAAAACTGAACATCCATCTGCAGAAAAGTGAAACAGGACCCATACCTCACACCGTATACAAAAACTACTTCAAAATGGATCAAAGACCCGAATATAAAGCCTAAAACTATAAAGTTCATAGAAGAAAAAACTGCACCAACACTACAGACCTTAATACACGGCATTAACAGGATACAAACCATAACCATCAATGCAGAAACCCCAATAGATAAGCTAGATAACTGGGATCTTCTAAAAATCAAACACCTATCCTCTTCAAAAGACTTCACCAAAAGAGTAAAAAGAGAACCTACAGACTGGGAAAAAATTTTTGGACAGTACAAGTCAGGCAGAGGTCTAATCTCCATAACCTACAAGAAAATCCAACACCTCTACAACAAAAAGACAAATAATCCTATTAAAAAATGGGCAAAGGAAATGAACAGACACTTCACCAAAGAAGACATTCAAATGGCCAACAGACACATGAGGAAATGCTCACGATCACTAGCCATTAGAGAAATGCAAATTAAAACCACAGTGAGATACCATCTCACCCTGACATTACTGGCACAAATCAAAAACACTGGAAATAAGAAATGTTGGAGGGGCTGCGGGGAGATGGGAACTCTTATGCACTGCTGGTGGGAATGCAAAATGATACAACCATTTTGGAAAATGATATGGCGCTTCCTCAGAAAGCTAGAAATAGACAAACCATTCGATCCAGCAATCCCACTCCTAGGAATATATCCTAGAGAAAAAAGAGTCGTCACTCGAATAGACATATGCACACCTATGTTCATGGCAGCACTGTTCACAATAGCAAAACGATGGAAACAACCTAGATGCCCATCAACAGATGAATGGATAAACAAACTATGGTACATACACACAATGGAGTACTATGCAACGAGAAAGAACAACAATGAATCTGTGAAGCATCTCATAACATGGATGAAACTGGAGGTCATTATGCTGAGTGAAATAAGTCAATCACAAAAGGACAAATATTGTATGAGACCTCTATTGTAAAAACCCATGAAAAAGTTCACACACAAAATGTAACAATCTTTGTTGGCTACCAGGGATGGGAGGGGTGGGGGGGAAATACTAAATAGGCAATAGATAAGTGGTATCTTGGGTGAAGGGTGAGACAGTACAAAATACAGGGGAAACTAGCACAACTTGTACAAGGAAAGGTCATGGAAGCCCCACAGACACACCCAAACTCCCTGAGGGACTGAACTGCTGGGCAGAGGGCTGTGGGGACCATGGTCTTGGAGAACATCTATCTCAACTGGCATAACACAGTTTACAAAGACAATGTTCTACATTCTACCTTGGTGAGTAGCGTCTGGGGTCTTAAAAGCCTGTGAGCGGCCATCTAAGATACTCCACTGGTCTCATCCTTTCGGGAGCAAGGGAGAATGAAGAGAACAGGATACGAGGAAAAGTTTAGTCCAAAGGACTAATGGTCCACAGCTCCCAAGGCCTCCACCGGACTGAGTTCAGTACAGCTAGATGGTGCCCAGCTACCACCACTGACTGCTCTGACCAGGATCACAACAGAGGGTTCTGGACAGAGCTGGAGAAGGATGTAGAACATAATTCTAACTCACATAAAAAAGACCAGATTTACTGGCCTAAAGGATACTGGAGTAACCCCGAGAGTATGGCCCCCAGACACCCTTTTAGCTCAGTGGTGAAGGTATCTCCGAGGTTCACCGTTCAGCCTGGGAGCGGACAGCCCCGTAAAACCAAACGGGACTAATGAGGTACAGTAGTCCAGTGACAAGGGCCAGAAGGCAGAAGGCGACAAGAAAGCTGGTGATAGGGAACCCAAGGTTGAGTAAGGATATTGTTGATGTGTTGTGAGATTGTTAACCATTGTCATAGGGCAACTTGCAGTAAGTGTTAAATGAGAAACTATTTTGCTCTGTATGCCTTCATCTTAAGTGAGAATAGCAGCACAATTTGAAGAGCGTAGTCAATGTCACTGAACTGTGCATGTAGAAATTTTTGAAATGGTGTATCTTTGTCTATGTGTATTTTCACCAAAAAAAAAAGGCTGAGAAGTTAGAGGGTTGACAAGTTGTGGGGTTGTTAACCAATGTCATAAAACAATATGTGTACTACTGTTTCATGAGAAACTATTTGTTCTGTAAGCCTTCACCTGATGTACAATAAAAAAAAATTAAAAAAAAAATAATAATAATAATATGGTATTTGCACAACATCCAAATCACATAATCCTACTTCAAAGAACGTACCATAGGCATGAAGCGATGCATGATTTTATATTTTAATAATTAGTTCATTCATAAAACACGTATTTTTTACCAAATAAGTGACAGCTACTGTGCTAAGCAGTAAAGATACAGCAATGAATAAAAATTAGATATGGTCTGTTTATAAGAGTTTCAAATAAGATATAACAATGCAGAAAGGCAGAAAGTAAGAATGAAGAAAGATAATACAGTAATGCGCCGCACTTCGTCCATTCGGGCAACATCCAGCCACATATATGTCCATGGTCTCAGACCAGAGTAAACAGAGGTAGTGAAACATGTAAAAGCCTGAGAAGTCAGAATCACTGGTGGAGATTCAAGATGTTTTTTTCAGATATGCAGTTTCAAATGCTGCTGAAATGTCAAGTAATACGTAAAAAAAAAACTGTTACATTTACTGACATAGTGTCTGTGCAGGTCTTGGCATCTGCTATTTTCCAGTCTCTCCTTTATAGTGTAAATTACTCCTGCGAAGATAAAAGGAGTTCGGATTTAGAGTACTGGTGAAGAAACTGGCCTAAGGCAGGAAGAATTGCATCTCTTTCACTGTAACTAAAGGAAAGTTATGCAATTGTTGGTTTCATGGCTTCTATTTACTCTGAGATGTGAAAGCAAGTTGAAAATGGATCATTTGAGGACTGTGGAGGTTTGAAGTTTCCATTGAGAAATTTGCAGCAGTAAGAGGCAAAGGAAAAGTACTGATTTGGAAGTGAAACAAAAGGTAATTAATTAAATAACACGAAGGTGGAAAATCAGTGAATGCTACTACTTGCAATTTAGGCATGTTCGCACAACGTTAAAATCACAAAACGTCCTGTTTCACAGAATATATCGTGTACATTAAGCAATGCACGACTATACATAAATACTACAGAAAAAGCTAGTATAGCTATTGTAATATCAAACAAAAAGAATTTCAAAACAAAAAGCATTAGAAAAATAAGGATCCAATTCACCAAGAAGACACTATAATCCTAAACTTATATGCCTCAAAACATGTAAAACAAAAACTAACAGAATTACATGGTGATGTAACCAAATTCACTAACATGGTGGAAGATTTTAACAGTCATCTCAGTGTTTAATAGATGAAGCAACTTCCTCTGCCCCCAACCCCAAAATCAGTAGAGTTACAAAGATTTTAGTAACACAATTGGCTTGCTCTAATAGGCATTAAGGACACTACAATGAAAGTTCAGCATGAGCACTGCACTCTTTTAAAGAATTATCTATATGAGATAAAATTGCCAACAGTAACTCTAAAGAATAAATGGAAAATTTAGTGGGTAATGAGTCTAAGTCAATGGTGGTAAAATAATATGGGTAGAGATAGAAAGAATGGTAACACAATGTGAAGAATGTAACCAATGTTATTGAATTGTACAAGCAGAAACTCATCAATGGGTATATATTCTGCTTTGTATATTTTTGTATATTAAAAAAAAGAACACTACGATGATTTGGGGGACTTTCCCTTCTAGCCATAATAGATTAACTGGGGCTGGACTTTCTCTCTGCTATAAATAACTAGAAAAGAGAGTGGATGATATTAAACAACTTGTTTTCAGACATTGGACAACTAGGTAGTGCTGAAATGTGATCCCTGAGAAAAGGGGGAAAAAATGAGGTAAAATCTATGATTATCTCAGCTTTTTCTGCTTCTATAGAGCTTAAACTGATCAACTACCATAGAACACAGGAATGGAGATCTTCAAGTTGTAACCAGACAGAATAGAGATCATGTTGAACACCCAGAGCATTCAGCAGAGATCCCAGAAAGCTCACATTTTGATAATGGAGCAAAACCAACAAGAGTAAAGATAACTCTAGACCCACCCTAAATTTTTTTTTTTTTTTAAAGTAAGCCTTGAAAGGATCAGCTTTTCAGAAACTTAACCGCTGGCCATAACAATGTCCAACACCCTTTAAAAGAAGACAACAAAATCTACTCACTCAACAATATTACATCACAATGTCCAGCATCCAAACAAAAACTGCTAAACAAGTTAAAAGACAAGAAAATAGGCCAAAAGAAACAACCCAGAAATAACAGTGATAACGAAATTGGCAAAGGTTTTAAAACAGCTATCTAAATATGTTCAAGATTCTAAGGAAAACATGAGCATAATGAGGAGAAAAATGGAATATATTAAAACGGACCAAACAGACTTCCGCTTCCAGTAAAGACAAAGTAAGATCCTACCAACTAATGCCCTTGCAGAAAAAAAAAAAGGTAAAATCTCGACTAACACAATAAGCTGTTAGCTGATGGCACTTGAGTGTAAAACAGAAGCAGACTCTAATGGGGAGTATACACTTGAGGAAGGGGAGTTGTAGAAAGTCGAACTCCCATTTTTATAGACTTCAGCATTGGACCAGTTGCAGTTGGCACAGCATACAAAGAGCAGGGGAAACACCACAGGCTTTTCGGCCCAGGGTACCAGAAAGCTGATGCCAGAAAAAAACATAATCGCTAAAGATAGTGGAGGAATCTTGAAAGAGAACAAGATAGAGAAGGAATCCCCAAATTTTGTCTGGCCACATCCCTAACTGAACCCTGAACCACACATGCATATAACAAATTAAAAGTAGTTCAACTGAAGATAAATTATCTAAACTGCGACCAGAGATGCTGGCCAAGAAACAGAGTTTATTCAAGTTCAGCCAAGCTAACTGTCAGCCAAAACAAAAGAAACAAAACTCTTCAGAAAAAACAGAAATAAAATTTAATTCTAAGTAACCGCCTATAGCATGTAAAATTCAGAATCTCCAAAATTTAACATTCATTAAGTCAAGAATAAAGTCTAAAATTACTCAACATATAAAGAACCAGGAGAATGGAACACATTCTCAAAAGAAACTAAAATTAACTTGAGACTGATCCCGACACCACCCAGATGTTAGAAAAAGCAGACAAGGATTTTAAAGCAGCTATTATCACTATCAGAAGCCCTGATGGCGCAGTGGTTAAAGTGCTCAGCTGCTAACCAAAAGGTCAGCAGTTCAAACCCACTAGCTGCTCCCACAGTCTGCTTCCATAAAGATTTACAGCCCTGAAAACCGTCTGGGGCAGTTCTACCCTGTCTTATATAGTCGCTGTGAGCTGGAAGCAACTCAACGGCAGTGGGGTGGGTGGGTATTAGAATTATCTTCTATGAATTAAAACAAAATGTGCTGACAATAATGAAAAGACAGGAAATCTCTGCAGAAAAAAATAGAAATGATAAAAAAGAGCTAAGTGGAAATTCTAGAAAAACATTTTAAAACTGAGCAGCTTAAAACATCAAATTATTATTTCACATAGTTTCTGAGTATCAGGAATATGAAAGTAGTTCAGACTCAGGGTGTCTCATGAGAATGCAGCCAAGATATTCGCCAAGTCTACAGTCATTTGAAGGCTTAAATGGGGCTGAAGGATCTGCTTCCAAGATGACTTATTTACATGGCTGTTGGCTGGAGGCCTCAGTTCCTCACACATGCACCTTTCTTCATGACATGAGAGCCGGCTTCCCCAGAGTGAGTGATCCAAGAAAGAGGCCAAGAGGAAGCAGCCATGCCTTTTATAACCTAGTGTGCAAAGTCTCACACCATTACTTCTACCTTATTCTATCCATTAGAAGCAAGTCACCAAATCCAGTCTACACTCAAGGGAAGGGTAATTAAGTTCCACCTCTTGAAGGAAGAAATAGCAAAAAATCTGTGGACAACTTTTAAGACTATTACAACTGACAAACTGACTCTAAAATTTATGTGGAAATGCATAAAACCTAGATATTCAAAATAATCTTGATTTAAAAAAAGAACCAAACTGAAAAACTTACAGTAGCTGACTTCAAGGCTTACTATAAGGCTACAGTAATCCAGACTCTGTAATTATAAGGATTGATAAACAGACCAGTAAAATAGAATAGAAAGTTCAGAAACCAAACCACATGTGCAGTCCACTGATTTTTGACAAATAAACAAAAGCAATCCTATGAGAAAAGAAAAGTCTTTTCAGCAAATTATGCTGGAACAACTTGATATGCATCTGGGGAAAAAAAATGAATCTCAATCCCTACCTCACACCATATATAACAATTAATTTGAGAGGACACAGGCCTAACTGTAAAGCTAAAACCATAAAGCTTCTAGAAGAGAATGAGGGAGAAAATCTTCACAAACTGAGGACAGACAAAGATTTTTGGACAAGATATGGAAAACAATAATTGTCAGAGAGCCAAAAGTTAGACTGCAACAAAATTTAAAACCTCTGCTCACCAAAAAACATATTTTAAAAAATGCATAGGCAAACCATAGACAGGGAAAAAAAAAAGTCACAAAACATCCACCTGACAAAAGGACTTATATCCAGAATCTTTAGAGAATCCCTACAACTCAGTAATAAAAAGACAACAAACCAATTTTAAAAAAGGGGGGGGGGGGAAAGGTTTGAAAATACACTTCACAAAGGAAGACACATGAACAGCCAATAAACACATGAACATATGCTCAACATCTTCAGTCATCAGAAAAATGCTAATTAAAACTACAATGAGATACCACCACGTATCTTCCAGAATGGCTAAAATTAAAAACAATGATAACACCAAATGCTGTTAAGGATGCAGAGCACCCAGAACTTCCACTATGGAAATATAAAATGGCATATCACTTTGGAAAAAGGTCTTCCAGTCTCTCATAAAATCAAATATAAACCAATCCTATGACTTAATTCCACTCCTAGGTATTTACCTAAGAAAGATGAAAATGTATGTCCATGGAAAGACTTGTATAAGAATGTTTGTAGAAACTTTATTTATAATAGGCAAAAACTGGAAATAGCCCAGGTGTTCATCAACAAAAGACAGGACAAACAAACTACGGTATATTCATACAAGGGAATACTACTAAGCAATAAAAAGGAACAAACTAGTGATACATATAACAACATGGATAAATTTCACTTCTCATAAGCATGAATTTTAAATGGATTAATAAAAATTTTAATTTTTTTCAATTTTAATTCCAAATACAGTAAGTATCAGTAGATTAAACCCATAGAGTGCAATCTATGGGATCCTCAATAATTTTTAAATGTGTAAAGGAGTCACGAGATCAAAAAGTTTCAGAACTTCTGAACTTGGGCATGGCTGAATATCAGCACACTCTACCATCGAACAATTTCACTCCTCAGTATATACAGACACTCTGACATTCTTATACAGAAGATAGACAGGAATGTTCACAGCAGCATTAGATAGACAAGAATGTTCACAGCAGCGTAATTTATATACTCTCTCCTCACTAATCGACACGGTTAGGTTACAAAGACTAGGTCATTATGCAAAATTGGAGGTATGCAAAAATAGAGGATGACCATATAAGCTCACAAAATGGAATGTGACTATATCATCACATAACTGCCAAGTTACATCATAACTGCCAAACCACTGAGAATCATGGCCCAGCCAAGTTAACACATAACCTTAACCATCAAAGCCAGCCAGCATTACTCTCGTTAATGTGCAAAATATTCAGGTGGTAGATTTTTTACTATTGTCGTAAATGTGAAATGTCAGATAACGAGACAGTCGATAGGTGAGGCGAAGGAAGTGTAACAGCAAAAATGTGGAAACAATGAAACGTCCATTGACTGAAATACAGATAAATCAATATATTCATATAGTAGAATTCTAAACAACACTAAAAATAAAGGAATTATACCTAAATCCATCAACACAGACAATTCTCAGGAACACAGATGATACTATGGAACATAATTTGAGTAAAAAAAAAAAGTTGCAGAAGAATATATGTGTGTGTATATATATATATATATAACGTGATTCTACTTACAGGAAGTACAAAACAAACACAACTAAACAGTATATTTTAGGAAGGCATGTGTAAAACTACAAAGCTAGGAAATGATCAACACTAAATTAAGGATACTGATTATCTCTGGAGAAAGGAAAAAGATGGGATCACGGAAGGACACACATGTGGCTAAATACTTGTTTAATGATGACTGCTCTTAATCAAAAAATAGGCCTCCTCTGTCAAGGTCATTAGAAGGAGCACTGGTGGTGCACTGTGGTTAAGCATTAGGCTGCTAAACAAAAGGTCTGCGGTTCAAATCCACCAGCCAATCCATGGGAAAAAGAAGTGACAGTCTGCTTCCGTGAAGACTGCATACTTGGAAACCCTATGACGCAGTTCTATTCTGTCCTACAGGGTCACTAAGAGTCGGAATTGACTTGATTGCGGTGGGTATCAAGGTCATCAGGGGTAGTGGTGATTCAGTAGAAGAACTCTCGCCATGGGAGACTCAAGCTTTATTATCAGCCAATGTACCTCGTGCATAGCCACCACCCATCTGTCAGCAGACATTTGCGTGTGCTATGACTCTGCACAGGTTTCAGCAGAGCTTCCAGACTAAGACAGATTAAGAAGAAAGGCCTGGCAATCTACTTATAAAAATTAGCCAATGAAAACCCTATGGATTATAACAGTCCGATCCACACCCAATCATGGGGACGGTACAGGATGAGGCAGCATGTTGTTCCATTGTGTATGGGATCACCAAGAGTCGGGGGCCAACTGGAGAGCAGCCAACAACAGCACTAACAACAACATCAAGGTTATAATTCTTTTCAAGCTTAAGGCTGGATATTACTGGAGTAGGGTGAGAACCAAGAACCTCCATCTGACTGATAAGACTGAATGAATCAACTCCTGTAATCAACGGGATATCAGATGTCATAGCCAGATTGCCTTCATCTCTGATATGAGAAAAGATTTAAAAAAAAAAAAAAAAAAAGAAAGAAGAAAAATTGCTATCCCACAGGTAAAATAGCCTAGAAACCATAATGTTGCATTTTAGGAACACTATCTTATCTAGAATCTCTCCTTATCACTTTGTATGAATGAATAAATGAGTTAATGTCTACAATAAAAACAATTTTTATAGCAGTATCAAGATTTCAACATGCATGATTTTGGAATTTTGCTTTGTTTTCCGACTCCATTCAGTCTTTCCACTTGCTGATGAAAGAAGACTGCTCTGAAAAGTTAAGTGAAAACATATATAAGATCAAGAGTCCACACCTATGATGAGTCAAAGATTTTTCCAGCTCTGCAAATGAAATTATTTCAATCTTGAGTAATTACTTACTTTCATTGGGTAAAATACCTCTTTTGAGTCTCATGAATATATTATTGGTATCAGTAAAATAATGCTTATAAAATTATTTGAAATCTGTAGATGGAAGGGCCTATAAAAGGACTAAACTTTATTATTATTTTTAAATTCTCATCTTCCAAGAATAAAAGGTATGATGTAATTTTGCATACTCTGAATTTACACCACAGGAAATCAAAATTGCTCAAAACTCAACCTGAGACACTATTTCAGTACTATTATCTCTCATGAGAAAAGCATAAAATCAATGAAAGGTGCACAGGGGTATAAAACTGTCGGTAAATTGCCTCTTTTGGCAAGAGTAAAATATAAGTAAGGCAGGGAAAAGGAGGAAGAAAGACTGAAAAGTTAATAATGAGATACAACTGCACATCCACCAGAATGGCTGAAATTTTAAAGACTGACACCAAAGGTTGGCAAATATGTGAAATAAACGCTGAGTCTAAAATGGTACAACCACTTTGGAAAAAGATCTGGCAGCTTCTAATTAAACATACACCTACCCTTTGCTGTTATTGTAAGTTACCATTGAGTCAATTCCGACTCATGCAAACCCCATGTGTGCAAAGTAGAACTGCTCCATAGGGTTGTCAAGAATGACCCAGTTATTCTAATCCTGGGTATTTACCTAAGAGAAATAAAAATATATGTCCACAAATAGATTTGTACAAGAATGTTCGGAGCAGCTTTATTATAATTGCCAAAGCCAGAAAACAACCAGGTGTCCATCAACAGGAAAATGGGTAAACAAACTGCGGTACAGTCATAAAATGGAATACCACTCAGCAATAAAAAGGAACTACTGATACATCCAACAATATGGATGAATCTCAAAAGCATTATGCTGAGTGAAAGAAGTCTAACACCAAACAGTAAGTACTATATGATTTCATTTGTACGAAGTTCTAGAATAAGCAAATCTAATCTATGGTAGAAAAACAAAATCAGAATAGTGGTTGCTGGGGGGAGGGGCAGAGGAGGGAGAAAGTGGAGGTAGGAATTGTCAAGGGAGGAGCATGAGGAAAAAACTTCCCGGGTTGATGGTAAAGTTCTGTATCTTGATAGGAGTTTAGGTTACACAGGGGAATGCATTGCTCAAAATTCAGTAAATATACCCTTAAGATTTGTGTATTACATAGAATGTAAATTTTACATTCAAAAAAATATAAAGAAGAACTGAATTTTAATTAAAGCAGAAGACCTCCCCAAATAAAAGTTTGACCCCCACCAAAGGTCTATACTCTCAGGGGACGGGGAAATGAAAATAAATTCTCTCTACCAAAGGGACTAGAAGAAAAATTGCCTGGCTCCAGTCCTTGGCACTAACTTGAGAGAAAGAATCACCCCTGAAAATTTATAACCACAAGCCAGTTCTCAGGTAGATTTACAGTCAAAATTCGTATTACCTAGATGGTCTAAAAATACTAAGCTGAGCATGTAAAATGTGAAACCCGCTGCCGTCAAGTCAAGCCGATTCTGACTCTTAATGACCCTATGGGACAGGGTAGAATTGCACCACAGGGTTTCCAAGGCTCTAACTTTGCGGAAGCAGACTGCCACATCTTTCTCCCGAGGAGTGGCTGAAAGGTTCGAATCTCTGGCCTTCCAGTCAGCAGCTGTGTGCTTAACAACTACACCACCAGGGCTCCTTGAGAATGTAACAAAAAAAAACCTCATTACCGTTGTGTCAATTGTGACTCATAGCGACCCTATAGGACAGACTAGAACTGCCCCATTGGGTTTCCAAGGAGCGCCTGGTGGATTCGAAATGCCGTCCTTTTGGTTTGCAGCTGTAGCACTTAACCACTATGCCACCAGGGTGTCCTTAGAGTATAAAGTGATTCCAAATGAGCGGTGTTCCCCAGTACCTGGCAAAAGCAAAGATTCTTTTTTTCCCCCTGGAGAAATCCACATCAAATCAGGCCTTAAAGAAGTATCACAGATAAAATTCCAAGAAATGAGTTCACAATCAAAAAGTCACATGAAACAAGACATCAAGAGCAAAATGGATGATATGGAGAGAGGTTAAAAGATTGAGAAAACTGCACTGGTTGCACACGATGGTGAATATAATCAGTATCACTGAACTGTATGCTTAAAAATGGCCAATTTTTTGTTATATATATTTTACCACAATAAATCTTTAAAAATAGAGCACATAAGCACTATAGAAAATTTTCTTTAAATGACTGAGAAGACAACTGAGAAAATCTAACATATGTTTATAAGAGTTATAGAACGATAACTGACAGGAAATGAGGTAGAAGCAAAATTTGAGGAGATAAAAGCTTAAGAAAATTCCACAATGATAGATACAAAACCCATACATTCAAGGAGCCCAATAAATCCCAAGCAGGATAAATAAATAAACACTTAAGATATATAATGATGAAACTGCAGAAAACCAAAAATCTTAAGTATGGTGGGGGGAAAGTGGGGGTGAATTATCTTTAAGAGAGTGACAGAGTGACATCTCAAAACAATACTGGAAGCCAGAAGCCAGTAATAAAATATCTTTCATGTGCTGAAAGAAATAACTCCCAACCTAAAAATCCATATCTAAAGGAAAAGATCTCTTAAGGAAAAGGGGGAAACAAAGCCATTTTCATATAAAAGCCTGCCTGAATTCAAATCTGCAATTCGCCACTTGTGTAGCAGGAAATTTTGGATATTTAATGTCTCTCTCCCTTAAGTTTCCACATCCATAAAATGGGACTAATAACAGAACCTAACTTAAAAAGGCTGTTGTAAGGATCACAATAAGGATTCTTATGAGATGATACACACATTAAGTGCTCTATAAATGTCATTGTTATTGTCAGGTGCTGTCGAGTCAGTTCTGACTCATAGCTTCCCAACAAGTACAATAGAATGAAACACTGCTCAGTCTTGCACCATCCTCACGATCATTGCTATGTTTGAGTCCATTGTTGTAGCCACTGTGTCAATCCATCTTGTTAAGGGTCTTTCTCTTTTTTGCTGACCTTCTACTTTACCAAGCATGATGTCCTTCTCTAGGTATTGGTCCCTGATAACATGTCCAAAGTTGGTGAGACAAAGTCTCGCCATCTTTGCTTCTAAGGAGCATTCTGCTGTACCTCTTTCAAGACAGATTTGTTTGTCCTTCTGGCAGTTCATGGTATATTCAACATTCTTCACAAACATCATAATTCAAATGCCTCAATTCCTCTTCAGTCTTCCTTACTCATTGCCCAGCTTTCGCATGCACATGAGGCAAGTGAAATTACCACAGCTTGGGTCAGGCACAAGTGACATCTTTGCTTTTTAACATCTTAAAGAGGTTAACATTTGAAAGATGCAAGCCACCACAGTACAACAAACTGACAGACAAATGGTGGCTATAAAATGTCAGCTATTATTATTTCCATTGGCTATTTTAAATATTTCAAAAATCACATTTATTCACAATAAGACTGCAACTAAAACATTACACTGCTGTGTTTTGGACTAAAATTATATCAATACATTAAAGTAATTATCGACTATATCTCATACAGATCAATACATTGTGGTAACAGTAACTAGATCTCATCTGATTGACAGTTACATGTGCTTTTGATTAATACAATGGAGAAAAAATTCATTAACTATTACAATTTATGTAGGAGTAATCATAAATTACAGCCTGCAGCCATATATCAACAGGGAACTACCAGATGTTCAAGCCGGTTTCAGAAGGGGACATGGAACGAAGGATATCACTGCTGATGTCAGATGGATCTTGGCTGAAAGCAAAGGATATCAGAAAGATGTTTACCTGTATTTTTTTGACTACGTGAAGGCATTTGACTGTGTGAATCATAACAGATTATGGTTAACATTATGCAGAATGGGAATTCTACAAACACCTATGCTCTTCAAGAGTGAAAAGAGAACCTACAGACTGGGAAAAAATTTTTGGACAGTACAAGCCAGACAAAGGTCTAATCTCCATAATCTACAAGAAAATCCAACAACTCTACAACAAAAAGACAAATAATCCTATTAAAAAATGGACGAAGGAAAGGAACAGACACTTCACCAAAGAAGACATTCAAGCAGCCAACAGACACGTGAGGAAATGCTCTCGATCACTAGCCATTAGAGAAATGCAAATTGAAACCACAATGAGATACCATCTCACTCCAGCATTACTGGCATGAATCAAAAACACTGGAAACAACAAATGCTGGAGAGGCTGCAGGGAGATCGGAACTCTTATGCACTGCTGGTGGGAATCAAAATGATACAACCATTCTGGAAGATGATATGGCGCCTCCTCAGAAAGCTAGAAATAGACATACCATACGATCCAGCAATCCCACTCCTAGGAATATATCCTAGAGAAATAAGAGCCGTCACTTGACATATGTACACCCATGTTCATAGCAGCATTGCTCACAATAGCAAAAAGATGGAAACAACCTAAATGTCCATCAACAGATGAATGGATAAACAAACTATGGTACATACACACAATGGAGTACTATGCAACGAGAAAGAACAATGATGAATGTGTGAAACATCTCATAACATGGATGAAACTGGAGGTCATTATGCTGAGTGAAATAAGTCAATCACAAAAGGACAAATATTGTATGAGACCTCGATCGTAAAAACTCATGAAAAAGGTTACACACAAAAAGTAACAATCTTTGTTGGTTACGAAGGATGGCAGGGGTTGGGGGGAAATACTAAATAGGCAATAGATAAGTGGTATTTTGGTGAAGTGTCAGACAGCACACAATACTGGGGAAACCAGCACAACTTGTACAAGGAAAGGTCATGGAAGCTCCACAGACACATCCAAACTCCCTGAGGGACTGAACTGCTGGGCAGAGGGCTGTGGGGACCATGGCCTTGGGGAACATCTATCTCAACTGGCATAACACAGTTTACAAAGACAATGTTCTACATTCTACCCTGGTGGGTAGTGTCTGGGGTCTTAAAAGCCTGTGAGCGGCCATCTAAGATACTCCACTGGTCTCATCCTTTCGGAAGCAAGGGAGAATGAAGAGAACAGGATACGAGGAAAAGTTTAGTCCAAAGGACTAATGGTCCACAGCTCCCAAGGCCTCCACCGGACTGAGTTCAGTACAGCTAGATGGTGCCCGGCTACCACCACTGACTGCTCTGACCAGGATCACAACAGAGGGTTCTGGACAGAGCTGGAGAAGGACGTAGAACAAAATTCTAACACACACAAAAAAGACCAGATTTACTGGCCTGAAAGAGACTAGAGAAAGCCTGAGAGTATGGCCCCCAGACACCCTTTTAGCTCAGTGGTGAAGTCACTTCCGAGGTTCACCATTCACCTGGGGATTGGACAGCCCCATAAAACAAAATGGGACTAATGAGGCACAGCAGTCCCGGGACAAGGACTAGAAGGCAGAAGAGGACAGGAATGCTGGTGATAGGGAACCTAAGGTTGAGTATGGACAGTATTGACATGTAGTGGGGTTGTTAACCATTGTAATAGGGCAACATGTGTACTAACTGTTTAATGAGAAACTATTTTGTTCTGTAAATCTTCATCTAAAGTGAGAATAGCAGCACAACTGGAAGAACGTAATCAATGTCACTGAACTGTGCATGTAGAAATTTTTGAAATGGTGTATCTTTGGCTATGTATATTTTCACCAAAAAAAAAAAAAAAAAGGTCAAGAAGGGAGAGGGTTGACATGTCGTGGGGTTGTTAACCAATGTCATAAAACAATATGTGTACTGACTGTTTAATGAGAAACTATTTGTTCTGTAAACCTTCACCTAAAGTACAAAAAAATAATAATAATAATAATAACCTTTAAAAAAAAAAAAAGAATGGGCATTCCAGAACACTTAATTGTGCTCATGCAGAACCTGGACATGGATCAAGGGGAAGTCATTCAAACAGAACAAGAGGATACTGTACGGTTTAAAAGCGGAAAATGTGTGTGGCAGGTTGTATCCTTTCACCTTACTTATTCAATCTCCATGCTGAACAAACACTCCAAGAAGCTCCAAGTATGTGAAGAAGAATGCAGCATCAAGATTGGAAGAAGACTTATTAACAACCTGCGATATGCAGATGACACAACCTTGCTTACTGAAAATGAAAGATAACTTAAAGCATTTACTGATGAAGGTCAAAGACTACAGACATCGGTACAGATTTTGGTTGAACATAAAAAAAACAAAAATCCTCACAACTAGACTGATAAACAGCATCATGATAAACAGAGAAGAAACTGAAGCTGTCTACGATTTCATTCTACTACTTGGATCAGCAATCAACGTCCATGGAAGCAACAGTCAAAAAGTCAAATGACACATTGCACTGAGCAAATCCGTTGCAAAAGACCTCTTTAACATTTTAAAAAGCAAGGATGTTATTCTGATGACTAAGGGGAGCCTTACCCAAGCCATGGTCTTTTCAATTGCTTCATATGCATGCAAAAGCTGGACAATGAAAAAGACAAGACAGAGAACTGATACATTCAAATGTGGTACTGGCGAAGAATATTGAGTATATCATGGACTACAAGAACGAACAAATCAGTCTTAGAAGAAATACACCCAGAACGCTCCTCAGAAGCAAGGATGGTGATAATTCAGCTTGCTTACTTTGGATGTGTCATCAGGAAAACTAACTGCTAGAAAAGGACAACATATTTGGTAAAGTAGAGGGCCAATGAAAATGAGGGAAACCCTTAATGAGATGGATTGACACAAAAGCCACAATGGACTCAAGGATACCAATGATCATAAAGATGGCACAGGACAGGGCAACATTTCGTTCTGTTATACATAAGATCTCCGTGAGTCAGAATCAACTCCATGGCAACTAACAACAACAATAATAAATCAATGGAGCCCATGAAAGAAAATAATAAAAGGCTCCTTTCTGATGAAAAGGTTAAAATAGCTGGTATAGCAGTTCTTCCAACACTAACACTATAAGGCCTTTATAAACCTACCCATGCTTTAAGTTTTTTAAACAATTTAAAAACCTAAAACAACTTACTGGCAGTCCTTGATTTGTATACATTAAACCTAAACCCTTTTGTACTCTGAATCTGGCCCTTCATTTGGCCTTCATTCTTCAGTTGACTTATATTGCTTTGGGGCTGTAGGTCAGAGGCAGGGCTGCTTGCCTGTCAGTGACCCTCAAAGAAAGAGCTGCCTTCCTTAAGGTGACAGGGTTGTCGCCTCCGCAAGCCCACAAAGACCCAGGAGGCCTAAACTGAAGCATGCTCACTTACTTGTGACTACCATTCAGGAAAGACGGTAGAAAGGGCTCTCAAAAAAGGAAAGGAAAAAAAAAGGCAACAAGGGACTACAAGCAGCTCTTGGCTGAAGCCTCTCTTGTCTTGTGTTACAGAAAAAACCCTTTACCCATCTAATACTGAATCCCATAATAAAGGTATAAAGACTGAGGTTTGCCCTACTTTCCTTCTGCCCATGGGTCAGGGCAGCAAACTCAGGAGAAGGGATGATTAAAAAAAAAACAAACAAACTCATTGCCATCGAGTCGATTCTGACTCATAGCAACCCTACAGGACACAGTAGAGCTGCCCCCATAGGGCTTCCAAGGCTGTAATCTTTGAGGAAGCAGACTGCCACATCTTTCTCCCACAGAGAGGCTACTGGGTTTGAACCGCTGACCTTTCAGTTAGCAGCCAAGCACTTAACCACTGTGTCACAGGGGCTCCTTGGAGGGATGACAGGTAACCTGAATCACCCAAGGACAAAAGAGATGGCTAGATGGTCATACGAGAAGCTCCCCACCCATGAAAGTTTTACCAACCAGGTCACCTTTTTGGACTGAGGTACCGGTAATAGTACCAGTTGCCATCAAGCTGATTCTGACTCATGGTGAAAGTAGAACTGTGTTCCGTAAGGTTTTCAGTGGCTGATTTTTTAGAAGTAGATCACTAGACCTTTCTTCCAAGGCACCTCTGGGTGGATTTAAATCTCCAACCTTTTGGTTAGCAGCTGAGTGTGTTAACCATTTGCATCACCCAGGGATTCCTCAAACTGAGGAACTCCTTGTAAGAACCATAACTAGGAATTTAAAAAAATATTTTTGGCTTTCTGTTAAATAATCCTGATTCATAATATGTCAACTCTTGGACAATCTCCCTCCATATATATTTTTAGGAATGCATGTCACTGGAAAATAGAAGTGTGCCTGTTTTGTACTTACTTGTTCATACCACTATTAGATTAGCTCCCTTAAACAAAGAAATTGTCTATATAGCTTTGTATTCTGAGTCAATAACAAAATAAGTGCTCAATAAAAATATGC
Source organism: Dugong dugon (assembly GCA_030035585.1). Lineage (NCBI taxonomy): Eukaryota > Metazoa > Chordata > Mammalia > Sirenia > Dugongidae > Dugong > Dugong dugon. The sequence goes on from CM057467.1 coordinate 70,142,972, forward strand.
TGAGTAAATGAGTGAAGCATTCTGAATAATTTTTAACTGGATAATTCTCCTCTAAAGCTTAGAATTCACTTCCACATCTGTTAGGGAAATATCTCTTTCATTAAACCAGTAGTATCTGAAGTTCCTGTATACAGTATGTCTTGGTAGAAAGATTTGTCAGACCTGTATTTGAATACCATTTCTACCCCTTAATAGCTGTGCAACACTGAGCAGGTTACTTTTCTAAGACTCCTTCCTCCTCTATAAAACGGGTAATGCTGCCTTCTAATAGAAGTGTTCTGAGGATTAGAAATATACAGTTCAAATTTGTTACTATGGTATATTAACTGTGAGTAACTGCATATAGTACAAACATTACTGCTAGATCTTCAGTCCACAAATCGCTACATAAATAATAGATGCATATCACAATCAGTAATCAACCAGATCACTTCTTTCAAAGTCTGCTGGTCCCACAGAGAGCAAAGCATGTAACTGTGTTATCTCCTTGTGTCCTGGCAATAAACTCATGTGACATTTTGCAAAAATGGATAATCAGAAGGCGAAATTGGCCAACAACAATGAAAGTGCAGCAAAGAAATAGAAAGTGATAACAGAAGTGAAATTCTAATTGAACTTAAACAGAGTTATAGAAGAAATAGCTGCCCCTGGGAATGCTGACACTGCTGCCATTCGAGACTCTAGATATACAAAACGAAAGGAATTTAGTGAAGACAAACCTATCAACATAAATGAAGAAAGCAGTTGTAGCAAAATGGCTGAAGATGTCCCAGAGGAAGTGATGCCGACAAAAAAACTGTATTAAAGGAACTTTCAGAGATATTTCACAATATTGAAAGCTCAAAGTATAAAATGTTAGAAGCTGATCCAAACATAGAAAGGAGTATGACCATCTGCCAAAGCATTGAAAAGATGCTCATTCCATATCATAAGTTCTATGACAAGAAGAAAGTAAGCACTGCTTAAACTACTCTTGATAAGTTCTTTTACAAAGAAATAAAATACTTTAATTCTCAATGTTTCTAATGTTTTAATTTACAGTGAACTAAATAGTTTGCACTCAACTGCTAACCTAAAGGTTGGCGGTTTGAACCTACCCAGTGGTATCACAGAAGATAGGCCTGACCTTCTGCTTCTGTTCAGATTACAGCCAAAAGGCCCTATGGAGCAATTCTACTCTGTAACACACGGGGTCGCCATGAATTACAATCTATTCAACAGCAACTAACAATAACAACAAACAAAGATTAGTGTTGGATCTCCTTTTTTTTTTGTTGTTTTTGTTTATTTCCCTATACATATATAACCAACAGCAAGAAGGTTTTTCAATGTTTAACAAAAAATTTTCAAGGTCACAGAACAATTGTGACTTATCCTATTCATTATTAAGATTGCTTTGCCTTAACCTTCACCTGAAGTACAATTAAAAAAAAAAAAAAGATTGCTTTGCCTGGTTTCAACTTGCATGGTCATTTTCAAGGTCCCATACTACTGTGCAAAGTGAAGACTGCTAGCCTATAACTTCTAGCACATTAAGACACTTATTATTTCACAACTAGAAGACAGATCTTCCACTCCTTCCCTGTGGTCCTTACAGTGTGCTCAAACTAAAAAGAATTTGAACTGGTATTGGGTGATGCTAAAAAGATATTTTTTCAGGTAGGTGGAGAAAGTGACTAAGAACCACTGCCGTATCTGAACATGCAATTCCCCAAACTCGTCTTTATACTACCCAAAATACACACACCCTGATGGGGATATAGTTATTAAATTTGTCTTTGTGACAGCATAGTATTTCATGTCTGTCCTCATTCCTTGCATGCAAGGGCAAAACAATTAATGTATGATGGAAATAATGATGGGGAGGTAATATGGTGTAGTAGCTTTAGAGTCACACCTCAACTTCAATACTACTTCTGTACCACTTACTAGTTATGCAACCTTAGATAAGTTACTTCTTAGAGTTTCAACTTCCTAATCTGTGAAACAGGGGATGATTACTAATATCTTCTTTTGGGGATCATTGTAAAGATCAAAAGAGATAAGATACATGAAGTGCCTGGCAAAGTGTGGCTCTTATCACTTAAATAGCTATTTTTACCATTATTATTATCTTCCTTAATACTACTATTATTAATGTAAATATTATGATAAAATTGCATTTATTTTAAACACATAGTTATTAAACAGAATAGTTTTCAAAGATCAAATTCTCTTACTTGAAGATATAATAAACATCCACCACATGCAGTGATAAGAAGACTGACCTCAACTTCCTCCAGATCATTTTCTCTCAAGGTACACGGGCAAAGGGGTATCAACATTCTCTCATCCTCTTCTTGCACTCCCTCTGGTTCCTATGTCAAAGCCCTCTCTGCAATGCAATCCCAATCAAATTCCAACAGCATTCTTTAACGAGATGGAGTAACTAATCACCAACTTCATATGGAAAGGGACGAGGCCCCGGATAAGTAAAGCATTGCTGAAGAAGAACAACAAAGTGGGAGGCCTCACGCTACCAGATCCCAGAACCTACTACACAGCCATGGCAGTCAAAACAGCCTGGTACTGGTACAACATACACATGGACCAATGGAATAGAATTGAGAACCCAGAGGTAAATCTATCCATCTAAAGCCAGCTGATACTTGACACAGGGCCAAAGTTCGTTAAATGGGGAAAAGACAGTCTCTTTAACAAATGGTACTGGCATAACTGGATGGACATCTGTAAAAAAATGAAATAGGATCCATACCTCACACCATACACAAAAACTAACTCAAAATGGATCAGACCTAAATATAAAATCTAAAACGATAAAGATCATGGAAAAAGAAAAAATGCTACAGGCCCTAATAAATGGTATAAATAGAATACAAACCAAAACTAACAATGCAAGAGAAACTAGATAACTGGGAGCTCCAAAAATTAAACACTTATGCTTATCAAAAGACTTCACCAAAAGAGTAAAAAGAGAACCTACAGACTGGGAAAAAGTTTTGGCTACGATATATGCGATAAGGGTCTAATCTCTAAAATTTACAAAATACTTCAACAACAACAAGATAATTCAATTAAAAAATGAGCAAAGGATATGAACAGACACTTTACCAAAGAAGACATTCAGATGGCTAACAGACACATGAAGAAATGCTTGCGATCATCAGCCATTAGAGAAATGCAAATCAAAAGTACAACAAGATACCACCAAACCCCAACAATACTGGCCGTAATGAAAAAAAAAAAAAACAGAAAATAATAAATGTTGGAGAGGTTGCAGGAAGATTGGAACTGTGAGGCACTGCTGGTGGGAATGTATAGTGGTACAACCACTGTGGAAAAACATATGGCGCTTCCTTAAAAAACTAGAAATAGAAATACCATATGATCCAGCAATTCCACTCCTAGGAATATATCCTAGAGAAATAAGAACCGTCACACGAATAGACATATGTACACCCATGTTCACTGCAGCATTATTCACAATAGCTAAAAGACGGAAACAACCAAAGTGCCCATCAACAGAAAAACAAATTACGGCACATACATACAAAGAAATATGATGCAACGATAAATAACAATGATGAGTCCAGGAAACATCTCACAGCATGGATGAATCTGGAGGACATCAGGCTGAGTGAAATAAGTCAATTACAAAAGAACAAATATTGTATGGGACCACTATCATAAAAACCCAAGAAAAGGTTTACACACAGAAAAAAACAATCTTTGATGGGAGGGGAGAGGTGGAGCGGGGAAATCACTAACTAGACAGTAGACAAGTGTTAACTTTGGTGAAGGGAAAGACAATACAAAACATAGGGAAAGTCACCATAACTTGAACAAGGCAAAGTCGTAGAAGTTTCCTAGACATATCCAAACACCTTGAAGGATCGAGTTGCTGGGGCTGAGGCCTGATGACCATAGATCCCCTGGGGACATGTAGGTCAACTGGCATAACATAGTTCATAAAGAAAATGTTCTACATCTTAAATTGGTGAGTAGCATCTAGGGTATTAAAAGCTTGCAAGCAGCCATCTAAGATACATCTATTGGTCCCATCCCGTCTGGAGCAAAAGAGAATGAAGAAAACTGAAGACACAAGGAAAATATTAGTGCTAAGGACTAATGGACCACATGAACCACAGCCTCCACCAGCCTGAACCCAGAAGACCTAGATGGTGCCTGGCTACTACCACCAATCACACTGACAGGGATCACAATAGAGAGTCCTGGACAGAGCAAGAGAAAAATGTAGAAATTCAAATTCACAAAAAAAAGACCAGACTTACTGGTCTGACAGACTGGAGGAACCCTGAAGACTATGGCCCCCAGACACCCTGCTAACTTAGAACTGAAGCCACTCCCAAAGAACACTTCTCAGACATAGACGGGCCTATAAAACAAACAATAACACAGGTGAGGAATGTGCTTCTTAGTTCAATCGAATGTACGAGACCAAACAGGCAACCCTTGTTCAAAAGCAATAGGAGAAGGCAAGAAGGCACAGGAAAACTAGACGAATGGACACAGGGATCTCAGGGTAGAAAGGAGGAGGGTATTGTCATATTGCAGGGATGGCAACCAATGTCACAAAACAATGTGTATACATTTATGAATGAGAAACTAACTTGAGCTGTAAACTTTCACCTAGGACTAGAAAATGAAAAAAAAGAAAAAGCCCTCCCTGCAGTCTGTTCAGAGTTTCCTCTTCTGAGGACATTGAGAACTAAAGCCATTTCCCATTTCTCAGAGCTATCTGCCAGAACAGCAGTGCCTTACTCTCACTGCCCACATGACTTAACTGCCAGTTTTCTCTCTTGATTCTAATCCAAAACCTTGGTTCTAAACTAAGAATTATTATCATCTATGTAGACCCATAAGGCTGCAAGAGACCTAAAGGTGAACTAAGGCCAACAGCCTCTTTTCTCTACTAAACACTTAATTTTCCCTAAAATAGTCACATGAATTAGTTGAGCAATGTCTGCTTTAATACTTACAGGGACAAAAAGTCTTCTACCTTCCACTCCAGCCTGGCTTCAACTTGCATCATTGATTAGAAAGTTTTTCCTTATGCTGAAGCAAAATCTCCCTCCTTACAGTTCGTTTCCACCCATAGGACCTAATTCTGCACTCTAGAGAAATACAGAAAGTTTAATAATTCTATATGATAGCCTATCCAGTATTAAAGATCTCCGAGTTTCTCTTTTCCATGTTACAAATTCTAGTTCACAGAGCATGATTTAAAATTCCTTCCCTCATAATCATGGTATGGTCCTCTGGACCCAATGTGGGCTTATCAACATGATCTAACAAGTTGGTGAAGTGTTTCCTTTGTCAGCATCTGGGATGCCAAGTAATTACACTGCAAATGATCCCTTTGCTCATATCCCTTAATTATTATGTAAAAAATATTAATTTAAACTAGTAGTTCAGGAAAAGTGACCATCTGCAAAAAGCGTTGTTTTCTTTTTTTAGCTCATCCTAGTCAATTACCGGGAACAGAAGAAAGTTGGATTAACCAAACCATTACAGTGGAGTGGATTCCATCTCATAGCGACCCTACAGGGCAGAGTAGAACTGCCCCATGGGGTTACCAAGGCTGTAATCTTTATGGAAGCAGACTGCCACATCTTTCTCCCAAGGAGTGGCTAGCGGATCTGAACTACCGACCTTGCGGTTAGCCACCAAGTACTTAACCACTGTGCCACGAGGGCTCCTTAAAGTAGGATTAGGAGGCAAGAAATCCTTGCCTCTTTCCTACAAAGCCAAACAGATGCCTGGGAGAAGGACCCAACAATGGGAAGGTTAGCTAAAAACAGTTTTGTCCTCAGAAAGGGACCCAATTAAAAGAAAGCAATAATAGCTAGCCAAACAATATTCTCTGTACCTTACCAGAAAGAAGCAGGTACCTAAAAGGAGGATCAAACCTTGGGCTCTCAAAACGTGACCAAAGTAAACAATGTAAAAATAAGTGGCAGATTTTTCTTGTGCTCTCCAAGCATGATAAAACACACAGTAAAAACCTAACTTGGCCAGGAGTGCCTGTCAGGGGCAGCAGCTGGAGGAGGATTCTGCCCCAAGTCCTCAGAAGGTACAATCAGTGGAAGTAGTGTCCTCACATCTGACCCCTGACCCATAGGTAGTGGGATAGGAGGAAGAACAGAGCAGAGACTTGCTCTCTTGTGCTCTTGGGAGCCAGGCACGACCAAGAGAGTACAGACTACATGCTCTGCCGTCTAGTGCCGGTGCAAGGAGATAGTTGAATAGTAGTGCTCAAGAGTAAACGAAGCTCTGGTACAAGAAGTTATCCTGGGGGCAGGAGTGGGATTGGCGGAAGGCGGTTCTAAGACTGGTAAAGCTGTTCCCTGGAGGAGACTGAGGAAGTCTAACAAGAACAGAGAAAGAGGAAGGGAAAGCCCTTAGAGTTTTCACAGATTTGAGAGAGGATTAAGCTAGGAAATGGTCCCTTCTCTGTGCCCTTGAGGCTAAGGTGGCGGAGCTACAGTAGGAGCAGGTGTCCTGCGGCCTCTTTCAAATGGACAGTCCTCCACATTCCCCACCTCTTCCCGGACTGCTCCTAGCCTGCCCTACTCCGCCCTACTGGTGAAATTCCCATCCCCAACCCTGCTCTTCAGGCTTTCCCCTCGGGTCCAACAGGGGCTCCTCACTTCTCTTCCGGCCCCCAATCTTAAGGCCTCCAATCTTAAGGTCCCCATTCAGTCCTTCAACACCCCAGCACTCCTCACCCTACACACTGGATTCTCCCGTGCGCTCCCCTCATTTGTAGCATCCCCCACTCCTTCCCCTGGCTCCGGGTTCCCCCACTCCACCTCCCCCGGCCAGGCCCGGTGCCTCCCCTGCCCGGCAGGTTCGCCCTCTTGCCCCTCCGCGCGGCTCCCGCGCCCTTTCCCTTCCTCACATGGCGTTTCCCCCTCAGGCCGGACGCCCTCTCCCCTTTCCTCCCCGCCTCAGGCCGGCTGCTCAGGTGCCCGTACCCGCACTCACAGAACTCGGCGATATACCAGGTCACGGCGTAGTTCTCCTCGCACCAGTCCAGCGTGGAGGTCGTGGAGCCCCAGTAGCCCTCCCGGTCCCCGGCCGGAGCCATCGTGCGCGCCGCCGCCGCCCCGGTGTTTCGTTCACTGTGCCCGACTCCACGGGCTCCCAGGCCGGCTCGGGCCCAGCTCGCGCGCTCGGCTCGCGCCCCGCCCTCCCAACCCCGTGGGGGCGGGGCCACGGGCTCAGGGACTAGACCCCGCGCAGGGCGGGGCCGGCACAGTCAATGAGACCCGCCAGCGGGGAAACACCGCCCACCACCGCGCCGAGGCCGCCCCAGGCCACCACCAGGCGCCAGGCCCACCCCGAGGGCGTCGGTGTTGCCCTGTCCCCTCCTTCCCCAGTGGGCGGGGAAGGGGAGTGATCCAGGAAGAAGGGTGACCTGGACTGCTTGCCCCGCCTAGACACGCCCCTGGCGGTGGGTTCAGGATTCCTGACATCCTAGACGATATCTTATGTACCTGTACTAGTAAGCCCTTTCTTGATAAAAGCTGTGCAGAAATGCACCTCAGTGTCTTCCATAGGCTACAGGCCTCAAAGGGAGCCGAGAAGCAGAAGCAGAACAATCCATCCCCAGGATTCCCAGGAAGTAAAAAGAGTGTGTGTGTGTTTTAATAAAAAGGTACAACTGACTCTTGGGGACAAAGGATAAGAACAAAGGGACAGGACTGGGGAAAGAAAAAAAAAAGTGGGCTTTGAAACCCCAAAAGAGGATGCAGTTTACTTACTTCACAGTTTGGGCTTCCAAGCCCAGAAGTTTCTACCTTGTTGTTGTTGTTGTTAGCTGCCTTTGAATCAGCCAACTCATGAAGACCCCATGTGTTACAGAGTAGAGCTGTTCCATAGGGTTTTCTTGGTTGTAAACTTTAGGGAAGCAGTTCACCAGGCCTTTGTTCCGCAGAGTTGCTGGGTGGGTTCGAGCTGCCAACCTTTAGTTCAGCAGCTTGATTGCAAACCACTTGTTCTACTCAGGAGCCCTGGTGGTGCAGTGGTTAACAGCTCGGCTACTAACCAAAAGGTCAACAGTTCAAATCCACCAGCCGCTCCTTAGAAACCTTATGGGGCAGCTCTGTCCTATAGGGTTGCTATGACTGGGAATTGATTCATCGGCAACGGGTTTGGTTTTAGGATTTTCTCCAGGCAATCAACAGCCTCCACTTGCCTCCAGCTTCAAGACTCTAATACTCCCCAGAGCTGCCAGAGTGATCTTTTAAGACACAAATCCAACCACCCCTGCCCCTAGGATCAGCCACACCAAGCTTTCCTCTAGTTTGGAATGTGCTGGGTCCACTCCCATGTTCCTGCCTTTGCTCCTGCTGTTCAGTTGGGACTGTCTTTCCACTCTTCTCAACTCCCACCTGTCCTTTAAAATCCAGTTCCATGAAGCCCCACCACCCGACTTTCCACCCCAAAAGCTCCCTTGCCCCTTGTTCACATCCTACTTGATACCCTGGTGAGTAGAGACCTCGCTCTGGATTCTTTATGTTCCAAAAGTTATGTTCTACCCGGGACTCTGCCTGACAGACACAGACTGGAATGAAGAATATAGATTGAAGATGATACAGCTACTATTTCTGAAACAAATGAGTCAGAAGAGGTGCAATCAAAGATAAAAGAGAAGATAAGGAGAGAAGAGCCCACAACTTCTCTATGAAGTGACCCTACCAGATGATACATGCAAAACCTTTGCTTGCTGCATGCAAAACCTGGAAAGAGAGTCAGTGTGTTTTAATTGAAATAGCAGGATATCTGAGATTTTTTTTTTGTGCAACAGACATTTTAGGTCCTGCTGTTTATCAGGCCCTGGTTGGCTGGGTGCTAGGAACACACGGAGGTAAACAGGAGAGAGCCAAAGAGCTCAGTCTCCAAAGAGACATGTAAGAGTCATTGAGGCGTGGGGAAACTTCTATTTCTAAACATTTGTTATCTCATCCTCTAAAAATTTGTTTTAGGTATGTTTTTAATGTATATAATACTCATATACATTGAAAAAAACCAAACCCACTGCCGTCGATAATGACCCTATAGGACAGGGTAGAACTACCCTATAGTGTTTCTAAGGAGCACCTGGTGGGTTTGAACTGCCGACCTTTGGGTTAGCAACCATAGCTCTTAACAACTACGCCTCCAGGGTTTCCATATACTCATAAGTGTATATAATTTATAAAAGAATAAAAACACATTTTGGGGAAGCATACTTAAAAATGATTTGCTGATGGGCTAGCTGTTCAATCAAAACAGTTTAGGGACAACCACAATAGAGTGTGATTATGCCTTTCTAGGAGAAAACCAAGAATTTGGGTGCTGTGGGAAGAATTCTGAGACCCAGTCAGGTGACTCAACACAGGAAATGAGGCTATTTTATCAACACTGAAATGAAATCTACCATGACTAAGATTTGTTGTTGTTGTTGTGTTCTGTCAAGTCAATTCCGACTCATAGCAACCCTACATGACAGAGTAGAACTGCCCCATAGGGATTCCTAGGCTGCAATCTTTACGGAAGCAAATCACCAAATCGTTACTTCCACAGAGCTGCTGGTGGTTTCAAATTGCCAACTTTTCAGTTAGCAGCCAAGGGCTTAGCCATTGCACCACCAGGGCTCCTTGACTAAAATTTACTATACTAAAATTTAGGAAAGAAAAATTACCCTGCCTAACAGGAAAGGTACGCTGTAGTAGTACCACTCAGAAAACGCAAAATGAACTTCACAGTTCCTTCAGCAATGTCTTTCTTTCTTCTTTTCTAAAAACCTTTTCCCCTCTGAGTACAGAAGCAATACATGGAAATGTAAGTGATCTAGAATAGCCAAAACAATCTTTTAAGAAAAATTTATTTATGTTGTTGTTGTTGAGAATATATGCAGCAAAACATACACCAATTCAACAGTTTCTACATGTACAATTCAGTGACATTGATCACATTCTTCAAGTTGTACAACCATTTTCCCTCTCCTTTTCTGAGTTGTTTCTCTCCCATTAACATAAACTCACCGCCCCCTAAGGAGCCAAAACAATCTTGACAAAGAAGAACAAAGTTGGAGGACTCATACTTCCTGATTCCAACACTTACTACACAGCAGGGCTTCGAACCGGTTCGGAATGGAACATTAGGTAAATTCATTTCAGTAAATCTCCCTACTGGGTCCCGAACGTTTCAGGAGCCTGATGCAGGAGACTGGATTTTTGGCAGGACTCTGGAGAGTGATGCACATTCAAAGCAGCATGGTCAGCAGCCGTCTTTGAGCAGGGTACGGCTGTTTGTTTCCTACTTGGGTCAAAAATCCCACAGGCAACAGATCTGGTTGCTATGCAACAAGTACACTGCCCTTGTTGACCTCGGCAACTACTGAAACATTCTGAACCGGTTCGAAACCCTGCTATAAAGTTACGGTAATCAAGACAGTGTAGTACTGGCATAAGGGCAGACACAAAGATTAAAGGAATGGAATTTACAGCCCAGAAATAAACTGTTTTATTTATGGTCAATGGGTCCCTAGGTGGCACAAATGGTCAGCACTCAACTACTAATCTAAAGATTCGCAGTTCAAACTCACCCAGCAGTACTGTGGAAGAAGGGTCTGGCAATCTGCTTCTGTTATGATCACAGCCAAGAAAACCCTATGGAGCAGTTCTACCCATAACACATGGGATCACCATGAGTAAGAATTGACTCAACAGCAACAAGGTTTTGTATGGTTTTGGATTATCTATGGTCAATTAATTTTTGACAAGGGTGCCAAGAAAATTCAATAGGAAAAGAACAGCCTTTTCAAAAAATGATACTGGGATAACTGGACAGCCACAGGTAAAAGTATGCAATTGGACCCCTACCTCATACTATATACAAAACTTAACTCAAAATTAATCAAAGACTTAAATGTGAGAGCTAAAACTATAAAACTTAAAAAGAACACATAAATCTTTATGATCTTGGTTAAGGCAATAGTTTCTTAGATAAAACACCCAAAGTACAAGTGACAAAAGAAAAAAATAGATAAATTGGGCTTTATCAAAATTAAAAACTTCTGTGTTACAAATGATGCCATCAAGAAAGTAAAAAGACAACCCACAGATGGGAGAAAATACTTGCAAATCATATATCTGATAACAGTTTAGTATTCAGGATATTAAAAAAAAAAATCTTACTACTCAATAATTATAAGATAAATAAACCAATTTTAAAATGGTCAAAGAATCCGAATAGACATTTCTCCAAAGAAGATATGTAAGTGGCCAATAAACCCATGAAAAGATGTTCAACATCATTAACCATTAGAGAAATGCAAATCAAAACCACAAGGAGATGCCACTTCATACCCACTAAGATAATTATAATCAAAAAGACAGACAATAAGTGTCAACCAGGATGTGGAGAAGCTGGAATCCTCATACATTGCTGATGAAAATATGAAATGGTGCATTCACTGTGGAAAACATTTGGCACTTTCTCAAAATGTGAGTTACCAGATGACCCAGAAATTTAATTCCTAGGTATATACCCAAGAGAATTGAAAGCATATGTCCACACAAAAACTTGTACATGAAAATTCATAGCAGCATTATTCACAATAGCCAGAAAGAAGAAACAACCCAAATGTTCATCAACAGATGAATGGATGAATAAAATGTGGTATATCCATACAATGTAATATTATCTGGCAATAAAAGGAGTTAAATACTGATACATGCTACACTAGGGATGAACCTTGAAAACATTATGCTAAGCAAAAGAAGTCAGACACAAAAGAGTTCATATTGTATGATTCCATTTATATGAATTATCTAGAATAGACAAATCTATAGAGATGGAAGGAGACCTGGTGGAGCACTGGTTACATACTCAGCTACTAAATGAAATGTTGGCAATTGGAACCCACCCAGCCACTCTGCAGGAGAAAGACCTGGCAATCTGCTCCTGTAAAGATTACAGCCTAGAAAACCCTATGGGGAGTACTATTTTGTCACATGGGGTCACTATGAGTTGAAATCAACTCGACAGCACCTAACAACAACAACATAGAGATAGAAAGAGTTCCTGGGTGGTGCAAACGGTTAACATGCTCGACTGCTAACCAAAAGGTTGGAGGTTAGAGTCCACCCAGAGGTGCCTCGGAAGAAAGGCCTGGTAGTCTACTTCCAAAAACTCAGCCATTGAAAACCTATGAAGCATAGCTTTACTCTGACACACGTGGGGTTGCAGTGAGTCAGAGTTGACTCCACAGCAACTAGTTTATAGAGAGAGAAAGCAGATTAGTGATTGTCTAGGGCTGAGGTGTAGAGGGAACCGAAAGGGCTGAGCAGGAATGCAGAGTGAATACTAATGGGTCTGAGGTTTCTTTTTAGGATGATGAAAGTGTACTAAAATTAGATTGTGGTGACGGTTGCATAACTCTGTGAATATACTAAAAACCATTGAATTGTACACTTTAAATGGGTGAACTGGATAGTACGTGAATGATATCTCAATAAAGCCTTTCTTTTAAAAAAAATATATTCTTATGGTAGACAATTTATAAAATACAAGAAAAAACATTAAAAATCACTCATAATTAAAAAAATAATAATTTTAAAGAATCACTCATAATTCCACCAACTAGCAATAACCATTGTTAATATTAACCATATTCTCTTTCAGTATTTTATCTAAGGATATTTTTACATAATAGAACTAATAGTACTTTTGTATTTCATATTCTTTCATAAGCATTTTTCATAGATTAAAAATATTTGCAAATATCACATAATAGCTATATAATGTTCCATTTTATAGATATATCACCATTCGCTTGGTTATGGTATATCCATTTTACTATTCTTTTATTGCTAGGTATTTAGGTTATTTCCAATGCCTACATTCATTCTTCAACTAACAAATGAGAATCTGAATTTTGAAAACTTTCAGCCAGATATCCTCTTCACTAGTTCCCAAGATAACAAAAGAAATCCAAGCTACAATTCATTTTTTCCACATGAGATATGTCATACCATTTCATAACTGCAAAGGAAAATTTTAAACCACAAAAAACAAATGTCTAAGTTAGCAGAGGATTAAGTGACTTTATAATCTCTTATAATTGAAAATATCTTTTTTCAACAACATAAACAGCAACTATACACTTGGACCCCTCTAGGTGGGTAACACCCCATTGCAAAGAATGAGAATTCCAGAACACTTAATTGTGCTCCTGAGGAACCTGTACATACACCAAGAGGCAGTCATTTCAACAGAACCAAGGGATACTGTGTGGCTTAAAATCAGGAAAAGTGTGTGTCAGGGTTGTATCCCTTCACCATACTTATTCAGTCTGTATGCTGACCAAATAATCCAGGAAGCTGGACTATATGAAGAAGAACGCAGCATCAGAATTGGAGGAAGACTCATGAATAACCTGCAATATGTAGATGACATAACCTTGCTTGCTGAAAGCAAGGAGAACTTGAAGCACTTATTGATAAAGACCAAAGACTACAGACTTCAGTATGGATTACACCTAACATAAAGAAAACAAAAATCCTCACAAATGGACCAATGAGCAACATCATGATAGACGGAGAGAATACTAAATTTGTCAAGGATTTCGTTTTACTTGGATCCACAATCAATGCCTATGGAAGCAACATTGAAGAAATCAAATGAAGTATTGCACTGGGCAAAACTGTTGCAAAAGACCTCTTTAAAGTATTAAAAAGCAAAGATGTTACTTTGAGGACTAAGATGAACCTGACCCAAGCCATGGTATTCTCAATTGCCTCATATGCATGCAAAAGCTGGACAACGAATAAGGAAGACTGAAGAAGAACTGATGCCTTTGAATTATAGTGTTGGTGAAGAGTATTAAATATACCATGGACTGCCAAAGAACAAACAAATCTGCCTTGGAGGAAGTACAGCCAGAATGCTCATTATAAGCGAGGATGGCAAGACTTTGTCTCATGTACTTTGGACATATTATCAGGAGCGACCAGTCCCTCGAGAAGGACATCATGCTTGGTAAAGTAGAGGAAGATCCTCCAAGAGTTGGATTGACACAGTGGCTGCAACAATGCGCTCAAACATAGCAACGATTCTGAGGATTGTGCAGGACTGGGCAGTGATTTTTTCTGTTGTACATAGGGTCACTATGAGCCAGAACTGACTCGACCGCACCTAACAACAACAACAAAGCCACCCAGCAAGATAAGTATCTTATTCCAGCTGTAGTCAGCTCAATTTCAACTCATAGGGACCCTATAGGATGGAGTAGAACTGCCGCATAGGGTTTTCAAGGCTGTGAATCTTCGCGGAAGCAGGCTATCACATTTTTCTTCGGAGGAGAGGCTGGTGTGTTGGAACCGCCAACCTTTCAATTAATAGCCCAGCTCTTTAATCACTGCGTCACCAGGGCTCCTTAAGGTAAGTATCCTGCCCCCTCCCTCCTTTTTTCAGATGAGAAAACCAAGGCCCAGAGGGGCAAAGTAATTCATACAAAGTAAAAGAGAGAGAAAGTGGAAGAGATGAATTTTGAATTTGGTTAAAAAAGAAACTTTTTAAGGCTTTATTAAAGATATCAAGTAGTGGCAACCATGTGGAGCAACAGGAACTTTCTTCATACACTGCTGGTAAGAATATAAATTGATGCAATAACTTTGTAGAACAATGTCCAGCAAAAGTGAAGATGTGCATACACATGGTTCAGCAAATAACACTCCTAGGAATATATCCTTAAAAAAATGATCATATCCATGTATTAAGAGACATATACAGGAATGTTCACTGCATGATTATTTATTGAACAGAGGATGTTCAAATGAACTGGAGTATAATCACATAATGAAATACTATAAAGCAGTTATAGAGAATGAATCTCAAAAACATAACACTGAGTGAAAAAAAAAAGTTGCAGAATGGTCACAGTATGATACTATTGCAAGTTTTAAACGTGCAAAACAACCACCTATTTTTGTGGATACATACGTATGTATTAGAACTGTACAAACACACTTGAAACTGATAACGCCCAAATTGAAGACAGCAGTGGCCAATAGAAAGAAAAGGGAATGGAATTAGGAAGAGTTGCACAGAGGCATTCATCTGCGTATTTAATGCTTTATTTCCTAAAAAACAAAAGAGCTGAAGCAAGTATGTGTAAGCTGGATAATGGGTGCATAGTGATTCGTTATATTATTTTGTCTACTTTTGTGTATGCTTTAAATATTTCATATTTTTTAAAGGCTTTATTAAGAACACGTTGAATATGGGCATTAGGGTCCAGAAACGTTCTAAACCTCCCTTGAGACATTCCAAGTCCATCTCTGACGGGCGCCTCCCCAAGCCTCTTGTCGGCTTGAGAGCCTTCCCTACAGACCCCACTGCCAGCGTCCGAGGGACCGACCCAGGCCTACGGAATCCCGCGAGCCTGGAGACTGGCAAGCCCTGGGCACGTGCATGACCTGGCCTGCCGCTCTCCCTGGCGGGAATGCCTGCCCATCGGTGCCACTGGGCGATTGCCTTGAACCCGATTAGCACCAAGACCCTCCTTCTGGAGCTTGGCGCAGCCAGAAGCCGCCGCATCTCGACCACTGTTCCGCCCAGCTCTAAGCACACCGGCTACGCAGCACAGTCGGAATACACCCAGTCCGGCGACCGACGGCAGTCCTGGAACGGCCCCGCCCAGACCCCACCCAGGTCGGCTCGGCCCCGCCTTCTGCCCCGTCCCGGACCAGCCGCGTTCACTGTGCCCAGCGCCCAGCATGCCCTGCGGAAAATCCCTCAAGCTCTTCCTCCTTCTGTAAACATCAGCTGAAAAACCGTAGGGAAAACTGTTAGACGACCACGGGACGCTGCAAATTCCCTTTAGAAAATGATCATCTCAGCATTTTCATAGTACCAAGAACTTGTAAACCACAAGAACTCTATCAGCACCATCAGCTGCATATTTATGGACATAAAGAGATGTAATGTGTCATAATATATTGATAAATGCAAAAATAATTTACAAAACAGTATGTGTAATATAATTCCATTTTTTAAGTGTGTGCATTTGTGCATAGTAAAAAGTCAGAAATGGATATCCATGTAAAATGGGATTAGGAATGATTTTTATTAACTGGTTTTAAAACTAGTTTTCTTTCTTTTTAATAATAACTACACAGCGTTAACAATGCATCGAGTACAAAAGGGTACTCAAAAAGGAAAGTCTCCTGTTCATCCCAGTTCCTCCTCTGGGGAAGAGGATTTTTATATTCAAATCATTGTTTATAATCAGAAATAAAAAGAATTTGCATTTTGAGAAGGGAAGGTAGGGAGAGAGGGAGGCAGTAACGGAGGGAAAGAGGAAGGAAGGGAGGGAGGGAGGAAAGGAATTGTTTCTCTGGTGGTGCAGTGGTTAAGAATCCGGCTGCTAACCAAAATGTCAGCTGTTCAAATCCGCCACCTGCTCCCTGGAAACCCGATGGGGCTGTTCTACTCTGTCCTATAGGAATCGGACTCGAAGGCAATGGGTTTGGTGTGGGTTTTTATCCCCCATTAAGAGATTGAGAAGATTCAGAGGGTAGGGAAGGAGCTCAGAAATCAGTCAGTTTTGAATCATGTCTCTGCCACTTGTGTGTGTTCTTGGGCAAGTCACAAAATCTTTCTAATCCTCACTTTCCTCATCTTTAAATGGAGGTAATCACCTATCCCGCAAATTTTTGTAACTATTAGACAAGATAATATGCATAAAGCACTTATACTTGTGCTGTGTAACACATGTAAATGCCCAGTAAATGCCAGCTGCAGTCATTAGAGTAATTATTACTGGTGTCTGCCACATGAACTGGCACTTCAGAAATGTTTGTTGGGCAACTGGACTGATAGTCCACATCCTGGCAGGAAATAATTTCTAAAAATTTCCTTAAGAAGGGGCACTGGATAAGTAAAATATTACTGAAAAAGAAGAATATGTAGGAGGACTTGCACTACCTGACCTCAGAACCTACTATACAGCTGTGGTAGTCAAAACAGCCTAGTACTGGTACAATGACAGATATATTGACCAACGGAACAGAATTCAGAACCCAGATGTAAACCCATCCACCTACAATCACCTGATCTTCGACAAAGGGCCCAAAGTCCATCAAATGGGGAAAAGACAGTCTTTTTAACAAATGGTGCTGGCGAAACTGGATGTCCATCTACAAAAGAATGAAACAGGACCCATACCTCACACAATACACAAAAACTAATTCAAAATAGATCAAAGATCTAAATATAAAAAACCATCAAGATCATAGAAGAAAAAATAGGATCAATGCTAGAGGCCCTAATACATGGCATTAACAGGATAAAAACCATAACTAGCAATGCATAAACTCCAGAAGATAAGCTAGATAACTGGGATCTTCTAAAAATTAAACACGCTCATCAAAAAACTTCACCAAAAGAGTAAAAAGAGAACCTATAGACTAGGAAAAAAATTTTGGCTATGATAAATCTGACAAAGGTCTAATCTCTCAAATCTACAGGAAAATCCAACACTTCTATAACAAAAAGACAAATAATACAATTAAAAACTGGGCAAAGGAAATGAACAGACATTTCACCAAAGAAGACATCCAGGCGGCTAACAGACACATGAGGAAATGCTTGCAATCACTAGCCATTAGAGAAATGCAAATCAAAATCACAATGAGATACCATCTCACCCCGGCATTACTGGCATGAAAAAAAAAACCACAAAATAATAAGTGTTGGAGAAGCTACGAGGAGACTAGAACTCTTATGCACTGCTGGTGGGAATGCAAAATGGTACTATCATTTTGGAAAATGATATGGCGCTTCCTTAGAAAGCTAGAAATAGAAATACCATATGATCCAACAATCTCACTCCTAGGAATATATCCTAGAGAAATAAGAGCCGTCACACGAATAGACATATACATACCCATGTTCATGGCAGCATTGTTCACAATAGCAAAAAGATGGAAACAACCTAGATGCCCATCAACAGATGAATAGATAAAGAAACTATGGTACATACACACAATGGAATATGATGCAATGATAAAGAACAATGATGAATCTGTGAAGCATCTCACAACATGGATGAATCTGGAGGGCATTGAGCTGAGTGAAATAAGTTAGTCACAAAAGGACAAATATTGTATGAGACCACTATTATAAAAATTCACGAAAAGGTTTACATGCAAAAAGAATCAATCTTTGATAGTTAAGAGGGAGGGGAGGGGTGGGGATGGAAAAACACTGAATAGACAATAGATAAGTGATAACTTTGGTGAAGGGTAAGACAGTACATGATACTGGGGAAGCCAGCACAACTTGTCCAAGGCAAAGTCATGGAAGCTCCATAGACACATCCAAACACTCTGACAGAGCGAATTACTGGGCTGAGGGCTGTGGGGACCATGGTCTCAGGGAACATCTAGCTCAATTGGCGAAACAGTTTATAAAGAAAATGTCCTACAATCTACTTTGGTGAGTAGCATCTGGGGTCTTAAAAGCTTGTGAGCGACCATCTGAGATACTCCATTGGTCTCACCCTGCCAGGAGCAAGAGAGAATGAAGAAAACCAAAGACACAAGGGAGAGGTTAGTCCAAAGGACTAATGGACCACAACTACCACAGCCTCCACCAGACTGAGACCAGCACAACTAGATGGTGCCCGGCTACCACCACTGACTGCTCTGACAGGGATCACAGTAGAGGGTCCCAGACAGAGCTGGAGAAAAATGTAGAACAAAATTCTAACCGCAAAAAAAGACCAGAATTAGTGGCCTGACAGAGACTGGAGAAACCCCAAGAGTATGGCCCCTGGACACCCTTTTAGCTCAGTAACGAAATCACTCCTGAGTTTCACCCTTCAGCCAAATATTAGACAGGCTCATAAAACAAAATGAGAGTAAAGGGGCACACCAGCCCAGGGGCAAGGACTAGAAGGCAGGAGGGGACAGGAAAGCTGGTAATAGGGAACCCAAGGTTGAGAAAGGACAGTGTTGACATGTCATAGGGTTGGTAACCGGTGTCACACATTGTGTGCTAATTGTTTAATGAGAAGCTAGTTTATTCTGTAAACTTTAATCTAAGGTACAATTTAAAAAAAAAAAAAGCCCTTGAAGGTGATATGGCTTCAAAGAACCACAATCTCCTTTGTAGCTGGGTGGCTGTGGGGTATGATGAGGGGTTCAGTTTGGGAGAAGGAAGACTGAGACTCTACTCTGTAGCTAAAGCAGGCCACGTAAGGCTGTGGGCAAACCCAGACCTACATGATCTCAAAAGCCTCAAAAAAAAAAAAAAAAAAAAAAAAAAAAAATTTCAGGCAACCAACCAGAGGAAGATCAAGAGCTGAACCAAGGTGTCAGAGAGTTAATACATATTTGCCCATTGTGCGGAACTCAATGTCCCCATCTTCTTGGGTGAACAAGTTCCCTGTACACAAAAAATAATAGCTTTGTTTTAGGGCATGGAACTTGGGGCTTTTGGACTACTGTCATAGAGATTGGAGGTGAGGGGGCCAGGTAAGGCATTAACATTTACCAGGTCTAGACTATATGTGAGGCAGTTTACACACATTTTTTTTTTTTAAATTGAATCATCATAATTCTTTGAGATAGGTTTTACTGCCCTATTTGTAGATGAAGCACTCAGGATTAAAGAAGTTACTAACTTGATGAAGGTCATACAATTATTAGGTGACAGAGCTAGAGCTCAAACTCAAATGAGACTTTCCCCAAGCTGGAACCCTTTTCCACTACACTGTGCTGCCTTGCCAACTTCCATTGCTTCAAGAAAGGCTTCATGGAGGAGATGACTTAATAGAGTAGAAAGGCAAGGGCTGTATAGATTAAAAAATTGGATTCAATCCTGGATATTTTCTTTTTCTAATAATGTTTTTTAATTGTACTTTAGATGAGGGTATACAGAACAAACTAGCTTTTCATTAAACAGTTAGTGCACATATTGCTTTGTGACATTGGTTACCAACCGCACAACATGTCAACACCCTCCCTTCTCGACCTTGGATTCCCCTATTACCAGTTTTCCTGTCCCCTCCTGCCTTCTAGTCCTTGCCCCTGGGCTGGTGTGCCCCTTTAGTCTCGTTTTGTTTTATGGGCCTGTCTAATATTTGGCTGAAGGATGAACCTCATGAGTGACTTCATTACTGAGCTAAAATGGTGTCCGGGGGCCATACTCTCGGGATTTCTCCAGTCTCTATCAGGCCAGTAAGTCTGGTCTTCTTCTGTGAGTTAGAATTTTGTTCTACATTTTTCTCCAGCTCTGTCCAAGACCCTCTATTGTGATCCCTGTCAGAGCAGTCAGTGGTGGTAGCTGGGCACCATCTAGTTGTGCTGGTCTCAGTCTGGTGGAGGCTGTGGTAGTTGTGGTCCATTAGTCCTTTGGACTAATCTTCCCTTGTGTCTTTGGTTTTCTTCGTTCTCCCTTGCTTCCAAAGGTGTAAGACCAGGGGAGTATCTCAGATGGCTGTTCACAGACTTTTAAGACCCCAGACGCTACTCATCAAAGTAGAATGTAAAACATTTTCTTTATAAACTATGTTATGCCAATTGAGGTAGATGTTCCCTAGACCATGGTCCCCACAGCCCTCAGCCCAGTAATTCAGTCCCTCAGAGAGTTTGGATGTGTCTATGGAACTTCCACGTGTCTTGTAATTTTTTTTTGTTGTTGAAAACAGAACATTTAAAGTAACATATTGACAGACTTACTGGTCTGAGGGAGACTGGTAGAACCATGGAGACTTAGGCACTTAGACACCCTTCAAACCTGGAACCGAACACACTCCCAGAAATCACCTTTCAGCCAAACAATAGACACGTCTATAAAATGAATAATAACACCTGTGAGGAGCGTGCTCCTCAGAACAGTCAACCACATTACACCAAAAGGGCAGCATTTGCCCAAAAACAAAGTTCAGAAGGCAGGAAGGGTCAGGAAAGATCGGCGAATGGAAACAAGGAACTCAGGAAGGAAGTGGGTAGAGCGCTGTCACATTGAGGAGATCGCAACAAATGTCATGAAACAAAATGTTGTATAAACTGTTGAATGGGAAACAACTTTGCTCTGTAAACCTTCACCGAAACCACAATGAAATGTTCAACAACAACAACAACAAAAAAGTAATGTACTGAACATATAAAATATTCAATGAACGATAATAATAATAATGTGGGAACTCTGGAAATCAGATTCACACCCTTCCAAAGTGTTTGTTGTTGTTGTTCCTGCTTGTTTTAGTGACTTCCTGAACTAATTCTGTAAAGTCTGTATTCTTTGTCATGTGTGGCTACTGAAGTCACTGCTCAGTTATCCTAAATGGTCAGCTAATGATTGGACAGAGATTTCTTTTAATGCCTTGAACCAATTAGTCTCCCGGCCTTTGTTGATAGGCTCTGTGTGTGTGTGTTGGACATACTGTTTAAAGCTTTGTGCTCTGGCAGGCAGTTGACAACTTTCCCTTATCCTTCACTTCCTGCTGTGTAGACCCTCAGGGTCAGCCAGAAGTGAGAAATGAGGGACTTGTTAGGTCTTTTCCTGGATACGTGCATAGCCTGGGCATGTGCACAGCTCTGTACATGCTCTTGGCTTTAAGGTTTTTCGTCATCCTCCTGTTAGCCCCAGTTGGTATTGCAGCATTTGGCAGCTGTTATGTTAAACAATTGCTGCTATTTTGTTTCCACAATCATCCTAGGGACAGTGCTGTTTGCACAGAGTGAGCTCGAAGTCAAGTCGAACAGAGAGAAGCCCTGAGAATGAAGTTTTTCAGGGACCTGCCAGAAAGGTCAAATAGTGACAATTCTCTGGGGATGGGGCTTTTGGAGAGTTCCAGAACCATTCTGCCCCCCTCCAATGGCTGCTTGGTGGCTAGAGTAGTTGTGAGGCTGTTGATGTTCAAGGCTAGAGGTGGGGAAAGGGGAATGGGAAGAGGACAAGTTAAAATGCCACAAAGCACACTTGTTTTTACACGTTCAGCCATTTTCCTTGAATAAACACTGCTCTAGTTGTTATAAGCCTTTGGTTACTTTCCAGAGTTCTGAAAAAGTTGATTTTGCCAATTTTTGCCAATTTTACTGTTGCTTTTATGGAGAAATAGATTTTCAGAAGTTCTTACTCTGCCATTCCAGAAGTGCTTCTCCTTCTGCTGTTGTTTTATACTGTCCTTGTTCACCTATATTTATTAGTAAATTTACCTGTTTTTCCTCATTTTTCCTTCCCACACATCAGACCTTATATCTATGGTTATTTTGCTTCTACCTGAATTACATCCATTGGACTTTCTTTTACTGAGGGTCTATTGGTGGTAAACTTTCCCAGTTTTGTTTGTCTGAATATGACTTTATTCCACCTTCATTCTTAAAAGCTGTTTTTTCACTTTAACAAAATTTATGTTGCCAGTTATTTTTTTCTCAGTACAATGAAGATATTTTGGCTACTGGTTTCCATTCTTGCTAGATATTCTTTAATTTTTTCTTTGAAAATGAGCTTTCTTTTTTCTCTGGATGCTTTTAAGATCTTTTCTTTATCATTTCTGTACTGTAGTTTCACTTTGTATATAGGTATAGATTTCTTTTTATTTATCCTTCTTGGGATTCCTAAAACTAGATTAGTGTTTGTCTTAGGCTGAGTTTTCTAGAGGAGCAAAAACCAGTGAAGTGTATATATAAATATATAGAGAGAAATTTATTTCAAAGAAATGGCTCACGCAGTTGTGGAGGCTGGCAAGTCCCAAATCCGTAGATCAGGCATCAGGCTGGAGGCTTCTCCTGACTCACATGGTTGCAGAGGCTGAGAAACCCAAAACCAGCAGGTCAAGCAGCAGGATCCTGGCTCACGAGTGGTTGTGGGAGCTGGTGAATACCAAAATCTGCAGGTTAGGTGGCAGGCTGCTGGCTCACATCCCAAGAACTGGAGATTAGAGTATGATGGGTCGGATGTGGGATGGAGAGAGTAAGCTTTCCGAGAACATCCATATATTTTGGATGCAGGTCACACCCCCAAGGCAACTCCCGTTTCAGCTGATTAGCTCTCACATCAGATCACAAAATGAAGGATGATTACATAATATCTGCCAGACCACTGAGAAACATGTCCTAGCCAAGTTGACACATAACCTTAACCATCACAGTGTTCTTCAGTTCTGGATAATTCTGAGCCATAGTCTCTTCTAATTTTGCCTCTGTTCGTTATTTCTCTTCTCTCTTCAGAAAACAGATTAGTGTACGGGAGACCTTTCACTTTACCCTCCCTATTTTTTAACCTCTTTTCATATTTTTCCATCTTTTTGCCCCTCTCTGCTGCATTCTGGATACTTTCTTTTGACCTATCACCCAGTTTACTAATTCTCTCTTTAGGTTTCTCTAACTGCTCTTAAATCCACCCACTGAGTTTTGCATTTTTGATTATTTTATTTTTGTTTTTTGATGTTCTATTTGGTTCTTCCTCAAACCCGCTTGGTCATTTGTATAGTCTTTTGTTTCTTGTGCATATTTTCAACTCCTTAGTTTATTTCTTTAAGCATATTGAATGTATTTATTTAATGTTTACTGTCTGATAATTCCAGTATCTAATGTCTTTGTAAGTCTGAATTCCCATATGTTGTTTTTGTTGCATCAAATTTATGGTGCTTGTTTCCTTATATGTTTTTGTTCTAAATTTTTGAGTTAATCTCATATGTTTTAGGACTTTAAATACATTCTTTGGAACCTAAGTTGAAGACGAATTGGTTCCTCCAGATAGGATTTGTGTTCCTGGTGCCACTGCCAATAAGGGATCACTTTCAATTCTAGGTTTGGGATTTTTTTTGGACCACCCAGGCAGCGCGGATTTGTGCTGCAAAGCCTTAAGGACAGACTAAATGAGTTACCAGTTGCCATTGAGTCAGCTCTGACTCATGGCAAACCCATGTGTGTCAGAGTAGAACTGTGCACCATAGGATTTTCAGTGGCTGATTGTCACGGATTGAATCGTGTCCCCCAAAATAGGTGTCAACTTGGTTAGGCCATGATTCCCAGTATTGTGTGGTTGCCCTCCATTTTGCAATTGTAATTTTATGTTAAAGAGGATTAGGGTGGAAATGTAACACCCTTACCCAGGTCACATCCCTGATCCAATGTAAAGGGAGTTTCCCTGGGGTGTGGCCTGCACCACGTTTTATCTTACAAGAGATAAAAGGAAAGGGAAGCAAGCAGGGGGGGATCTCATACCACCAAGAAAGCAGTGTCAGGAGCAGAGCTCATTCTTTGGACCCAGGGTCCCTGCATGGAGAAGCTCCTAGTTGGGGGAAGATTGATGTGAAGGCTGACAGAGAGAGAAAGCCTTCCCCTGGAGCTGACACACTGAATTTCGACTTCCAGCCCACTTCACTGTGAGGAAATAAACTTCTCTTTGTTAAAGCCATTCACTTGTGATATTTCTGTTATAGCAGCATTAGATGACTAGGACAACGATTTTTTCAGAACTAGCTCTCCAGGCCTTTCTTCTGAGGTGCCTCTGGGTGAACTCAAACCTCCAAACTTACAGTTAGCAGCTGAATGTGTTAACTGTTTGCACCACCCAGGGCCTCCAAAAAGGCAGACTAGGGATTACAAATTATCAGGGTAAGGTTTTATTTTCCAATTTTTACCTAGAGTCAATTTTTCCCTTGCAGTTTCCCATGTGGGGATAAGGAGAATGAGTTTATTTCTGCTTTATTGTCATACTAAATGGTTCTTTTTGGTATCTGCTTTATGTGAGAAGGTCTCCTACTTGATCCACCTGGGCTTTTTCTTCTGTCCCGTGTGGCCCAGGAGACCCGTGAATACCAAAGCTCAATTTCACCTTGTTCAACAAATGCCCTTAGGGTAAAATCCTACCTCGGTGTTCCACATACCTTTCTGGGAAACTGCTTTCACTTGGTTTTGGCTTCTGAGTATTTCTTATTTTCTTGACAGCTAATTGGTGTGTGTATATGTGTGTGTATTTTATCCAACAATTTTTAATTGATTCAGTAGGAGATTCTGTCAGGTACCTACTCCACTATATCCTCAAATGGGATCATTTTAACAGCTTTTAAAAAATGTAGAGTAACTTACAGTTGATCATTTTTTATTCTGTCTTCCTAACAGCTTTGAGGGCTGTTCAGTTTTTCTCTGTCCCATCTCCCAGCTGCTGTAGCTGGAAAGGACTCAGGAGACATAGTGGACCCTCTGCTGGGAGAAAGATGAGAAGAGAGTTAGCACACAGCACAGCATGGGCTTCCTATCCCAGGGTGGGGAAACTGAGGAACAGACAGAGGGGCATGTTAGGGACCAAAGCAGGCAAGAGACTGAGGGACAAACAACAGGGAAAATTGAGGGTGAAAGACAGGAGACAGAGGAATAAGGAGGAAAGAGAGTGAAGGGCAGAGAGAGAAGGAGACCAAAGGGTGTAGAAGAATATATTCATAAAATTATTAACATTCCAGAATACACATGAATATTTTCTTCCTGAATATGTTTATGAGAATAAAATATTGTTCATTGATGTATTCTTATTCAAGGGTATATTTAAGAACAAATTCTTCATGAATATGCTTATGTTGGAAGAATATGCTTTAAAATATATTTTGGAATATTAAGAATCCTTATGGATATATTCTTTTCTGATCCTCAATCTCCCCCTTTCTCTGTCCCTAAGACTCCTCTGTTCTCTAGTCTCAAACCCAGCATGCCCCACCCACACAGTGCACTTCTCCCCCACCCCCCCAACCCCACATCCCTGGTCTTTTCCTTTTGGCCCCAGTGCCTCCATCTTGCCCCTTCCCCTGGATGGGGCCAGTGTGTGCTGGTACAGATCCCCTCTCAATCTCTGCTCTAGCAAAGGTTCCCTCTGTCTATTCCAGTTCCTCTAGCTCCAGCAATCAAGAACTGATGCAGAGGCACAGGGCGCATTCCTCGTAATACTATTTTGAAAACAATATGAAAACCAGTCAACTAAAGCAAATAGAAATCTTAAAAAGCTGTTAAAGCCATCCAATCAATGAAAAAAGAAGTAAATTTGAAGAATTGCTCTCTGGGTCTTGGCCATGTGATGACATATTTGTTCAGGGAAGTGAGTACTTGCGCCTGCTTCCCTAGACGGGACACTTCTCCAGGCCAGGAACCAGGTCTAGTTTCTTTCTGTTCCTGATGTCAAGCACAAAGCGGGCATTGGCAAAGCTTTGTTAAAGAAAAGAAAGAAAGGACACATTGAGGGTTTGAATATTTGAAGCCAGGGCCAGAACTGACTTCTTTCCTGACAACTTGATCATAACAAAGCCATGCTCTGCACTGTCCTGGGTTGTCAGCAGCCTGTATAAACTGTTCATTGGCCCAGCATTTTAGAGGTTGCACAGAATTTTGCAAGGACTTGACCACTGACAAGCACTCAACCTGAGCCCAAGCAGGAGCCTTAGGGCAGCCAAAGCTGAAGCATCCTTTTGCTATTGATCAGCAAGATCCTGGGCTCCAAGGGATCCTGTAAGATATGGCCCTCGGACTCTCTGTTAGCCCAGAACTAAAACCATTCCCAAGGCCAACTCTTCAGACAAAGGTTAGACCGGACTATGGGATATAAAATAATATTCGTGAAGAGTCTTAGTTCAAGTAGATATATGAGACTAAACGGGCAGCTCTTGTCCAGAGGCGAGATGAGAAGGCAGAGAGGGTCAGGAGCTTGTTGAATGGACACTGGAAATCCGGGGTGGAAAGGAAGAGTGTGCTATCACAGTATAGGGAGAACAACTAGGGTCATATAACAATGTAGGTTTAAATCTATGTATGAGAGACTAACTTGAATTGTAAACTTTCACTTAAAGCACAACAATAAAAAATAAATAAAATAAAATAAAATAGTTAAAATGGATTGAAAAAAAAAAAAAAAAGATCCTGGGCTCCAAAATAAGATGCAAGAGGTGCCGGCAGCCTTGGGTGGGACCATGACAGTTGTTCTGCTCTATTCCCTACTTGATTTCCTCCCTCGCTCACCCCCGCATGCAGTGCAGTCCATTTCTGGATCTCCCACATGTGCAAGGCACTCAGTGACGGGAGCTGCAACAGCCCCTGACCTGAGGGCTCCCAGGCGAGGAGAGTAGGCAGCTATGAGCACAGTTCTTATCAACATGGGGTGAATCTGACCACTACAGCAGTTGCCTAGAGGGACTGGCGGGCACATAGCGAATGCCCAATAACACTTGTTGGGTGAATATATGGTTACTGTGAGGGGTGCTCTTGGAGTCAGCCATCTCCTCCTTCAATGAGGAAGCTCTCATAAGAACTGAGTTTTGAGGCATGGTCAGCTGTTTATCAGATGATGGGGGGATGGGGAGTGGAGGTAGGGGCATCATTTCAAGAAGAGGGAACAGTGTATGCCAAGACATGGAGACACGGATCAGCATAGGGTTGTCTGTGGCATTACAAGTAGTTCAGGAAGAGTGCAAGGAGATATCGGTGGGAAAGTGGGGGAGCAAAGGTTAAGCGAAGAGGAAGTGTGAGCTGAGGCTTTATCTTGAGGCAATGCAAGGTTTTCAGCAGACGGCGTCATACTCAGATTTTCATTTTAGAAAGATCACTCTGGTAGTCTGAGTGGGGCTTAGAAGGAAAGAAGGGAGACTGGAGATTGGGAGACCTGTTGTGAGGTGGTTGTAATGGGGGAAGGATGGTGTGGTCTGACTTAGGGCAGTAGCAGCAGAAGTGGGAGCAAGAGACTGATTCCGGAGACATTTATAAATTAGAATAGAAAAGACTAGGTGACTCAGTGTGTTATGTTCCTGCAGTGTTAACGAAAGCATACATGCGTGTGGTTGAGAGAGGAGAGGTGCAGAGATGAATGAGACTTGTCCCTTGCCCTTACAGTGGGGAGGTAAACACACATTCTTCTAGCCCATGTTTACTAAGTGGCCACAATGCAAGGTCCGAAGTGGCCAGTGTGCAAGGTGCACTACTGACGAAGTGCTGTGAGAACTTAGGAGCAGGAGGGACACTTCTAGCTTGTTACGTTGGGCGAGGCCAGATGGAGAACTGGTGGTCAAGTGGGACCTTGAAATATGGAGTGTGTGATGCTCTGGAGAGGGCACTCCAAGAAGGGGGAACAGTGTGAGCAAGGGCACAGTGATGCCACTGCCAAGGAGCTGTGGTTCGGTCTGGTAGCTGTGGTGGAGGGGTTTGTAGGGTTAGAGGGGGAGAGAGAGAGGACATGGTAAGAGCAATCAGGTCTGGACTGTGTGAGCCTCAATCACCAGCCGAAGGCACAGGGGTGGCTTGAGTCAGGCATAGAGGGTCACAAAGGCTTCTGAGCAAGGCAGAGGCATGGTCTGAGTGTGCTTTAGAAAGAATCTGGTACTGTGGTCAGTACAGCTGGAGGGGACAAGCTTTTCTCTGGATGAGGAGATTAGTAGGTGGCTGTTGGCATAGTTGCCACAGGACATGATGATGCTCTAGACAAGGTTTCTGGCAAAAAGAGCAAAACTGAAGGGACAGATTGTGAAACATTGCAAAGGCAACCTACTCAGATGTTTAGTGTTTGCCCAACATGTGCCAGGCTCTGTGCTGGGCACAGAGGGTGTGGGAGATTCAAGCACAATTAACAAGGATCCTGTGCTTGGCGAGCTCACAGGCCAGTGGGAGAAGAAAGGAACCAACATTTATTGCCCTTTGGATTAGTTGCCAGGTATTGCGCCAGAAACTTTATTTCATTTAATCTCAAAGCTACAGTCAAATGAGTTAAGTAAGATTATCTCCATCTTTTAGATAGGAAATAGGCTCTGAAAGGTGAAGGCACAAGGTCACACAGCTAATTAGGGGAACCCTTCAAAGCCAGTTCTTTGTCTCCTATCAAGAGTCTCCACTGAAGCCATCCAGACCTTCCCTGCTTTCATTTTCCTCACTGCTTATGTAGAAACGGTAACCACATCAATGACTAACCATTGAGAGGTAGCAAGACTTGTTCTAGGCACTTTATGTGTTCTAACTTATTTAATTCTTACAACAGTTGCTATTATTATCCCTGTTGTATAAAAACAGACAGAAAGAGGTAACTTATCCAATGTCAAACCACTGGTAAGTGGAAGAGGCAGGATTTGAACCCAGCTGTTGTGGTTGGGTGCCTTTGAGTCAGTTTTTGGGCTCATAGTGACTCCATATGACAGAGTAGAACTGCCTCATTGGGTGTTCGTGGCTATAATATTATGGAAGTAGGTCACCAGGTCTTTCTCCCACAGAGCCACTGGGTGGGTTTGAACCACCAACTTTTCAGTTAGCAGCTGAGTGCTTAAATGTTTGTGTCACCAGGGGTCCTTTTCCAGTGTAGCTCAAAGCCCATGCTTTTACCCACTGCACTATACATAAATAACTGTCTAAATAACCAGCTAGACTCCCCAACATAGGTGTAAATCTAATCATGTAATCTGCTTGTTCTCAGGATTTTATATTCACGCACGTTTATTTATTTGTTCAGCAGTTATTGAGCTCCTATTGCATGCCAAATCCTACATTAGGCACATTGAGGATCCCAGAATATCTAAGACAAGGTCCCTGCCCTCACGTCTGACAGGGAGACAAAGAAATAAAAAGGAATAGTGAAGTACGGGGGAGCTGCTGGAGGGTTTTGAGCAAAGAAATGACATAATCTGAATTAAATTTAACATGCTCATTCTGCCTGCTGTGTGGACTAACAGCAGTAAAGTACAGATGGGCATAGGGAGATCAGTGGTGGTGGGTGCCGTTGATCAGGAGATTGACATGATGGTAGCCTGGGCCAGGTGGTAGCATGAGCAGTTGCATTACAAACAAGGTGTCACTGGTTTGGCTAAAATCTCTGTTTTAACACCCTTGGGGAGTTGGGAGACCAGGGTCTTTAACTCTTGGCTCCAACACTAACTGACTCTGTAGGCTGTCTGGACAGATCTCTTCAGCCCGATCAATGCAAGGTGCCAGAGTATTCCTAAGGTTCCTGTCATCTCCAGGGTTGAATGTCACTTACCCTGCTGACATTCCTCCAATGACTTTCCTTGCTTTCTAAACTCCGTGCCATGGCCCCAGATGATCCCACCTCCCTCCCACCTCATTTTCTGTTCCTGTCTTCAATCTGCTCCAGCCACATTGGCCTCCTTTCTGTTCCTCAAGTAGTCAGGTATGTTCCTACCTCGTGGCTTTTGTTCCTTCAGCCAAGGAAGCACTTTCCCTAGATCATCACATGGCTGGCTCCTTCTCAGCTCAAATCTCATTTCCTCAGAGAGGTCTCTTTAACTACGCTAATGTACACGGCCCCCTAATCATGTCATATTACTTCTCCTAGTTTATAATCTTCCAAGAACTTATAACCGAAATCATCTTTTTAAGTTGTTTATACCTTCAGGTTCTGAAGGTCAGTATGTGTTTGGTGAACAAACGGAGAAATCTACTCCAAGGCTGTTGTCTTACAGATGAGGAACCTGAAGCCCAGAGACAGTAAGTGACTCGCCAGGTCACACAGCATGTAAATGGCAGAGTGTGGCTTAGAACATAACTTGATCTAAAGCCTAGCACTTTTTTATCCTCCCATATCTGCTGCTTCTATTTTAGCCATTGTCCACATGCAGCTTTCTTGTTCCTGGCCTAGGCTGCATAGGAAAGCCTGTGCCAGAGCTAGTAAACAAAGCTGAAATATTTCACAAACTTTATAAAAGTGTTTACACACAGGCTTAATAAATGGCTTACAATGATAAACTGTCTCTGAAGTAAATTCTCACTGACTGAAAATATAGCCGATAATCACACTATATTATCTTCACCAGACCCTGAATCATGCTCCTACATCACTCTGTTGTGGTCACAACTCTTCCTGATGCCACCTCAGTGCCTGGCCTTGTGCAAGACCCTGGACACTGGAAGACCAATGAGAGCAGGTTGCGGGGTGGGAGTAGACATGGACATAGGCAATGACCACACAATGTAATCTGAGCTGAGATTGAGGGAAATGCAGGAAACTGAGGGAGCCCAGATGAGGGGCACCTAACCTAGCCAAGCAAAGGCTGCAGGTAGGGCTTCCTAGAGGAAGTGACATCTGAGTTTCATTTTTTTCTGTGTGACAAGTACTCTTGTCCTGGTGATATGGGTTTCACCAAGTCTGGGAAAACTTCTGATGCAGGGAAAATGAACTACCCTAAAAGCACTTTTGCTTCTTGGAGTTTTGAGTAATCCGGATTCACGTATAGGATACCGATGCAGGTATTTCTGCCGCAATGCCATATAAGTCAAAATAAAGCAAAAAACCCTTTCGCAGAATCCCATGGTGTAAAAATTATAGGGCTTGAGAGAAAAGTAAGTTTGGGGCGGATCACTTAAAACGTATGGGCTCTAACAAAAACAGTACCAATCCTAATAAAACAGCAACATGGCTAAATCGATGCCAGCATTTGCAGCCAGCATCGTAGTCACTTCATTTCAGTGTTACACCTGTAGGTCTGTGCTTCTTCCCAGATGTAGAACCTTTATGGCATTCACTTCTAATAGAGGCTGGAACCATCAAAGTAAAAAATCTGATCTAAGGTTTGTTGTTGTTGGGTGCTGTCCAGCTGATCAAACTCATAGTGACCCCATGTGACAGAGTAGAACTGCCCTATAGGGTTTTCTTGGCTGTAACCTTCATGGGAGCAGATCATCAGGTCTTTCTCTTGCAGAGCAGCTAGGTGAGTTCAAACCACTCTTTCGGTTAGCGGCCGAGAGTTCAACCGTTGCACCATCAGGGCTCCTTGATCTAAGACCTTTCGAAAGTTAGCTTGCTTTTTCTTAAATACAAGAGGAAGTATCTCTGCAGCTTCTTCATTTGCGTTCTCAGCTTCCACAGAGAGTCTAACATAGTGGAAATGGTAGTGGTTCTTGAAGTCACTAAATTAGCAACCACTCACTCCAGAGGACGGATTTTCAGCTTTTTTCCTAAGGTCTTCATAAGATGCTACAGCTTCCTCTTTAATTTCAAGAAAGCATGTTCCTGACTGCTTTATAACATTAGCATGCTGGAATATATTACATATGATCCAGTACGACTTCCACGTAATATAGACACCATGCCCCTCTTTACCAACTGTACAGGCTCGTTCCTAGGAATGCATTTTTAGCAGAACAGACGTTTTGAATCTTCCTTGGAGATGGAAATTTAAAGCGGCTATTCTCCAGGAGGAGTCCCAGGGTGGTGCAAATGGTTAACACGCTTGGCTGCTAACCAACAGGTTGGAGGTTCAAGTCCACCCAGAGGCATCTCCGAAGAAAAGCCTGGCAATCTACACCCTAAAAATCAGCCATTGAAAACCCTGTGGAGCACAGTTCTACTTTGATGCACATGGGGTCACCATGAGTCAGAGTTGACGACAACTAGTTTAATCTCCAGAATGTTGTCATAGAACCTCTGGCCCCTCCTTTTTTTCTGCTGATGATCAGAGCTCACTCATACTTCAGTATACTCCTCTATACTCTTTTGTTTAACCACCAGACAATTTTGTAGATTAAGGAATGTAGGCGACAGATATCCCCACCCCCACCCACCACCCCCTAGATGGGAGAAAGAAGGAATTAACAGCTGCTAAAGTGAGACCCTGGTGGCTTAGTGGTTAAGAGCTACAACTGCTAACAAAACGTCAGCAGTTCGAATCCACCAGGTGCTCCTTGGAAACTATATGGGGAATCGACTTGATGGCAAAGGGTTTGGTGGTGTTTTTTTTTTTAAAGTTCCCCAGGCTGCAGGCCTTGTGCCAAACACCTGCCGTAGGTTGCATAGTTTCATCCTCACAACAGCCTGGTGAAGCCAATGAGGGTTTTATTTTTGAAACAGTTTGATGTTGTCTTCACTTTTCAGGAATGGAATCTGGAGCTCAGAGATGTTTAAGGTCACCCAACTGAGAAATGACAGGGCAGGATGGGAAGCCGGACCTGTATGAAGATAATGTCCACACATGCCTCAGGGAGCCAAACCCCAGCCATCCTGCTGCAAAACAGCTCTTGGAAGCCTGAATGCCTCCCAGGCTGTCTTAGCTATCTAGCGCTGCTCTAACAGAAATACCACAAGTGGATGGCTTTAACAAACAGAAATTTATTTTCTCACAGTTTAGGAGGCTAGAAGTCCAAATTCAGGGTGCCAGCTCCAGGGGACGTCTTCCTGTCTCTGTTGGCTTTGGAGGAAGGTCCTTGTCTCCAATCTTCTTCTGGTCTAGGAGCTTCTCAGTGCATGGACCCGAGATCCAAAGGACACGCTCCACTCCCGGTGCTTTTTCTTGGTGGTATGAGATCCCTTCTCTCTCCTTTTATCTCTTGTAAGATGAACGGTGATAGAAGTCACACCCCAGGGAAACTCCCCTTACATCAGATCAGGGCTGTGACCTGAGTAAGGGTGTTGCATCCCACCTAATCCTCTTTAACATAACCTAATCTTGCCTCACTAACCACAGGCAGCAATTAGGATTTACAACACACAGGAAAATCACATCAGATCACAAAATGTTGGAAAACTTCACAATACTGGGAATCATGGCCTAGCTAAGCTGATACATATTTTCGGGGGCCACAATTCAATCCATGACACGGGCCAAGCTCAGGAAGCCCACGAATTGATAATGGTTTTCATGTAGAGAGTATTTCTTATAAGCCAGGCACTGTGCCAAACACCCTATATTATCTCTCTAAACTTCCCTCAAACACTGTGAAATAAGGATTTTTAAACCCAATTTACAAATGAATTTACAAATGTGGAACATAAGGCCAAGAGAAGTTAAGCAACTCGCTTACAAGCTCACGTGGCTTGTTAACCAAAGGGCTGGGATCTGAATCCTTACCTGACCTACTCCGTGTCCTGAATCTAAGGCTGTTAGAGTCAGTGAAGTATGACTGGGCTGAGGCCGCCTCCTGTTTGTCACAGAGTGTCCACAGAGGCACAGAAAACCAAGGAGAAGACAGTAAGGGCATAACAAGCTACTTGGGCCATGTTAAGAGACTAGCACCCCCACTCTGAAGATATATAGAATGCTGACACTTGAGTAGATAAAGAAGTGGGGTAGTGAGGGCTGGAGGGTTGACTGTCTGTCTCCCTCCATGCCCCACCCCTGTCCTGACCCCCATGTGGGCAGGGGAGAAGGGAAACATCTCTCTTACCTTAAACCAACTAAGCGGGGGCTCCAGGGGATGGCTAGAGAACAAGACCTGTGTGCTTTGACATTTAGTGGAGGTAGGGACTGATCTCTGACCCACAACTGAAATGTCTATGGTGAGTGGCAGGGCAAGAGCAGCCACTGGTGGCATAGTCATGGAGATGGGGTGTTTAAAGAACTGTCTAGATTCTGGCCAGGCAAGAATGCCTGGGGATTTCCCATGGGCCAGCTGTGGACCCTGCAGAAAGGAGTTGGATTAGGGTCATATTATAAGGGGCTCAGCTCAAGAGAACCTTCCAGAGGGGCAGGTGACCCATAAGAGAGGTGGACTGACAGTAGCTGGGCTGAGGGGAGGAGCATAAGTATCTAGTAGGTGGGAGATCCCTAGTGATAGAGACGGGCTGTGAGGGACCCACAGAACCTCCCACAAAACAAAAGCCCATGATTGCACAGCTATATTGAAGAAGGCCTTGTCATGGATTGAATTGTGTCCCCCAAAAATATGTGTCAACTTGGTTAGGCCATGATTCCCAGTATTGTGTGGTTGTCCTCCATTTTGTAATTTTCCTATGTGTAATAAATCATAATCTCTGCCTATGGTTAAAGAGGATTAGGGTGGGATGTAACACCCTTGCTCAGGTCACA
The DNA here is from genome assembly GCA_030035585.1 of Dugong dugon. Taxonomy (NCBI): domain Eukaryota; kingdom Metazoa; phylum Chordata; class Mammalia; order Sirenia; family Dugongidae; genus Dugong; species Dugong dugon. Next base: position 70,177,776 of record CM057467.1, read on the forward strand.
TCCCTGATCCAATGTAAAGACAGTTTCCCTGGGGTGTGGCCTGAACCATCGTTTATCTTACAAGAGATAAAAGGAAAGGGAAGCAAGCAGAGAGTTGGGGATCTCATACCACCAAGAAAGCAGTACCAGGAGCAGAGCACATCCTTTGGACCAGGGATTCCTGAACCGAGAAACTCCTAGTCCAGGGGAAGACTGATGAGAAGGACCTTCCTCCAGAGCCGACAGAGAGATAAAGCCTTCCCTTGGAGTTGATGCCCTGAATTTGGACTTCTAGCCTACCAGACTGTGAGAAAATAAATTTCTCTTTGTTAAAGCCATCCACTTGTGGTATTTCTGTTAGAGCAGCACTAGGTAACTAAGATAGCCCCAATGCCAAATTACATCTGCACTAGTCAAGTTAGACTTTGTCTGCCCTTTAATCTCTCCTCCTGTCCAGCTGCACCTGATAAGGAGGAGGCAGGACACAACAGCAGCTAAGTGCCCACCCACCAAGAAGGCCTCTGTAGAGACCATGAGCTAGTTGTCATCCCCTTTGGACACTGGACTCAGCAACTCCCTTCTGAGGCCAAGGGGATAATCATTCAAAATGGTTAATTTTTTTGTAGTAATGATGAATCTTTTTTCTAAACATTTGTAAGGCTCAATCTATTATCCCTTCAAATATTGTTCTTCCTTGGCTCTGGAATAAGGAGTGGGAGGTGCTTGTTGCTTAAATAAACATCTGAGTACACTGTAGTGTCTCAGTTCCGTCTTTTACCTCTGTGAGAAAAGATGCTCCTGAAGGAAAAGTCCTGCTCTGGGTGCCATATGCAGGAGGAGGCCATGGAGATGGAACCCAGCACTGAGCGTCAACTTTGAACAAGGAACTTTCTCATGCTCCTGAGGATATTGTTGGGAGGGCTGTGTGTGTTGAGATGAGGGAAAATATGCCTGTCCCACCTCAGGAGGGGCTCACAGGTCACAGTATCTTTGAGAGGTCCCCAGAGCTGGCCATTAGCTTTGCACTTTTTGTGGTTCACTAGTGGTTTGAATCCACCAGGTGCTCCTTGGAAACTCTATGGGGCGGTTCTACTCTGTCCTATAGGGTCGCTATGAGTTGAAATTAACTTGATGGCAATGGGTTTGGTTTTTCTGGTTTTAGCGTCAACCTACCCAGAGATGACTGGGCTTAGGGAGATTGTGCCAAGTTATTCAAGCCCAAGGGGTGTTGTTGTTGTTGTTAGGTGCTGTGGAGCTGGTTTTGATTCATAGTGACCCCATGTACAACATAAAAAACACTGCCGGATCCTGTGCCATCCTCATAATCGTTGTTATGCTTCAGCCCATTGTTGCAGCTACTGTGTCAATTCGTCTCGTTGAGAGTCTTCCTCTTTTTCACTGACCCTCTACTTTACCAAGCAGGTAAAGGGACTGGTCCCTCATGATAACATGTCCAAAGTATGTGAGAGGAAGTCTCACCACCCTGGCTTCTAAGGAGCATTCTGGCTGTACTTCTTCCAAGACAGATTTGTTTGTTCTTCGGGCAGTTCGTAGTATATTCAGTATTCTTTGCTAACACCATAATTCAAAGGCATCAATTCTTCTTCGGTCTTCTTTGTTCATTGTCCAGCTTTCGTATGCATATGAGGCCATTGAGCTTGGGTCAGGCTCACCTTAGTCCTCAAAGTGCCATCTTACTTTTTAACACTTGAAAGAGGTCTTTTGCAACAGTTTTGCACAGTGCAATACTTCATTTGATTTCTTGACTGCCACTTCCATGGGCGTTGATTGTTGATCCAAGTCAAACGAAATCCTTGACAACTTCAGTCGTTTCTCCGTTTATCATGATGTTGCTTATTGGTCCAGTTGTGAGGATTTTTGTTTTCTTTATGTTGAGGTGTCATCCATACTAAAGGCTGTGGTCTTTGATCTTCATCAGTAAGTGCTTCAAGTCCTCTTCGCTTTCAGCAAGCAAGGTTGTGTCATCTACGTATTGCAGGTTGTTCATGAGTCTTCCTCCAATCATGATGCTGCATTCTTCTTCATATACGCTAAAATGAACATCGCTTTTTTGGGGTGAGGGTGGGAGGAATATCACTGTTACATTCACATGGTGACCACAATAAATATTATTTTTTTCCATTTTCATATATGTATTCATTTATTAACAAATATTTATTGGCATCTACTGTGGGCCAGGCACTGCATAAGTTGCAGATTTAATAAGAGCCTTCCAGGAAAACAAGAAACATCACCTCACCCAATATACATGTCACCCTAATCAACTGGTGGTGGGATTGTAAAATGGTGCAGTCTCTGTGGAAAACAGTTTGACAGTACCTCAAAAAGTTAAACATAGAACTACCTTATGATGCAGCAATTCCACTCCTAGCTATGTACCCAAAAGAATTGAAAGGAGGGACTCAAACAGATACTTGGATATCAATGTTCATTGCAGCACTATTCACAGCAGCCAAAAAGTGTAAACAACCCAAGTGTCCATCAACAGATGAATGGGCAAATAACATGTGGTATATACATTAAAAGGAGCCCTGGTGGCACAGTGGTTAAGTGCTGGGCTGCTAACCGAAAGGTGGACAGTTTGAACCTACCAGCCGCTCCATGGGAGAAATATGTGGCAATCTGCTTCCATAAAAATTTACAGCCTTGGAAACCCTATAGGGCAGTTCTACTCTGTCCTATAGTGTAGCTACGAGTCAGAATTGACTCGATGGCAGTAGGTTTGGTTTTTGGTCTATGTACATAAAATGGAATGTTATTTAACCATAAAGAGAAATGAAGTCCTAATACATGCTACAACATGGATGAAACTTGAAAACAGTATATGCTGAGTGAAATAAGTCAGGCACGAAAGGACAAGTATCATAAGATTTTACTCTGTGGGCAACTTTCTGGGAGGGGGCTGCCCTGGTAGCATCCTGGCTTCCACCAGGCCTCACCCCAGAGCTGGACCCTGTACCTGGTTCCCCTGCCTTGGCGAGAGTCTAGCTTCCAAGCATTCTGAAACCCTGGGAATCAAATAGGACCCTGTCAAGGCCCTCACAAGCCATCTGGTCAAGCCCTGGATGTCAGAACAGGGTGGGGTCAGTGGCTCCAGATGCTCAGTTTCTGAAAGCAGCCCACGTGTCCTCTCCCACTGACACTTCAGGCTAGAATAGCTGGAGGCTCACAGGATTTGATGGGACTAAGAGATTCAAGGTGGGTGAGCATGGAATATGGTGAATTCCTACTAAAAGTTTTTTTTTTTTTAATTATATAAGGCCTGTATGTTCCTTGATGAAATGTGAAAAACATAGATAAGGCAAAATAAAGTAGCTAGAATCCCACTACCCAGAAATCAGCACAGTTATCATTTTGCTGTTGTCATGGATTGAATAGTGTCCCCCCAAAATGTGTCAACTTGGCTAGGCCATGATTTCCAGTATTATGTGGCTGTCCTCCATTTTGTGATCTGATATAATTTTCCTGTGTGTTGCAAATCCTAACCTCTGCCTGTGGTTAATGAGGCAGGATTAGGTTATGTTAAAAAGGATTAGGGTGGGATGCAACAAGTTTACTCAGGTCACAGCCCTGATCTGACGTAAGGGGAATTTCTCTGGGGTGTGGCCTGCACCACCATTTATCTTACAAGAGATAAAAACAGAGAGATAGGGACCTCTTACCACCAAGAAAGAAGAGCTGGGAGCAGAGCTCATCCTTTGGACCCAGGGTCTTTGCACTGAGAAGTTCCTAGATAAGGGGGAGATTGATGTCAAGGACCTTCCCCTAAAACTGACAGAGAGAGAAAGCCTTCCCCTATACTGGCGCACTGAATTTGGACTTCTAGCGTCCTAAACTGTGAGAGAATAAATTTCTGTTTGTTAAAGCCATCCACTTGTGGATAACTAAGACAGCTGTGTAGTATGAAAAAACTGATCCACGTCCCCTCTGATTGCCTGGTGCCCTACACTACACACACCACACACACACACACACACACACACAAAATGAGAACTAAAGAATTTAATAAAATTCTTACTAGAATGACCAATCAGTGTCCTTCCTTTATTTGAGCCCAAGCCAAGCCCGTTGCCGTTGAGTCAATTCCAACTTATAGCGACCCTATAGGACAGGGCAGAACTGCCCCACAGCGTTTCCAAGGAGCGGATGGTGAATTGGAACAGCCAGCCTTTTGGTTAACAGCCAAACTTTTAAGTACTGCACCACCAGGGCTCCAGGGAGAAAAAAAGGGGCAGAAGTTCCCAAATCTTAATGGGCCTGGAACCCACCTGGGTTTTGGCCTCACCTCCAAGGATTCTGATCCAGCAGCTCTAGGGTAAGGCTCAGGTATTTTAGCAGTCAGCCCAAGTAACATGGACTCAGGGGTTGGGGAACCACGCCTAGAGAGACACTGTATTAAACATTAAAGAGTGATGAGGCATCTTTATTCTTCTGATGGACTCCAAGTCAGAGCAGAAAATAAACTAACCCCTCTCAGCAGGATGGGGAGCTTGCAGACTCCTGCCCTTCTACTTAGTAAGAAATGTTTCCTCTCAATATGAATTTAGACTGTGATGACAATTAACTTCTGTCTTTGGGATATTGTGCTTAATTCAGAAATGGTGAAGGAAAAATGAATATTGAAAAAGAACCCCACCTGAGCTCCTGGGCCTTGGATTTCTGAAGCTGTTTTTCCTTGACTGTTGTCTGGGAAATGGGCATCAACAAATAGCTGACTCAGGGCTCTGTGCACCATTGTGTGGTGTATGCCAGCCCTGATGTGCTTACCTGATGAGGGGCAAGCCCTGACGGGCTCACCTGGTGAGGAGCAGGGCATTGCCCCAGAATCAATGGGGCTGACTTGGGAAAAAGTATGGTGGAAGGGGTAGGGGAAGGATCCTGAGAGCAAGACCCTCTTTCAGTGTGGTTGGGATTAGATTTCTGAGGAATGGAGTAAAGGTGAGTGGAAAAGCTTGAAAGAAGGAGGCTCTTGTAGGAAGAGAAGTGTGACTCAGGGCAAGAGAAGAGAGATTAGAAACAGGCCATGTTCTGAGGGGACTTCTCCCCTTATGAAAGATTCCTAGGGTTTCTTTGGTAGGCTGGGACATGTCCCCTCCGACATTGTAACCCCCTTTTATGATTGTCCCGATCCTTCTGTGAAGAAAGTTTTATTCCCTGCCCAGTTGGACATCTCATCTTGGGGGGACTGATGGGACAGGGCAGTGAGGGGAAAGAAACCCTGCTCCTTCCCATCTCCTCCAGGGCTTCTGTGAGAAGGGTGCTTACCACCTCATGGGACCACCCCATGGGAGAGAAAAAGGGGCAGAAGTTCCCAAACCTTAATGAACCTAAAACCCACCTGGGAACCCCACTAAAATCACAGATTTCTGGCCTCGCCCAAAAGGATTCTGACTCAGCAGGTCTGGGTTAAGGCTCGGGTATTTTAGCAGGCACCTGAGAAATGGCATCAACAAATAGCTGACTTAGGGCTGCCATGCACGGTTGTGTAGTCCTGTGCCAGCCCACACACCCAGGTAAAGACTCACAGCCCAGTGGGCAGTGGCCCCAGACAGAGCTGAGAGTGCTTCTGGGTGGGCAGCTGAAGCGGGGCAAGAAGACTGACCCTCCTCTGACCCCTGACTTCAGAGAGAGTTTCACTTTTGAAAGGGAAAGGAGGGAACAATAAGTGGGTGCCAGGCCTCTTCTGGCTCATTCGGTATCTTTGCGCAAATTGGAAAAAGGCACCCTTCCTCAAAACACTTTACTTCCATCCTTCAGACATTGTCATACTTTCCTGAGAAAACAAGCACTTTACTACCACCCATTGGGAAATGATCATAACAAACAGACAAATCTCTGTGGTGAAAGGCACCAATGGAAGAGGCATCTTAGCAGGCTGCACAGCTGCATGTGACAACCCCCTTGACACATGTGTGACAGGTGTCCAGGAATTTTATAGACAAGGAAATGGAGCTGAGAGAGGATAGATGCTTTGACCAGGGTCACACAGCTAGTTAGTGGTGGATCCAAAGCCAGTCAGTCTGAGTCCAGAGCCCAAGCTCTTCACCGTCAGGCCTCTTTTGTTGAAAAAGTTTGTTATTCCTTTATCTCCCAACTCCTGACTATTATCCTTAAAGCCCAGCTCAAACGTCACCTCCTCCGTGATGTCTTCTGTGACCTCATCAAGTTGAATTGCCTGTTCCCTCCTCCGTTCCATGCTCTCCACACTTGGACTTTATATAGCTCTCTGTTGAAACCTTCCACTACCCTTTTGGCAGTTTGTCATACTGTGGTAGCTTGCGTGTTGCTATGATGCTGGAAGCTGTGCCACCGGTATTTTAATACCAGCAGGTCACCCATGGTGGACAAGTTTCAGCAGAGTTTCCAGACTGAGACAGATTAAAAAGAAAGGGCTAGCAATCTACTTCTGAAAGTAAACCTATGAAAACCTTATGGATCACAACAGGATATTATCTGATATAGTGCTGGAAGATGAGTCCCCTTGGTTGGAAGGCACTCAAAATGCACAGTGGCTGCAACAATGGGCTCGAGCATATGAACCATTGTGAAGATGGTGCAGGACCAGACGACTTTTCATTCTGTTGTACATGGGGTTGCCATGATTCGTAGCTGACTCAACAGCAACTAACAACTAGTGAAGTCTTATCTCACTGGATGAATTTGGTAAGTTTATAGTCTGTCCCTACCCCCAGACTGTGAGCAAATTCTTCAGGGACTTCTGGGGAGACTAATAGGTGCCATCTCTGGGCCCCCAGATTTGGCACAGGCCCTGACATAGAGGAGCTGCTCAGTAATGATGATGAAAAGAACTGATAAATTTGCACATTGGGGGACTGGACCCAATGCCCTCCCAGGACCCCTCCAGCTCTGACCTTTGTGACTTAGTGTTTGATTCTTAGACATCTGTCAACATTGGGAGACAGAAATCACAGTGGTGCAGAACAGAGGGAGGCAAGGTGAAGGGTAATTGCCAGGAAATGGGAACCACTTCTCCTCAGAAGACATCAGGGTAATTAGATGGGAATTGGTCTAGAAATTGTGGAGCTTCTTGAAAGGCTTGAGTGAGCCCATTAAACACCACTGAATACCTGAGGGTTCCTGGGCAGAGCACTGGAGAAGTTGTCAAGGTCATCACTGACTTTGAAATCCTCCAGATGTGCCTACATTAATAGGTTTTTAGGAAAGGAAGAGAAGAACAATGAGCTGCCACTCTGGAATCAGAGAACACTAATAACTCTATCGCTTGGAAAAGGTCAGGGTCTTTCTGCCAATTTCAGACAAGTGTCCCAGGACAACCTCTGCATGCATAGACCTTATGGAGGGAAGTTTGAGACTAATGGGCTCAGGGGGCCGACAAGACACAGCTAGTGAGTCCCCTTGTTCCATGCCCTCCTCTTTACTTTAGCAGAATGTAATGGAGCTACCCCCGTGGGCCAGGCCCTGGGCTGGGCCTTGAGACAGGGAAGAGAGGAGGACCCTGCAGCTGCAGAGATCAGCAGGATCTCAAGGAGTCAAGAGTGTCCCTCACTGACCACTTTGTACTAGGGATGAGGTGTGGGGCCCAGGCATTCCCTGGAGAAGCTCAGAGTGGGATGTTAAAGAGCTTAATTCTGGGAAGATGAAGGCCCTCTGGCATACCACAGGAAAGGCTGTGCATGTTTTGTTTTTTTTTAATTTTATTGTGTTTTAGGTGAAAGTTTACAGTGAAATTAGTTTTTTCATTCAAAACTTTACACACAAATGGTTTTGTGACATTGGTTGCAATCACCACAATGTGTCAGCACTCTCCCCCTTTCCCTTTCCACCTGGGTTCTCCTGTCCGTTCCTGCCTTCTCGTCTATGCTTTCGGACAGGTGTTGCCCATTTGGTCTCATGTACTTAATTGAACTAAGAAGCACGTTCCTCACTTGTGCTTATTGTTTGTTTTATAGGCCTGTCTAATCTTTGGCTGAGAGGTGGACTTCAGGAGTGGCTTCAGTTCTGAGTTAGCAGGGTGTTCAGGGGCCAGAGTCTTGGGAGTTTGTCGAGTCTCTGTCAGACCAGTAAGTCTGGTCTTTTTTTTGTCAATTTGAATTTTGTTCCACATTTTTCTCTTGCTTCGTCCGGGACCCTGTATAGTGATCTCTGTCAGAGCAGTCAGTGGTGGTAGCTGGGCACCATCTAGTTCTTCTGGGCTCAGTGTAGTGGAGGCTGTGGTTATTAGTCCTTTGGACTAATATTTTCCTTGTGTCTTTGGTTTTCTTCATTCTTGTTTCCTCTGAGCGGGATTGGACCATTAGATGTATCTTAGATGGCCACTCGCAAGCTTTTAAGACCCCAGATGCTACTCACCAAAGAATGACGTAGGACATTTTCTTTATGAATTGTTATGCCAGTTGACTTGGATGTCCCCTGAGACCATGATCTCCAGCCCTCAGCTCCAGTAATTCAGTCCCACAAGGTGTTTAGATGTGTCTAGGAAGCTTCTATGACTTGGCCTTGGTCAAGTTGTGCAGACTTCCCCAATATTGTGTGTTGTCTTTCCCTTCACCAAAATTAACACTTTTGTGCTATCTAGTGATTCCGCCCCCCACTCCTCCTCTCTCTCGTAACCATCAAAGATTGTTTTTTTCTGTGTGTAAAACTTTTCTTGGGTTTTTATAATAATAATCTCATACAATATTTGTCCTTTTGTGATTGACTTATTTCACTCAGCATAATGCCCTCCAGATTCGTCCATGTTATGAGATGTTTCATGGATTCATCATTGCTCTTCATCATTGTGTAGTATTCCATTGTGTGTATGTACCATAATTTGTTTATCCATTCATCTACTGATGGGCACTTAGGTTGTTTCCATCTTTTTTGCTACTATGAACAACGCTGCTATGAACATGGGTGTGCAAATATCTATTTGTGTGACAGCTCTTATTCCTCTAGGATATATTCCTAGGAGTGAGATTGCTGGATCATATGATACTTCTATTTCTAGCTTTTAAGGAGGCGCCATATCATTTTCCAAAATGGTTGTACCATTTTACATTCCCACCAGCAGTGCATAAGAGTTCCAATCTTCCCACAACCTCTCCAACATTTGTTATTTGCTTTTTCTTTTTAAATTAGTGCCAGTAATGTCGGGGTGAGATGGTATCGCACTGTAGTTTTGATTTGCATTTCTCTAATGGCTAATGATTGTGAGCATTTCCTCATGTGTCTGTTAGCTACCTGAATGTCTTCTTTGGTGAAATGTAAGGCTGTGCATGTTTGAGGTCGCCTGCAATAGCATACAGTTCCCGCTAGTGGGTTGGAAGTAGTGTAACTTTGGCTCAAAATCCTTCTTCAGTCCTGGGATGTGACAGTGCCTATTGGTCATAGAGGGAAAATGACCTTATGTTTTCCTTCCAATTAGAGTCAGCTCAGAATCTCAGACCGTAAGGACCTAAAAGGCCTTTTCTTCCAGCCTCTCCATTTAATGCTGTCTCTCCAGAGAATTTCAAAGAAAACCAACTCTTCACAGCAGTGATGGGAACCACTCCTTTCCTCTTTGCATGGGTCTTTGGAAAGCTCTTCTTGGACTCTGTCATGCACCGTCAGGTGGCAGCCCTTTCTCATATCCATGCCTTTGCTTTGTAAGCCTGCCATGCCCTTCTCCATCTTGTCCACCAGGGCAAACTCTTCTTTCTTCTTCAAATCCCAGTCCAAGTTTGCCTCTTCCATGAAGCCTTCCTTCTTTCCTGCAGACTGAGTTGATTCCATTTCTCTGGATTCTCCCACAGCCCCCTGAGCTTCCTTTTATCATACTGCAATTACTGATTTACTCATCTGTCTTATCCCCTTATCGTCCATGGACTTGCTTGAGGGTAGTATCCTGGCTGATTCATTCATCTCTCTATCCCCGGTGCCTGGCCCAGGGCTTGGCCAAGAGAGAAGGCATTTACGACTGACTGACAATGAATGAATAAGAAGTGAGGGATGGAAGGTCTCCGATCACTTTAAACAGTAATAACTGTACCACCCTCTGTTATCTGACCCAGGCCCCTGGTTTTTCTAAGCCATTTCCGTCTATGATCTCTCTGGATCTTCACAGTGGCCCTGACATGGTTTAGTGAGGGACTGGCATCTTGATTGTCAAATAAGGAAGCTGAGGTCCTGAGAGGAGAAGGGACTTGCACAAGGTCACCTCAGAACCCCTGTGAGAGACCAGAAACTATCTCCTTCCTTCTTTTCTCCTCCTTGGCTCCTCCCATCTGACTCACTCCCCTTAGGCCAGCAGAGCTGGGATTCCTGGTGGGATATGAGGGATTTTGGAGGCCTGGAAGTAGTTCTTGGGAGGTGGGGTATGTGAAGGATTTGGAGTGCATACAGGCTCCCTTGTGTGGTGAGGGGTGGGTGGATGGGTGGTTATGGCTTCAAGAAGACTCCAGAATGGGCTTGACACTGAGCTATCTCCACTGCCTCCTTCCCACTCCCACTCCTCAAAGGGAGATTCCAGAAGGTTCTCCAGTGTCCAGGCAGCTGCAGTAGAGTCAACAGAGTGCTGTACCATGGCAAGGGCTCAAAGATCATCTATTTGCTGTGTGACCTTGGGTAAGTCAGTCAACTTCTTTGGGCCTCGGAGTCTAGATTTAGAAAATAAGAAGGTTGGAGTCTTATCCCCAGGAACTGGGGACAGGGACAGGATTGCTGCTTCTAAATTCTGCAGGACCGCCGCAAGGAAGGAGGTGGTCATGCTTGTTTGTGTAGCTTGAAGGGCAGGGTCAGAATGGATGGAAAGATGGTGGGGGAGCAAGTGGAGATCTGGGGTCAGTGAAAATACCGGGTAATTTTCTGAGAGCTAGAGCAGCTTTAGAATGAAAGGGGCTGCTTATGAGGTAGTAAGCTCCCTGTCACTGGAGGTATGCCAGCAGGGACCATGTGGCCATTCTGAGGCATGACGTAGAGGAGATGGTGGGGGTTGGACTGAATGATCTGTGAGGTCCAGCTCAGAGAGCTATGACTTTAGTTACCTCTGAATCTCTCTCTGTGCCCAGCATGGTGTTTTACCCATGTTAGCAGGTGTACTAGCGAAAGCTCAGGACATGGAGTTGGGAGATCTCGGATATGTAATTGCTGTGTAAATTTGGATAAGTTATTCCCCTCTCTGGGCTACAGTTTCCTGATCTGTAAAATTGGAATAATCATCTGTCCTGCTGACCTTTCTGAGAAGCTGGATATAATAATACTTGTAAGCTAGGAAGTTCCATACAAATATCAAAGATCAGCATCTAAAACAACCTTTTGTTTTTGGTGTTTTTTGAAAAGTAACACATATTTATCACAGCAAATATGGAAAATGTAGACAAGGCCAAAGATGAAAATGAAAAATTACCCATTACTCCAACACCCAGAGCTAGCCATTGTTAACATTTTGGCATATCTTCCTTTAGTCACTTTTCTATGCACATGTACATTTATATAATTTAAATCAAATGTTGTGTCGAATAATATGTACTATTTCTTTCCTGCTTTTATTTCCACTTAAAATATACATACCATGGACACTACACACTCTGATATTGCCCTGAAACATTGCATGCTGTTCAGAGGGTCGGTGCTGTTGTGTGCTGTTGAGTTGATTTCCACTCATAGTGACCCCATGTGACAGAGTAGAACTGCCCCATAGGCTTTTCTAGGTTGTAATCTTTATGGGAGCAGATCGCCAGGTCTTTCCCCCACAGAGCCTCTGGGTGGGTTCGAACTGACAACCTTTCGGTTAGCAGCCAAACAGGTAACCTTTGTGCCATCTGGGGTCCTTCAGAAGACAGGTTGTTGTAGTGTGCCATCGAGTAGATTTCGACTCCTAGTGACCTATATGATGGAGTAGAACTGCCCCATAAGTTTTCCTAGGCTGTAATTTTTCCTGGAGCAGATTGTCAGTTTTCTCCTGGGGAGCGACTAATGGGTTCCAACAGCTGCCCTCTTGGTTAACAGCCAGACGCTTAACCACTGAGCCACCAGGGCTCCTTAGGTAGGCATTACTAAGTTTATTATTGCTTTCAGTTTATTTTCTTCCAAAATCTCTGGCTACACTTTGTATTGATTTAATTTGTTTTATTGGCACCCCCTGCTGAGTGTCAATGGAATAATGACCCAATCCTAACTTAGGTCTAGAATAGAACTAGAGCAGGGAGAGAGTCAAAGGATATAAGTACCAGAGTGGCACCAGTACGGAATGTCAGAAGGGACACAGGGACCTGTCCTGGGATATGCTCCCTGAACCTCAGCCTTGGGGCGAGGAGTAAGGAGATGGTGTTTCCCGAACTCCTCAGTGTTCCAGGCCCAGTGGTGGGGGCTCTGCCTGATTACCTTGGTAACTCTTTATAACAAACTCTGAGCTTGTTGTCAATGTGTCGCGAATAGTGTTAATGTCGTCCTCATTTTTCAGTCACAGAACTGGAACTCCAAGGGGTAAAATTCCTCGCGGGACTGATGCAGCTGCAAGTGGCGGGAACGATTGTCAAACAAGGTACTCCCAGCTTTCCTTGCCACCCGGATTGAGGTATAGAATTTTTTCCCTGCTGACTTACCTTCATGTCTGGATGTCCCCGCATAATCAAACATATTTGGTTAAAGCTCTGAGGTCCCTGTTAAAATGCCAAGGGCTTGGGAGAGGAATATACTCTTTCTTCATCTGCCATGAAGATGTTCTTGGTTTTATCTTATGCTGAGCAGGGCCCTGTGAGGGGCAGGGCAGAGGCCTGGTTAGGAAGATCAAAGGACCCATTTTTCAAATCCTGGCTCGGCTGGGTGCCCTTGAGCAGGTTATCCAAGGATGGGAAGAATGAAGACTTGGGCCCTCAGGAGCTTTCTCTGAGGAACTTCCTTGGCCAGGAGAACAATCAAGCAGTTGTCTCTAAAAGCTGATCCCAATAGACACTGGTCACAGGTCGACTAAATTGGGCTAGAACCCAGGAGCAACGCAGTTGGACAGATGGAGTGGAGGATTTCAAGTCCCTTCCAAGGTTCCTGCCAAACCCAAGTCTTGCCTTCTGGGAGTCTAAGAGCCAAGGAGACTATCTTGCAGGATTCTCTTTTTTTCTGATTCTGCAATGTTAAAATTCTGTTTCTATTTTATGAATTTAGAAGACTATTTACGAGCTCTGAACTCAGACAGACTTGCTTTTAAAATTCGGAATCTGTCACTTATCAGCTGTGTGACCTTGGAAAAATTGTTTAACCTCTCTGAGCCCAAGTTTTCTCATCTGCAAAACATCTTCATAGTCTAGTGAGCATAAAATAAATCAGTACATAAAAGGTGCATAGCTTAGTGCCTGGCATTTAGTTAATTTTTATTTTACCAGTGAGTTTTGTTTTGGTTCCAAAACAGATTCAAATTACTACAGTTCTTTCCATCCCCACAGCAATCACCCTATTCCAAGTCACCGTCATCTCTCTCCTGGTCTATCTCAATGACTTTCTACTGGTCTCTCTGCTGTCACTCTGGCACCTACAGAATATTCTCCTAACAGTAGCCACAATGATCTCCATGAAATGTGCATTAAAACATGCCATTCTTCTGCTGAAAGGTCTCTCAATGGCCTCCCAATGCAGTGTGGAAGCAACTCCACACTCCCTTCAGTGGCCTGTCAGGCCAGCCTTGCTGACCTCAATTCTCACCTCTCACCTCGCTCTCTTCACCACAGACACTGGCCAGCTTTTCATTCTACCTTGAACAAGCCAAGTTCACTCATTCCTCAAGGTCTTTGCACTTGAAATTTCCTCTACTGAGAATGCTCCCTCAGATCCCCACAAGATTGGCTTCCTCCCTCCATCAGGTCTCAGCTCAACTGTCAGAGGGATGTGCACCCTGAGTCACCTCTGCTGGCACCTTCACCTCCACTTTGCTCTGTTTCATTCTCTTCATAGCATTTACCACCACCTCACTTTGTCATACTGTGGTGGCTTGTATGTTGCTTTGATGCGGGAAGTTAAGCGACCGGCATTTCAAGTACCAGCGTGGAGGACAGATTTCAGCGGAGCATCCAGACTAAGACATACTAGGAAGAAAGGTCTGATGAGCTACTTCCAAAAATTAACCAATGAAAATCTTATGGATCGCAACAAAACACTGTGTGATATAGTGCTGGAAGATAAGTCCCTAGGTTGGAAGGCACTCAAAATACACAGTGGCTGCAATAATGGACTCAAACATATGAATGATCATGAAGATGGCACGGGACCGGGTAACATTTCCTTCTGTTAAACATAAGGTCCCCATGAGTTGGAGCCGACTCTGTAGCAGCTAACAACATTTATTTATTTACTTAACTACTTGTTTATTGTTGATCTCCTCCCACTAGACAGTGACCTCTGTGAGAGCAGGGACCTTGACTGTGGTCACTGCTCTTTCCCCAGTGCCTGTCCCTGGATCTGGACACAGTATACACTCAAAAATTATTTGTTGAATGGAAAAAGAAAAAAAAAAAAACCCTGAATAAGTTTTTATTTTAATTCTGTAAAACACAAAAGTCAGCAGTTATTTTATCATTGGTAACTGTGCTGAAAACCACTGCTCATTCAGACTTCTGCTTCTCTGAGTATGCCCTCTGCTTGTGGAGCCTCCCCTCGGGGGCCCCAGGCCTGTCAGCCACCTTCTGTGGCTCTGAGGAGTCAGCTCCGGAAATAGGGTAGGAAGAAAAGGAGCTAAAGGGGGAGTGCCATAGGCAGCGCCCTCTAGTGGGAACAAGCTCTATGACAAGTCAGAGGCCTGGATTCCGGTCCCTGTCTGTCTGCAACTCAGTTACAAGGTTTCCCCTACTTTGCCCCTCTGTCAGATGGGAACTAAAGTCCCTGCTCCACAGTCACTTGCCATCTTGTATTGTAGTCATCTGTTTCCCTCGCTAGACTGGAAGCCGCAGGGGCCGGGGGCTGGGTTTGATCCATCTCTGATGCCTGGTGGCCAGCACTGTGGTTATCTTTATGCCAAACAGTGGGGCGGGGGGTGGGGGGTGGGGGGGGTTCCTGAGCTTTGAGACCTGAGGGTAGACCCCTGGGCAGCCCTAATCCTTTGAGTCACTCTCTCAGCATCCTATCACCTTTGTCCCAGGGTTTTGTCAGTCTTGTTTTGTCTTTCACCCTGACCTACTAGAGAGAGGGCTTCCCACCGAATGATTTTGCTCCCTGCCAGGGCCAAACAAGCTCCTTTGGCATGTCTACCCCCCAAGTAATTACATTTGCCTTTTTTTTTTTGGCCATTTCAACCAAATTATTCCAGCCAGCCGCAGAGGAGCAGAAAGAGAACACAGTTTGGAACAGGGCCTCTGAGTACAAGTCCCAGGTTCTGTCACTGACTTTCTGAGCGCTGTTTTTCCCATCTGTAAAATGGGTGAGTGATAAGCTCTGCCCTGTATTCCTCACAAGAAGACTGTGAAGAACAAATGAGGTATGGATGAAAAATTTAAGATCTGTGTCAACATTAGCATGTTTGATATTCAAACCCGAAAAGCTACCACCACCACACACACACACACACACACACACACACACACACACACACACACACATACACACACTAGTAAAAGTTAAAAAATATATATATAACATTGAAGTAAAATCCTGTGCCATTTGAAAAATACAATAAGGAGCTTTCTGTCCCTTTCCAGCACTCGATTAAGTTTTGTGCTTTGACTGTGCCATCTTACAGATCGCTTGGAGTCAGCCAGCCAGTGTTTCATCTTCTCCCTCCTCTTTTGTCAGTCTTTTGCACTGGTGTTCACAGACCCTCAGAGCCAGAAAGAGTCTTAGGATCTCGTAGCTCCCACTTAGATTACAGCTGAGGAAGCGGGCTCAGAGAGGCGGAACTTGCCCCACCCAAGTCACTGGGGTGGTGGTTGGTGTGGGTGAGGCAGGGAGCCGACTTAGTCATCAGGAGGAAGTCAGAGCAGGGGTGGGTCCCCACCAAGGATCTGGAGAGCTGTGGAACCTGACAGAGGATTCCTGCCCAATCTTAGCTTCAGGCCTGTCAGTGCACATACTTGTCTGTGTGTGGGTCTTCCTATCTGCCTGTGAGGGAGAGATTAGGAAGCAGGGACAGGAGCTTCCCATTGCAGAGGAACTAGAACAAACATTGGGAGTCTTAAGAGCTGGGTTCTAGTCTTGGTCCTGTCACTAGCTTGCTGTGTGACCTTGGAAAAGTCACTTAAGCTCTTTGAACTTCCGTTTAACTATCAGTAAAATGGATGTAATAGACTTATTTATTCAATTTAGCAGGTATGTACTGACAACCAGCTAGGTGTCAGTCACCAAGTTGGGTGCTAAGGGATCCTTCGGTGAGCAAGGCAAGCACAGTCCCTGCCCTCACTGTAGAGTGGAAGCTGAAAAAGTAAACACAAAATAAGTGTGATGAGTGTCACTTTGGAGGGAAGACAAGGTACTGGGCTGGTATAAAGGAGTCTGGGGTAGGATGGGAGAGGTAGTCAAGAAAGGCTTCCCAGAGGAGGTGGCATGGAAGCTGAAACAGGAAGATGGGTGAGTGTCAGGACAGGAAAACATTCACTCCCTGCCCTCCCTCCACTCCATCCTTCTTCAAGGGTCACTTTCCTTTAGAACAGGTTAGCAAAGGGACGTTCTGTGTAGAGTCACTCCTGAAAGTTCCGCTCAGAACTCAAGACACACTCTGCCATGCACCTATCCTGGTCCCCGCCACCCCTGCCCCCCACTTCACTTGTCTGCACAGGATGTCAGACTTCACTGGCGGGTGGGGCAAGCCCAGGGAATTACAGTGTTTGTGTCTGTGTGTGGAGCGAGTATTTTAAGCTCGTGCTAAGTATGACTTTACCCACAGTCTGGGGGAAGCACCAAAAAGCTATGCCTTTCCCAAGGTCCCTGGGGAGTGCCACCCTGTTTCAGAGCCACTTCCCCACTCCTCCCCTCTGGGCAGCTCTCACCTGCCCCCCTGCCCAGTGACTGGCCTTACCAGGTCTCTGTTCTCCCAAGAACCCCTAGGCCTGGAGGAAAGCCCCTGAGGGAAGGGGAAGGTGCTGTGGCAGGACAGTGGGTTCATGTCTTTATTCTTCTAGCTCCCAACCTGGGAATAGGGGGAAGGGACCAAAGGAAGGCCAACAGATGGCTGAGGGGCCTGTAAAGTCATCTGTCTGACCCGGGGGAGGGGGCTGGGGGAATACGAAGCTGAAGGGAAAGAGGCGAAGCTGGCTGAGTGGTTGTGAGACAAAAATGTAACAAGGGATGAGCTCATGTGTGGGGTGGCACCTCATGAACTGTAAAACACCAGGTACATGTGTTTTCTTTCAACTGTCCTTCTCTGCCTAGTCCTTTCATACTGGCCATCCTTGGGTAAACTCTGATTGTTGGGCTTTTTCATTTCCATCTTCTTGGCATCTTCATTGCCCATGTCCCACAGCTAGGTGAGCAGTTCCTTTACCAGGGAAGGTAGAGAGGGTGGAGGAGGAACAATGGGGCTGGGGGGATATGGAGCCAGTGACGTTGGTTGCTTTGGTTACCATGTAAGAAACCACTCCAAAGCATAATAGCTTAAGACAACAGTCGTTTTATTTGCTCATGATTCTGCAGTCTGGGCTGGGATCAGCTGGTTGGTTCTTCTGCTGGCTTTGTTGTGGTTACTCGTGTGCATTAAGCTAGTGGGTCAGCTGGTGTCAGAGCTCTGCTGGGATACTGGATGACTGAGTGTTTCTCTCTCTGTCTCCATATAATCTTAGGGCCTCTCTTCACATGGTCTCTGCAGCAGGATAGGCAAGGCAGCTCAGGGCTCCCAAGAGTGCAAAAGCAAAAGCTGCCAGGACTTTTTAAGACTTAGACCTGGAACTGACACAGAGACACTTCTGCTATATTGTATAAGTCACAGGCCCAGCTCAGATTCAAGAGGAGAGGACTACACAAAAGTGTTACTACTAGGAGGTGTGGTTCATTGGGGCCATGGCTGTAACATTGGTTGGAAGAGAGATATATATCCTTCAACTACCTTCTGTATGGGTTTCACAATCTTGCCTTTAGCATCAGAATCTTAACAACTGTCAAATCAACTTAGCACCTTAAAAACATTTTTAGGGTACACCATGTTTTGAGAAAGTGTTCAGGTACCCCTTGCCACCCCCCCCCCATTAGTTAGAGAATACCCTACTTCCACACCAAATCCAGACACCTCATCCTCATCTCCCAGTCACACTCTTGTTGTTCTGGGCCCTTGCCCATCTAGGGGGACATCAGACAACAATCATACGTTAGGGAGTGTGAGGAGAGTGGAAGCTTTCCCTACATCTCTCAAGTCACAGCAGGTAGACCCATTCCATCTGTGACTGAAATTCCACCAGGCCTGGGAGGGTGGTGGTAAACGTACCTCAGGAAAGGGTCATGAGGATATTTCCTAAGCCCTGTTGTTTAAGAGTGTTGGGCCAGAAGGAAGCTGGAGGACTGGGTGATTTTGAAATGTAATGGTGTGGAGGGTTTCCAGGAGTTAGAATTGACTCAGTGGCAACTTGTAACTAGTGGTGTGGAGGGTAGAATCACTTTTCAGACAAATTCCAAAGCATAACCACTTCTATGATCTCACCTGCTGGGAGCTGAAGGCCACTGAAGAAACACTGCCTGAGAATATTTTGAGCTATGGCAGCCTTTTAAGTTTGACAAAACAAAAAATTTTCAAAATAAAAATAAATATTATTTCCTGTATATTACGCTTCATATATTCCAGGTGCTGTTCTAAGTGGAAGGAGCCTCGGTAGCACAGTGGTTAAAATGCTCAGCTGCTAACTGAAAGGGCAGTGGTTCGAACCCACCAGCCATTCTGTGGGAGAAAGATGTGGCAGTCTGCTTCAGTGAAGATTTACAGCCTTGAAACCCAATGGGGCAGTTGTACTCTGTCCTATAGGGTTGCTATGAGTTGGAATCGATGACAATAGGTTTGGGGTTTTTATGGGTTATGAGTGTTTTACATACATCAACTTATTTATTCCTCACAACAACCCTACAAGGTAGCTACTATAGCTTCATTTTACAGATGTGGAAATTGAGGCTAAAAGAGATATTGAGTGGCTTACCCCAGGGCATCTAGCTGTTGTTAGACAAGGGAGCATATATAAAATTCTCTATTCTTCAGTTACTTTCTTTATGAGTCTCACGATCTGCCTCTAGCATCATAGTCTGGCTTTGAGACCTGGAAACCTCCTTTTGGAGTCTGTGCCTTAACCACTAGTTATGTTGCCTTCAAGAGCCCTTGAGCCACAGCCTTAATCTTTAATTTACCTGCTGGCTTATTTTTCAGCCAAAAGTAGAACTCTCTGTCCTTCTTCCCTTGAGCAGGAGTGCTGATACCTCAATTCATCACTTCACTTTGGTGAAAAGTTGCTGTTTCAAAGAATCAACCAATTAAAACATTGTTCCTGGATTGACATTTCTGCTCTCAGACTAGTTTCTCTTTTTCTGTGTCTTCCTGTATTGTGTATATGATAATTTTATATACATATTACATATAAATATTTGTATATAGCAAAAAGCATAAACGTATGTTTGTATCTCCAATTTAGAATACTTTCACTATCTAATGGGTCTATAAAATAATAAATAGCTTTGGGAATAAAGGGTAAACACAGGAAGAATTTCCTGCCAATCTCAACAAACACAATAATCCCCATAAACACAACACAACCACCAGTACTTAAATAAATGAAAGAGAAGAGTAAACACCAGGGCATATGACTTAACTGGATAGGTATTTGCTGTTGCTAGTTACAGAGCTATGGACTGACATTAGATATTGATACATAGAGTGCAATTATAATTGGAATTGTCTGTGAACACTGAGCATTGGTCTACATTGAGTGGTAGCAGACATTGCCACCCCTGGACATTTTCCCTTTGTGGATAGCAGCCATTGGTGGAAGCTGTCATCAATGGACATTAAAAACCTGTTGCCATCAAGTCGATTCTGACTCATAGCCATCCCACAGGACAGAGTAGAACTGCCCCATAGGGTATCCGAGGCTGTAATCTTTATAGAAGCAGACTGTCACATCTTTCTTCTGCGGAGCAGCTGGTATGTTTGAATCGCCGACCTTTCGGTTAGCACCTGAGCATCTAACCACTGCGCCATCAGGGCTTCTTCAATGGACATTAGGTACTGATTAAAAAAAAAAAGTTGCCGTTAAGTCAGTTCCTACTCAAGGCAACCCCACGTGTGTCAGAGTAGAACTGGGATCCATAGGGTTTTCAAAGGCTGTGACCTTTGGGAAGTAGATTGCAGGCCTTTTTTTCCGAGGCACCTCTGGTGGACTCAAATTGCCAGTCTTTCAGTTAGCAGCCGAGCATGTTAACTGTTGGTACCACCCAGGTACTGATAAGTTTTATACATTGATGGACATTACCTTCCTGATGAACATTAGTCAGCAAGGAACAGTGAGCCTTGATGGACAAGGCCATATTAGTCTATGATAACTTCTGTCATCATAGATCTTGCCCTTGGTGGACCCTGGGTATGAGAAGGCTTTAGCACTGGTGGACTTTTAATTCTCTAAGTACATAAAGGGAGCAGAGGGGAGACTTCTGGCCCCCACACCCTTGTAGGCCTTGTCAAGAGAAACATCCTATGATCGGTTTAGTGGCCATTGGTGGGTGGTAGTATCTGCATCTCTATCTGCCACCTCTCTCTGAAAGCCAGTTGGTCGTGGTGATCTGGGGAAATCGGGACATGGTGTGATAACACCCATGGAGGGAAATGCATGTGTTTGGAGGAGTTTAATTGGATCACTGAACTACAGAGGGATTGGGTTATATACAAACTCTCTTTTGCATCCTGACCAACCCAATCTGGGCATTTGTCCCCTCCTTCTCTGTAAATAGGATGATGAAAGCACAGCAGGGCTGGCTTCACGGGCGTGCAACCTATGCAGTCTCAGAGTGCCCCATGCTTAGAAGGGCCCTGGGCTTTGGGTTAATGCTCTGCTGTCCCATCTTGACATTCTTCACGATTTTTGAACAAGGGGGTCTCATCTCATATTTTCATTTTGCACTGGGTCTCACAAATTAGGAAGCCAGTTCTGAAGCACAGAATCTGACCACCTGCCATGCAACCTTGGGCTGCTCCTGTCTGGACCTAAGTTTCTCCATCCGTGAAATGGGGTCAAGAAGGGAAGGACTTTGACGTTTGCCTTTTCATGCTCTAGGTTCTAGAATCAATGGTCTTATTAGAGAGACCGTAGAGCTGCATGACCTTCTAGTTTATTTCCAACAGAAAAATGAATGGAATCCCAGTGCTTTCTAGCTTCTCACAGCACCCAGTACCTGAGATAAGACAGACAAGAATGAGGGAATCGTCATTTGACAAATGAAGTGAGGCCCAGGCTAGTTTCCTCATCTGTACAATATTATCTTGTGCAGTTGTTCTGGGGAGGAAATGATAGCATGTGCACAGAGCGTAAGGAACAATACGACCAGTGAATGGCAGCTGTATACTTAGGGAAATACAAGGAAATGTTTGTGACCCTTCCTGTGCATGACGACAATCTGTGCCTCAGTTGTTTCCCCATCTCTATGATTCAACGACATGCATTGAATGCCTATTCCATGCCAAGCACACAAGGGCAAAGATGCTGCAGTTTAAAGAGTATTGCTCTGCAATTCTACAATCCTTCAGTTGTGTGTCATTTGTCAAAAATATGATTCTAAGACTACATGGTTCTTTACAAATGTTACCTCATTTATTCCTCATGAGGTAATCCTGTGGAGGGAGATATTTTTATCCCCATTTTCCTGGTAGGGAAATCGAGGCTTAGAGAAAGTAGTTACTTGGCCAAAGTCACACAACTGGTTAGTGGAGCCAGGATTTTAACCATTTTCCGTGAACTCCAAAACAGGAACTTATCTCTAATATCTGTGGCTCCTTAAGGTTCTAATGTCCTTATTCTAGGCCCCAGGATTCCACGAGGGCCGAGTATGGCAGGATGAGGGTGGTCTGGCTCTGGGGAGGAGGAGATGGCCTCGCAAGCTGCGGAGGTCCACTTTGGCCCCTGGTCCCAGGCCTGGCTGCAAGTGCCCCGTCAGACCTGGGTATCTGGCCACGTGCAAGCACGAGATGGCGCTGCGGGCTGGAAGCCTCCAGCCAGGGCCAGAGGAACCCCGTGGACACCTAGTTCGGTGAGGCCAGCTGCCCCGCGGGGCAGAGTCAGGCCCTCACCGTGAAGGGTGAGCCCATGGGGTGGGATGGTGCCTGCGTCCATTTCCCAGAATGGAGCGCCACCACCACCCCATTTATCTGGATGAGGAGGCTGCAGCTCTGCCCGGAAAGTGACCTGGCCCAGAGCTCACTTAGAGCCCTGCAAGGAGCCCCTGACTCCCCTTCCGCAGCGCAGCACCTTCCACACCGCTCTGTCCCTACCTTTAAGACTCCTTTGTTCCCTGGCCCTCCCTCAAGGACCCTTTCCTCAATCAGGGCTTTGGGAGGACCCAGCCCCATTGGGTAAAATTCTCCAGGACCACTCCCTCTCCCGCATTTGAAGTGTCTCTAGTCCCAGGGAATCTGCAAGGGGTGATGAACAAGGACCCTGGGGACTGAGGTCTAACTCTGATACCCTCCATGCCTCAGCCTTTCCCCACACGGAGCAGTAGGTACCAGCTTTACCCTCTCTGACCTTGGGCTCAGGGACTCTGGTAGGTACTGCCCCTCGAAGGCCTGAGTGATAAGATGGACAAACTCCTTACCAATGATGCCCCTGGCCTGAAAGTTCTAGGTGCCTTTGCTCATTGGTGACCCCTACCAAGCATCAGCCTCCTCTGTCCGGGCCCACCTGTCCTCAGCTGCTCAGATGAGCCGCCTCCAGGAAACTTTCCTAAGCCTCCACAAGGCTCACACCTCCCCCTGCTGCATAGTTAGGTGCCTTTGGTTGGTGTCCTTCTCCCCATTCCACCCCAAGATCGAATCCCCTTATGGTAAACACTGGAGCAGATTCATCTTCCTGCCCAGTGCAGGGCTCAGCACACAGAAGGTATCATGAAAGGTCTGTCACTGAAGGTAATGGTGATGGGTATTCCTATAGACATTGGCCAGTTAGAAGGAATACTGTGCTGGCAGCAGAGCCATTCAGACGAGCTGAAGTGAGCTGTTGTCATTGGAAGCGGGAAAGAGGTAGGGTTTCTTGACAGTCCAAATGCCAAGATGGAGGGATGAGCAAGTACTATTGGAACAGAGAGGGAACTGGAGGGATCACAGGGAAAGCTTCTGAGAGGAGAGTCAGGGACTAGGTCTATTAGGATAGGAAGGAGTTTGAGAGGCAGGGATGGGGCAAGGTGTCCCATCACCTAACAGACTGAGAACAATGGCACAGAAACATGCAAGGGCCTGGCAAGTTCATGGCTATAGCTGGACTGGGGTGGGAGGAGTTGAGGTGGCAGGGAGTGGAAAGATGAGGACAGCAGGCAGGGTGCAGGCTGCAGCAGTACATCCAGTCAACCCCCTAAGTAACTCCTTCCTTTATGTCACCTCACTCCCCAACTTCTGGGAGGTTACTGGGTTTTTCAGGGAGAATAAGCCGCCCAGTGCAGGCCTGACCTGATTTATCGTTGTGGCCTAGGGATTATCGTGAACGCTGTTTGAATGACAGAATGAGGGACCCTTTACAGTGTTTATTAAACCAAGGACCAGTCAGGTGCTGGCTGGGGCTGATGGGGAAGGCTGGAGCTCTCGCTGCCCGTGTCCTGTAGCATCTCTGTGGGACCAGCCCCTGATGCCCACATGGCCACTGATGGCTGGCTTCCATCCACTGCCCCTCTCCCCAGTACATCCCAGGACACAATATTACAAAAGTGAGCAACTTTTTCTTCTTTTACAAATGACATGTTGTTTCCGTCGTCCCCTGCCAGCAGGGGTGGAGGTGGGGGTGGTTGAACATTAGTGTCCATTAAAAAGGCAACAACTTTTATAAAATGAAGACAAAGGAAAGAGCCCAGGGCTGGGAAGCTGAGATGCCACCCTGGGGTGAAGCATACAGATGAGTGGTAGATACCCTGCCTCCTTCAGCTGCATTCTCAAGAGGGTGAGAGGGGCTTTTGGGCAATGAGGACTAAAGCCAGGTGGCTCCTTGGAGCTTCGTGGCCAGATGGGGCTCCAGCACTACATCAATTCCTGCTTATAGAAGCCTTGGGGGTCAGTGGGCACATTTCCGGTCTCGATGCTGGGGGACCCCACCCCAGAGTAAGGAACAGATTGGCATGCCTCAAGCTTCCAGAGGTTCCAAGGGGTGAGCTAGCTTAGGCCATACCACAGGGCTGGTCAATGGGCCTGGAGTCCACCTCTGAGGCCCTTGCCCACCCTAATGCCACCGCTCCTGGGGCTGACAGGGAAAGGGCAGAAACATTAGGATGTGGGTCTTGGTAGCAAGCGGGAAGCCCAGGAAGGTGAAGCCTAGGAAGAGAAGATAGAAAAGTGCAAAGGACCCTAGCTGGGAGGCAGCAGACTGGATTCCAGTCATGCCTCTGCCCTTGTAGGACCTCAGCTTATCATTTTTCCTTCTCTAGGCCTTAGTTTCCCCAGCTGTCACATGAGGGGGGTAAACTTGAGTTTCTCTCCAGTCCCTTCTGTAACTAAGGTTCTATTCAGGGTTCCAGGGAGAGAAAAGGGTGACTGTGGGCCCTCTGTGCCCAGAGTGATGAGGGAGGTTATGTCCTAAAAGAAACTTATGCCCCTGAGTGACTGGACCATGGCCTCAGGGGGTGCTCAGCCCAGTGGCACTGAACTCTGCCCTGCAGCAGGGGCTCTCTTTCACCCTCCTGTCACAGGTCAGGTCAGCCCAAGCCTGAGGGAAGGCACTTTGGGGACAACTGGGGAAGGGCAGCAGGAAGGGACCAGAGTCTGGTTTAGCACTGAAGTCCCTCTGCTGATGGGGCAACAGAGACAAAGGGGCAAGACTTTGCTCCTGGGTGTCGGCCCCAGGTCCAAAGCCTCTCCTTAGGTCCACGGCTCCTGCAGTGACACTGCCATATCAGCTGTGGAGTCCCCAGTGGCATTGGCACATGAAAATACAAATTACCCAGGACCCAAGCAAGCTCAAGGCAGCAGTCTATTATGTGGCCCTGTGCCACACCTTTCGTCACAAAGTGTTGGCGCCCCTGGCTGCAGATTCCCGGGTGTCTACGCAGTGCAGGGCTACCTTGGAGCTGGAGCCAGGCTGCCGGGGGTAGGTGCCCTCCCGCACCAGGCGCCGGCACTGCACATCTTGGCCCATGCTGAGGTGCTGCAGCGCTGGGAGGTGCTGAAGCAGCACCTCAGGCAGTGGCATCAGGCCTGTGCCCGACAAGTCCAGTTCCTGCAGGGAGTCCAGGCCTGAGAACACCTCAGCTCCTGCCCACTTGAGCGTGGGGTTGCCTGACAGGTCCAGGACCTGCAGGCCCGGCAGTTCACAGAACCCATAAGGCGCCAGCTGGCGGAGACCCTGCAGGCTGCTCAGTGACAGGTGTGTAAGGTCAGCCAGGCCTGCAAAGGCACCTGGGCCGATGGTAGCCAGCGGGTTCCCGTCCAGGCTGAGGTAGCGCAGGGGCAAGTCTCGAAGGTTGGGCATGGTGTGGAGCCGGTTCCAGGCCAGGTTCAAGCTCTGGATGGCAGGCGTGGGCAGGCTGGACTGTGGAGGGTGGGGCACGAGGTGGTGAATGAGATTGTGGGAGAGGTCCACGTGCAGTGCCCTGCCCTGGCTGTGGGTAGTGAAGGCGGACACAGAGACCTCACGAAGCTGGTTGTGGCTAAGGTTCACGTCACTCAGGGGTGAGCTGGCAAAGCTCTCGGCTGGCAGGGCTGCCAGGCCATTGTGGCTGAGGTCGAGCGACTCCAGGTAGCGGAGGCGGGAGAAGGTGGTGGGGGAGATGCTGATGAGCAGGTTGTGGCTGAGATCTAGCCCAGCCAGTGTAGTATAGCCTGGCCCTGCCAGCACCGACTCGTTCACCATCTCCAGCCGGTTCGAGGACAGGTCCAAGTGGGCTGTGTCCAGGGGGATGGGCACGGGCACAATGTGGGGGCCCAGGCTGCTGCAATCCACTCGTGTCAGGCTGAAGCTGTCAAAGAGGCCAAAGGTGTCCACCTCACACTGGCACCCAGGGAAGCAGGGCCGGGTCGTCTGGGCCCCGGTCACAGCCAGCAACAGCAGCGGGGGCCACAGCAGGGGCCACAGCATGGTGGGGCTAGAAGAACACAGCCGTAGGTGAGGGATGGCAGCAGGCACCTCATACCAGATGGTTCTAACCCCATCCCATAAGACATAAGCCAATGTCCCTAGACACAACAGAAAGTTGCCACCAGACCTCTGGGGAGAGAAGGACACATTTCACTAGCTCCCTTCCTCCTGGGATGCTCTCCTGAATGCTCCTCATACAATTCCCAGTCTCTGTTCCTCTCACCTCAGTCTCCCCAGCTGCACGGTAAGGGGGTTAGGCCAGTTGGTGGATTTAAACTGGAAGCAGCAGAACCCTTTCTTGAAGACCAGCAGATGAAAGCAGGCCTGCTCTGGCTGAAGTGAGGGTTGAGGTCTGGAGTCCCCTTGCTTGCTTACTATCCCTGCCATAGGGTGTTAGGAACCCAGTTTGTAACCAGTAGACTAGATGGTCTCTTGGGCTGCCCGCCACCCTCCACCTCCAATGTTCCAGGCTTCAGGGGCTGGTCTGGACCTAGGCCCCACCAGGGAGGGGCTCACAGCTTAAGGGGAGGCAGACTCAGCTCGAATCTGTCAAAGGTGGGACAACATGCTTTGCTCGCCTCTGCAGAGCATGGACTCTGTGCTGGGCGCTGTGCTAGCTGTCTCAAGGCCCAGTCTTATAAACACCCTGCACAGCAGAACTTGCTATCTCCATTTCGCAAAGAGGCAACTCAGACCCCAAGAGGTTAAGAAACATATGCACAGCCACAAAGCCAAGTGGAAGTGGAATTAGACTACTCCTGTCTAGATTCAGTACAGAGGGAGGAAGCATGGCTCACTGTCATGATCTGGCGGCTGCCGCCCAGGCTTTCTTCCTGCAAGGTGGAACTGCAATGACAGCCCTCCTCACCTCTGGTTGGGGGTGAACACGTAGGTCCACAGGCCTAAGCCCCCTCACCTGGCCTGCCCACCAGAAGTAGGATCCTCCCCTCTAATTGAGTCTTCTGTGTCTAGACTCCCAGACTGGCTTTGTCTCCAAAGCCTCTCTCTCCCTTGCTCTGCCCCCAGTTGATATAGCGATTGCACCTCTTTGGCTAGAGCAGGTAGCTGGGCGGATTCCCTCACTATAAAAAAAACCAGTTGCTGTTGAGTCAGTTCTGACTCATGGCGACCCCACGTGTGTCAGAGTAGAACTCTGCTCCATAGGGTTTTCGGTGGCTGATTTTTCGGAAGTAGATCACCAGTCCTTTCTTCCGAGGCACCTCTGGGTGGATTTGAATCACCAGCCTTTCAGTTAGCATCCAAGCCATTAACCATTTGTACCACCGGGGGACTCCTTCCCCATTTATACAGGTGAATAAACAGAGTCTCAGAAAAGGGTCTCATCCCAAGCTGGTAAAAAGCAAGGCAGGACTAGAACACAGGCCTGCTCGATTCCAATTTCTTCTCCATGCCTGATGGATAGGGTCCAGGAGGAGCTTCTCCCACTGATACATGCTATGACACATGCCACTTCCCCTCCCCAGACTTCAGTTTCTCTCTTTATAATGTTAACCACAGCTGCCATGTATGCCATGCACTAGGTGTATGTTTTCACATTCGGCCCTCACACGCACATCTGTCTTAACTCAAGGCCTGTGCTCATGGCCACTGTAGCTCCCTTAGCTCCCTCTTCTCAGTGGTGCTGGCATGAGGATGAGAGGGTTGAGCAATGAGGACCTTTAATTGGATAATTTGTGGTTACGCCCCTCCCCTGCACAGCGGCCACTCAGCCACTCAGCCAGGGAGACAGAAGGCGGCACCAAGCCTCACTCTAGATCCCTTTATCTTGAGTGGCCCTGCTCCCCGTCGTCCCCTGGCCCCCTGCCCTGTTTTCCTTCCACCATCCCTTCCACTGGGTAGCGGGGTGGGGTGGGGGATAAGGAACAGGCCAGGGACCTGCCCACTTTCTGCACTGGGGCAGGGGTGGAGAGAGCAGCAGGATAGCATGACCAGCTTTACATGAAACTTTAAAGGGGCAGCCACTCAATCCGCACTCTGGCTCTGCCCAGGGACAGGGAGAAGCAGTGTTTTTCCCCAGCTTGGGCCCTCCATCCCCAGCCCTTTTCTTTTGTAGAGGCCAATTTGAGGATTAAACCCGGCCCAGGTGCATCCTGGGCTTGGTCCCAGCTAGGGCAGGACAGAGTGTTCCAACATCTGGAACCAAAGGGAAAATATTAAGTTGCTTCAGGTCCCCTTTGTTCCCCAGGGAGACTTCCTCACCGTAGGGTTCATTACCACTAAGGGCCCCTCCTTCCCTGCCAAGCCAATCTGCTCACACCCACCCTTCCTGGGGTTTAAACAAAACGCCCACAAAGGGCCTTGAGATTACTCCTGGGTTCCCAAAGGTGATTATATAATGTGTCTATTAAATGCCAAGTGGCCCCTCATGAGCTCCTGCTTATGTAACTGGCAGTCCAACACGGCCCAAACGCTTCCCTTCTCTACGCCTCGGCCTTGTCCTCTGTACCAAAGAGCGATAATTTCTGCCCTGCCTTCCTCCCATAAATCGATTCAACCCTCACTGAAGTGCACTGCAAGCTGCAAAGAACTGCTGCAGAGGTGAACCTGGCCTCTCAGATCCTGTCAGCCACTGTCAAGACTTCCAGGAGAAGAGGGGAGAGATACGCCTGAGAGGCCTCACAACTTCGAGACCAAGATGTGGGTGGAAGGCAGAGGGTGGGCAGTGGTCTTTGAGCTGTGTGGTTCTCCTCAGCCAAAGTCCTGAGAGCCAGCACCCCACGTCTGCTCAGAGGCAATGTTTCCTTTGGGGTAACTATAAGGCAAGGAGAGTCTCTCTAAGGCCTCCTTGTGAGTGCCTCATTTTCCAGGTTCTCAGAGACGCTGAAGTCTGGCACTGCGGCTCTAAGCCCCTCTTAAGATAAAGGCCTAGGAGGCAAGGTGAGGACAGAACTTTCCAAGGAGGAGACTGATGGGAGAGAAGGAGCACTACTTCTCCCAGGGTCACAGCCCTTTATAGTCTACAAAAAACCTCTGCTCATTTGATGCTACAAGGGCGGTGGAGCAGGGCTTGTGATCCCTGACTTTACCCATTAGGAGACTGTGGCCCAGAGAATCTGCAGTGACTTGTCTGTGGACCGCCAGTGAGGTGGTGGCAGGACTGATGCTCATGGTCTGGCCTCCTGACTCCAGGCCCGGTGCTCCCACTACCCCATTCAAGAGGACTGTTTAACTCTCCTAGGGAACTTATGGAGTCAATAAAAATGTTCAGAGGAGTTTACAACCTCATGGGGAGGGCTGATGCCATAATGCTAAGTAGTATAGGATAAATTGGATGTCCCAGAAAAGCTTAACTACTGTATGTATTTTTAAAAAAATCCAATTTTGGAAAGTCTAGAAGGAAATATATCAGCACAACAGTGGTTTTACTTTTGATGACAGAACTTGGACTGATTTAAATGTGTCTTAATCTACTTTTTTTCTATTTCCTCTTATATAGTTAAAAATATATATATATAAAACACACTGAGTAACAAAGGCTCCTAGTAGTATGACTTCACTGGCCATCCCTGCTTTCTCTGGTCTTGGTTAGACACAATCTTTGAGCCTCAGTCTCCTGGTCTGTAAAATGGAGATGTTAACATCCACCTCACAGGACTGTTGTGAAGATGGAAGAAATGATAGAGGGTTGCTGGACACACGAGGAGGGCTCAGGGAATGTGAGCCACCTTGCCTTCCTCCAGAGAGGAGGGAGCAGGTAAGGGTGATGATCAGTGGTGGGCCTAACCCCTGACACCCTCCTTCCTCCTTCCTTCAGCAAACACGTATATCTAACGTGTCAAAGCTCTTATCAGCGCCCTCCTGGAGAGCAGTTATTGCTTCGGAGGCCACAATTGGATGTGTTTCTCAACAGGGCTGGTGGGCCTGGGACAGGATGAGTAATGTGAGTTCCTCTTGACAAAACTACCAGCCTCAGCTCCATGGAGGGGAATGGGCCTTCACCAAGAGCCAGGAGGCCTCAAACACTAACTTGCAGTATGAACTGAGCACGTCACTTCACCTCTCTGGACCAGTTCCTTCAACTGTAAATTTGGGATGGCAAGGCTGGTCCTGTCATCCTCAGAGAGGATGGCTGTGAAGACCAGTCTAGGAAGCCAAATACCCCTATAGAGATACAAGCCACAAGCTGCCAAGGGGCGGAAACCACATAATGGAAAGACTGCCTTTTCTTTCCAACTCTCTGCTCCTGCATCCAACGCAGACATTACTAATAAACCACAGTACACTTCCTGTTGAATCTGGATGGGACCTTAGAACTCTTCTCAAAATGGTGCTCTAGGAAACCTCCAACAATTGATCAGAGTTGTCCCTCGAGATGAAAACTGTCATTCCAGAATCAATCTCCTTTCTGATTTGAAGGAGTTACAATGCTGGGGATACAGTGTAAGGGAGCAGAAGTCACTGTGCAACTTTAGGAAGTGACTTCCTCTCTTTCAGCTCCAGTTTCTTCATCTAAAATGGAGACGGCAATCCCTTTCTCAAAGGTTGCTGTGAGGACTGGCGAATACATGTGTAAAATGGCCAGCACAGTGCCAGGAGCCTGGCAGATGCACAGACACTGGGTGCTTGTGTCTCTCCTAGGCTATACACATTAGATGGAGCATCCAAGGACCACCCTCCCCCCTCACCTCCTTCACAGGGTGGCAGGGGAGGTGACAGGGTAACTAAGCTTGGCGGTGAGACAAGCCCCGAAGCCCTGAGTCTTAGGCCCGGCTCTGCCATGGACTGTACAAATCCTTGGACATGTCCCCTCCCCTCTTGAGCCTTAGTTTCTCCAGCTTCACGGTGAGGGCTTTAGTATAGATAATATGGCTCCAGTGTCTCAGGATTTTAAAATTTAGCAAAATCATTT
The DNA here is from genome assembly GCA_030035585.1 of Dugong dugon. Taxonomy (NCBI): domain Eukaryota; kingdom Metazoa; phylum Chordata; class Mammalia; order Sirenia; family Dugongidae; genus Dugong; species Dugong dugon. The sequence goes on from CM057467.1 coordinate 70,208,790, forward strand.
ACTAAATCTGAACCAAGTACATGGCACTATGCTAGGCCATATTGGGTGGGGGTAGGGTGGGGTGCAGACTAGCAATGGGGACAGAAGATAGCATACAAGATAACTAACACTTGAGATAACTCTTGAACCCAGGAGACAAGTATTCTAGTCCCTGCTCTGCCACTAGCTGTGCGACCTTTGTAGTTTTCTTTATTTCTTTGAGCCTCAGTTTTCCCACCTGTAAAATAGTATTAATATTGCCTCCCTCTGGAAGCCATGCTCCACCCTTGGGGGAACACAGACTGAGGGACTGCCCTGAGTGGGGAAAGGGAATAGTAGACAGGTGGCCACCAAGGAAATCCGAGGAGAAAGGGATCTTGGGGCCGACTCGTCATTTCTTTTCCAAACCCCAACCTGCAGATAGAAGACACCACTGCACAAACAGGTTACAGAATACCCGGGCAGGAGGATGAGGGCTTAGAAATTGCATCCACCGTGATTTGGAGGGCCATGACGTAAGGTCCTCCAGGGAAGGGGCCGTGACTCAGCCATTGCTGTGAATGCAGCACCAGGCCCACAGTGACTCCAGGAAAGCTGTGCTGATACCCTGCAGGGACAAGTGTAAATGGTGTGGCTACAACAGGCTCCAGGCAGGTTTCCCTACCAAGTGACCCCTGACCCTGCTGTGATACACCTCTCTAAAACAGCTTTGGCCACATTGCTCTCTTTACCAAGAAACCTCCTGGGCTCTACTTGTACCTATAGAAAACAAGTTCTCCCTGGCGCAGAGGCCTCTACAAGTGGTCCCTATCCTTGTTCTCCACCCTCCCCCAACTGAGTCCCTCATGGGGGTTTACCAGAAGTGGCCCTCATGATAACGACCTCTGAAACATCTCTCAGCCTCTCTCAATCACACTTCCCACAAAGTGAGAATTCCAGGACTTGGGAGCTGGAAGGCAACTCAGAGATCACAGGTAACTGAGGCCCTGAGAGGGGCACTGATGGCAAGCAAACAGCAGAGCAGGACCCTGGGTCCTGATGCCTCACGCTGCTGCCAGCACCACACACACACACCAGGCCTGCCCTGGCCCCACCAGCGAAACAAAGCTCGTTCTGTCCACTCAGACTCCTGAACCACCTCTCCCCTCCCTTCCTTGATCCTCGGGCCTCTCACGCCACACACTATCTGTATACCTTCTTTGGACATGTATCGAGTGAATTCTCTGCCATTATTTTTCTGCTCGTTTCCCAGCTTGAAGAATTAACAACTTGGGGCCGCGACCTTGCCTTCTTCACCTGTGTGTCCCTGACCCCTACCTGGGGTCGGAGCCGGGCCTGCAGTCGGCAAACACTACTGGGTGAGTGAAGAGCCAACCAGTTAAGTGTCAAGCGCTGGCCTCAGACCCGGTGTGACTCCAGCTCTGTCACCTGCTAACCTTGGCAAGTCTCAACCTTGTTGAGGCTCAGTTTCCTCAGTAAGAACAACACAGGGTTGACAAAAGGATTAAATTACAAAATGTGAAGCATTCAGCTCAATATCTGCCATATGTTAAGTGCTTAATGCATGGTAGACAATGATGATTTATTAAGCTTCCTGAAGGCAGTGGCCGTGTTATTCTTCATGTTCTTCTCCACTCAAGTGCCCAGTGCAGAGCCAGGCACCTAGCAGGGAGGTGACTGCTTGTGCTGACATTCTCCAATCACTTTCCCAGACTTCTCTGGGGCTAGAGGTTCCAGCTCAGACCCTCCTGGCCCAAGCTGCCTGTCCCTGGTGCTGCCCACAGAATTTGCCCACTCTCACCACCTCAAAAGGGAGACCCTGGCACAGGAACAATCTGGGTGGGAGGCTGAATCTGGATGAGTGAACTATTAAGACATCCAAAAGTTACAGTTAAGAAGATTGATCCAGATTCTACTCACTCCTAATCCATCACTTTAAAAGATAAGGACAAAAACCCTGCCAATCTCCCTTTGTCTCACTTTTGATCCACTCCTCAGCTTTTGCCTTCCAATCCAGTGGCTGGGGAAAGGCAGGCTGCCTTCCCTTCCTCTCTCCCAGCCCCAGGGCCCAGGGGCTCCAGGCCCACCTCACTGCAGCCTTCCGAACTTAGAAGCCAGTCCTCCACCTCTTCAGAAGGGCAAATTAGTGCCAGGAAATTGGCCAAGTCAGAATGGGGGTATGTGTTAAACATCAGGATTTCCAGGGTCGGGAATCTCAAGCAGTCAGCCAGAGGGGAAGGGACAAGAGAGGCTGTCAACATTCCCCCTATCCTGATGGGGAAACTGAGGTCCAGAGAGGGAAAGGAAAGTGCCCACGGTTGCCTCCCTCACAGGTGAGTGGCCAGTGCCCCTCCCTCAAATCTTCATTGTCTGGCAAAGTTGTAGGTTAAAGACTTGGGTGAGGGGAGGTTATTAGGATTAGCTTTTCAACCCCGATTAAAAGCCCAGCAGGCGCCGGTCTCTCCGAGCCCTCCCCCTCGGGCCATTTCTGGGCTCTGCAAGTCTGGGCTTATCCGAAGAGCAGCGCCAGCAGGGAAGAAGGATCCAAAGAAGAAGAAGAATCGGGGAGTTCCTGAGTCACCTCCTGACCCGGGCCAAGTGTGGGCGGGCACTGGTCTCAGCTCGGCTCCGGCTGCTCTGGTTATCCCGACCGCAAGCTCAGAGCCGCGAGGGAGGACGTCTCAACCCCGTCCATAATAGGGTGACCGCGACTCAGGGGTTGCACCACTTGCCCAGAGCAGTGCAGCGGGCCGGTGGCCGTTCCATTCAAAACCAATGTGCGCACGGTTCCTACTCCCTGCAGCCTGTCTCCGGGTTCTGGGAGCCAGTGCCCCCAGCAGGCCTGGATCCGGATGCGCTCAGCAGCACCAGGGGAGCCAGTCATAGCCCTCTCTCTCACCTTCGGGGTGGGAGGATTGGTTCCCCCCACCTCAGGGGTGGGATGCAAATGCGAGCAGATCTCCAAGCTAGCGGAGCGGGAGGCTGGGGCCGGCCTCTTGACCACGCAGACACGTCTCTCTCGGTCACACACACACACACACACACACTCTCTCTCTCCAAGAAAAGCGGGGCGGGCAGCGCTCTCCTCTCGTCTCCTCGCGTTTCCCTCTCTCCTCCCAGCCGGGTTCGGTGGGGGTGTCCAGCGCGCTCCGCCTAGCCCTGGCCCCCCGCCAGCCCCCAGGAGTTGCCTACTCTCCCCCTCCATCCTACCCTATCCCCTCGCGGTCCCAAGGACCGCAGAAGGTGAAAGAGGGGAGGGCTGCCAGCGCCCCCCGCCCAGGCTGCCGCCAGGAGGAGGACCGGGCTGTTGCCCGAGGAACCGGGAGAAAAGTTTGCAGCCAAGTCGGAGGCCCGGGTGGACAGCAGGGGCGCGAGGAGTTGGGGCGGTGTCTGACTCTCGGCACGCACACACTCCACGGACACCCAACCCAGACACGTCGACAGACCCAGACCACGTATGCGGACACAAAACGATGAGCCCACCAACACTCCCAACCAAAGGTGGACCCACAAAACCTGGGCACAGGGGGCGAAACAGACCCGCTGAGCCGCGTCCACTGACACACAAAGGCACAGGCAGATGAGCGTCCCTCCAGGCACAGAGATGCACGTTCCCGGACCAAAATTCACAGACCCACAAACACGAGATGCAAGTGTAAGCAGATACACAAAGACCCCCGGGGCAGAGCCTTTGTCTCTTGGAAGCCTTTTGCCTAGAGTCCTGGTACCCCACTACGGCCGAGCCCCGGGAGTCCAGTGGCTGCTGCTGCTGCCCTGGGTCCAGGAAAAGTTAAGGGGCCCCGTCAGGACCCTTGTCCCGCCCAGCCCCTTGCACCCAGCACCGCACGCCCTCAGATGGGGCAGCGAGGTTGGGGTCGGGGGCCCCGGACCTTCGCTCGCAGCGCCGACTCCTGCCCAGCCCGGGAACCCTGAACCCACCTGGAAGCCTGCGCCGCAGCCGCCTCGGCACGCTCACCTAGGCGGCCCGGCCGCTGGCCCTCAGGCCGGCGCTTTTCTCACCGCCGCGCGGCCCACCCCCTGGCCCCCGCTAGCCGCTGGGCGCCCCAGGCCCACCCCACTCCCGCCCCGCGCCCATTGGCGGCACCAGCGGGCGGCTGGACGGCTCAGGGAGTGTCGCCAATGTGCCGGCCTTTCTTGGCGCTCCCCGCCCCGCCCCGCTCCCCGCCCGCCTGCGGAGCCCGGGTTCCACCCTAGGGAGCGTCTCGAAAGTGCGCAGCTCCAACCGCTCCAGTCGGCCTAGCTCCCAGCTTCCTGCAGCCCGGATCCCTGCCGTCCCCCTGGCGTGCCAGAGCAGCCTCAGCAGATGGCCGCACGGTCGGGGAACATCTGCCGGTCGCTGGAGTGTGTGTGTGTGTGTGTGTGTGTGTGTGTGTGAGAGAGAGAGAGAGAGAGAGACTTGTTGCTAAGAAAGACGTAGGGGGTGTAGTAAGTGTGGGTCCCCTCTTCCCGAGCTCACCCTCCCTCCTCATTTTTTTAAACGTATGAAAGAGAGAGAGAGAGCAGAAATCTGAAGCACAGAAAGACGAACCCACAGAGAGAAGAGAGCCAGATTTAGGCAAAAAAGCAGGGTGGGGAGAAGAGAGAGAACTGGAGGAAACCATTGACTTCTGGTTGGATTTCTAAGAAGGGAAGCTGTGTGTGCGTGTTTGACTAGGCAGCAGTTTTAAGTCTATTCCTCCCACTGCAGCCCATCCTCTCTCTTACCTCTCTTTAAGGTAAAAAGGGCATGAAAGCACCCAAAGAACTTTTTAAAATGGGGATGGGGTGGGAAGAAAATTGCCTGGTGGAGCCTTCCCTAGAAGAGAGCTGTGTGTGTATGTGTGAGTCCTCCAGTCTGCACACCCAGATGCCACCCACCCCGCCTTGGAGAGTGAGGGAGGGGTTCTCAGGCATTAGAGGAGCATCTGGTGAGAGGGTAGAGGGAGGCTTTGGTCTTGGACCTTGAACCTCCCAGTAGCTTCTCGACTCCTGTGGGTGCAGATATTGGGCATTGCTCCCCCCACCCCCTGCAGTGGCCCAGACTTGTACACCCAGTCTTTTTATTTCTTCGTTCCTTTTTTTTTTTTTTTTAAATAAAAAAAAAGTTGCTTGGGCTTGTGTGTATCTGTCTGCCTGACTCCTCCAGGGAGGTGGTGAGAGAGCAGGCCACTGCCCCAGGTCTCCGGGCAACAAAATCAAATATGTTGCCCAGAGAACAAAGTAGTCTTGCAAGTTCTCCTCCTGCCACTCAAAGTCATTGTGTGGTCTTGGGGCTGAGACCTTCGGAACCTGCAGGTGTGGGCGAAGGATGGGAGTCTAGTCTCATCACTGTGGGAGCAGGAAGAGCTCCCCTGTCTTCTCTCTGCCCATCCTGCCTGCCAAACCCCTCTCCCACCTTAGAATCCCAGCTTCCCAAACTGAGAGGCCCTTAGGGTATCATCCACCTCTGACTCCTCATCAAGCGGTCTTTGAAACTGTACCATAGGCTCTTTTGTATCCAGCACCCTGTCACAGTCAGGGCTTAATAAATGGGCTGCTGCTGATTCAACTTTGCATCCACTGTGTGCCAGGCCTGGGGGCTCAGGGAGGATTCAGAGCCCTTCCACTCCCCCTCCTCCCTGCCTGGAGGGGAGAGAGACCTGAAATCAGCACACTGTGAGGTCCCAAGCTTGGACTGGTTCCAACCCTGTGACTTACCAGCTCTGAATAACTGTAGGCAAGTTACCTAACCTCTCTGAGACTCAGTTTCTACAACTGTAAAACAGGCTGTCTTGAGGAGTAAACAAGGTAACCTAAGGTAAAGCATTAGCCTCACTCACAGGAAGCCTTCATTTTGTGGTTGTTATTGCCATGATTAAGGAGGCCTGGTGGTTCAGTGGTTAAGCATTTGGCTGCTAACTGAAAGGCAGGCGGTTCTAGAAAGATGCGGCAGTCTGCTTCTGTAAAGGTGGTTGTTGTTAGGTGCCGTCTAATCGATTGTGACTCGTGGTGACCGTATGTATGATAGAATGAAACACTCGAAACGCTGCCCAGTCCTGCATCATTCTCACAATAGTTGCTATGCCTGAGCCCATTGTTGCAGCCACTGTGTCAGTCCATCTCATTGAGGGCCTTCCTCTTTTTCACTGACCTTCTACCTTACCAAGCATGATTTCCTTCTCCAGGCACTGGTCCTTCCTGATAACATGTCCAAAGTACATGAGACGAAGTCTTGCCATCCTTGCTTCCAGGGAGCACTCTGGTTGTACTTCTTCCAAGATAGACTTCTGTATTTTTATTGCAGTCCATGGTATATTCAGTATTCTTCACCAACACCGTAATTCAAAGGTATCAATTCTTCGGTCTTCCTTATTCATTGCCCAGCTTTGGCATGCATGTAAAGTGCTTGAAAATATTATGGCTTGGGTCAGGCCCACCTCAGTCCTCAAACTGACATGATGGTGCCGATGTACAAAAGGCAGGAGTCCAGTGGCACAGTGGTTAAGCCTTCTGCTGCTAATCGAAAGGTCAGCAGTTTGAACCTACAGCCACTCCGCTCCATCAGTGAAAGATGTGGCAGTCTGCTTGGGTAAAGAATTTACAGCCTTGGAAACCCTATGGGGCAGTTCTACTCTGTCCTATAGGGTCGCTATGAGTCAGAATACACTCAATGGCAATGGTATTGCCATTATTGTTATACGAAGATGTTTCCCCCATCAGGGATTGGGGGTAGGGTTTGGAAAACCTAGTAGGTTTGGGATGGGAGGGGAGAGGGGAATGGCCACCCGACCTTCTGCCTGCTGCCTCTTCTCCTCCTGTGGGGTGAGGGGTGGAGGGTACCGTGTAGAGGTATCATTTCTTCTGAAGGACCCCCCTCTTGCCCCTAGTCTAGGGATTTTCATCACCCCTCCCCCCATCCCCCACGTACTCATGGAGTTGGGTAGTGGGGCTTAGGCTTGGCATCTGAGAAATGGAGACAAAAGTACTTAACATTTGCATTGGGCAAATCTGCTTCAAAAGACCTCTTTAAAGTGTTAAAAAGCTAAGATATCACTCTAACGACTAAGGTGCGCCTGACCCAAGCCATGGTGTTTTCAGTCACCTCATGTGCATGCGAAAAGCTAGATAACGAGTACGGAATACAAAGAAGAACTGATGCCTTTGAATTGCGGTGTTGGCGAAGAATACTGAATATACATACCATGGGCTGCCAGAAGAACGAACAAATCTGTCTTGGAAGAAGGACAACCAGAATGCTCCTTAGAAGCAAGGATGACAAGACTTGTCTCACATACTTAGGACATTTTATCAGGAGGGCCCAGTCCCTGGAGAAGGATATCATGCTTGATAAAGTAGAGGGTCAGTGAAAAAGAGGAAGACCCTCAATGAGATGGACTGACACAGTGGCTGCAACATTGGGCTCAGTCATAACAAGGATCATGAGGATGGTGCAGGATCAGACAGTGTTTCGTTGTCGCTGTGAGTACCTAACAACAAAAACTCCCATTGCTCTTTGTAGGCCGGGTCTAGCCTGAATACCTGCTGGAGGCCCCAGGCCCCTCCTAAGGGCCTCTCACTTAACATAAGCTTGATAAACAACCCTTCACACCTTGGTAGCTGGTGGCAGTTTCAGAGCACTTCCATATTCATCATTCCCTTTGATCTTCCCTAACTGGGAGATGGCCTCCAGGGCCTTCAGGTGGGGCATTTCCACCAGCCCTACCCGTTTCTTTATCATTGGTGCCCCCTGTTGGTTGATGATCTCCTTACCTCCAGGCTTCCCTTTCCTGTCTGCTGTCCACACAGCAACAAGAGTGACCTTTCTAAATTGCAAATCTGCAACTTGTCTGCTTAAAACCTTTCAGTGACAAAGGCCAAACTCTTTGACTTGGTATTCAAGGTCCACGTGATCTGGCCCTCTCACACACCTCTTTAGCATTAGTTCTGGCCACCCCCTCTGCCACATCCTACACTTTAGTCCTCTAGTCACACGAGAATACATTCCCCAGGCTCCTTTGCCCCTTCCATGGGGGTGGGGAGGGAGGGAAATGCCTCTGCATTCTTCAAGTCTCTGTCCAGTGTCCCTTCCTCCAGGAGGCCTCTGTCTGGCAAAATTGGCCCCTCCTTCCATTACTTCGCCACTGCCCTTTGTACATAAACCCATTGCCGAGGAGCCAATTCCAACTCATAGCAATCCTATGGGATGGAGTAGAACTGCCCTATAGGGTTTCCAAGGCTGTAATCTTTACCCAAGCAGACTGCTACATCTTTCACCCACGGAGTGGCTGTGGGTTCGAACTGCTGACCTTCCGGTTAGCAGTGGAGTGCTTAACTACTGCGCCACCAGGTCTCCTGCCTTTTGTACATAGTCACCATCATTTCCACCTTTTTTTTGGTCATCCTGGATGCCCTCACATGCTGGGGACCATGCTGGACACTTTATGATTATTACATCATTTAATCTCTACAATAAGTACCCTATACGATTGATAGTGGTGAGGCCCAGAGAGGACGAGACATCTGTCCAAGGTTACCTGGTACCTAGCGTGCTCTCTGTGGAGCTGGAAGGAAAGTTCAGGGTTCCAGTACTCTTTTCACAGAGTGTAATATAGTAAAAATGCCTTGAAACCAGACCATCTCAGATGCAAGTCATCTCCCTATCCCTTGCTATCTGTGTGACCTTGGGCAAGTCACTTGCTTCCCTTGAGCCTCAGTTTTCCTATCTGTAAAATGGGGAAAATTAAGAAATGCTACTTCACAGGGATAATGAGGGGATTGGTTAATTAATAAAGGTCCCTGGTTTGAGCTTGGCTATTGACCGAAAGGTTGGTGGTTCGAATCCATCCAGTGGTGCTGCAATCTACTTCTGTAAGATTACAGCCATTGAAAACCCTGTGGAGCACAGTTCTACTCTGACTCACATGGGATTGCCATGAGTTCCAATGGACTCGACAGCAACTTTTTTAAAAAAATTGATTAATATAGATGCAAAGGTGTTGTAAGCTGCAGGGAACTTTTTAAAAAATTTAATCAATACAAATGTGGCAAGCTGTAGAGTGTTGCATACTTTTAATTGATTTACCTGAGCAGCCGTACCACAAACTGAAGGGCGATGATCTCTTTTCTGTCAGAACTCTCCAGACTAGAGGTTAAAAGGCACTATTAGTCCCTTTGGCTGCTTTGCTCATTTCTCACATTTTGAGAAAAGCTAAAAGGTCTTTCTCTTTCTCTACCTCGTAGTAATTGTCAGACCCTGACCAGGAAGTCCTCCAAATTCAATGTATTTCTATGAACCTCCAGGCTCTCTATTTTTCTTGCTGTGTTTTCTTTTTTCCAGCTGTCAAAAGCTGGCAGGTCTAAAGTTAACAGAGCATCAGGACCTTGTGAGGAAATTATAGAAGAGAAGAACTGGAGGAAAAAGAATGAGTCTCCAATCCCCCTTCTGATTCTGTGGATCTGGGCTGGTACACAGAATGTGTTTTTTTAAAAGCTCCCCTGGTGATTCAGAGGTCAATATAGCATTAGAGGGCGTGGCAGAACATCTCAGGGTTTGCAAGGTCCTTCCACACGCATTCTTGTTTTTAAACCTCTGAGCAAACTTCTTAGGTAATGGCTTATTATCCCCATCTTACAGATGTGGAAACTGACACGCAGAAGTGACTTATTCAGGTTCACACAGCTAGAACCTAAAACTGGCTCACGGTGGTAACTCTGCACATTCCCCTGCAGGGCAGAAACAGTCAACTGAGTGATGAACACTCCTCCCCTCCTGCCAAATCAAATGCTGCCCTAAATATTTTTCTCCCACTCTCCCACCTCCATGGTTTTGTTCATGCTGTTTCCCCTGCCTGGAATGCCTTTCTCAGTCCAGTCTACCAGCTGCAGTCTTCACTGTCTTCCAAGCCCTGCCACCTGGTCCACAAAGACATTTCCAATCCCCACAGTTTCTCTTTGAGCCTAGAAGTGCTTGGTTTGTACCTCCATACAGTCCCTCTCCAGCCTGCCTCCTGCTGTGACTTGATGTCCCAACATTCTCAGCTGCTGGTGTTCCCCACAGATCCTGGCAGTCCTGCACTTCCATGCCTGTGCCCCTGTATGCCCTGTACAGGAGCACCCCCTTGGTCTGCCGCAACCCTTAGTCGTCTTTCAAAACTTGGCTAAGGTATTACCTCCTTCAGGAAGTCTTCCTTGACCTTCCCAGTCCCTAACTCGACCACTGTGCTTCCATGGTATGTAGAGGATACTCTGTTATGAACAAAATTGCTTGTTCGTTTGTTCATTCATTCCTTCATTCTAGCGAAGTGCAGACTTTGGAGCCAAACTACTCATGTTTGAATACCAGCTCCAAAGTGACTTTGGGCAAATACTTAGCCTCTGCCTTAGTTTTCTGTAAAAGGAGGAAAATAATAGTCACTGCCTCAAAGGTTTTTGTATGGATTAAATGAATTGATCCATGTAGAATGCGTAGACAGCGCCTGAAATATAGTAAGTACTTAATAAATTTGCAATTGATGCGATTAATGCATTTTAATTGTGGTGTTGGTTAAGAATATTGAATATACCATGGATTTCCAGAAGAATGAACAAATCTGTCTTGAAAGAAGGACAGCCAGAATGTTCCTTAGAAGCAAGGATGGCGAGACTTCATCTTACGTACTTTGGACATGTTGTCAGGTGGGATCAATCCCTGGAGAAGGACATAAAATAGAGGATCAGTGAAAAAGAGGAAGACCCTCAATGATATGGACTGACACAATGGCAGCAACAATGGGCTCAAACATAGCAGTGATTGCGAGGATGGTGCAGAACTGGGCAATGTTTTGTTCTGTGTACATAGGGTTGCTATGAGTCAGAACTGACTTGATGATGTCTAACAACAACAACAATGAATTTGGCTACAACTATAATTTATTGATTCATTCTACAACCTAGGAAAATATTTTAAAAACTGAACACGGAAACTGAGGCAGGAGCCTACCTGTGTGGCCCCGGAGAAGACAGCATGGGAGCAGGGAGGCAGGGAGATTCAGTGGTCACTGGGGACACCTGCGCTTTTCCAGTTGTTCAAGACATCAGATGTTTGGTAGCAAGACTTGCTCCTTTGGGCTGAGATACCATGCTGTCTGTTGCCTGATGGGGCCTGGCTCAAGGCCGAGACACAGTGTCTGCCAATGGACCCAAACATACTGACTAGGGTGAGGATGGCGCAGGACTGGGCAACGTTTCGTTCTGTTATACATGAGGTCACTATGAGTTGGAGCCCACTTGACTGCAGTGGCGCCTACCAACAACAACATATTAAATAGGCAGAGATGACTTATTTAAGGCTACTGCAATAGGGAAGGGAGACCGGAATTAAGTCTAAACTCAACTCCACTGAAACAAAAAACAAGCAGGGTTTTTCTTTTTTTAAATTTTATTGTGCTTTAGGTGAAAGTTTACAATGCAAATTATAGTCTCTCATTCAAAAATGTATACACAAATTGTTTTGTGCCATTGGTTGCGATCCTGCAATGTGTCAGCACTCTCCCCCTTTCCCTTTACACCGGAGGTTCCCTGTGTCCATTCGCCCAGTTTTCCTTTCCCTTCCTGCATTCTCCACTTTGCTTTTGGGCAGGTGTTGTTCATTTGGTCTCGTATACTTGATTGAACTAAGAAGCACATTCCTCACATGTATTACTGTTTGTTTTATAGGCCTGTCTAATCTTTGGCCGCTGCAACAATGGGTTCAAGCATAACAATGATTCTGAGGATGGTGTAGGACTGGGCAGTGTTTCGTTCTGTTGTACACAGGGTCACAACGAGTCGGAACTGACTAGATGACATCTAACAACAATAATCTTTGGCTGAAAGATGGACTTCGGGAGTGGCTTCAGCTCTGAGTTAGCAGATATCTGGGGGCCGTAGCCCTGGGGGTTCCTCCAGTCTCTGTCAGAGCAGTAAGTCTGGTCTTTTTTTGTGAATTTGGATTTTGTTCTATATTTCTCTCCTGCTGTGTCTGGGACCCTCTATTGTGATCTCTGTCAGAACAGTCACTGGTGGTAGCCAGGTACCTTCTAGTTTTTTTGAGCTCAGGATGGTGGAAGCTGTGGTTCATGTGATCCATTAGTCCTTTGGACTAATATTTTCTTTATGTCTTTGGTTTTCTTCATTCTCCTTTGCTCCAAACGGATTGGGACCAATAGGTATATCTTAGATGGCTGCTCACAAGCTTTTAAGACCCCAGATGCTACTCACCAAAGTAGGATGTAGTACATTTTCTTTATGAATTATGTCATGCCAATTGACCTAGATGTCCCCTGAGACCATGGTCCCCAGGCCTCAGCCCCAGTAACTCAGTCCTGCAAGGTGTTTGGATGTGTCTAGGAAGCTTCTATGACTTTGCCTTGGTCAAGTTGTGCTGACTTCCCCGTATTGTATATTGTCCTTCCCTTCACTAAAGTTAACACTTCTACTGTCTAGTTAGTGATTTCCTCCTCCTCCCCTACCCTCCCATCAAAGATTGTTTTTTTCTGTGTGTAAACCTTTTATTGGATTTTTATGATAGTGATCTCATACAATATTTGTCCTTTTGTGATTGACTTATTTCACTCAGCATAATGCCCTCCAGATTCATCTATGCTGTGAGATGTTTCACAAATTCATTACTGTTCTTTATTGTTGCATAGTATTCCATTGTGTGTGTGTACCATAATTTGTTTATCCATTCATCTGTTGATGGGCACTTAGGTTGTTCCCATTTTTTAGCTATTGTGAATAATGCTGCAATGAACATAGGTGTGCATGTGTCTATTCATGTGACGGCTCTTGTTTCTCTAGGATATATTCCTAGGAGTGGGATTGCTATGGTATTTCTATTTCTAGCTTTTCAGGGAGATAGCATATCATTTTCCATAGTGGTTGTACTATTTTACATTCCCACCAGCAGTGCATAAGAGTTCCAATCTCCCCACAACCTCTCCAACATTTGTTATTTTCTGTTTTTTTTTTTTTAATTGGTGCCAGTAATGTTGGTGGTGAGATAGTATCTCATTGTAATTTTGATTTGCATTTGTCTACTGGCTAATGATCGCGAGTATTTCCTCATGTGTCTGTTAGCTTCCTCAATATCTTTGGTGAAGTGTCTGTTCATATCCTTTGCCCATTTTTTAATTGAATTATTTGTCTTTGTCTTTTTGTTATTGAGGCGTTGAAGTATTTTATAGATTTTAGAGATTAAATCCTTATCCGATATATCAGAGTCAAAAATTTTTTCCCAGTCTGTAGGTTCTCTTTTTACTCTGTTGGTGAAATCTTTTGAGGAATGTTAAGTGTTTAATTTTTGGAGCTCCCAGTTATCTACTTTCTCTTCTGGTGTTTGTGCATTGTTAGTTCTGGTTTGTATTGAATTTATGCCATGTATTAGGGCCCCTAGCATTGTCCCTATTTTTTCTTCCATGATCCTTATCGTTTCAGGTTTTATATTTAGGTCTTTGGTCCTTTTTGAGTTAGTTTTTGTGTATGGGGTGAGGTACGGGTCCTATTTCATTTTTTTGCAGATGGATATCCAGTTATGCCAGTGCCATTTGTTAAAAAGACTGTCTTTTTCCCATTTAATGGACTTTGGTCCTTTGTCAAAGATCAGCTGACCATAGGTGGATGGATTTACGTCTGGGTTCTCGATTCTGTTCCATTGGTCTATGTGTCTGTTATAGAACCAGTACCAGGTTGTTTTGACTATTGTAACTGTATAGTAGATTCTGAGATCAGGTAGTGTGAGGCCTCCTACTTTGTTCTTTTTCTTCAATAATGCTTTGCTTATCTGGGGCCTCTTTCCTTTCCATATAAAGTTGGTGATTAGTTTTTCCATTTTGTTAAAGAATACTGTTGGTATTTGGATCAGGATTGCATTATATCTGTACATTGCTTTGGGTAGTATTAACATTTTCACAATGTTGAGTCTTCCTATCCATGAGCGTGGTATGTTTTTCCACTTACATAGGTCTCTTTTGGTTTCCTGCAATAGTGTTTTGTAGTTTTCTTTGGATAGGTCTTTTATGTCCCTGGTTAGATTTATTCCTAAGTATTTTATCTTTTGGGGGCTATTATAAATGGTATTGTTCTCCCGATCTACTTTTCAAAATTCTCTTGGTGTGTAGGAATCCAACAGATTTTTCTATGTTGATCTTTTATCCTGCTACTCTGCTAAATCTATTAGTTCAAGTAGTTTTCTTGTGGAATCTTTGGAGTTCTCTATGTATAGGATCATATCATCTGCAAATAGGGATCGTTTGCAGGCAGGGTTTTTAAGTGGTGGGTGGAAAAATACTGGAGGATGTTAGGGGGTGATCAATGGGATGGATAAGTGATTTACTGAGTTTGCAGTTTGGCCCGTTTGGCTTGAAATACTCTTTTTTTTTTTTTTAAGTGAGTAGATGTCGGGATTTTATAAGGCTCAGGGGAGAGGGAGATAAGGGACTTCCTGGTTAGGCACCTGGATAATGTAAGGGAGGGAGATAGGGAGAGAGGAAGGTTGAGGAGACAGGCAGGAAGAAGCCTGTTTTGTTTTAACATGGGAGGTACTAATGCAGAGGTTTTCAAACTTCTAATTGTAACCTGTTAGTGGGAAATTGAAATCAATTTACAGGGTTGTGACCACCATTATTATTCCTAATGGAATAGGCTAGAAAACAAATACCAGAGTGTATTATGTGTGGTAAGGGCTAGTATTGTTTAGCCAAACTTTTGTTTCAGCTTTATACATATGTCTCTGTATCCCTGGTTTTGTGATAATATGCATTTCCAACCACAGACTATGTCTTTGTTGTCTAGCACTGCTATAACAGAAATACAACAAGTGAATGGCTTTAACAAACAGAAATTTATTCTCTCACAGTTTAGGAGGTTAGAAGTCCAAATTCAGGGTGCCAGCTCCAGGGGAAGGCTTTCTGTCTCTGTCAGCTCTGGAGGAAGGTCCTTGTCATCAATCTTTCCATGGTCCAGGAGCTTCTTAGCACAGGGACCCTGGGTCCAAAGGACGTGCTCTGCTCCCGGTGCTGCTTTCTTGGAGGTATAAGGTCCCCCTGTCTCTCTGCTCACTTCGTTCTTTTGTATCTCAGAAGAGATTGACTCAAGATACAACCTAATCTTGGAGATTGAGTCCTGCCTCATTAACATAACTGCCTCTAAACCTACCTCATTAATGTCATAGAGGCAGGATTTACAACACATAAGAAAATCACATCAGATAACAAAATGGTGGACAATCACACAATACTGGGAATGATGGTCTAGCCAAATTGGCACACGTTTTGGGGGAGCACAGTTCAATCTATAACAGGCTATCATACAAAAAAAATCTGAAAACTTCTTGATAGAGCTTGTTTGCATATGGACAGGAATGAACCTAATGTTTTCTGGGAGTAACCTTTTATGGGAGTAGCATTCTGTAATTCTTCTTGTCTTGGGACCGAAGGTAATAAAATGAGCACACTGCCCTTTGAACACAGTAACGCAACCCAGGCCTGATAACAAAGTTCCCCTGAGTTCATGGGCTCTCAGTAACCCCTGGCCAAGGTTAGGAAGATTTCTGGGGCCATGAGATAAATGGGACATCTTCTCCACTCGGGTCCTTTAATGAGGAACCAATGAGACCCTAGGTTGGAAGGACTTTGCTGTCTGGAGATTGTCCTGCAACTGCGATGTGTTGTTGTTAATAAGCAATCCTCATCTGGGTCAGTTGGCAGCAAAGCCAGGACTGGAGTCCTGTGTCTGGCCTACAGCTGGGGACTCTGCCTACAGAGCATGGTGGTAGGATACAACCTGATCCTTGTCAGGGAATCGGGACGAAGAGCAAAGGGAGGAGAGAGCAGGTGATTGACAAAGACTGGTGGGCTAAGAGGAGAGAGAGATGGACAGAGCAGGGGACAACAGGAGGAGGAAATAAGTATGTGTGTGTGTGGGGAGGGTTGTGTAATGCAAGAGAGAACGATAGGACTCAGAGAGGAGACTGACAGGCTAAAGGAAGGCTACAAGGTCCCCCAGAGCCTGATAGACCTCATACTTCACTCACCTGAACCAAAAATTTAGCTCCCACCCCAAACCTGCCCCTCCCTGAGCCCTCATCTCGGTGAACAGTGTCACCACCCACCTAGCTGTATAAACCAGAGACCTGAGACTCATCCAAGACTCCTCCCTCTTCCTTGCCCCCACAGTCAGTCCATTCTCAAGTTTCTCAAGCCTATCCACCCCTCTCTGTTTGCATCACCTGAATCTAGTCCAGGTGGCCAGCATCTCTTGCCTTGACCATGGAAATCACCTCCTCATGATCTCCCTGACTGCGTCTCATCACCTCCAGACCAAGCTCTTCAGAGCTGTCAGAGATTTTTTTTCTAAAATGCAATTCGGATCTTGTCTCTACCTGGTTCTCTGTGGCTTT
Source organism: Dugong dugon (assembly GCA_030035585.1). NCBI lineage: Eukaryota > Metazoa > Chordata > Mammalia > Sirenia > Dugongidae > Dugong > Dugong dugon. Next base: position 70,225,165 of record CM057467.1, read on the forward strand.
TAGGATAAACTGTAATTCTTTATCATCACACGAAGAACTATGTGTAATCTGACTCAGTTTACCTCTCTTGCTTCACCTCTCCCCCTGTATCTCCGTGTTCCAGACACATGCAACCACTATCAGTGCCTCGGACAAGGTGCTCTCTTCTCTTCCTAGCCTCTGCACACGCTATTCTCTCTAAATGGGACACTGCCTAAAGTCCACTCCTTCCTCCAGTTGTAGCTTTGCAGGAGCCTTCTCTGACGCACTAAGTGTGGGTGTGACGCTCTGCTCAGTGCTCCCGAATCACCCTCTGCTTCTTCTATTGTGGTTTTCATCACGCTTTGTCATAACTGGCTCATGTTTGTCTTCTCCATCTCCAGACTGTAAGCTCTGTGAGTCTAGGAACTCCGTGTGCTTGTTGCTGTGTCTCTAGCACTGAGCTCATGGCCTGGCACATAGCATGCCCTCGATGAATATTTGTTGTAAAATGGACTTTTAGACTTAAGGAATGTTAGAATCATAGGCAGAACTACTGTTAGAAAGGGAGAGTAGCAGGATGTTTGGAACAGAGACTGTTACAGTCAAAAAACCACATTGTTGTTTGTAGCTGCCATTGAGTCAGCCCCAAACTCACAGCAACCCCATGCACCACAGGATCAGGCTGTTGTGATCCACAGAGTTTTCATGGGCTGATTGTTGGAAGTAGATTGCCAGGCCTTTCTTCCTAGTCTGTCTTAGTCTAGTAGTTCTGCTGAAACCTGTTCAGCATCATAGCAACACTCAAGCCTCTATTGACAGACAGGTGGTGACCGCCCATGAGGTGATTGGGTGGGAATCTATCCTGGGTCTCCCACATGGAAGGTGAGAATTCTACCACTGAAGCACCACTGCAGTTCACCTACAGGTGCCTCAAAATAAAGGCCTGCTGATCTACTTCAGAAAAATCAGTCAATGAAAAGCCTATGCAGGGGCAGTTACTAGCCTGAGTTTATAGCTGGGGAAACTGAGGCTAGGAGAGGGAAGTGGTTTGACTAAGGTTGAATAGTTTGTGAGTGGCAAAACCAAGACTTCAACCTGGGTCTGTTGCACTCGAGAGCCCATGAACACTTGACCATGGCTCTCCATGCTCACGCCTGCCCAGAGCTTTACTCACAGAGCTAGGCTCAGCTCTAGTTCTCCCACCCATCCTCTGTCTCTACTGAGGGGTCCTCTATGTCTTGGGTTGGCCATGTGGGGCCATTTGAGTGGACCCTGGTCCAAGGGAGAACCATCAAGGGTTTGCCCCATTGCCTCTGCCAGCTTTGATCTTTCATTGTTCTTTAGGGGCCGTGAGGTGAGATCCCACCGCCTGTCTAGCTCACATCCACTCACCCCCAAACACAGCCACTGGTCAGTCACCTAGATGACAGGCCTCCAACACTTTGTGTGCTTTTCACCCTGTGCCTGTTCCCACTACTCAGCTCTGGCAGTTTACACTACTCAGAATGCTTCTTTCCTGATACCCAAGGTTGAAATCTGGGTATCTCTAGTTAAAGGCTTAGGAGCTGGGAGATCAAGGTCTGTTTTCCAAACCTGTGTTTGAGGGGAAGAAGTGGGGTGGCCTAAGTTTGGGGAGGGAGGAAGTAGAGAATGGGAGGTGAAGGAGGAGAGGGAAGGGCAAGTAGGGAGAGGAGAGAGTGACAGGGCTGAAAGGGCAGGGCAGGGCCTGGAGGCACAGTAGTTACATAAGGTTATGTACCCAAGGTATGACAAACCCTGGTGCCCTGCCAGGTGGGTAAAGAGAGTTCATCAGCCACGGGCTTTGTGCAATTAGACCAGATATCCAGGGGTAATTTCACAAAAGGAGGGTTACTTTAGCCTACGGTGAGCACCAAGGTCAGTGAACTGCCTATGATTGAACTATGGTCCTCCCTCCTCCTCCAGCCAGCTTTAAGTCCTACTCTTGGAACTGCAGCAGGCTTTGTACCAAAGAGGGAAAAACATACTTGGCTGGCTGTAAACATGCTTTCATATTAATTTTTGGCGGTAGGCACAGGAATTAAACATTTAAGGAGCATTTCTCAGTGTCCATGGCATGGTTACATTTGATGCTCACAGGGACCCCCAGAGGTAAGTTCGTTATGCCCCTATGTTATAGACTGGAGCTCAGAGAGGGGCTGTGGTTGTCTAAGGTCACACAGTGAGAAAGAGGTGGAGCTGGCACTTGAAGTTAGGTCTCATGATGTTGTCACCTATGACTATGGCCTCAGAAGATAAAACAGTTAACACTTAGCTGAAGTTGGCAATGCGTAGGATATAGTTCTTATTTTAACTCATTTCATCCTCATGACCCTATCTTATCATCCCCATCTTACAGGAGGGAAACTGAGGCGTTAAGTTACTCAATCCACAGAGCTAGTTAGTGATGGAGCTAACACTTGAACCCAGGCTGTCAGGTTTCAGAGTCTATGCTCTTAACTGCTTCACTTAACTGCCCCTGCTACTTCTCTCCCTCGAAGTGTTTGGTTGTATTCAGGAAACTTTTTAGCTTTTGCTTTAGTCCAGTTGTGCTGACTTCCCCTGTAGTGTGTGTTGTCCTTCCGTTCACCTAAGATAATTTTTGTCTACTATCTAGTTAGTGAGTACCCCTCTCCCTCCCTCCCCACCCTTGTAACCATCAAAGAATGTTTTCTTCTGTGTTTAAAAACCATTTCTTGAGCTCTTATAATAGTGGTCTCATACAATATTGTCCTTTTGTGACTGACTAATTTCACTCAGTGTAATGCCTTCCAAATTCATCCATGTTATGAGATGTTTCGCAGATTCATCGTTCTTTATCGTTGCGGAGCATTCCATTGTGTGGATGTACCATAATTTGTTTATCTATTTGTCCGTTGATAGGCACCTAGGTTGTTTCCATCTTTTTGCTATTGTGAATAGTGCTGCAATGAACATGGGTGTGCATATATGTATTCGTGTGATGGCTCTTATTTCTCTAGGATATATTCCAAGGAGTGGGATTGCTGGATCCTATGGTACTTCTATTTCCAGCTTTTTAAGGAAGTGCCTAATCAATTTCCAAAGTGGTTGTACCATTTTACATTCCCACCAACAGTGTATAAGTGATCCAGTCTCTCCACAATCTCTCCGACATTTATTATTTTGTGTTTTTTTGAGGGGGGATTAATGCTAGCCTTGTTGGGGTGAGATGGTATCTCATTGTAGTTTTGGTTTGCATTTCTCTAATGGCTAATGATTGTGAGCATTTCCTCATGTGTCTGTTAGCCACCTGAATGTCTTCTTTGGTGAAGTGCCAAGGCTGTAATCTTTACAGAAGTAGACTGCCTCATCTTTTTCCCATGGAGTGGCTAGTGAGTTCAAACTTTGGTTAGCAGCCGAGCACTTAACCACTGGGCAACCAGCGCACCTTCAGAATGGCTTTACTGGGTGTAAAAATATTGACATACTTCTGTATTGGTTGGTAAATAGATATTTCTCTTAACCTCCCTAAGTGCTCCCCTCTTTGCCCTGGTACTCTAGTAATTAAATGGTTAATGCCTGGCAGCCCTCTACCCCAGCCAGGAGTGCCAACGTTCATTTGGCCATGTCCCAATAGTGCTGTGCTGCCATATCATGATTAATAGTGTGATTACCGCCCCAGGAGGACAAGCAGTGTGGTGGTATGCATAGGGTAAGACACCTGCAAGTTCACACCCTGCCTGTGCCACAAATTCTTCCCTGTGTGTACTTGGGCCACTTCCTTTCTCTAAGCTTCAGCTTTTTCATAGTGGCCACCTCACAGGTTTTTGTACTAAATGAAATAATGAAGATAGAGCACCTGGTACGTAGAAGGAAAGTCCTTGGGTGGTACAAGAGGTGAATGCACTTGGCTGCTAACCAAAAGGTTGGAGGTTTGAATCCACACAGAGGCACCTGGGAAGAAAGGCCTGGTGATCTACTTCCAAAAAATCTGTCATTGAAAACCCCACAGAGCACAGTTCCACTCGGACAAACATGGAGTCAGCATGAGTTTGAAAGTACTCAATGGCAACTGGTTTGGTTTGGTTTGGTTTATGTAGTAGTCACTCGGAACACTTAGTGCCCCTTGTGGCAGACCAACAAGGAATGTGTGGGTTCAGGGGAGAGGGAGAACGGTAATGTGGTATGATAGTCAGAGGGTAGATTTCTGAGCCAGAAAAACCCAAGTTCAATGTTTGACTCTGCCACTTACTAAAGTGTGCAACGTTAAGCTAGTTACATAATATTTTTGTGCTTCAAATAAGAAGTTACATGAGGTAATGCTTGAGAAAGCAGTTGACAGTAGGCCCTCAGGAAATGTTAGCTCTCCTCGGGGGAGGGAGTGGAGGGATGTTACTGAGACATCATGACTCAGCATGAACCTGCAGGACCGCTGATCCTGGATTTAGCCCTCACCTTTCCCAGATTCACAATCAGCCCCACCTCTGGCCTTAACACTAGCATTGTGTCTGCCAGGCTGGGAGGTGAGCAAAGTTCACAGAGGCTTTTGCCTCTGTCCACACTCAGTAGCAAACCTGACCGGCTCAGCTCTGGCACAGGCACCAGGCAGGGTTGGAGGAGCAGGGAGAAAAGCCCAGAGAAGGGTGGCCTATGGGGTCACAGTGGTGGAGGGGCTGGTTGGTGTGTGGTGGTGGTAATGGCCAAAATACTGGCATGCTTTTATCTCATCAGAGGCTCACAGCTGCTCTTTTAGGTGGGCTGAGCTAGTAAGCTCCTCTTGACATGAAGAGAAACAGGCCCTGAGGAGTTAAGGGATACATGTAGGACCACTCATACTGGGATTAAGACCTCTCTCTGTCTCTGGGCTCAGGCCCTGGCTCTTCCTACCACCCAGACCACTTGCTTGCCCTCCAAGGCTTTGGGAGGCTGCTGAGTGTAGTGGGAAATCGCATGGACACAGAAGTTACAGACTGGGTTCAAATCCCAGCTGGGTTAAGGATCAGCTGTGTGATCTTGGGTGAGCCCCTTTAGCCCCCAGGCTGTCGAGCAGACCAGTGAGGTAGGGGACAATCTCTGCCCCTGGAACTCTCCAGGCCCTCAATAAATGGCAGCTATCGTGACTGTATAATTACTAACTGCTCAGTAACTGTTGCTGAATCAAATTCCTGGAGAGCCAGGAAGTGTGTCTGTGGGTGGGAGAGAAGTCTGGCACTTCCAGGGGCCCTAAGGCTTCCTTCCCACATGCTCCGCTCCCCTCCCACCCCTTCCACCCCTACTCCTGGCAGCCCTTGAGAGGGATGTAAAGGAGGGACCTCTCGGGCAGGTGGGTCTGGAATTTACCTTTTCTGGCCCACTGTACCTGTCTGAAACCCTATCTCCCTCTCGGCAGTCCTCAGCCCAAATAAACTGTTTCATTTTCTCACAGCGCCTGTCCCTGTCCAAACTTGTTTGCACTATTATATTTTCACTCTTGTCTATGCTCCCATAGAATGGTGATCCAGGTGGCAGGGACGTTGTCTGTGCTGTTCACTGCTTTAACTCCAGCACCTAGAACAGTGCCTGGCATATAGCAGGGGTTTGGTTTTCATTTGGGAAATGAAGGAGTTCACGTGTGTATGAATCCTTACGGTCAGCCCTTTGCTGTGCTTAGGGATGTTGCATTAAGTCAGAGCCCATCCTTGTTTTCTAGAGGCTTCCAATCTGGTGTTGGGGGACAGACATAGACATAGTCAGTGACCACTAGCATAACCTGTTCTGTGACAGAGGGAAGGAAGCACCAGGGCTGGGGGAAGTCAGAGTGGGTGGTATCTGATCTAATTCAGGTGAGTATGAGGGGCCCGGTAGGATGGCCTGGGAAGCCTATCAGAGACGCCTCAGCTGAGATGCAAAAGATGAGTAAGAGTTAGACGGACAAGGGAGGGGATGAATTCCAGACAGAGAGAACAGCATGTGCAAAGGCACAGAGATGTTATGGAAATGCAGAGAAGTGTGTGGCGGGAGAGGGGTGTGGGGCTGCGGGAGTCTGACGCTGTAGACAGGTTACAGTCAACGAGCACAGTGGCTGGGAAGATGGATGCTGGGCTGGGAGAGGGACTGGAGGGAACAGTGGGGGTCTGATAGGAGCACATCTGAGGAATGTGTGAATTTGGGCTGTTTCTTCCCTGTTCTCAAAGTCTTCCTGGCTGCTGAGAAGTGGGGCTGCCCAGGGCCTGCCAGCTGTTTGCTAAGTGGTTGCAGATGTCTCTCTCTCTACTGTTCCCAACTTCCCTAGGTTAGCGCAACCTCCCCTCTGAGCTGGTGTCTCTGTCTCTCTCTGTCTTTGTCTCTCTCCTGACCCAGCCAGGCCACTGTGACTGTGGGATCTGGGAGCAGCCACTCCCCTTGCTGAGCCCAGTTTCCTCCTCAGACTCACAGTGGGTGGGTAATAAGCGCCTTGCAGGCCACCCCTTCCCAGATCTGGTATTTTAGCAGACGAAGCAGAGTCAAGGGGGTATGCGGTGGCTTTTCCAAGTAACCCAGCCCAATGGCGCCAGGAAGTATGGCTCATTCTGGCTTTGCTAGGGGTGAAGATCAGGCTACTGGCTCCTACTCCTTCATCTAAAACCTTCCGGCCCAAGAGGGAACCCAAAGCTGGAGAGAAAGATTTTGATCTGACATAGACTCTCATTTTAGCCAAAGACATCCGGCCACATTTGGCAAGTTTCTGCCTCCCTCCGGGCCTTGGTCTCCCTTTTTGTATAATGGTTATAACAGTACCTGTCCTCTCTCTGGATAGCCAGGAGACCTGCTCTTCATCCTGGCTTTGGCATTGGCTTGCCTTGGTCAAGTCCATTCCCCTTTTTGGGATTCAGTTTCTGCATCTGTCTATTGAGGGGGTTGAAGTTGAGGGCCTTTGAGGAATGTTCCAGCTAAGACATTCTCCCCAGGCTCATAGATCCTATGGATCCAATTGGTCCTTAGCAATCACACCACTGCCAAATGTCCACCCAGGTTCTGCTCGAATGCTTGCAGGGAGCTCACTACGTACTCAACACCTACCTTCTACCTTTAGGCCTTCTTCACACTGTACTTTTCTTCCTGCATCTCCCAACCAGTGGATCAATTCCATCTTCGGACACCACAAAACTGCACACAACTTAATAGGCCCACACAATGGGCACCCTGTGCCAGGCCTTATGCTGGGCACCAGGGACATGGAGGAGAACCAGAAATAGTCATTGTCCTTGAGGAGATTGTGGTCAAGTTCGAGAGACAGACTAGTAAACATGTAATTTCAGTGAAAGCTTAGGGTAGGAAAGAGAATGTTAGGACAAAGGATAGGCGAGGAGAAGTCAGAAGGCAGGATAGGTGTCATATGTACCCGGACAAGAAGTTTCTATGTCATCCAGCAAGGACTGGAGAGACATAAACAAACCACTCCCTTGGCCCCAGCCAGACTCAATAATTATCCCAGCTGCCATTTACTGTCCCCACTGGATGCCAGGCCCTGTTACTCCATCAATTACCTTCAATATTGATCTCACTGAATCCCCACAACAACCCTGCCAGAGGGTAACTCTTATCTCTGTTTTGTAGGTGACAAAACTGAGGTCCAGACCAATCACACATCTTCCCAAAGGTCATGTGGTATGTATGTTTGGAGCCTGATTCGAATCAATGTGACTAAAAGCCCCTCACTAGGCTTTTCTGCCTCTTGTTTGGCCATTTGTCATTGTTGTGGCTTGGCTTGGGGTCTGCTCCTTCCAGAACCTCCTCAGAGGCAGCCCCTGTCTGCTTGTGCATTTCCTAAAGTGAGGGAGCCAGGACAGGAAACTCCCAACTAAGGTGGAGACTGTGGGTCTGAGCCCAGGGCATGTGCCTCAGGGGCCTCAACACCCCAAGGCTCATGGTCTAGCACCTTTGGAGGGATTCCAGTATCTGGCCAGCAGCCTTGGGAGGTGTGCCCTTGTGTGGGCAAGGAAGACCTCTTCCCAGCACCCTCAAATTATGTCTTAAAGCTGGCCTTTACTGCAGCAGCTTAGCAGCAGATAGGACCCAGGTCTGGGAGCCCAGAGTCCCAGGCTATAGCCTCTGCTGGCCTTCCCAACATGTGGGGTGACCTTGGATAAAGCACTCCCACTCTAAGGTTTCAGATTGCCTATTCTGCAAACATGAGGAGGCTGGGCAAGATCTCCAAGCAAGACTGTTTTGGTCTGATCTAGGACAGATATGACTCTGAATATCTTCCTTCACTGTGCTTCCTTCCCCCAACACAAAGTCACTCCCAAGTCTCTTGGCTACTGGAGCAGGGTCCACCCTACATCTTCTCAGTGAGCAGGGTCCACCCTACATCTTCTCAGTGGGGCATCCTTTCACTTAGAAAGGGAGTTCCAGAAGACAGTAATGGGGTGGGAGGGACTTGGGAAAGGATGAGATCAGAGTGTCCCAGCTGCCTGGTGGGGAGGTAAACAGAGAGTGTCCTTGGAGTCAGACAGACCATTAACCAGCTGCATGACCTTGGGTAGACCTCTTAACGTTCCTAAACTTCTGTTTCCATATCTGGGAAATAGAGATAATGATAGTTCTTACTTCTAGGAGTTATTAACAGTGGGGATGAAATAAGGATTGCAGGAAGGTGTCCCTTAAAGCCCTTGGCACAGAGCCTGGTATATAGTAAGCACTCAACAAGTGTAGCCTTGATGACAACCATGATGATGGTGACGATGACGATGAAGGGGAATGATGACAATTTTGTTGAACAGTCTGAGACACTGCTCAGTCCTCCCCCAGCATGCTGGGTACTTTCACACTTCCGGGCCTTTGCATTTGCTGTTTCATCTCCCTGGACTGCCATTTGGCAAGATTCTTCCTACTCCGGTCCTATGAATGCATCCTGAGTAACCGAGGGCCCTCAAGGCAGCAGGCCTTGTGGAACTGAGGCTGAAGGAGGCCCGCTGCCACCCTAGGAATCTCCATAGATCAGCACCCAGTGGATACACCCTGGGTGTGCCAGGAGCACCAGCTTCGGAGAGATTAATAGGCTTCCCAGGGGGAGGCAGCACTTAGCTGGAGTCGTGGTGGAGGAGTTGGAATTGACTGGAAGAAGAGAATAGGATTTCTTTTTCCATCTAAAAGCATTCAGACAGATGAAATAACATGCAAAAGCAGGGAGGTGTGAAATTGCATGTCGAGCTTGGGAAACTTCAAGAAGCACAATATGGTTAGAAAGTTGAGAGCGAGGGGGGAGGGATGAGAGATGGGAGCAAATGGAGAGGATGGTTGGGGGCAGATCATGAAGAGCTTTGTGTGCTAAATCAGACATTCAAAATTTATCCTGACAGCAATGGGGAGTTATTCTTTTCATCATTCAACAAACCTTCCTGAGAAGCTACTGACCCAAAGTGCTTTCATAGTAAGCACTGTGGTCTGCTACCCAGATGGCCAGTCCCCACTTCTCAGGACTGGAGCTGTTTCCCCCCAGCTGCTGGGAGTGCTGATGGTTGGCAGCTTGCAGCTGAGACTCCCCTCCCTGCAACTCCCTTATGCTGAAGAAACCCTCCTCACCCGACATGATATGCCCCTTCCTGGTGCCAACCTGCATGCAGTGACTGGTTCATGTGGGAGTATAAAGGCCTGACCCCCTTGCCCCAATTTGGGGCAGCTCTGAAGAATCATTCCAGCTCCAGAACTCCCTGAGGGGCTGGTTGAGCCTTTGTGGGATCTGCGTCTCGGCCCAACCCTGCCTCCGTTGATCTCCCACAGGTGCTGATCTTGAAAGCACACCCCGATAAATCTCCTGCCAGCAAACTCCATCTCAGAGTCAGCTTCCCTAGAATCCAGCCTGTAACAATCACTGAAGGATTGGAGCAGGAGAGACCGTTGCTTGGGAAAGGTGTCTCTGCCCACTGTGCGAGGATAAAGTGGAGGGAGAGACCGGAGCCCAGAGGTCAGTTGTCGTCCTGAGTGAGCAGAGAAATGATGAGGGCATGAGGAAGGAGGGTTGGATTTGGGAGACTTAAAGGAAATAGAATTGCCAGACCTGGATGGATTATGTAGAGAAGGGATCTCTCGGGAGCCTGCCAGGTTCCTGCCTGGAGCAGCTGGGCAGAAGTGGAGCCAATCCCTGGGATGGGTTTAACAGGAAAGACTTATTTTGGTTTGGGAGTGGTGAGCATGCATGGGACATCCAGGTGGAGGGTTCATGAGGCAGAAGTAAATTTCCATGACCAGGAGAGGGATTTTGTGGGGGAGGTTTTGATCTGGGAGTTAACCAGCACTTTGCAGTTTACAAAGCGTTTACTCACACCTATCTAATTTAATTTGGGCACCAAACAACCAGAAGGGTCTATAGGGTGCAGTAGACCTCCTGCTGGCCTAGATGTCAGCCCTTTAATTACTGAATCATGGGGAGGTCCCAGAGGGTCCTGACAGGGCTAGTGGGGGGGGGGGCACTCAGGGGGCTCAGAGTGGCAGCTGTTTACCAAGCAGTAAATTAGAATCTTTGCACGCCAACTACCAGTTCCTCGTGTAATCCTCACAGAAACTTGTTGAGACAGATGCTGAAATCCCTTTTTAAAAAGAGGAAACCAAGGCTCAGTGAGGTAAGTAACTTGCCAGGCATCAAGCAACTCCTAAGCAGCAGACCTGGAGTTGAACCTAGGTTCATCTGACCCCCAGCCCATGCCCATAATTGCTGGAGTGGGGATCAGAAGCCGAAATTCTAGGCTTTTTAGCCAGGGTCCTTTCCCCTTGCTCTGATGGTAACTTCCTGTAGTGAATTCCAGAACTTCTGATCATGAGCCAATGTCTCCTTCCAAGAAATGCTGCTGGGAATATCCAGCCCTATGGGGGAGGGAGTGGGGTGGGATAAGCCCAGTGCCAGGAACCTGGGAATTTCCAGGCCTGGGGATCCCCTGTTCCTGGTTTGGAGACAGAGGTTCTGGGTAGCAGTGGCCTCTCAACGGCTAGCACCTCCAGTGTCAGAAGGAGATCTGGGGGCCAGCTTGGTCTGCCTCAGCTTGGGCTCACATGTCTATATCCTTCTCTCCAGGGAAATGGGCTATCTGTGAAGCAGTGAGCTCACTGTGACGGAAAATGTTTTTGCAGAGCCTGGCTTTTTAATTTTTTGCTCATTCATTTACTTAACATTGAACAGCTATTTAGCAAGAACCTCCCTTGTTCCCTGTGCCACAATGGGTCCTGTCCTCAGGGAGCTCCCAGTTTGGTGGAGAAGTTGGGTGCCAAACAGGCAATCCAATGAGAAAGACAGAATGTACAGGGGCCGTCCTGGCTCATTCCGGTGTCTCCTATGCCTAGTATGAGGCTGGCACAGGGTCTCTATCAGGGGCTATTTGGCTAATGGGTAAAGGAAGGCAGGACTGAGGCTGGACAAAAACAAGGGCTTCCTGAGATAAAACACTGCAGGGCTGAATGAGAGATGGCATGGCCTCTTCATCCCCAGAGGGCACCAGCCTCTGCCCTGCAGAGTTTGACATCCACTCATCTAAAGGCAAAATGCTGGACTCAGAGATGCTGGAGACTTCTTAGATCTGGAATCTTCAGTTCTATAATGGCTCCAGATGACATTCAGCTGCCAAAGGACAGTCTGACTGCTTGCTCATGTGTGACCCAGAAGCCAATGAACTGCCTTTCTTACTGAATCCTGTTCAGGGAGCCTGGGAGGGCGCTGGCAGAGGGGAAGATGGAGGAGGGAGAGGCCTGATCTGCAGTGCTCTGGTTTTCTGTCCTGGAACCAACCAGAGACCCTGATAGGCCCAGGGGTGGATTATCCAATAGGCAAAGTAAGCATGGTGTTTACCTTGCTTTTCTAGATCATCTGTAGTGAAATTTTTCACTACAGCTTAGTAAGAAGGCACAGGTAAGCCCTTGCTTACCTTGTTTACTGGGTCATCCACCCCTGTCTGGGATTGTATGTTTGAAAAGAGGCTTTGATTCTGTAGGAAGGTGCTGTGGGATTGGGAGAGAGACAGATGCCAGCCAAATCTAGAAGCAGAGTGTTTAATGTCATGAAAAAATGTGAAATTGTTCACTACAGATGATCTGGTAAGCAAGATAAGCACCCTGCTTACGTTGCCTATTGGATAATCCACCCCAGAATAGGACTGACAGGGTTGTGCTGTGTTTGGTTTGAAAATATGACCTCCCCCCAGTCCCCGGTACTTTTTAAACCTCTGTGAGATGATTTTAGAAGCCAGGTCCTTACTCTTCTCCCATCTTTCAGTCACCATTTCATCTTCATCCCCATGGAGCTGTTGTACTCAGAAAAGAGAACAGATTCCCCTGTGGCCACCTCTGGGAGCAGAAATGATTCATTGAGGAGGGGAAGGAGAGGAAGGAGACTAAGCTTTAGTGAACACTTACTATATGTCAAGTCTTTGTAGGTGCTTTGCATATAATCTCCATTTTTCGGATGAGGAGGCTGAGAAAGAAAATAATATTTGCAAGACCACACAGTTGATGATACTTATGCTAATAATAAAAACGATGATTATTAGGTAGAACGGTATGAAATTGCCGTTATTTGAAAAACCAACAATGTCATATGATTCAGCCTAATACATGCTATTCAGTCCTGCTATGTGAGTAGTGCAAACAGTTAACACACTCAGCTGCTAACCAAAAAGTTGGAGTCCACCCCAGAGGTGCCTCAGAAAAAAGATCTGGCGATCTACTTCTGAAAAATCAGCTATTGAAAACTGTCTTAGGCTGGGTTCTCTAGAGATGCAAAACCAGGGAAGCATGTGTGTGTGTGTGTGTGTGTGTGTGTGTGTGTGTGTGTGTGTGTGTAGAGAGAGAGAGAGAGACAGACAGAGAGAGAGGTTTATATCAAGGAAATGGCTCACGTGGTTGTAGTAGCTGGAAAGTCCCAAGTGGTTTAGGCTGGAGGCTTCTCCTGACTCACATAGCTGCAGGGTTGATGAACCCAAGATTGGCAGGTAAGCTGGCAGATCACTGCTCACAGACTGCAGAGGCTGACAAATCCCAAGATCAGGGTAAGCTGCTAGCTCAAGTCCCAAGAACTGGAGGTCAGATGAGCAGGAGCCAGATGCAGGATCTAGAGGGAGTAAAGCCCATGAGCTTTGTCAGAAAGTCCATATATATTGGATATAGGCCACACTCCCATGGAAACTCTCTTTCAACTGATTGGCTGCTCATAGCAGATCTCACCATGGAGGTGATTACATCATTATATAGCTGCCAACCTACATCATAACTGCCAAACCACTGAGAATCATGGTACAGCCATGTTGACACACAACCTTAATCATGACTGTTTCCACACTTTGGCCCCCAAAATTCATGTCCTTTCCGCATGGAAAACACATTCACTCCATCATATCATCCCAAAAGTCTTAAATCAACTCCAATTCCAAATTCCAAAAATTCCTCTTCATCTGTGAAATGTAGAATATAAGTTATCTGCTTCCAAAGTACAATGGCGGAACAAGCACAAGGTAGACATTTTCATTACAAACAGGAGAAATTGGAGGGAAAGAAGGGATAACAGGCACCAAGCAAATTAGCAGAACACATTACATTAGCCCTCAAGTCTTGAAAATAATCCTCTATTCTCTGAGACCATCTGGGCAACAACCCTGCCCTCCAGACTCTGGGTGTTGGCCATACTCTCTGGATTCTGGGTAGAGAGAGGCCCCTCAGCCCTGGGCTTCAGCTCTGCTTTTCAGGCCCATTGGAATGGCAACTATGCTCCTTCAGCTTTGGGTGGCCCCATTGTCCTAGTCCATCTGAGTGGTGATCCCACCCACTCGGCCCCAGCAGGCCCTGTTCTTTTGCCCCTTGGGTGTGGAAGCCCCGCCTCCTCAGATTTGGGCAGTGGATCTGGCCCCATCCTGCTAGCACTCATGAACGGCAGCCCCACATCCAGAACTGAGTTAAAGATCTAACTCTTTGAAACCTAGGAGGCTGTGCCCCCACCTCGCCCCCTGCCTTTGAGACCCAGCAGGCTGTAGTGCCACCCGTTGAGACCCAGAGGTCATGGCCCTACCCTTTGAGACTGAGGCAGCTCTGCTTCCTGTGTTCCTTGTCTCTTCAGCCTCTGCTCCCCGATTCCTTGGCCTTTCAGCCCCTCAGGCCCTCTTGGGCCGGCCTGGCATCTGCCCTAATTGGGTAAGTGTTCCGAAGCTCTTTAGCTCAATAAGTACCTAGAGGCACCCCACTCTGCCAGTAAACCTTGGCAGGAATGTGCTCAGCTCTTACCCCATGGGTTGGCAAGCTTAGTTCCACTGATAAATGCCCAGAGTCACCCTATTCCGCCAGGAAACCTCTTGCCCAAAGGCACTCAGCTCTCTTGCTCCGTGGGTCGGCTCCTGCACAGTCTTGCGCCAATCTCCTGGTTCTGCTGCCACTGTTTCTCTGCTGCTGCTTCTCGCCATCTGCATTGTCTCCACTATTACAGTTCTCTTCACTTCCTTCTGAGTCCTCACCAGAAATGTCTTTGATGTCCATAATTCCACAAACAGTCTCTTCAAGACAATCTAGGCTTTCACTACTAGGTACCTTAAAAGTCTTCCAGTCTCTCTCTACCCATTACTCAGTTCCAAAACTGCTTCCACATTGCAGGTATCTGTTACAGAAGCATGCTACTCCGGGAACCAAATTCTATCTTAATTATCTAGTGCTGCTATAACAGAAATAATACAAGTGGATGGCTTTAGCAAACAGAAATTTATACTCTCACAGTCTAGGAGGCTGGAAGTTCAAATTCAGGGCAATGCTTTTTCTCTCTGTCAGTTCTGGGGGAATGTCCTTGACATCAATCTCCCCAAGTCTAGGAGCGTCTCAGTGCAGGGACCCTGGGTTCAAAGGACGTGCTCCATTCCCAGTGCTTCTTTCTTGGTGGCATGAGGTCCCTCTCCTCTCTGCTCAATTCTCTCTTTTATATCTCAAAAGAGATTGACTAAGATGCAACTAATCCTGCAGATTGAATCCTGCCTCATTAACATAACTGCCTCTAATCCTGCCTCATTAACATCATAGAGATTAGGATTTACAACACATAGGATAATCACATTGAATCACAAAATTGGTGGACAACCAAACCATGCTGGGAATCATGGTCTAGCCAAGCTGACACACATTTTTGGATGACACAATTGAATCCATAACAAAAACCTTATGAAACACAGTTCTACTTTGACACACATGGGGCTGCCATGAGTTGGAGCTGACTGGATAGCAACTGGTTTTACGTGCCAGGGACAACACAAGAAGTTCTCTCCATATTCTGACTCCATCCTCACAGGAACTTGCAAGGGAGGAATTATTATTCCGATTTCAAAGCCGAGGAAATTGAAGTTGAAAGACATCAGGTGACTTGCCAACGTCCCCCAGCAAGTCAATAGTGGAGCCAGGCCTCAAACTCAGATCTGTCTGGTCCCAAAGCTCCTTCGCTCCCTGGCATCAAGCCACAGCCCATTTTAGCCTCTGGACCCATGTTTAACAGCCTCCTTTCCTTCGACTCATGCTGACTGAGGAGGTGGAAAGAATCTGGGCTGGTGTTGGGAAACCAGGCTGGAACAGGTTCTGCCCCAAAATGCTGGGTGGCCTTGGGTGGGTTACTCCCCTCTCTGGGCCTCATTTCCAAGGGAGACAGAGTCATTTGGAGAGGGCCATCTGACAGGAGTGCCCTTTCATTAAGAGATGCAGCCAGCCTGAGACACCACACAGAGGGGAGTCTGGGGAATGAGTGCCCCTCTCCCCTCCCTTCCTCCCATCTCCTACTGGGCTCCCCTTTAGTTCATCCAACGGAAAACCAAAGAGCACTGAAGTGGCTTAATGAAGTCCCTTAGGTCAGCTTCCCAGGGTACAGAGCAGGGTGGGTAGGCAAACAGCAGATCCAGAGGGCAAATGGAAGACATCCTGTACACCATCCACCACCCTCCAAACATCTCTTGACATTCTTACTATGTCAGGCCCTGTTATTGGCATGGGGGTATTATTCCAAGCAAAACAGACATGGTTGGTTCATTTATTCATTCATTCATTCATCTAGTGCTCTTTAAGGCCTCCTCTGTGAAAAGCTCCAAGCTGGGTGCTGGGGACCCAAGGAGGAGTGGGACCCAGTCCCTGCCCTGAATTGCTCACAAGCCACTGATTGATTAAGCCAGGCATTGATTCCATCCTGAGATGTGAGCCAGGCTGCCTGCTCCCCAGGTGGGTCTCAGTGAGATGGAATTATTTATGATTCTTAAGATTATATTTGTCTTTGGGGGATGGAAGCTGTGGTTGTTGGGTGAAGGGTCTTGCTTAGGACCAAGGTGGGGCTCAGTGATTTGGTCTCGTTAACTTCACTATCTTATGATGAAGAAACAAACCTCAGCCACATGGGAAGCAAGTTACAGCCCTAGAATGTCCAGGTGCAAAAACCTTTTTGCCTGAGGTGCAAAAACCTGGCTGTATTCCATCCAGCTCAGCTGTGCACTCTGAAGAAGACCCTGCTTCCCTCTGGGCTTGCCTCCCCAGCTGTACAGGGGCCGCTGTAACTGCTCTGAGGTTACGTGAGTCTGGGAGGAGGCCACAGCTGGGGCCTCCTATCCCCTACCCCCTCTGTGCCATCCCCAGAGCTTTGCCTAGGCTCTGTGCAAATGCCTCTGTGCTTCTGTTTTCCTTCAGGAGCTTGAAGTTGCTTCCTCACTTCCTTGCACTCAATTACCACCCGCTCTCATTGGCCCTGATTTAATTACTGCACCAAAGCCTGGCTGAGCTCATTACCTGCTGGGCACTCAGATGCACTGTGAGGTTAACGGTGCTGGCAGAATTACCTGATTCCAGGGGTCCAGGCAAGGTGCAGAACTCACCTGGATATGAGAGGGGTGAGGGTCTGTGTCACCAATGCTCTTCACCTCCTGTCACCTCAGTGTGTAACACACATAGGAACGCCCACACTTGCCTTCTCTCCACCCCTTGTGTGTGCCACCTCCTGGTTTACAGGGCACTTCTACCTCTACTGCCGCCTTTGGGCCTCGCAACAGCTATATGAGGTAGTGTATTAGTAATCTATTGCTGTGGAACAAATTATGCCCAAATTTAGCAGCTTATAACAACCCACATTTATTATCTCACAGTTTCTGCAGGTCAGGATCTGGGAGCAATAGATAACAGTACACATGGGGAGGTCTGTGCCTTGGGCTTGTCTTGTTTGGATGTGATTGTGCCTGGAGGGTGTCAGGTCCTGCCCTCCCATTTTATCAATGGAGGAAACTGAGGCCCAGGGGGATGAGTGTGCTGGAGTGAAATGAGGAGTAGGCTTGAAGGCAGAAGACCATTCTGCGTTCCCCTCATGTCTCCGTGACCCTGTTTTTAAGACCTCTGTCTCCCCCTGGGTGTGAGATTCCTGGAGGCCTAGAGCCTCCCCCAATATGCCTGGCCTTGTTCTTTTCTCAGAGGATAGAGGTGCTTAGCTGAGGCTTGCTGGGTAGAAGAGATCAAATGGTGGTGATGGTGGCAGCGGCAACAAATTGGAACAGAGCCATAGTCAGGCAGAGGGACAAAGTTGCAGACGCACAGACATACAAAGTTAGGTACAGACAGACACTCCCTGAGATGCAAGACGTAGACATGGAAACATGCATGGAAGCACATGGACACACACACAGCAACCCACAGAGATACTCAGAGTCAGGACACACAGCAACACACTGTCACCCAAAGACACTCAGATGTGTAAGGCAGATCCAGACACGCACACATCCACAGATACTCCAGGTATTGCAAAGCATTCAGTCAGCGGCACATTGCAGACCTTCTTCCACTCATTTACTCCTAAGCCTGAAGGGGAGGGAGCAGGTCCAGGGACCTGGGCAGGGTAGCTGTGTAGAGAGGGCACCTGGCAGGAGCTGTGGCCTTTGGGAGGAGATGCATCTGACCTCGGTGACCTGGCTGAAAGGGAACAGGGGAACTAAGAGTCCAAGCTCACTTTTCTCCCCTCTTCGCCTCTTTTTGTCTCCCCAGAGGTCAGCTTGCCAGGACAGAGAGCAGATGGGGAAGGGAGAGTGGATCTGAAGGAGTAAACTAATGTCCAGCCCAGAGGTCATAGGAATGACTTCACTGAGGGGCCATCTTACAGGCCCTGTGCCTGCCGTGGGGTTGGGGGAACCACCAAATGTCAGTCCCTATAGCACAGAGAGGCATGAGGACAGCTAGGAGACCATGGAGCATGGGGAGCAGCCAGTAGGGAGTAGTGACCAGAGGCCAGATGCAGACTTGCCCCATGTGAAGGGCTGAAGTAAGGGGTCAAATGGAGGTCCGTAAGCCATATGCCTAATATTGAAACATTATAAATCACATTAGGGGGCTGTGGTGGTTCAGCGGTAGAATTCTCACCTTTGTGCAGGAGACCCAGGAATGAGTCCTGGTCGATGCACCTTATGCACAGCCACTGCCCATCTGTCAGTGGAGGCTTGTATGTTGCTGTGATGCAAATTTCAACTGCATCACAAATTTCAGTGGACCTTCCAGACTAAGATGGACTAGGAAGAAAAGCCTGGTGATCCACTTCTGAAAATCAGCCAGCAAGAATCTATGGATCACAAAAATCTGATCTACAACTGATCAAGGGGATGGTGCAAGACTAGGCAGTGTTTCTTTCCATCATGCATGGAGTCACCGCGAGTTGGGGGCCTACTTGAAGGCAGCTACAATAACAATAAATCATGTTATACCTGGTTCCCCCCCAGGACCTCATAACCTGCTGCCCAAGGATGGCCTTGTGGCCAGAGCCATAGGAAGTCCACTTTTTCTCCAGCTTCCCAAGGCAGAGGCTGTGATCTGCACTCCCACACCCCCGGCCCCTGTCCAATACACTCACTCTCAGCCTGGTAGCGTCTGGCCCTGCAGGGATGGGGTACAATGTGACTTTCATCTCTAGCAGTTTTTATTTGCTCAGTCAGTTAGTGAATGTTAAAATAATTTCTTATAAATAAATACACATATATACATACACGTATGTATACTATATACTATATTATATACATATCTATTATATATATAGTTGTTATGTGCCATCAAGTCATTTCCGACCCACAGTGATCCCATGTGATGGAGTAGAACTGCCCGATAAGATATTCTAGGCTGAAATCTTTACAGCAGCAGATCACCAGGTCTTTATCCCACAGAGCGACTAGCTAGGTTTGAACAGCTGATCTTTCAGTTAAAAGCCGAGTGCTTAACTGTCGTGCCACCAGGGCTACACACACACACACACACACACACACACACACACACACACACACAGAGTAAAAACTGCGAAAGCTGGAACCTGTGTAAGGTGGAAGCCTGACAGAGAAGGAAAACTCAGATGTTTTCTGCTAACAGAGAATGATAGAAAAGGCAGAACACTTTCAAGATCTGGAAAAACAAGGCAGTCCCATCTCTCACAGGTTTCCGGCTTACAGGTTTCACTATATATATATATATATATATATATATATATATATATAAATATATATATATATATATATATATATAAAATCTGTGTTTCAGTGTCTGTGACTTGCCCAGATCTCTAAAGCACAAGGCTCAGAGCAGGGGCCTCTTTTTCGCAGATCTAAGGGTGGTTCTGACCAGGTGGGAATGTGGGTGCTTCAGCAGATGCCATGGGGAGAGATACTGGCAACCAGATCTACCAGTAGGGATGAGGGGCAACAGGGCATGCCATTATAGATCAAAGTGAACAAGGACAGGTGGCCTTTGCCAATACCCTTGGCACTGTGTAACCTGTGCCCCTACCTACCTCCAGGACTTGGATCCACCCTTTGATAGAAGGGATGGGGAAAAAGCTGGATTGTCTGAGAGAACCCGGAACTGACCAGAGTTGTATCCGCCAGCAGCAGAAGTTGAGCTTAGGTGCATGATGCAGCCCATCTCTCCAACCTGAGCCTGGGTCACGGCTCCAGGGCCTTCCATTCTGCTGTGATGGGAGGACATCAAAGCTCTTCTGGCTGGAAGCCTCACTTCTGTTTTGGACTAGGGGCTGAAACAAAGCCCCACTTGTGCAGGACCACGACATTTCCCATGTAACAGAGTTCTGTATCCTACCCACCAGCTGCTGGCGGTATCCCCCCACCCCTCCCCAGCTTGTAGCAGACACTACTTGGGTTACATATTCTTGGCTGAGTATGTGTGACTGTGGGTGTGACTGTGAGCATAAATGTGAGTGAGGCTTGCATGTGAGAACCCAGGCATGTGTGTGCCCACACGAGGATGCTCACTGAATTAAAAAAAAAAAAAATCAAATGATAGCAATGAAGTGAAACAGGCCCATCAGCCTCTGAGTACAGGTGCAGGTTTCAGATGAGGACTCTAGAAGATAAACTATTCTGTAGCCCTCAAACTGCATGCTTCAGCAGCTCTGAGCCAAGAGGCTCCCAGCCAGTTCTTGCAGGATCTGTTAGTGCCATGAGGTGAGGAACCCTTTAGGCTAAGAGGTGAGGGAAGAGGCTAATGTCAGGGTGCTGGACAGATATTCTGGGTCACCCAAAGCAAATAGGATCCCTTAGTCAGATCTCACAGCAGAGCCCATCACTGATCCATTCATGTGGAGTAATAGCTCCACTGGTGGGAAAGAGCAAGGAAGGACTGAGCATGGAAACTGGAGGAGGGCAAGGACAGAACTCACTTGGATGGACCATTCCTTCTGAGTCTGGCCCTGCAAACGGTCCTTAATATTTATTATGGACTGAATTGTGTCTCCTCAAAATATGTGCTGTAAATCCTAACCCCTATACTTGTGGCTGAAAAGCCCTGGTGGCACAGTGGTTAAGCACTCCACTGCTAACTGAAAGGTCAGCGGTTCGAACCCACCAGCCGCCCCACATGAGAAAGATGTGGCAGTCTGCTTCTGTAAAGATTGTTGTTGTTGTTAGGTGCCATCGAGTCGATTTCAACTCATAGTGACCCCATGGGACAGAGTAGAACTGCCCAATAGGGTTTTCTAGGCTGTAATCTTTATGAGAGCAGATTGCTTGGTCTTTCTCCTTTGGAGCCACTGTGTAGGTTCAAACTGCCAACCTTTCGGTTAGCAGCCAAGTGCTTAACTGCTACACCACCAGGGCTCCTTTATGGAAAGATCACAGCCTTGGAAACCCTATGGGGCGGTTCTACTCTGTCTTATAGGGTCTCTATGAGTCAGAATCGACTTGAGGCAATGGGTTTGGTTTTTGGTTATATTTGTCAATGTAATCCCATTTGGGAATAGGGTTTCCTTTGTTATGTTAATGAGTCCAGGTCAGTGCAGGGTGTGTTTTAAGCCGATCACTTTATAAATACAAAAGAGCAGATTAAGCACAGAGAGAAGCAAGTAAAAAACAGCAAAGACAGACACTACATGGAGGATGCCAAGGAAGGCTGGAGAAGCTGAGACAAAGATTTTTCCCTAGAGCAGACAGAGAGAGCCTTCCCCTAGTGCACCAAAAAAAACAACAGATCTGTTGCTATCAAGTTGATTCCGACTCATAGGGGCCCCACAGGACAAAGTAGAACTGCCCCACCGTGTTTCCAAGCAGTAGTCTTTATGGTAGCAGATGAAAGACGGACGTCTCTGGCAGTCAAGTACTTAACCACTGTGTCACCAGAGCAGGCACCCTAAATTTGGACTTCTAGCTCCCGAAACTGTGAGAAAATAAATTTTTGTTTGTTAAAGCCACACACTTGCGCTATTTTTGTTATAGCAGCACTAAGAAACTAAGACAGAAATAGACTCAGTTAATCTTCACCACTGCCATGGGAGGTTAGAGTATTAGTCCCATTTTACAGAGGAGAACACAGAGGCTCCAAGAAGGGGAACAACTTGTCCAAAGTCGTGCAGCCAATAGTAAACTCCACCCTATCATGGTGGCCCCATTGTTCCCAAATGTACAACAGAGCTTCTCCTTTCAGGAAGCGGAGAGAAGAGAAGGTCTGGGCTTCCCCGAAGGACGGAGCAGTGACCAACATACGACTGTAAGATTCTAAGAGCCTCGGTCTCGAGGACACTGACTAGATTGGGGTTAGGAGTACATGTGGGCTTTGGAGTCTGTGTCTGCTGCCTTCTGGCTGGGTAATCTTGAGCAAGTATTTTACTTACCTGAGCCTCAGTCTCCTCACCTGTAAAATGAGGATAACGATACTCTATACCTTCTTCATCTGATTGCTGTGAAGCTTAAATGAGATACTGTGTGGGAAGCATTTAGCACAAGGCCTGGCTCAATACTTGTCTGAGATTATCATCATTGGTACTAGGATATAGGTCTTCCAGGGGTTGTTGGTATGAAGGCACAACACCTGGGAAGAGTGAAGAGCAAGATGTCCCCAGGGAGGAGAGAACCTGGACAGTGACTGAGTGGCTTTGTGCCCAGAAACAATGCATGGAGGGGCTTTTTGTTCTCATTCTTATCCCATGAAGCTATTCCCATTTCCACACCCTCTGATAATTTTTAAGCTTCAGATAAACAATGGAAGATTTGAGAAAATTGCCTGGCCCTTCAGACTTTTAATCTCCTTGAATCTCCACATTCCATTCCCCTTCCCTCCTCCACAACACACTGGCCACGGGAGACCTTTGTTAACTGGAACAGCAGGACCTGCTCCTACTGGACCTGGGGGATGGGAGGTTGCAGGGAGCGGGGAGGACTCAGGGAGAAGCAGACTGTACCTGCTTCTCCCAGGAGGTGGGGCCCAGCCTCCAGGCAGCATGACTTCAGTGTGACCAATAACAAGCTTACAGACAGGTGCTGAGCTCTTAGAGTTCAGCCCTCAGCCCTCTCCTGCCTCATCTTGTTGCAGCCTGGCGTGCGCACCAGCCCCACTGACCATGGGACAGGGTAAAGTGTTAAGGCACAGAAAATTAAACCATATGTACAGTCACACACGTAACCAATCATTTTGTTGAAACAATGAGATAAAGGGAGTACAAACTTTGGTTATACAAAAAGAAAAACAAAACCAAACCCGTTGCCGTAGAGTTGATCGGTTACACAGGTAACTCAAAACCCAACCCATTGCTTTTGACCCAGTTCTGACTCATAGTGACCCTATAGGACAGAGTAGAACTGCTCCATAGGGTTTCCAAGAAGCAGACTGCCATGTCTTTCTCCTGTGGAGCAGCTGGTGGGTTTGAACTGCCAACCTTCCGGTTAGCAGCTGAGCACTTAACCACTGTGCCACCAGGGCTCCTTATACAGATAATAATGTAATATTTTAATATTTACAATCAGAATGTATCTGGAAAATCTGGGCAGTCTGGTTGCCTTGGTTTTCTTGCCACAAAGGAATCCAATGATCAGCTAATTCATACTAAAGCATAAAGAGCTGAATGTGTTTGCCTTTTATAGGGAGAGCCCTGAAAAGGTAACATTTTACACACTGGAATGGAGCATCTATGGTGGCATTTCAGGCACAGTGGCTCTTCAGGCCCTTCTTTCTTATATGGGTGCTACTCTGAACGTCTACGTGCACCTGAATGGTCACCCTAGAATTCAGGTGGGCAGTGGATGCCTTATCAGAAGGAGTACCCTGCAAGGAATTAACTTACATTTTCTCTAATGAGATAAGCGATAGGTAGAAAGTAACCTTGAGATCTCTGAGGTGGCCTTCCTTAGAATGTGGCCACAGGGAGGATAAGGGGCCCTCTGGAGGAAGGGGGCAGTGGTTCAGAGTGCTTGAGAAGGCAAAAACAGAAAGCAAACTGAACCCGGGGCTCTTGGCTCAGTTTACACCCCCAGGGGTTGCCTGGGAATGAAAACTGAGATAGTGGACCCACAAGGGCTGCAACGGGCTTGGGTTTTCAGGGTGTGAGGTGCTAAGAGGGATTGAGGCTGATGCCTGAGGATTCATCTTCTTCTCAGCTCATGGGAAACACAACCACCCCTTGAGAGGGATGGGAAGGGAGGCATGGAGAAAAGCCATTACTGGATGGGGTCAGCAGTGTGGTCAGGGAAAGAGAATGTAACTAGAGATTTTGTATTTTGTGGGCTGAAAAGGAAAAGCTGCCAGACCCCTGAGTGGACCCAGAGGAGGAAAGGTGACAGTCTTATCCATGTGAAGATGGAGGCCAAGAACCGCCCTGCCATGACTGCCCATGGCCATGGCCCAAGCAGATTGAACTTTCAGCCAGCAAGCCCAGGTGCAGTGCAACCTTAACCAAGTGTGGCATGGAGGTAGGGGGATGACTATTTGAGGACATGGTGGCCTGGCAGAGGGACCCGCATTGGCCGCCAGATAGTGGAGGCCAGGTTTCCATGGTGGTGATGCTGGTGGCAGGGAGGGATGGTGGTAGGGGCTCCTTGAACACTGGTGCTTTACCACTTACTGTGAAAGTTGGACTAAGCCCCCTTTCCGACTGTGTGTGGGACATTTCAGGGGGTCTTTCCCCAAGAGAAGGAGCACCAGTGGTGCATGGGTTAAAGCTCTCAAATGCTAACTGAAAGGTTGGTGGTTTGAATCCACCAGCCACTCTGTGGGAGAAAGATGTGGCAGTCAGGCTCCGTAAAGATTTACAGCCTTGGAAAGGTCATGGAAGCCTCATAAAACAAAAAAAAAACAAACCTGTTGCCGTTGAGTCAATTCCGACTCATAGTGACCCTATAGGACAGAGTAGAACTGCCCCATAGGGCTTCCACAGGGTTTTCAAGGAATGGCTGGTGAATTAGAAATGCTGACCTTTTAGTTAGCAACTGAGCTCTTAACGACTATGCCACCAGGGCTCCAGAAGCTTCCTAGATATATCCAGACTCCCTAAGGGACTGAATTACTGGGCTGAGTGCTGGGGACCATGGTCTTGGGCGACATCTAGCTCAACTGGCATAACACAGTTTATAAAGAAAATGTTCTATGTCCTACTTTGGTGAGTAGTGTCCGGGGTCTTAAAAGCTTATAAGTGGCCATCTAAGATACTCCGCTGGTCCCATCCCATCTGGAGCAAGAGAGGATGAAGAAAACCAAAGACATAAGGGAAAGATTAGTCTAAAGGACTAATGGACCACAACTACTATGGCCTCTACCAGACTGAGTCCAGCACAGCTAAATGGTGCCTGGCTACCACCACCAACTGTTCTGACAGGGATCACAATAGAGGGTGCCGGACAGAGCTGGAGACAAATGTAGAACAAAATTATAACTCACGGGGACTTCCAGGCAACATGGCACTATAGTCAGAAGCACCATGCCGTCCTCCGCAGCAAAGATCATGAAAAACTAAGTCAAATGGAATCACACATCAATCCTGAACCCCTAAGCATTAAATGAAGAGATAAAGAACTCACCCTAGCACCGAATGAATAAGAAACTGACTGAGAACAGAGAGCGAGGACAGATACATGCAGAGGTCCCCTATCAGCTACCGCAGTGTGGATCTGCCATCTTGGACTCCTATTGGAGATCAGCGAACAGGGCGTATAATAAAGCAGCTTCACAGAGCTTCCAGCAGGAGACAGAACAACCGGTAACCAGTGATATACACTTTCCCACCTTCCACCCTTCTTCACCCCCACTTAGCCTCTTCTGCTTCTTGCAGCCACAGTCTCTTGGCTGGGAAGCCCCAGCTTCACCCCAGTGTCACTTGGATTCCACCTGCCCACACTGGCCAGCTCCCTGAGTGCCTTTTGTTGGCTGCTGGTGTTGCTTTTTTCCACTCCTTTAGATTTCTTCCTTACCTCTCACCACCTCCCCGTCCTTTCTCTCCAGTACCTGGCTCTGTGTGCCATCTTTGCTTCTTCCTGAAAGTCTGTGAAACACTGCTCGACTGTGAAACTGCTTCGCGGCCCGTACCGCCATGCTGGTGGGACTCCTGGGGCTTTTTTGTTTGTTTGTTTGCTCTGATTTTTTCTGTTTTGATTTGTTTGTTTTCTTTTTCTTTTCTCGGCTTGGAAGTCCCTTCTAGCCAGGCAGTACCATGCGGCTTGGAAGCTACTCCCTTACTCTTCGCAGACACACAAGGACGTCCCTGGGGGCATTTCTTTTATCTTGTTTTTTTGTTGTTGTTGTTGTTTATTTCTTTGTTTTGTTTTCTTCTCTCTCTTATTCCCTTTTTCTCCTTCATTTCCAGTTTCTCGATTTATTCATTTTTTTCTTTAACCCTTTTTCTTTTTTTTTTTAACTTTTGTTTTTCCCCATTTCTCAGTCTCTCATCGCTCCACTCCAATAGCAAGCTCCCTTAACACTTTTTTTCATTTGTTTGTTTTTGGCTCTTGTTCTTCTGTCCTCTCTCTCCTCTTTCCCATAACCATCTTAGCTCCCCACATCACAATCTACCCCCTCCTTCCTGCCTACCTGCACTGTGCACTGAACATCACCCTTCCAAGAAGCACAGGCACAACCTACTGGAACCTGCCCTGCACTGATTCCCAGTCTGCACTGTCAGCCCTGGTATGTGCCACATACAACCCCTCCCAGCAAATCCCCTTCAGCTGGACCTGCCCTGCTTTACGATACCTGAGTGACTGAACTTGCCCATTGGAGATGGGGGTGAAAAGTATCATGCCCACAGATGAGCAAATGACAAAGAACACACAGCCTGCCTGCTCAGACATAACCAAATATAACAAAAAAACAGGAAGAAACAAATATACAATCAATAAATGAGGTTAATGACCACTGAATGCCCCGAAGACAGCAAACAATATCAAAACATGTACAAAAACAAGACAGGATGGTTCCAGTAGGTGTCCAAAATAAAACACCAGATGACTTTTCAGTAGAAGAAAAGGCACTAGACCTACCTGAATTCAAATCTCTAATATTCAGAATTATCCAAGAGCTGAAGCAAAAAGCAGACAAAAATTAGGAAAAAAAGACAAATTCATGGAAAATACAGACAAAAAATGGAAGAATTCAAGAAAATAATACAGGAACAAAATGCTGAAATAAATTCACAACTAGAAATCATACAAAAACAGCAATTAGAAACCCAAAAGATAAACAACAAGATTTCAGAAATGGACAGTGTCATAGAAGGGCTGAGTAGCAGGTTTGAAACAATGGAAGATAGGATCAGCAAAACTGAAGACAAACACTTGGATACAACTCTGTTCGAGGAAAAATTAGAAAAAAGAACGAAGAAAAATGAAGAAACCCTGAGAATTACATGGGATACAATCAAAAGCAAAAATCTGCATGTGATCTGAGTTCCATAACAGGGGGAGAAAACAGAAAACAGAGAGAGGATCATTGAAGAATTGCTGACAGAAAACTTCCCCAATATCATGAAAGAGGAAAAGCTGACCATCCAAGAAGCTCAACGAACCCCATATAGGATAGACCCCAAAAGAAAATCACCAAGATGTACCATAATCACACTCACTAAAACCAAAGACAAACAAAGAATCCTGAGAGCAGCTTGAGAAAAACAAAAAGTCACATATAGAGGAGAAACAATAAGACTAAGCTCAGATTATTCAGCAGAAACCATGCAGGCAAAAAGGCAATGGGATGACATATATAAAACCTTGAAAGAAAAAAATTGCCAGCCAAGAATAATATATCCTGCAAAACTCTTGTTCAAATATGACAGTGAAATTAGGACATTTCCAGATAAACAGAAATTAAGGAATTGTGTAAAAACCAAACCAAATTTACAAGACTTATTAAAGGGAGTCCTTCGATCTGAGAACAAACAACATCAGACCACAGACTGAATATAGGACACAGGATTGTACTAGCCAGATACCAACCTAGGAAATGAGCTCTTAAGGGCTATGCAAAACCAAAAGAATTACAACAGGGAACCAGAGAGGTTAATCTGTAAATGACAACAGAGTCAGAACAATAAAAGAGGGAATAAACGGTGTAGGTACAGAACCTTCTAATGGAGAGGAAGTCAAGGCAATGCCAAGTAATTATAGATTGTTTCAAATCTAGGAAGATAAGGGTAAATTTCAAGGTAACCACAAAGAAAGTTAACAAACCTACTCATCAAAATAAAGAAGGAAAACATAAAGTCTCAGTAAAAACAAAACCTACAAAAACAAAAGAAATGAAAAAAAAATCCACAAACAAAAGGAACTCAGCACAGGAGAGTAAGAGGAACAAAGAAAACGTCAGCACCACCAAAAAAAGCACTATAAAATGCAATCCTACTCCTAGGAATATATCCTAGAGAAATAAGAGCCGTCACACGAACAGACATATGCATACCCATATTCATTGCAGCACTGTTCACAATAGCAAAAAGATGGAAACAACCTAGATGTCCATCAACAGATGAATGGATAAACAAACTATGGTACATACACACAGTGGAGTATTATGCAAAGATAAAGAACAATGATGAATCTGTGAAGCATCTCATAACATGGATGCAACTGGAGGACATTATGCTGAGTGAAATAAGTCAATCACGAAAGAACAAATATTGTATGAGACCTCTACTGTAAAAGCTCATGTAAAAGTTTACACAAAAAAAGAAACAATCTTTGTTGGTTACAAGGGATGGGAGGGGTGGGGAGGGAACTAAACAGACAATAAATAAGTGGTAAGTTTGGTGAATGGTACGACAGTACACAATACTAGAGTAGCCAGCACAACTTGTACAAGGAAAGGTCATGGAAGCTCTGTAGACGTAGCCAAACTCCCTGAGGGACTGAATTGCTGGGTGGAGGGCTGTGGGGACCATGGTCTCAGGGAACATCTAGCTCAACTGGCATAACACAGTTTATAAAGACAATGTTCTACATTCTACCTTTGTGAGTAGTGTCTGGGGTCTTAAAAGCCTGTGAGCAGCCATCTAAGATACTCCAGTGGTCTCACCCCTTTGGCAGCAAGGGAGAATGAAGAGAACAAGATACAAGGAAAAGATTAATCCAAAGGGCTGATGGACCACACTTACCACGGCCTCCACCAGACTGAGTCCAATACAGCTAGATGGTGCCAGGCTACCACCACTGACTCCTCTGACCGGGATCACAATAGAGGGTCCTGGACAGAGCTGGAAAAGGATGTAGAACAAAATTCTAACTCACACACACACACACACACACACACACACAAAGACCAGATTTACTGGCCTGACAGGCTGGAGAAACCTCTAGAGTATGGCCCCCGGACACCCTTTTAGCTCAGTGGTGAAGTCACTCCCGAAGTTCACCGTTCAGCCAGGGATTGGACAGCCTCATAAAACAAAACAGGACTAATGAGGCACAGCAGTCCAGGGACAAGGACTAGAAGGCAGGAGGGGACAGGAGAGCTGGTGATAGGGAATCCAAGTTTGAGAAGTGAGAGTGTTGACATGTCGTGCGATTGTTAACCATTGTCATAGGGCAATATGTGTACTAACTGTTTAATGAGGAACTATTTGTTCTGCAAACCTTCATCTAAGGTACAAAAAAAAAAAAAAGAATTATCTATGTGAGATGAAATTGACAATAGCAACTCAAAAGGTTTGATGGGAAGCCTAGGGGACAGTGAGTTGAAGATAATGGTGATGGAATAATTTGGAAAAGGATAGTGAGAACAGCAGCACAACTGGAAGAATGTTATTGATGCCACTGAACTATACATGTAAAAACTTTTGAAATGGTGTAACTTTGGCTATGTATATTTTCACCAAAAAAAGGACCTCCAAGGTCGAGAAGGGAGAGTGTTGACATGTCATGGGGTTGTTAACCAATGTCATAAAACAAGATGTGTACTGACTGTTTAATGAGAAACTATTTGTTCTGTAAAGCTTCATCTAAAGCACAATAAAAAAAATTAAAAAAAAATTATAACTCACAAAAAAACCAGACTTACTGGTCTGACAGAGACTGGAGAAATCCCGAGAGTTTGGCCCCTGGACACCCTTTTAACTCAGTACTGAAGTCACTCCTGAGGTTCACCCTTCAGCCAGAGATTAGACAGGCCCGCAAACAAAACAAGACAAAATGGGCATACCAACCCAGGGGCAACGATGAGAAGGCTCGAGGGGACAGGAAAGTTGATAATGGGGAATCAAAGGTCAAGAAGGGGAGACTGTTGACATGTCGTGGGGTTGCCAACCAATGTCACAAAACAATATGTGTATTAATAGTTTAATGAGAAACTAATTTGCTCTGTAAACCTTCATCTAAAGCACAAACACACACCCAAAAGATCTAAAGCCTTGGAAACGCTATGGGGCTGTTCTACTCTGTCTTACAGGGTCACTATGAGTCAAAATTGCTTGATAGCAATGGGTTTGGTTTGGTTTTGGTATTCCCCAAGAAAGAGCAACCAGATTGGAGACCTGAGCATACTTTAATTTGAATTTAGAAAAATAAAAGACAACAACCCTAAAGCATAAGTTGCTACATTTGACCACGTATAAATCAGAGATATCTTTGTAAAAGAGGCAGCATAATGTTAAAACCAAGAGAAGTATTTCCACATGTATAAGAAGAATTTAATATCTGGAAAATAGAAAGAACTCCTATAAATCAACAAGAAAAACACAGTCCACCCAACAGAAACCAGGAGAAGTATTTGAACAGCAAACTTACAAAAGAAATAAAATCAATTCATGAGGGCAAAGATGCCCACCTTGCTGGTTGTCAAGGAAATTTAAGTTTAAAAAGACACTGGTTGGGAAATTAGTTTTCACCTGTAAGACTGACAAGTTTTAAAAAACGTTAATGATATCCACTGTTGATAAGAGCTATTGGGAAGGTAAACTGAGGTAGGCTTTTTGGAGGCCAACTGGCAGACTATCAGAATTTAAAATACACATGTTGTTGTTTGCCATTGAGTTGGTTCTGACTCATAGTGACCCTATATGACAGAGTAGAACTGCCCCGCACAGTTTCCTGGACTATAATCTTTATGGGAGTAGATCACCAGGTCTTTCCTCCTTCGGAGCAACTGGTAGGTTCGAACCACTGACCTTTCAGTACATAGCTGAGTGCTTAACTATTGTGCCACCAGAGCTCCTTAAAATACACGTACCTTTATGTATTTGACCCAGCAGCTTTTACCTGTTGGTATCTACCCCAGAGAAATATCTGCATATGTGCACAAAGAGGAAGGTACAAAGATGTTTATTGCAGCATTGTTCATAAGAGTGAGAAATTGGAAGAAAATGTACAAGAATAGGGATGGTTAAGAGCTCTGGTACATTCATACTATGGAACAGTACACAGCAAAGGGCGAGTGTATCCATGCAAACTTAGACTGATAGAGTGGTCCAGTTGAGGGAGGCTTGGGAGTTTGCTTCCCTGGGTTGTCTTGTGTTCCAGGTGATTTGAATGCTGAATTGAGAGTCAGTGAGCTAGTTGGCCCAGGAAGGTCAAGGACCTGAGCAGCAGAGACTGAGGAAAGGCCACTGGGCAGAGGGACTCTGGTTCTGCAGGTACCAGGAGCCGGGTGTAACCAGATCAGCCAAGGCCACTGCTGGGGGCGTGGCCTGGGCTGAAAGAAGACTCCTTGAGTTCACCAGCTGGAGACCTCAGCAGCCAGAGAGGTTAGGATCTCCTTGCACCTGCCTCTTCAGGGCAATCCTATAACTGCTTGGCAGCTCAGATTAAGCCCTGCCTACCCCCACCTCCCCACCCCTCACCTTCACCACACACAGCTGAGGAGGCAGGTAGAAGCAGAAGGAACCTAAGGGATGGAACATTTTTATACAAGACAGACTGAACATCACCTAAAGAGGCTTTTAAATGATCAGATCAGACCGAGCTTTAAACTAATTAGATAACATTATGTAATTTTCCCCCTGCTGACCAACACAGTGCTTACCTTGCTTACCAGATCATCTGCGGTGAACAATTTCACATTTTTCACCACATCAAAGATTCTGCTTCTAGGTATGGCCGGCATCTGTCTCTCTCCCAATCCCACAGCACTTTCCTACAGAGTCAAACCTCTTTTCAAATTTGCAGTACCTGACAGGGGTGGATGACCTAGTAAGTAAGGTAAACACGGGCTTACTTGTGCTTATTTACTAAACTGTAGTGAACAATTCCCACATTGTTCACTACAGATTAGTAAGCAAGCACAAGTAAGCGCATGTTTACCTTGCCTGTTGGATAATCTGTCCCTGTTTTGGGACGAAGGTCTGTTACACACAGAATAACTACAGCTTCCTCGTGCCTTGGAGTGCAGGGTGAACTGAATTTTGTGACTCTAATATGATACACTTTGTTTACTCTGTTCCCTCTGCCTGGCATGCTCTCTCTCCCCTCTCCTCCTAGCTGGCTCCTCCTCATCTTTCAATTCTTAGTCCTGATACCTTCCTCCTTGAACCTCTAGACTGGCTTCCACAGCCCTGAACTTCTCTTTTCAGTACTTAGCACGGGGTGTTGTCCTGCCTGCCTCCGCCATCAGACTACTCACTCTTAGGGGCAGAGACTACCTGATGAATATCAGTGTACCCTTAGCACCTGGCACAGGGCATAGCACATGGCAGGCCCTCACTTAATGTCTTCTGAGTAACTGAGTGCATAAACGAATGAAGGGGAGGGGCGGCATTTATAGAAGATCAGAAAGCTGCATAACCTTGTGTCAGTCACTTCCCCCTCCCTGGACCTGTGTTTTCCATCTGTAAAAAGGTGAAGGTAGGAGAGCTGGGCTTTCGTGTGATGACACCTCTCAGGCCTATCTTTCTCTTGCAGAGCCTGAGACTTCCAGACTCTCTGCCCTCTCTCTCCACCGAAAAATTCCACACCAGAGAACTCAGCTTGTTGCAAACTCCCCACTCCCTCTGTCCACTCAGGGCTTTGCAAAATCCTGCTGCTTCCTCTTTCCAGACTCGGCTCATGTCTGTGCTTCCTCCCCATGCCCTCATCCTGTGGGACACTGACTGCCTCCAGATGGGTGCAGTCACTCCTCCTTATTGGAGTCCAGCCACCAGGCAGTGAGCCCCAGCCGAGTTGCCGCTGCCCAAGGCCTCTCCCCTCCCGGGGAGGGAAGCCCCTCTACTCTTCTCTCACTCTTTCTTTCTCTATATGTCTCTGTGTCCCTCTCTTTTTCTCTGTGTCTCTGTCTCTCCTTGGTCTCTGGGCGGCTAGCTTTGTCTTTGTTTATTTTTTCTGTCTCTGTTTCTCTGCTTGCTCTTACATCTGTGCTGTCCTGTCTGTGCCTCTCTCCTTGTTTCTCTGTGTCTTTCTCTCCTTTTTCCTCTATCCAGACTCCTGTCCCACCCTTGAAGCCCTTCCCCTCTCAGGCCTTAGCCTCACCTAGCCTTGCTGAGAGGTGGTCTCAGTTTCTCCTGAAGCCCCTTCCTTGCTCCAGGTTCAGGCTTGCCCCACCCCTGACCATCCTGATCCCCCTGACCTGCCTCTGTCTGGAGCCTGGCCTCAGCCTGCTGAATGCTTCAGGACAGCCAAGGGGAGCGTGCTGGCCCACAACACGCTGGCATGGCCTTCCTGAGGGGAGGAGGGAGTGGCCATGACCCATGACCATAGTCAGTCTGGGCCTTTTCCGGCCTGGAGATACCCCACCCCCATTCCCACCCCCACATGCAGTAGCCTGGCTCCCCTTCCTGCCCTTGACTGCTCCAGTGATCAGGCCAGGGAGAGGCCTGAAAACAAGGCCTGTACTCATGGGGTCCTTGAGGGGGCTGTGTGCTGTCCCTACCCCTCAGCTCCTGCCTCTCCCGAAGAGCCTGCTGGGAGCTGGGCTATTAGATATCATGACTGCTTCGCTTGAAAGGAATTAGACTCCAAGACCCGGCTAGAGGAATGTAAGAGAATCCAAGAGTGAGGCGGCAAGGCAGAGAAAGGGAGAAGGGAATGTGAAACCTAAAGTGAGAATTAAGCATGTAAGATTCAGCCCTGCTGGATCCTGGGCTCTGCCCCTTCCCTGTGGTGGAGCCTTAGGCTAATCACTTCACCTTTGTCCGCTTTCCTGGAAAACAAGATGATGGATTCTCTCCTGGTGCACTGTTAGGAGAATTTAGTGCTGAACTATTGATGAAACATCCAACATTGAAGGCTCCTAATAAATGCTACTTGAGGTGGAATCTGAGTCTATAACAAAGGAATAACTCAGAATCAGGGATCTGTGTTCAAATCCCATCTGTACCTTCTGTGGCTGACACGGGAGATGCTCAAAAGGGTTGAAGAGTAAATAAACGAAGGCATGAATGACTGAATGTCAGTCTCTGATTGTCTTGGTTCCCTAGGGCTGCCGGAACAAAATATCACAAACTAGGTGACTTACAAGAACAGAAATTCATTGTCTCACAGTTTTGGAGGCTAGAAGTCCAAATCAGTGTGCCGATTGGGCCATGCTCCCTTCGAAGTCTCTAGCGGAAGGTCCTCTCCTGTCTTCCCCAGCTTCCAGTAGCCCCAGGTGTTCCTTGGCTGTAGATGCATCTTCACATGGGAGTCCTTCCTCTATCTGTCTCTCTGGGTCTCTTCTCTTTTTTAAGGATACCACTCAGATTGGACTAGGGCTCAGTTTACTCCCTTTTGGCGTTATATTAACTGACAACATCTTCAAAGACCCTATTTCCAAACCAGGTCACCTTCACGAGTACCAGGGGTTAAGACTTCAACATATCTTTTGGGGGACACAATTCAATCCCTACCAGGAGTCATCGGAGGTTTTGAGCAGAGGCTAACATGACTCGACATGTTTTAAAAGTTCACTCCTCACAGCAATTCTATGAGTTCAAATCCCAGCTCCTAGGAACCTCAGTTTTGATTGCTACTGTAGATCAGATCTTTTTCCCTAATACATTTTCTGACTAGGTATTTCTTGTTGCTGTTGTGGTTGTGTGCCCTCCCCTTAGCTGCATCACTGGGCAAGTCATTTCACTGCTCTAAGCTTCCGTTTCTTTTCTGTAAAAGGCAGATTAATAATATGTGTCTAACAGATTCCCCGACAGAAATTCCTGTCTGTTTTTAGTCCTAAGAATACCAATCGTTTGAGCAGCTGGTCTGTTTCAATCTCATGGACACTGTGGCTGCATTTCTCCTGCTGACTGGCTGCTAAGAAGCCAAAAGTCAAGAGTATGTTCTACCCACAGCAAAGGCATTGGTCTTTAGGCAGTTCTAGCTTTATTTATGCTCTTGTTTCTTTCATATCCCCCTTTTTCCTGATAGTATGCCCTTTAAATCATTTCTTTAAAAATAATAGATTTTCCTCAATTACAAAAATAACCTGAGGGTCAGCGGTTCGAAACCACTAGCCGCTCTACGGGAGAAAGATGTGGCAGTCAGAGAACCACTTTAAACCTTTTGTAAACCTACTGTAATATTTTTTTTCCCCAGTCTTTTCTCTACATATATAAATGCAGCTAGAAAAAAAATAATAAATTATTGAAGAGTTTTTATTTTCTTTCTTCCACAGTTCCTTTAGCCTCATTCCCTTCCCCTAGCCCAGCCTGCCAAGGATTGCACCTTCATGCTTAGAAAGGGGATGTCACAACAAAACACAGACGATAAAGTAGTCAAACACTTGGCTTTTGAGGTTGGCACGTAGGCTCTACATTTGGAAGAATCGATGAAGGGTCAAGCAACCCAGACTCCAGAGCAGACAAGGAATATTCTGACTGAGAGAAGAGGGAGAGAGTTAGAGGGATGGTGAAAAAGTGGGGGTATCTAAGATGTGGCCCTGCATCTTCCACCTCCCCCAGCTTTGCCGCAGGAAGGGGGTATGTGTGTGTGGGGATCAGGCACAGTGAAGCAGAGGGGTGCTGGGGACACCAAAGAGCAGGGACAACCTGTGCCCTGTCTCTAAGCAAAGCCTAAGTTCCTTGCATTGTGTGAGGTTCCTGGACAGTAGAGCAGAGGTGACTGTCATGGATTGAATTATGTCCCTCCAAAAATGTGTGTATCAATTTGGCTGGGCCATGATTCCTGGTATTGTGTGATTTTCCTGTATGTTGTAAATCCTGCCTCTATGATGTTAATGAGGGAGGATGGGTGGCAGTTGTGTTAGTAAGGCAGGACTTACAATCTATAAGATTGGATTGTGTCCTGAGGCAATCTCTTGAGATATAAAAGAGAGAAGAGAGCAGAGAGACAGGGGGACCTTCTACCACCAAGAAAGCAGTGCCAGGAGCAGAGCGTGCCCTTTGGACCCGGGGTCCCTGAGTGGAGAAGCTCCTAGTCCGGGGGAACATTGAAGAGAAGGCTGACAGAGACAGAAAGCCTTCCCCTGGAGCTTGATGCCCTGAATTTGGACTTTTAGCCTACTTTACCGTGAAGAAATAAATATCTCTTTGTTAAAGCCATCCACTGGTCGTATTTCTGTTGTAGCAGCGCTAGATAACTCCGACAGTGACTGAGGGAAGTCCAGGTAGATGGGCCCTTGAGAGGCTTGCAAAATGCTCCATAGTCCTGAAGAGGCTTGGGTACTGGAGAGTGAGGTCCAGGCCCCTGGGGGTTGTGGGAAGTGATGAAGAGCCTTGGAGAGGTCCCTGGGATTCCCCTTGACTTACACGTAAGTAGAGAGATCACAGTGCCCCTGAGGGGGGTCCTGCAGTAGCCAAGAACTGCCTGGAACTGAAGGGCCACGTGATTGACAACAACGCTTGACTAGGCAACTCCCAGTACAGACTCAGATCAGCTGACGGAATGGGACACCATCGTGGACAGATGACACTTGAGAACCTACCTGCAGGAACAGGGAAAAGGAAATGGCGGGTTGGGTGTGTGAGTGATCCTGAAATGACTGAGATTAAGTTTTCACCTCACAGAATAGAGGCTCATAATAGAAATTAAATTAGAAAAATGAAGGTACCCCCCCCTTTTGTTTTTTGCATATCTGAATTTGTGGTCTGCAGTCTGAATTTATTACATATACACATGCACATAGATACTCCCAAGATGTGCTCTCATCTATAAATACTACTTTGTAAGCTATTTTTTTAAAACTTAATAAAATGCTATAAATGTGTGAGGAAACCTTAGGACTTCAGATTTTATTTGGCTCAGGCTGAATTGGAAAGGTTGAGCCCTTAGTTTTGGATGAGAGGAGAAGGTGGCCCAGGAGGCCCAGGGAAGCCACCTGGGAGTCCACGCTGGCCAGCGATAATCCACATGCAGGTATTTGAAAGTGTACCTGTGCCTTTTGACTAAGTGTGGTGCAATGAGTTACTTAATATTGCCTTTCTAGCCATAGTTTTTGCAACTGCCACCAAATGACTGGGTGGAACTATGGTGGCCCACCAACGGGGTTGGATAGCTTGTTAATAATGTAAATAAGGTACATGGCACCCTTGTGGGGGTAGGACCACACAAATAAGGTGTATGGAACCCTAACGAGAGGGTTGGTCAGCTTTGCCATCCTGCTAGGCTTAAAATGAGCCATCCCAGAGGTGGGAAGGGAGTATCTCACCACCACCAAGAAAGAAGAGCCAGGAGTGGAACACGTCCTTTGGACCCAGCATCCCTGTGCTGAGAACTTTCTAGATCCAGAAGACAGAGAAAGGAGCTGTAACACGGAAGATAGTAAGAGACAGCGGCACAAGATGGCTGCAGCGGGGCTTTGTTGCCCACAGAGCAAGAAAGCTGAGCGCCTTCGGGCTGAGGCTTACTGGCAAAGTGGAGTGCCTCCAGGCACTTACTGGCAGAGCTAAAAGAGCTTAGTAACACTCGCCTGAGCAGGGCAGAGGCCGAGGAGCCAGAGAGAGGTGTGCCTGTCGTCATGGTTGAGAAGAGACTGTCCTGAGCATTCCTGAACCTGAATTGTAACCTGTTACTTCCCTAATAAACCCCATAACTGTGAATATGATCTATGAGTTCTGTGTGGCCATTGCAATGAATTGTCGAACCCAGCAGAGAAGTAGAGAATGCCATAGGAGGGACCGTTGGTGTCAGAACTGGTAAAAAGGGGAGAGGGAGAAGGTATGTCTGATCTCCGCCTCATAGAAATCAGCCTTGGGCTGTTGATCTTGATTCTCCTTCCCCCTTGTGAAGTTAGAGGAGGTGAGACACCCCTGCTGTGCCATTTTTACACTAAGGTATGAGAATATATTTAAATCAGAATTTATGTCAGTTAATATCCTCATTTATGTCTGCAATCTTACCAGAAGAAAAAATATGACAGTCTGGCCTACAGTATTGGAAAATAAATGAATAGATGAGTCCCATGTGTATCATGAGACTAGCTGAAAAAGCAGCTGTTTGAGTGCCAGTGAATTTCCCCAATGGGCCCTGTGACTCGCCTCACTCACAAGATCTCAGAGAAGCTCCAGGAGTCAGTTCCCACTCTGGCTGGTACCATGCCGATGGGCCCTTTTGAAGAAACAAGCTCCTTATGTGCTGATAGATTTATTAGTTCAGCAGCCTGTTCCTACTTTGTGCCTGATTTGTGCCAGCCCTGGGCTGGGACCGCAGACACAGAGATAACTCAGACACGATTTCTGCTCTCAGAGGGCTCGCGGTCAGGGATGGCTGAGATGGGGGACAGAGTTTAGTGCTGTGACGGAGGGAAGCATGGAGGCCTCTAGGTGGCTTGAGGAGTCAAGGGAGACTTTCTAGAGGAGGTGGCATATGAGATGTGTCTTGAAGAATGAGTAAAAGTTGCTGGGTAGACACAATATGTGTGTCGGAGAGAGTATACCTTCAACTCCATGTGAGGAGCCCTTGCTCCATACGCCAGGCCCGCTATGAGCTATGAAACACAAGAACCCTGTTAGAACACCGAAACCCTAGTGCTGAAGGAGCTGAGGCTCAGAGAGGCAAAGTGACATGCCCAGAGTCACACAGCACATGGGGGCCAGAGCAAGGACTCGAAGTCCAAACCTTTTCCTACCCTTACTGGGCATGACTCTGGAGGACAGCACCAGGCAGCTGGTGGGGACATGGCTCCCCACTCTATGTGTGCCCACAGGGGTTTGCTACAGGCCACCCCTCTCCTAACTCCTCAGCGTAAATGGATATCGGATATGCCTTTAATTCCTGTTTTCTGGGCCTCTCACCATCATCAGGTGGGCAGCTCTCTCAGGCTGGGGACTGTGTCTGCCCCTAGGTAGGACCAAGGCAGTTTTCCAGGCCAGGGAGACTTAGAGGAGGGCTTTGCTGAGACAACTTGAGAAAGCTAAGCCTGAGCAAACATTAACATATCAGATCTAGTCCAGAAAGCAGCTCGTATCACCGGCAAAGGGCAGGTGGGGTTGGGGGAGAACAAGGCCAGAAGCAGGATATGGAAGTTGAAGTGTATGGCATTTTCATGACCTAGCCTTGGAAAATACATAGCATCACTTTGGCTGCACCCTACTGATCAAGGCAGTCACCAAGGCTTGCCCAGGTTCAAGGGGAAAGGACATAACTCTACTTCTTGATGGGGAGGGGCAAGGTTCTTTAAGAGTATGTGGGATGGGAGATATTGTTGCAGCTACCCTTGGAAACTACAGTTTTCCAGACCTACTTATGGCTTGTATTTTTACTTTCTTTATGGCATCTTTTGATGAACAGACGTTCTTAACTCTATAGTAGTCAAATTCATCACATTTTCCCCTCTATGTTTGCATTTTTTTAAATGCCTTGTTTAGAAAGTCCTTACCTATCTTAAGTTTATAAAGGAATGTTCCTTTTTTTTTTTCTAAAATTAACAACAACAACACAAATCGGCTCTCACGTTTAAGTCCTTAATCCATCTGGAATTGATTTTTGAGTATAGTGTAAGATAAGGATGAAATTCCATTTTTCCCTTAAGGATGACCAATAGTGTTAGAACCATTCAGTGAATAGCATTCCCTTCATCTGCAATGCACCTGTCATGTATCAAGTTTCCATATATGGGCCTATTTCTGGGGTCTCTGTTCTGTTCCATTGCACTATTTTTTCGTATCAATACCACCACACTTTCTTAATTTCTGTGGAATTATGGTAAACTCAGTAGCTGGTAGAACAAGTCCCCTCACCTTGCTTTCCTTTTTTTGGGAGTATCTCGGCCCTTTGCTCTTCCAAAAAAATGCTAGTGTCAACATGCAAAATTCTCCAAAGGGCCTGCTGGAATCTTGATTGGAATTACATGGAATCTTTATGGAAACCCTGGTGGCATAGCGGTTAAGAGCTATGGCTGCTAACCAAAGGGTTGCCAGTTCAAATCTCCCAGGAGCTCCTTGGAAACCCTATGGGGCAATCTACTCTGTCCAATATGGGTTGCTGTCGACTCGACAGCAATGGGTTGGTGTTTTGGTTTATAATCAATTTGGAGATAATTGATATTGATAAATTGGTAATTGTAAAATTCATGAATATAAAATAACTCTCTACTTTTTAAAGGTCTCCTTTAATGTTTTTCAGTTAAGTTTATTTTTCCATAAAGGGGCTTGTATGTCTTTTGTTAAATTTATTTCAAGGTACATTTAAATTTTTGTTGCTATTGTAAATGGATTGTTTTAAAAATTATATTTTTGAAGTTTGTTTTGCTGAGATATAAAAGTCAACTTTAAAATATATGTTTATCTCATACTCACCCACCTTGCTTCAACTCTATTGTTCTAATTATTTGTTGGTAGATTGTTTGCAGATGCTATGTAGACAGTAATACTAACACAGCAATAATAATTCGCAAACAATGAAAGTTTTGGTTTTTCCTTTCATATTTTTATACTTCTCTTTTTTTCTTTATTTCATTTTGATTACTAGGGATTCCAGAATAGAATTCAATAGAAGTTGTGACAGCAGAAATCCTTGTCTTGTGCCTTGATTTTAAAGAGGACTAAAAAACAAAACTCACTATTGAATATGATGTTTGCTTGTAGGGTTTTTTTTTTTTTTTTTAAAGATATTCTTTATGAGGTTAAGGGTGTTTTTGTCTATTCCAAGCTTGCTAACAGGTTTTGTTTTTTCTTTTTTTTAATAATGAAAGAATGTTGAACTTTATTGAATTCTTTTGTTATTCATCTATGAGATGAAAAGATGGCTTTTCTCTTTTAGTCTACTATTGTCGAATATTAGTTAAGATTAGGTTCAACTGTGAATGATGGCAAACCTAAAATAATAGTGGAGTGGTTTAAACATAAGAGGAGTTCGACTCTTTCTCATGTACAAGTCTGGAGTAGGCAATTCAGGGGTAATTTGGTAACTGTGCTCCAAGAAGTCCTCAGTGTCCTGGGTTCCTCCCACTTTGTGCTCTGCCATCTCTCCCGTGGGGTTGCCCTCATGATCCAGGATGGTGCACCTGCTGGCACAGTCACATTTTTTGCAGACAGTGGTGGAAGAGCCAGCAGAGGGAAAGGGCTGGGCCAGCTGGCTCTCAAGAAAGCTCCTGGGGGCTTGGGCACTACACTTCGCTTGTATTTTATCTAGGATTTCTACATATATATTCATAAGTGCTATAAGCTTACATTTTTCCTTTACCACCTTGACTTTGTTGATTTTGTATTCTGGTTATACATAAGAAGAGTTGAGACTTTTTGTTTTTCCTTCCATGGAAGAGTTATGTGAAATAGGGGTATTCATTCCTTCAAGGTTTGGTATTGCTTACCTGAAAAACCCTTTATCTTGAGCGTTTTATTGTGGGTAGATTAAAAAAAAAATTTTTTTTAACAATCTCAAATTTAGAGCAAAGTGACAAGTACAGTACGACATAACTTATTTTTTCCTGAATGAATATTTAGTGTTTCCTACAAACAAGGACATTCTCCTATATAACCACAATACCAAAAACTCATTGCCGTCAAGTTGATTCCAACTCATAGCAACCCTACAGGGCAGAGTAGCACTGCCCCATAGGGTTTCCAAGCTGTAATCTTTACGAAAGCTGACTGCCACGTCTTTCTCCACGGAGCAGCTGGTGGACTTGAACTGCCGACCTTTCAGTTAGCAGCTGAGCACTTTAACCACTATGCAACCAGGGCTCATTATACATAACCACAACAGAATCATTAAAATCAGGAAATGAACATTGACGTATTACTACAAGCTACTTCTTAAGCCCTGTTACGGATTGAACTATGTCCCCCAAAAATATATGTTG
Source organism: Dugong dugon (assembly GCA_030035585.1). NCBI lineage: Eukaryota > Metazoa > Chordata > Mammalia > Sirenia > Dugongidae > Dugong > Dugong dugon. The sequence continues at coordinate 70,266,925 of CM057467.1, forward strand.
TAAATCCTAGCATCTATGCCTGCAGTTATAATTGCATTTAGGAATGAGTTGTCTTTGTTACATTAGAGAGGAAAGATTAGGGTAGGGTGTACCTTGAATCAATCTCTTTGAGATATAAAAAGAGGTTAAACAAGGAAGCAGAGAGAAAGATGGGGTAAGATAGATGCCAAGACACATGGAGCTCTCCAAGGAACCAGGAAGCAGAAGCTGAAGAAACAAGGACCTTCCTCCAGAGCCGACAGAGAGAGAAAACTTTCCCCTTGAGCCAGTGGTCTGAACTCAGACTTCTAGCCTCCTAAACTGAGAACATAAATTTCTGTTTGTTAAAGCTATCTACTTATGGTATTTCCGTTATAGTAGCACTAGATAACTAAGACAGAATTTGGTACTGGCAGAGTAGGGTGCTGCCCTAACAGATAGATACCTAAAATATGGGAGCAATTTTGGAATTGGGCAATGGGAGAGTTTTAAGGTGTCTAATAGTAGAAGCCTAGATTGTCTTGAAGAGACTGTTGGTAGAATTGTGGAAGTCAAAGTCAATTCTGGTAAAGGATCAAAAGGAAGTGAGAAGAGCTACAGAGAAAGTCTCTATAGTCTTAGAGAATACATACGGCACCAGCAGTAGAATGTTGCTAGAAATGTGAATGTTAAATGTGCTTCTGGTGAGGATTTAAAAGAAAATCATGACCACGTGATTGGACAATGGAGGGAGGGTGACGCTTTTTATGCAGTGGCAAAAAACTTGCCTGAATTATGTTCAAATGTCTGATGGAAGGTAGAACTTGTAAGTGATGAACTTGGATATCTGGCTGATGAGATTTCTAAGCAAAATCTTTAAGGGACCACTTGGTTTATCCATGCCTCTTATCATAAAATGCGAGAGGAAAGAGATGGACTTGAAAATGAACTGTGCAAAATGAAAACGGAACTTAAAGATTTGGAAAATTCTATAGTACAAACTAAGGGCGTGTGTCCTAGAATGTTAACCAAGGAAGTGGCTACACAATCTTTTGTTAAAGAAATTAAGGTGTGACTGAGGATCTAACCAATGGCCACAGCAGAAAACCCTCAGCTTAGAATGAAGGGGACAGAGAAAGAACAACAACAACAAAAAGAACACTACCTCTTGGAATTTTACAGGCAGGAAAAAAGCCAAAGGACCTACATCGGTTGTCCTCTAAGAAAAGAAAAGGATCATCCGTGGAGCAACTTGGAGATCAGCAGAACAGCTGAAAAGAGCTCGGGAGGCAGGGCCTTTTTGGTTTCAGTGGGTGGGGCCATGGTCTCCTGGATCTCAAAGCGTGGGGCTACAGCTTCCTAGCTTTCAAAGAGATGGATCTTTGACAACTCAGTTCCAGAGTGTGGGGCACTGTTAAGATGTGCTAGGGGGTTGGGGTTGCCCCCCAGAGCTTAGGAGGTGGAACTTCCATGACCAAGGGGGAAAAAGAACACGGCCTGCCAGGACTGAGGGGGTGGGGTCAACACTCAGATGGTACTAGGAGAATGGGGCCAGCCACTGAGGGAGCAGAGTTGCCATCCCAGAGGGCCTGGAAGGTGGAGCTGAAGCCCAGGGCCGAGAGGCCTCCATCCAGAGGGTATAGCCAACACCCAGAGTCTGGAGAACAGGGTCATTGCCCAGATGGTCTCAGAGAACAGAGGATTATTTCCAAGCCTTGAAAGCTGATGTAAATTGTTCTGCTGTGTTTTGAACTTGCTTGATGTCTGTTATCTTCTTTCCTTCCCATTTCTGTCATTTGTAATGGAAATGCTTACCTTGTGCATGTTCATCCATTGTACTTTGGAAGCAGATAACTTGTGTTCTAGATTTCAGAGGTTCACAAATTTTGCCCCAGGATTGAATATGCCTAAAATCTCACCCTTATTTGATTTAGATGATTCAGAAGATAAGATTTTGGACTTGGAGTTGATTTAAGACTTCTGGGATGATGTGTTGGGGTGAAGGCATTTTGCATGTGGCAAGGACATGAATTTTTGGTGGCCAAAGGCTGGAATGTTATGGATTGAATTATGTCCCCCCAAAATATGTTTTGTAAATCTTAACATCTATGCCTGTGGTTATAATCCCATTTGGGAATGGGTTCTTTGTTATATTAATGAGGCAGGATTAGTGTGGTGTGTGTCTTGAGTCAACCTTTTTTGAGATATAAGAAGAGATTAAACAAGCGAGCAGAGAGACAGAGATGGAGTAAGATAGATACCAAGACACATGGAGATCTCCAAGGAAGCAGAAGCTAAAGAGACAAGGACCTTCCTCCAGAGCTGACAAAGAGAGAAAGCCTTCCCCTAGAGTGGGTGCTCTGAATTTGGACTTCTAGCCTCTCTAAACTGTGAGAAAATAAATTTCTGTTTGTTAAAGCTATCCACTTGTGGTATTTCTGTTATAGCAGCACTAGATAACTAAGACAGGCCCCCATTCATGTTTCTTCAATTGTCTCAATAATATCCTTTATAGCCAAAGGATCCAGTTCAGAATCTCATCTTGCGTTTAGTTGTCACATCTCTTTAGTCTCTTTCATTCTGAAATAGTTCCTCAGTCCTTCCTTGACTTTCATGATCTTGATACGTTTGAAGATTACAGACCAATTATTCTGTAGAATGTCCTTCAGTTTTGGCTTGTCTGATGTTTTCTCATGATTAGAATCAGGTATTGCATCTTTAGCAGGAATATCACAGAAGTGATGTGCTGTGTTCTCACTGCATTCTACCAGGTAGTGCATGATTTCCATTCGTGCTATTACTGGTGGTGTTCACTTTGATCACTTTGGTTGTGTTTGCTAGGCTTCTCCACAGGAAAATTACTGCAAAAAAATTATTCTTTTTCCATTTGTAGTGAATAAATATTTGGGGGGGGGGGTGGATTTCGAGACTATATAAATATCTCATTTCTCATCAAATCCATCCTCCCTCCCTTCTTACTTCTTTCCTTCCTGTTAGTTTGGACACATGGTTTATTATTCAATGAGTTATAATCTGTTACTATCATTATTTATTTTGATGCACAAATTGTTCTAGATTTGACCCCTAGGGGCCCCTTCAAGGTGACTTCTGTGTCTTTTTGACATATCCCCATCATTCCTTGAACATTTCCTTACTTCCACCACACAAGTTATTCCAGGTTCATTTTGTACTTTCTCTGTCCCAGGCCTGGAATAATCCATTTCTAAAAGAAGTCAAGATGTAGACACTAGGGGCACCCACTACTATTGGGGTGTTGTTGCTCCCAGGACTCTCAGTGGAAAGAACTAGAAAACACGTCTATCTGGAAAAACCTGAGGTCACACCACTACCTCCAATTCTAACCCAGCACCACAGGGTTAATTATATTTTTCTCTCTTTCCTTATTTGTACTCCCTTCTCCAACAGTAAGAAACCTGACTCTCATCGTCCTTAATATATTTGCTTATTTGATCCTATATAACCAGTCTTTCATCATAGACACTGCCCCTGCCTCTGTGTGGACACCTTCTCAACCCACCTGGGCTCTGACACCCTGTGCTGACCACCACCCTTCCATATGGGCCCTGGGTGTGGCACAGGGAAGGTAAGGGTCAGGATATGTTGAACTGACCCATTCAATGCTCAATTTTGCTTGAGTAACTGTGACCTAAGAAATTAAAGTCTTAGTCTATGAGAAGGTCTTTAATTTTGAGTTGTCACTGAAAAAAAGCCATTTGCTTTTCTAACTGGGAAGAGAATTTAAAAAATATTGTCAACTAAAGGAAAATACACAATTAATAATCTTCATGGAAATCTTGGAACCTCAAGAATACATTGTTGGACTCCTGGGGATCCTCAGACCCCAAGCTGAGAAACATTCTAAAATGCATGCCATGCTTTTTAAACTTTCTAATGTACGTGTCATGTAAGTAGAGTTCACTAAGGGTGATTAAACATGCTTGGTAACGATGAAACATTATTAACACACTCACATTGCAGTATTGAAGCCACTGTCCTGAACGGCCTTGGATTGTAACAGGTGGTGATTTATTGTATCTGCTGTTCTTGGTTGTACCATTTCCTTTTTGGCCGTCAGCCAACATTTCGAGCCCTGCCAGTGTGCCCACTTCTAGTAGTGTCCCTGCTTCCTTCTGATTTACTCTTTCTAACCTGAAGAGGTCTGAGGAACCAAATCACTGGTCCTGATAAGAATGTGTGAACATGGACTCACTGGGTTGTGTTTGCTCTGCCCAACACCACACCGTATCGTGCCCACACCACACCCACAACCACATGCTGACCTCTTTCTCTGCCTGTTGCTGGGACCTGGGTCAGGCAGGAGGCCCTAGACCCTGTTGGTCACTTCCAGATCTCCAGCTTAGGGAGAAGCCAGGTATTCCCTGCTCTGGGTGTCAAGAGTCTCCCTGGCACACCTGGCCTGGGATGTGGGCCAGACCCTGGGCTTTCTCATCCCCGACCTGTCTCTCTTCCTGCTTCTCTTGGGGCTTTCTGTCAGACTCTTGTCTTTTCTCCAGGTTTCTTTGCTTTTTCACTATTTCTCTGTTGACTTTCCTTTCACTGTCTTTGTTGCCTGTAATCTAAGTCTGATTCTTCTGCTGGTTTGTTAAGCCTCCAGTTTTCTCATCTGGAAAACAGGCAGAGGGTTGAACGTGGTCTATTCTAAGGCCCCGCCCCAGCTCTGTTCTCCTAGCTCATGTTTCTGGAACCTGTCCTTTTATTTGCCACCTCTCTTTTTCTCATTGTCTGTTTATCATATATCCATTCCTCGCTGTTTCTGACTCTCTTGAAGTCTCTTTCCCTCTCCTTCCTGTTTCTATAATTTTATTTCCCTCTCTGAACATCTACTTCCTGTCTTAATTTTTTTCCTCTGAACCTCTCTCTCTTTCTGACTCTCTGTTTCTATTGCCTCTGACTCTATAGTCTCTGTTTCTTGCTGTTCTTCTCTCCGACTTTCTACCTCTTCCCCGTCTGTGATAATTTTGTTCTGAATTGTGTTTCCCTTTCTCATCCCATTACTTGACCACCTCCCACCCCAACTCCCTGCCGGACATTGTTCTCTCAGTCCGTTCCTGACACGAGTGTTTTTGAGTCCCCATCTGCTTTCCTACCCCTGCCCAGAGTCCCCCTTCCAGGTCATGCCCCAGCCTGGGACTGGGATCCGGGAGCCAGTGCCACACAGCCCCTCCCAGAGCCAGGCTCCTCCTTGTAATGGCAACAACAGCTGTGAGGCTGGCTCCAGGATGTGTGTCGGGCCAGGCCAGCTGCCTCTATCTCAAAGAAGCCTCTGAAAGTCAGAGGCAGCGCTCAGATGGTAGAAATCCTGCCATGCTCAAACCCAGAGAGTGGGCATTGGCTCCTCAGCAACCCCCACCGCCGAAAGTGTGTGCATACTCCCCCCACCACAAAAAGTGTGTGCACAGGCACACTCCCCACCCTCCTCCCCAGCTGGGCTTGAGCACTTGCTGTCATCTCTCATTGCAACTGCTGCGGGCACTCAGGCTCGCCTGGAGTGCGTCCCCTCTTTGGAGTCTACTCCAGCCTTAATTACAAGCTTCCAGCCCCAGCCTGGCTCTGGAATGTTCTCCATGTCAACGTGCATTAAGACTCAGTAACCCCAAAAACCTATTGCCGTCAAGTTGATGTCGACTCATAGAGACCCTATAGAACAGAGTAGATAGAACTGCCCCATAGGGCTTCGAAGGCTGAAATCTTTACGGAAGCAGACTGCTACATCTTTCTCCCGTGGAGCGTGGCTGGTGGGTTCAAACCACTGACCTTTCGGTTAGCAGCTGAGCGCTTTAACCACTGCCCCAGGAGAGAGAATTCTGACCTGGTCACGGATTAGCATCTGGCTTCATTCCCATCGAACTCACAGATTCTACGCCTTGCAGTTCAGCCCCCATACTTTAGAGACTCCGAGACCAACAGGCATTTATTGGGCCCCTTGCTATCAGCACCAGGTATACCTGTCACCCGACACAAGCATCACAGCAACCTGGGGAGGTAGGCCCAATTGCCCCATTTCATGGGTGAGGAAACAGGCCTCAAGGTCACAGGGCCAGTCAGAGGCAGAATCTTTAGTCCAGCTAAGTCTGACCTGCCCATATTGTCCTCTACCCACTGTGACAACCTAACGGTGAAAATTTGACAGTGGGAGGAGAATCTGAGACAGCCTTCCGAAGCAGACCATTGACAGCTGGTTCTATTCCTGGAAAAAGCACAACAGAAATAGAGTGAGTCAGATCTGATATCCTGGTAGATGCCACATTATAGTCTGATTTCTGGTGCCTGATGTTTTAGGGGTAGGAGACCATGGCAGAGCTGTCCCTTTCGAGCATGCGTTGGGGTCAGGCCACATCACAGGTGTGCTCTCCCACCCATAGGGCAGCCTTGAAAGAAGCAAGAAAGCCCCAAGTGGTGTCCTCAGATGTCAGACTGAGGAGTGACAGCCCTGCCTGTTTGGAGGCACTGGTGGTTTATGAACACAGAGGACCCGCCACTGCTCAGAAAACAAAAACTCATTCACATCAAGTCAATTCTGACTCATAGCGACCCTATAGGACAGAGTAGAACTGCCCCATAGGGTTTCCAAGGCTGTAATCTCTCTGGAAGCGGACTGCCACATCTTTCTCCCACAGAATGGCTGGTGGGTTCAAACCACTGACATTTCAGTTAGCAACTGAGCACTTAACCACTACACCACCAGGGCTCCTCCTCCACTGCTCAGGGCCCCTCAAACATTGGGACAGAGTGGGCTGCTCAGTCTTCCATACCCTGGTGTCAAATCTGCATTCAATCCTGCTTTCAGTCCAGGGTCAATTCTACAAACACTGTGCCAGGCCTGCTCTGCTTTGCATACTCGAGCCCTGGAGAATAATTTGACAGCTCCGCAGGCCTGCAAACTCTCAGCCCCATGTCCTTCTAGGGCATTGCGGGGGGGCTAATTTGACAAAGGTGGCTCAGCTTCCTTATCATGCTGCTGTGTGGTTTTCTAGATTCTCCCATCTACTCCTTACTATTTGCTGGGTTTTTGTCAGCTGGCAGGTCGCTGCCAGCCTGCCCTCAATCATTCTGCCGGAGATTGGGATGAAGAAGCCACAGGCAGGATCATCAACCTGCATGGGGTAGGAAGAGGGCAGGGGCCGAGATTCACAGGCCACAGGTCCCAAATCCAAAGTGATTGTTCCGCCTCTTGTTGTGTCTCCACCGGGTTGCAGTCCCCTGCCTCTCCCACCAGATTGCATGCAGAGGTCCCAGCTTAGTCACCCTTGTCTCCCCGGCGTTGAGGACAGAACTACACAGAGTAGGGACCAGAAAACGCTGAGCCCACACATGAATGAAGAGGAGAATCTCAGCAAGCTGGACAAATGAACAAATGCACACTGAGGAACTTTATCAGGGGTGAACGCAAAGATCTTGCCTTTGAAACTGACACTTTAAGAGCTCGAGCCCAGGATAGGCAGCTAGGGTGATGGCTGCTGGTGGAAAAGGCAGACCCTCCAGGTGGCAGAGGCTGTCAGCCCACCCTGGTGAGCAGCACTGGGTGGGCTCAGGTGGCAGTCTCAGCAGGAGCAGTTTAGACCAGGCAGGGTATGGCCTCGCTTAACTCTCCACTGGCCTGCAGCACCTCCACAGGGCTGGATGCTGCCTTAAGAGAAGAAAAAGGGCAAACCGAGAGCCTACCTCCGCCCCCCGCTGGACTACTAGCCAAAAGGTTGGCAGTTCAAACCATCCAGAGGTGCCTCGGAAGACAGGCCTGGCGATCTGCTTCTAAAAGGTCAGAGCCTTGAAGGCCCTTTGGAGTAGTTCTGCTCTGCACACACGGGGTTGCCATGAGTCGGAATTGACAGCAACCAACAACAACAAAAACAACCCAGGGCTGCCTCTGCAAGTCACTTTTTGAAATACAAGCATTCAGCGTGGACAATATTCCACCTCAGGGCCAGGGTCATGGCCCAGGCCAGGGGACTAGCTCACAACCCAAAGCCCAACCCCCACTCACTTGCTGTTTTGTGTTCTGAGGGTGACAGTCTGTCAGCTCAGCACAGCCACTTGCTCCAGGGAAATGGGAGGTGGTTTTCTCTCTGTTTATTTTTTGAAGCCGTGTACAGCTGGGCTTGGGTTTCTGTAGGGCACTGCCTGTCGACAAGCTCATTCTGAGGCAATCCCAGCCAGGCCCAGTCCCTTCGATAAATCCCAGGCAGAGCTCAGAAATGACAGCAACACATAAAATATACACCAAAGGAAAAACCCAGCTTCCTGAAATTCTGTTAAGATGGCAAATTCACACCCAGCCACTGGGAAGGCACAAGTCAAGTTCTACATTAAAGGTTAATTTCCCACATTACTGAGTTGCACCTGGTCCAGCTGTTAAGCATGTATTTGGCATTATCCACTCCATGTGGAGGGAGAGGCTCACCTAACGCCAGACTCCAGGAGTCTTCCCCAGCCCCAGAGGAGCTTCTCCCCACAAAACTTCTGCAACTTTTCTAGAACTGTCTTCATTCCCCAGCAGCCATTTTCATTCTAGTAGAACGTTCTCTGTTCTCACAGAAATCTCATGAGGATCCTCAGAGATTATCTTTATTTTCCACCTTGTATTTGCTAGGTGGCCTTGGGTCAGTCACATAAACCTCAGATGCCTCACCTGCAAAATTCTTGAGGGTCTTCAGCGTACCAAGCACTCTCTGTAGAGTACCTCATTTAATCCTCATGACCAGTCTAGAAGGTACATTTATTTCACCATTTTACAAAAGGGAAACAGGCTTTGTGGTGTGAAGTACTCTCTCTCACTGAGGACCTCAGAACAGGAAGTGGGCACCGGGATCTGTCGCTAAGCTTGTGCTTTAAAACCATCTCGCTCCTGCACCCCGTGGCCTCTAACCCAGTCCTCTGTGTCTCCAGCCTTTCACCAGCCAGAGCTGCCAACAAGCTTTCCAGCCTTCCCCAGTTCTGGCTACAGATGAACCCTTCTACAGAAGGCTGAGCTTTTGACCACCAAGAACTGAGAGTCTATGTCAATTATTGGAGGCTTTGTGCCCTCTGCTGGATAAAGGGTAAAATACCAGCCTGAGTCAGTGCGGGTACACAAATGTCTATTTCAAAAGGGCATTTATGTCTTCATTTATTCATCCATTCACCCATCCATTCAACCATCCGTCCGACCATCAATCCATCCAACCATCCATCCATCCATCCATCCATCCATCCATCCATCCATCCATCCATTCATCCACTCACCCACTCATCCATCTATCCATCCACCATCTATCCACCCCCATCATCCATCCATACACAGTCTGTCCATCTACCCACCCATCCACCTACCCACACATCCGCCCATCCATCCATCCATCCATCCATGCATCCATCCCAGTTTCACTAATGTCGTATTGGTATCACCTTGTTCACTTGGCCTCTCATTGCACAGAGTCTCCAGCTCCTGTGCTGTTCCAGTCCCTGCATAGACCTCGGTGACTGAGACAAGAACGAAGGAGGCCTCACATATGTATGTCCTTTTCCTGTTTGCAGAGCACTTTCACATTCATTATAGCCTTTATCCCCCCAATAACCCTAAGAGCTTTAGGATCTCCATTTAACGGATGAGGAAACTGAGGCTCAGAGAGACCAGATAGCATGGTGCAGCAGGAACAGTCTTTGGAGAAAGGGACTGGATTCAAATCACGGCTCTGTCATTTACTAAGCTTGCCACCTTGGGCAAGTTTCTTAAGCTCTCTCAGCCTCCATTGCTCATCCAGAAAGTTAACTAATTCAACATACACTTACTGTGTGTATACTATGTGCCAGATCTGGCTTTGGGGATATAGCAATGAACAGGACAGAAAAGACCCCCACTCCTCGGAACCTTACACAGTAGGGTTTATAATGAGCCTTAAATGAAGTAAGAATATCACAGTGTCATATACGTGCCACCTGCCATGGTTATTACCCATATGAAGAATATACAAGGATTTGGAGATGTTTTCCTGGGAAAAGAAAGACGAAATGGTGGTTGACATTCTGTTAAGAAGCAGCACAAAATGGGGTTGAGGGCACAGACTCTGGAGCTAGACTGTCTGGTTCTAAATCCCAGTGCTTAGGGGCTGTGTGGTCTCCAGCAAGTAATAACCTCTCTGTGCCTCAGTTTTCTTTCTTTCTTTTCTTTTTTTTGAAGGAGAAAGCTTTTGTTGGCACAGTTATTCCGTTCCTTGTTAAATTGATAGGAGAAGCAGTGATTAAAAAAACAAAAAAGTAAATGGTAGTTTCTCCCAAACTAGCTTCACCATGGTATTAGAGGTGGGTAGGTCAGTCAGTCAAATGATGACCACCCAGTTTTAAACCACACCATTGGGAGACAGTCTGTAAAACAACCACAGGCCTTCTAACTTAACAACTGTGCATTTACATGATCGGTTGAGGTGCATTAAAAATAAAATGTCTGTTAAAAAAGAATCATGCCACAGAAAAGACCAGAGAAAATTTGCAACATTGCAAAGCTCAACAGATACAGGGGCCCTGGGAGAATGTGGCTTTATTCCAAGGGCTGCCCCCACCGTTTCTCCTCTCAACCTATTCTAGAAAGACACTGCTTAGAGGTACTGCTTAGGCACTTCTTGTTAGGAATTACACCTTCCATTCCTTTGGAAAACCAGAAGCCAAACCCTTTAGGTCCTCACTCTGTCTTGCTCCCTGGAGATGTGCTGGTGGGGAGGGTGTGGAGAGTTGTTGCAGCAGGAGTTGGAGCAGCAAGCACTACTGACAGTACTAGTCTGTGAGGAAAGAGCTCACTGCTTTCAGCAGTGGCTTACATGGTCTGTTTGCATCGTGAGGATCAGTCCACTGAACAGGCTGGGAGGTAGCTAGGATTCAGATTTGTCTTCCATGGAAGACAGCTCTGTCTACCCCAGAAAATATCAGCTCCAATAGTAGACACAAGGTTTGGCCCAATCCAGTCCTTTAGGCCCTGAAGCATACCAGCCACTGTCTAAAACCTCTTATATCTTATCTGAACTCAAAAAATAAAAGACATTCCCACTCCCCCACTTCCTATCCCCAACCCAAATGGCTATATTTAGGGGAAAACTCCCCCAGGGTTGGTTGGACAGGGCCACAGCTGATTAGATCTTTTTTTCAGTGTTGGTCAGTGCATGGGATTCTAGCCACAATTTCTGATTCTATTCCACAGTGATCTTGTCCTCTGAGAACTTTAAAGAAGCCATTGTCACCCCAGTCAGTGTCCAGGAGTTGGCAGCCAGCCAGTGGAGGGTGCCATTCTCCACTCCCCAGCCCAGGACGTGGATGGCATGGCCTCCCACCTCCTCTCCAGTCACATGCTGGTACGCTCCAGACTTGTACGCAAGGAAGTCTGTATACACAGAGAAGGCTCCCTCTACTGGGCCATTTTTATAGATCTCAGCCATGATCTCCTCATCAGAAGAAGGGATGCCGTAGGAGCTATATCTGTAGTGCTTGTCTTCTTTGTAGGATGGGGAATAGCCAGGCTCACAAGTCTTGCTGCATTCAGGAGTCTGTCCTCCTTCTCCCTTGCATGGGGGTTGGGAGCCATTGACGTGGTGCTCACATGAAGGGATGGAGTAGGGTCTGCAGCCTACATGGGAGTGATAGAGACCACTGGAAACCAGTCCTTTTCTTGGTCCAGTAGTTCCAAGCTCCAGTGGGAAAGCCCCCATTGCAGCCTTCCCCACATTCCATGTGACAGCAGGTGAGCAAGTCCTCCGCAGACACTTCCACATTGACGTTCCCACTGGTGTGAATGCAGACCCAGTCAGAAATGGCCTCCACATCCCCAAATGCCCAACAAGAGCCACAGGAACCCTGGTCTCTGATCTCTTTGATGGTTGGCCAGTTTGGCCAGTTTTCCCAGACATCAAAGTTTTCAGGCAGATCAATTTCCTCAGCAAAGTGAACTCTCTGGAGCAGCTTGTGTCCATTCAGCAGGGTGCCTCACAGCCTCTTCACGTAGCTCATATCCACATTGTAGAAGTTTGTCCAGCCTGACATGTAGTGTTATGTTTGTTGACATGGTTGGCCAGCTCCTCTGACAGGGGATGGAAATATAGTCTGCTCTGGGCACTGGTCAGCGCCACCAGGCAGCAGAGGGTGGCCAAGAGCTTCCACATTTTGGAAGCTGGATCTTGGATTTACCGAATTCCGCCGCCAAGAGCCCAAGCCTACAGCTGCCAAGCGTGCTCCGTCTGGGTTCCGGTGCTGCTACCATGGCCTCTGTGCCTCAGTTTTCTCATCAGCAAAACGGGGATGATCATTTAACATATACTTACTGTGTATCTAATATGCACCAAGCTGAGTTTTGATGTTATGAATTGAATTGGGTCCCCTCTCCCAAAATATGTGCTGGAATCCTAACTCCTATACCTGTGAATATAATTTCATTTGGGAACAGGGTTTTCTTTGTCATGTTAATGAGACCATATTAGTGTAGACTGTGTCTTAAACCTAATAACTTTTGAGAGATAAAAAGAGCAGATTAGGCACAGAGACAAGAAGCACAAATGCGGGGGGATAGATGCCATGTGAAGTGGAGATTGCCAAGGAACTGAGGAACTCTGGGGCTAAAGAAGCTGAGACAAGACAAGATCTTCCCCCAGAGCCTGGACAGAGAGAGAGCATCCCTGTAGAGATGGTGCCCTGAATTTGGACTTCTAGCTTCCTACACTGTGAGAAAATAAATTTCTGTTTTTTAAGCCACCCACTTGCTGTGTTTCTGTTATAGCAGCGCTAGGAAACTAAGACACTTGGAGACCCAGCAATGAAGGAGACAGGGAAGGCCTGTCCTATCTCATGGGAGTGTGAGGGCGAATGAGGGTAAATTTATGCAAAGCACCTAGAGCGGTGCCGAAAATGCAATAGGCACTCTCTGTTTGCTATCATTATTATCCCGTAAGTTGTGGGAGGCTCCCTGGATGTGATTTATCTCTACTTTACATTTGGTGAAGCTTCTTGGCTATTGTAAGAAAAATTCCAGGTCTACAGGGTAGAAACCTATCTTGAGTCACCATCAGGTGGATGCTTTCCCTCTTACCCTGTTCCCAGACCAAAGCCAGTTCACAGGCTCAGAACCCCCTTAATGAGAATCTTCCTCCAAAGGGACCTGTGGCCATTTGTCAGGGTGACTATCCTCTGGAGAAAGGAAACTACTACCCAGACCATCCGGGAGGTTAATAGACAGGGCTGTGTCACCCATTCCTGAAAACCAAAACCCTGAAATCCCCTGATAGAGAGTAGGAACTTACGAAGTTCAGGTAAAATTTGTAGTAATGGATTTGATAGAGGGCCAGTGGGATCACAGATCCATCCTGTGGTTATTTCTCCACTCCCAGAATGAATGATAGTAATAGACACGCTCAGCAATTGGCAGAATCCCTGCATTGGTTCCTTGACCTGTGGATTGAGGACTTTTATGGTAGAAAGTGTGAGGTGGAGGCCCTGAAATTGCTCCCCACCTACCTTTCCCCTTCCCAGAGAGTACAACAAAAGCAATACCATATCCTGCAGGAAATTGCGGAAATTAGTGCCTGCATCAAAGACATGAGAGATGCAGGGGTAATAATTCCTATTATCTGTATTTGTGACTGTTACAAAAGCCAGTTGGGTCCTGGAGAATAATAACAGATTATCACGAACTTAATCAGAGGGTGACAAGTGGAGCTGCTATTTCCAATATCTTTACTGCAACAAATCAACACAGCCTGACAGATGGTATGCAGCCAAGGGCCTGGCAAATGCTTTATTTTCCATTCCTATCAGTAAGGAAAATCAAAAGGGATTTTCATGACTACAGTATGCCTTTACTGTTTTGTCCCCAGAGCTATGTCAACTCTCCAGTTCTCTGTCATAATAGAGAGCAAAACAAACAAACAAAGAAACAAAAAAACCGGTTGCTGTCAGGTCAATTTCAACTCACAGAGACTCTATAAGACAGAGTAGAACTGCCCCCATAGGGTTTCCAAGGCTGTAAATCTTTATGGAAGCAGACTGCCACATCTTTCTTCTGTGGAG